>OZ022264.1:74949173-75549173 GCA_963978885.1 Nemotelus pantherinus | reverse complement strand
CTGAGCATCTATTTCCCACAGCTAAACAGTTTCCCATAGCCAAGCCGTTTAAAAATCAGTCCGCCGGTACGAAAGCTTATCAAAGCAGAAAATATTGATACGTGAAACTCGATCGTTTTGCGGAATAAGCCTTCAAAGCCGAATCAAATTGGAATTGTTTTTGCGGGATGATTAAAATTGAACAAACATTTTATTTATATTGAAAATTTTATTTTGACCAAGTGGTAAGCTTTAGAGACGATATACGTTGTCTATTCTGATTTATAGACAAGAAGGGAACCATGATCACAAATCAATAACCTTTATGAGTAGATTATTTCGATGGATATAAGTCGGAGATGTTAAAATTTGTCACAACTAGCGTAAATAAAAAAAACTCTAGCGCACCTGAACCGCTAGAAACACTAATGTTCAAAGAACAGTAGAAGAATCGTGCAGATTTTGAGTGCATATTCTACCACACGAGCTGCTTATTACAGCCAAAATGTTTCAAACACCACGTTTTACTTTGGTCCTAAGAATGCATTAAAACTCATATGGTGGAAAGGTTTCAGATATTACCACTGGCATGAATTTCAAAGTTTATGAGAGCAAAACACTTGTTAACTATATTCGTTACCAGTTGCTTATTTCACAAAACTTTGAAAGCAGCATCTCATAGAACATCAATGAAGAAAATGCTTAGTGCCTGCAGCACTGTAAATGAAGTTGGTGTTTGGGGCTGCGATCCGAAAATTTTGCAGAGCTTTGGGAATTGAAACATTGGTTATTTATATTCATTGTAAATGTTTCCGGTATGTATACTAACTGTAAGCATTTATTGATACAGAAATAGCACTACACACTCGTGCTAGCAACCTTTTGCCAGTATCACATCTGCATCACGTTGAAATTAACCTACCCTGCGAATTTTGTCTCGATCCGATGACTGCGTTCGAAGTTATAAGAGTATAAAGAAATTTAGGGTTACCAGCCGCGGCATTTTTCAAATAATCGAAATCTTAATACTTGCTGTATATTGTCACTACAATATCATTACCATTTGAAAATTTTACGAAAAAATCGCTTAAGAAAGATATTGGAAATAAACACAAAATCAACAATAGCTGGCAACCCTATCGTGGCTTTTCAACCAAATTTGACCTGAATAATGCCTATAATAGGTTCCATTAAATGTATGAAATTCGTATTGATTTCTTGACTGCACTGGAAGTTATACGGCAAAAAGCTTTATTTTCCTGAGCGAATTTTCAAAACCAAAAACACAAAAAGTACCATAGCTGGCAGCACCAATCGAATTTTTCAACCAAATTTATATCAAACACGGCTTAGAGTAAGGTTCAGTCAATGTCATACAAATCTGGTAACTGAATCAGAATTCATAGGGCAAAAAGCAGTTTTTTTACTAATGTTCGAAGAATATACATATATATATATATATATATATATATATATATATATATATATATATATATATATATATATATATATATATATATGTATATATACATATATATATATATATATATATATATATATATATATATATATATATATATATATATATATATATATATATATATATATACATATATATATAAATATATATATATATATACCCTAGCTGGCTCAGTGGGTAGAGAGATGGACTCCCACGCGGGAGGACCGAGTTCAAATCCCAGGGACGGCTTTTTCTTCAATAAAAAGTTTGTCTACCCAGCTAGGGTAGATGGTCCATTGGGAGATGGTAATTCTGATGGACCCTACCCCCCCACCCCCCCCCCCCCCCCTCCCCCCTATCCCCATCCTACAAACTAACTCCACATACAAATCCCACTTACTCTTACCCCTTACCAACCCGCAACGAGACAGCGTGGTAAGGTATTGTCTCAAAAATCCCCCAACATGAAAAGAAAGAACAAGCACCAGCCCTCATTCTCCGTAGGCCAGAGTGGACCTGGGACTGGTAGCTCCCAGGAATCATCCACGAAGGCAGAGGGTGTTAAGAATCCGCGGAGGTTAAATTGCTACCAACAAAACATGACAACGCTACATATAGCGACATATAATTGCCGATCGCTATCGAGCCAGGCAAGACTAATTGAACTAGAGGAGGAATCAACAAAAATTAAATGGGACATTATTGGTCTGAGCGAAACCAGACGTAAAGAAGAAAGCTTGCTGACACTTGAATCGGGTAACATCCTATACCACCAGGGGACCCAATCAGGTAGAACGAGCGGAATAGGGTTCCTTATTAACAAAAAATGGGCAGGCAAGATAGATAATGTCATAAGCTACTCGGATCGAGTAGCCAGCCTAACTCTAAGGCTCTCCCAAAGATACACAGTGCAAATCATACAAGTCTATGCACCCACAACTAGCCACACGGACGAAGAAATTGAAAAGTTCTATAATGAAATAAACCAAGCTTGGTACAATAACAACAGCCACTTCAAATTTCTGATAGGGGACTTCAATGCTATCGTAGGAGGAAGAAAGGACCACGAAACTCTGGTAGGGAAATTCGGTTTGGGCATTAGGAATGACAGAGGAGAAAGATTGGTCCAATTCGCTCACCAACATAATCTCTACATAGCAAATTCGTTCTTCAAGAAAGGCCAAAATAGAAAATGGACTTGGCAAGCCCCCAATGGAGCCACTAGAAACGAAATCGACCTGATACTAACGGACAGGATAAGAATAATAAAAGATGTATCAGTTATCAATAATTTCAGGACAGGAAGTGATCATCGTCTGGCTAGAGCAAAAATTACTCTAGATCTAAAGACAGAAAGGCTCAGACTAATTAGGAAACCAGCAAGAGCAGGTATAAACATTGACAACGTCAGAGACAACGCCATTCTCTTCCAAGAATTGCTAAATTACAAAATGCGTAATAAGGACGCAACGCACCTCGCAGAAACCATCTTGGAGTGTGCCGAAGAAGTAGGTGGACCAAGCATAGACAGTAAACACCACAAGCTCTCAAACGAGACAAAAGCCTTACTCCGAAAACGCAGGGAAATGAAGTTATCCTCGAACATCCAAAGGATTGAATACACCGAAACCTGCAAAACGATCAGAAAGAGGATAACAGAAGATATAAGGAAATATAATGAAAAATTAGTAGAAAGTGCGATCGAAAATAATAAGAGCCTCAAGAAGGCAAAAAGAGCATTATGGATTGGTAGAAACCAAGTGATTGCTATGCAACATGAAAATGAAAGAGTAACCGATAGGAAGAAAATACTGGAGATAATAACCAACTTCTATCAGGATCTCTACAAAGCCCCCGAAACAAGCCAAACAATAACAGCGACTATACAAGAAGCGCCTGAAGAAGACGTCCCAGAAGTTCTCATTGATGAAGTGGAAGCGGCGCTGAAACAAATGAAAAATGGCAAAGCAGCTGGCAATGATGGCATCACAGCGGAACTATTGAAATACGCGGGAAGGAAAACATGGAAGATTCTGGCGAACGTATTCACAAGCTGCTTCAGAACAAGGAAAATCCCTGACCATTGGAATAGTGCCAATATAATTCTGATCCACAAGAAGGGGAACAGGGAAGACATTAGAAACTACAGGCCGATAAGTCTACTCCCCGCGTTCTACAAAGTATTCACCAAAATCATCAATAACAGAATACAGGCAACCTTAGACGCAGAACAGCCTCGAGAACAGGCAGGTTTCAGAAGTGGCTTCAGCACCATAGACCACATTCACACACTGAGAGAAATTATGAGCCGAGCGAATGAGTATGAACTTCCCCTCGCCCTGGCGTACATAGACTTTGAGAAAGCCTTTGATTCAGTATACCCCGAGGCAATAATAAGAGCACTTATAAACCAAGGTATCGAGAAACCATACATAGAAACACTGACCAACATCTACAGGACCGCCAAAGCTAAAGTCAAAGTGTTCGATGACACACCAGAGTTTCCCACACAAAGAGGTGTTAGACAGGGGGACACCATTTCGCCAAGACTCTTTAACGCCACCGTGGAAGAAATCTTTCGAGGCCTAGCATGGGACAATAAAGGCTTAATCATAGATGGAGAACGGCTAAGCCACCTACGATTTGCAGATGACATAGTCCTTCTCGCCCAAAATCAGGGGGAATTACAAACGCTACTTGAGGATCTAAACTCAGCTAGTAAGACAGCAGGACTGAGAATGAACCTCAATAAAACAAAGGTTATGTACAACGAATTCATATCGAGAGGCCAGGATAGAATATCAATTAATAGCACAGATTTGGAAGTGGTAGACGAATATGTGTATCTGGGCCAAACAATAAGCAACTCAGGATCGCTACTACCCGAAATAAACAAGAGAATCAAACTAGCGTGGAGTGCGTTTGGGAAAAACTGCATAATCTTCAAATCAAAAATGAAACCCTACCTGAAGAAGAAAGCCTTTGATGGATGCATTCTGCCGGTCATGACTTATGGCTGTGAAACATGGACTCTGACAGCAGATACCACAAGAAAGCTTCAGGTTGCCCAAAGAGCAATGGAGAGATGCATGTTGGGCATCACAAGAAGAGATAGGAAAAGACTTGACTGGATAAGAGCAAAAACGCAGGTAACTGATGTGATTAATAGAATCAAAAGTCTCAAGTGGCGATGGGCCGGGCATTTGGCAAGACTATCGGACAACAGATGGACCACCAAAGTCATGAACTGGTATCCAAGGGGAGTCAAAAGACCAAGACGGCGCCCGAAACTAAGATGGGACCATGACATAAGAAAGCTAGCCGGCATACCCTGGACACGTATAGCCAAAAATAGACAAGAATGGAGGGAAATGGAAAGCCAATATTTAGGGGAGGCTACATCATGATCCGTATGCATGATTGACAAGCTGACAATGATGATGATGATGATGATATATATATATATATATATATATATATATATATATATATATATATATATATATATATATATATATATATATATATATATATATCATCAAAAAATTTCAGTGAGATAAACTCGGGAACGTGACATCCGATTGAGCTGAAACTTTCAAAATACATTGGTGTATATGCAGAATAGGCCCAGGTCTCACTAAATGTCAATTATCTTTAACCCGTTGGCGCCAGCGGCCATTGTAGTGATATTTTTAATATACCTATTATTCCGTACACAAATAATTTTTGCAAAAATAAAGTTGACGAAATAAATTTCTAACGTGTTTTACATGTGAATCGGATAATGTTTTGGAATTTTTAACCCCATGTGTGCGCTGGGTGCCTAAAAAGAGAACGGGAAAATTTGAACATTTTTAAATTGCGATAACTTTCGACAGAGCTATTCAATCATTACGAAATTTTCAGAACATATTGGTATTATTTAGTTGTAGATTTGTGTAGCTTTTGATTAGCATGCTGGCAACGCTGTACCTAGGGCAGGCACTGAAAGTGAAAACTTCCAAATCATCGTCTCTCTTGAAAAAATGCCGTTTCTTCAGAAAAAAAGCCACTCATATGTAAATCTTGTGCTTTGTTTACATAAACAAAAAAAAATGTATATGGTATAACGGGCACGCCTGGTAACCCTTGCCCAATTTACCTATATTTTTAGCATCAAAAACTTCTGTTCACGGAAACTCACGATCCGACAATCAGAATTGATTGAAATTTGCAGATTGTATTGGTCTTAAATAGGACCAGGTCTGATAGAAGTGATTTTGAAATGCGGGCGATTCTGTGCCAGTGGTGCTATCTTGAAAAATCACTAAAATAGATAACTGCTTTTAGCCCTACAGATTCTGATTGAATCGTTCGATTTTGACAAAATTCACACAGTAGCTGGACCTTACTTAACCACCACTTACTAAACCACGTTTGATAGAAATTTGGTTGAAAAATTCGGTTGGAGCTGCCAGCTATGATAATTTTGGTGTCTTAAATTTGGAAAAATAAAAATTTGGAAGTGAAAACATTCAAACCATCGAATATCCTAAAAAATGTCCGTTTCTTACAATAAAACCAATCTGTATACAAATCTTAAGCTTTATCTACACGTTCAAAGTAAAACTTTGGAAATTTCATGTCGGATAAGAACGGTAACCCTTTCCCAATTTACCTATATTTTTTGCATCAAAAACTTCTGTTCACGAGAACTCACGAACCAAAAATCAAACACAGTTGAAATTTACAGAATACATTGGACTTAAGTAGGACCAGGTCTGATAGAAGCGATTTTGAATTGTGGGCAACTCTGTGTCAGTGGTGCCATCTTGAAAAATTAATAAGAAAAAAATTTGCTTTTTGCTCTCTGAATTCTGATTCAGTTACCAGATTTTCATGAAAGTGACAGTAGCTGAACTTTACTCTAATCTCTGTTTGGTGGAAATTTGATTGAAAAATTTGATTCGTCCTGCCAGCTATGGTAATTTTTGTGTCTTTGGTTTTGAAAATTCGCTCAGGAAAATAAAACTTTTTGCCCTATTACTTCCAGTGCAGTCATGAAATCAACACAAATTTCATACAGTTAATGGAACCTATTATAAAAATTATTCAGGCCAAATTTGGTTGAAAAGCCACGACAGGGTTGCCAGCTATTGTTGGTTTTGTGTTTAATTGCAATATCTTTACTAAGCGGTTTTATCGTAGAATTTTCAAATGGTAATGATATTGTAGTGACAATAAACAGCAAGTATTAAGCTTTCGATTATTTGAAAACACTCGCTGCAGGTAACCCTTAAATTCTTTATGCTCCTATAACTTCGAATGTAATTAAACAACGTGAAGCAGATGTGATATATTCTTGGCTTTGATACTGGCAGAAGGTTGCCAGCACGAGTCGGTTGTGCTACTTTTGTATCAATAAATGCTTACAGTTGTATTCATTCCGGAAACATTTACAATGAAAATAAATAAACAATTTTTCAATTCCCAAAGTTCTGCAAATTTTTCGAATCGCAGCCCCAAACACCAACTTCAGTTACAGTGCTGCAGGCACTGAGCATTTTCTTCATGGATGTTATGATATATGACAAGCTGCTTTCAAAATTTTGTGAAATAAGCAACTGATAACGAATATAATTAACCCGTGTTTTGCTCTCATAAACGTTGAAACTAATGCCAGTGGTAATATTTGAAACCTTTCACCATATGGGTTATAATGCATTCTTGAGACCAAAGTAAAACGTGGCGTTTGAAACAGTTTGGCCGTAAAAAACAGCTAATGTGGTGGAATATGCACTCAAAACCTGCACGATTCTTCTACTGTTCTTCGAACATTAGTGTTTCTAGCGGTTCAGGTGCGCTAGAGTTTTTTTCTTTGTAATTTTTCAAGATTGCACCAATTGCACAGGGTTGCCCACAATTCAAAATCGCTTTTATCAGACCTGGTCCTACCTAATTCCAATGTATTCTGTAAATTTCATTTGCATCTGATTATTGGTTCGTGAGTTCCCGTGAACAGAAGTTTTTGATGCTTAAAATGTAGGTAAATTGGGAAAGAGTTGCCGTTCTTGTCCGATATGAAAAATCAAAAGTTTCCCTTGACTGTTTAGACAAAGCAAAAGATTTGTATACAAGTTGGTTTTCATTCTAAGAAACGGACATATTTGAGGAGATTCGATGGACTGAATGTTTTCACTTTCAGTGCCTGCCGTAGCTACAGGGCTGCCAGCACGTTCATGAAAAACTACGCAAGTGTGCAACTTAAGAATATTTATATGTATTGTAAATTTCATATTGATTTGATAATCTTATAAAAAGTTATCTCAATTCAAAAATTTTCGAATTTTCCCAATCTCATTTTAGGCGCCTAGCGCACACATAGGGTTAAAAATTTCAAAAACATTATCATATTCTCATTTGAAACACGTTCAGAATTCATTACATTTGCAAAAGTTATTTTTTGACAGAAAAATAGGTATATTTAAAATATCACTAAAATGGCCGCCGGCACCAAAGGGTTAAAGATTATTAATTTTTTGTGAGACCTGGCACTATTTTGCATAAACATCAATGTATCCTGAAAATTTCAGTTCAATCGGATGGCGCGTTCCTTAGATTTTTTCACTGAAATTTTTTGATGATATATATATATATATATATATATATATATATATATATATATATATATGTATATATATATATATATATATATATATATATATATATATATATATATATATATATATATATATATATATATATATATATATATATAGAAATATGAACTTTTGGCCAAAATGATTTGAATACTAATGTTCTTCTGCAAACATTAGTAATTAATGATTTCCAACTGCAAGTGGTCACATCAGTCAAGTATGCACTGTGTGCTGGTGTCTGATGAGAATCAGTGCATACTTTCGAAACCACTATGTCAAAATAAAATTTTCAATGTAAATAAAAAATTTTTTCAATTTTAATCATCCCGCAAAAACAATTGCAATTTGGCTCTATCAACTTGAAGATCAAGTTGTATACGTATATAGACTTCTCCAAAGTTTTTGATTATGCTAATAATGTCGATCATACACAATTTTTTCCGAATTACAAAGACTTAGTTTAAGGTATCAAACCTTATCAAATGGATAATATGTTATGAATCCAGTATGTATCATCCTTTTTAGCCTAAAACCGGCACTCCCCTTTCTGTTTTATGTAAATGACTTGTCTCTGCTTATTCCTTGCGAACGTATATTTCAATAAGAAAACATGCTGATGATTTTCTTGCAGGAAACACAAAGCTGGCTCGTCCCGAAAAATCGCGTAAGGTTTAAAAACTTCAAAAAACTTTAATGGCCAATGCATGGGTTGTGACAATGTGATAAGCCATGACTGTGATAAAAAATCAAATGAATCCGTGCACTTTACAAGCACGGTATTTCTCGTTTAAATAACAATGATCGTTTTGCCGTTCTCAAGCTTGATACCTTGTCTTCACTTAGTATCTTTCGCAATCAATGTTTCTTCTTTTCAACGTGTCGTAATGTTTTCATTATCTTATTTGTAAGAATTTGAAGTTCCGTAATCCAACTCGTGACACACAAGGCTCAAAAGCGTTTAAGAGGTCGTTTGCTAGATGTTCAGTTTACTTTAATTCCTCTTAAATAGTATTAACGAGAACACATGAATCTTTACGACTTGGTCCTTTGCCTCAATCTCCTAAAGCATTCAAAATTAAATTAATAGCTAGAATTAACTAATTAACAGCATGAAACGGGATTATTATCTATATCTGGGTAGAAATAAATATACGAATATCTGCTAGCCGTTATGCAAGACACTCACTGCGAAACTTAACTACCAATTCGATGATTATTTTACTAAAACACTTGAGGTTTAGTAAGAGTGACCTGGAAACTTCAACAGTAGATGTATATCTCATTTATGTACTTGTGGATTTCCACAGACAGCGCATGACATTGATACTTCTCATGCGAGAGGCGAGAGTTTTGGGTGGTATCAATACTGCTAGTGTTATTAACGATCCCCATTAGGCTGTCAAGACCAACGTCAGGATTAAATACCAAGTTTTGAATTTAAACACCTGATTATTTTTGAGAATTTTTCAGCAAATCTGAAGAAGGGCTGGAAATGAAAGTCGAATCTCATATCAAGGTGATGTTTCATACCAATATCTATGAAGCAGTGTGGAGGTACATACAATATTGCTGATCAATTCATCTGATAAGAGGAAAAAATCTTACTATGAATTGCTTCTTGGTCTGTATGGTTGGTAAGCTCTGCGCGAAAAGCTAAAAATAAGGCTATACTACTTCCATTTTTAAAGGAGTAACTAATTGCAAATGCCTCGAGCAAGTGAATATGTGACTCTGAATTCATGCAAAATACTGACGAACCAGATCATACGTACAAACAAGTGACTAATAGTTGTAACCACCCCAGCAACAAAGGTACAGCATTATAGTTCACGAGCGATAACAAGTTCCATATCCAAATTGCTTCTAATTATGTACGGGGTAGAACCACCATTTTTAGTGTCCAGTAGCATTAAGTACCCTCTGAAGAGCGTTCCGTGAACATTTGTTATTCTTCTTTTTTTAGTGCCAAATCTGTATTCAACATATCAAGAAGATGATAAATTAATGCTCTTTGAGCCATCGAGACGAATAAATTGCTGTTAAATGGACGTAAAAACCCCGCTTTTACTGTAGTTCTCAGTACTTTGCCTGACAAACTGCTGACGATTTGGCTACCAATTTTTGAAAGTTGGAAGAATGACAAACACGATCGAAATTGGCGTAACCAAGAACTGTGTTCTCTACTTTATTTCAGAAGTATTGAGCTCAGCTACTTTTCTCTTATTTTACTTTCTACACTGAAAAAACACATAGCGCCAGACGCCATAGTTTATAGACTTCTGGCGCCATGTACATAGTCGATTTGGGGATTGTGATAAAATATAGCGCCACACGCCATAGTACATGGCGAAAAGTACATAGGAGCAGACGCTATGGTTATGGCCCTCCACACCATGTACTATAGTCCTCCACGCCATGTAATATGGTCCTCAACGCCATGTACATGGCGTGGAGGACTATAGTGCATGGCGTGAAGGACTATAATACATGGCGTGGGGGACTATAGTACATGGCGTGGGGGACTATAGTACATGGCGTGAAGGGCTATAAGCAAAGCGTCTGCTCCTATCAACTTTTCACCATAGTACTATTTTTATCGCCATATGTTACTAGAATCCCGAAAGGTGCCAGAAGTCTACAAATTATGGTGTCTGGCACTATGTGTTTTTTTCATTGTAGTGTCTTGCATTCGAAGTTAATGTTTGAACTTTTTCTTTTTAAATTCTCACTTCTATTGATGTTACTCAACTGTGAACTGTTTTAATATGGAGCTAGTGCTTTCAGCACTTTGACTCCCTTCCTCTCAGTGAGCGTTCCTGTGCTCTCCTTTTCCTCTCTGGTTTTTGTTAACCTCTTGGTTGCTCCCTCGTAGATCTACTACTTTAGCTTCCTAATTCTCGTAGGTTTAGGTAGATATCGTTTTCTCTCTGCTCTTGGTATCTTAACATAGCAAGGGTGCTGTTGGAATGCCTGTCGATTGTGTCGAATAGTTTTAGTGCCTTGTCTCGTATGAATTTGTCTATTGTTTCTATTCGTAAGTCCTTGTGTATGTCAGTGTTTCTGATGTACCAGGGTGCCCTTGTTAGTTTCCTCAGGGCCAGGTTTTGGCATGTTTGTAACTGTTTCTTGTTTGTCCTGTGTGTTTGGTAAAAGATGGTGCTTCCGTATGTGATGGTTGGTCTGATGATCTGCTTATAGATAAGGGCTCTGTTCTTAATATTAAACTTTTTAGATACTAGTAATGGATACAGTTGTTTCAGTATTACGCTAGCTTGTATTCGTTTGTTCTGTATATGCGTATTCCACGAAAGTCTTGTGTCAAAAGTGAGTCCTAGGTATTTGGCTGTCGTTTTCCATTCTATGGGTTCGTTGTCTACTGTAAGTTGGCTTGGGTTTTGTCTTCTTCGTCTTGTCACGAAGATTGCTTGGGTTTTTTCCGCGTTGATACGAATCTTCCACTTCTGGAAGTAATCCATTAGCGTGTCTATGTAAAGTTGGAGATTGCTGGTTATAAATTCAGCCTGTCGAGATGTGTAGTTGATGCAGGTGTCGTCTGCAAAAAGGGAGATTTTTGTTGTGGGCGTCCTTGGGATGTCTGCAGTGTATATGGTATACAACAGTGGTGAGAGTGGGGAACCTTGCGGAACTCCGGCTTCTATTGGTCGTGTGCTTGAGAAGTGGTCATTTATTCGAACGGAAAAGGTTCTGCCCTCAAGGAATGATGCAGTCAATTGTATCAGAGGTTTTGGGATATTGAAATCGTACATTTTAACAATGAGACCCGCGTGCCAGACCTTGTCGAACGCCTTGGCAACGTCAAACATGACAAGGCCTGTTGATTTCTTTTGGTTGAATCCAGTTATTATGTGCTGGGTCAACCTGGCTAGCTGTAGCTCGGTGGAGTGGTGGGCTTTGAACCCGAACTGCTCTTCTGGAATGATGGATTTGTCAGTGACTACTTTCTCAAGTCGTGAAAGTATTAGCCGTTCTACTAACTTCCCGATTGATGATAAAAGGCTGATTGGTCTCCAGTTTTGCGGAAAGGTGAGGTCTTTGTGTGGTTTTGGAACCACCGTTATTGTTGCTTTTTTCCAGGGGCTTGGGAAATAGTTTGTTCGGAAGATCGCATTGGCTATATCCGTTATCTGTTGGATTTTGTTGTCTGGTAGGTGTCTGAGGCAGATGTTTGTAATCATGTCAAGTCCTGGCGACTTACGTTTTTTGAGCTGAGCTACCAACTGTTTAATTTCTTCTATGTCCGTGGGGCGGATCTCTTCTTCTCTTTGAGTAGCTGTTTCTATAATGTTAGCGGCTCTTCCTTCTATCTCTTCTTCCTGGTCGTATTCTTCTGGATTTGTTGTGTTCTCTTTGAATTGCAGTTCTAATGTGTCTGCAAATGCCTCTGCTTTTCCCTCGTTGTCATATTTGAGGCCATTAGGACCGTGGATTGCCGGTATTGCTACTTTGTTTTTTTGTCTAAAATATTTGGTCATTCTCCAGAAATTGTTGTCTCCTGGTTCCATACTTAGGAGAAAGTTTTCCCACTGTTCGTTCTTGAATTGTGAGATCTGTTGGCTGATTTTGTTTGTGAGACGGTTCACTTCCCGTCTTAAGCTGGGATCTCTAGTGCGTCTAGCTCTTCTCCTTTTCTGATTTCTTTTGCGGATCAGCTCTTTAATTTCCCTTGGGAGCTCGTATGGGTTATAGCCCTCTATTGGGGTCTTTGTGGTGAATTCTTCCTTCACTTGGGCTATTTGTGTTGATAGGCTTTCGATAGCTCTATCAATGTCTCTGGCTGTTTCAAGAGATGGCTGTGGGATTTCGGTCTCCATTGCACTCTGAAAAGCCTGCCAGTTAGTTTTTGATCTGTATTTTAGGGGATCGTCAATGTAGATGTCTTCTATTAGGAATAGTACGGGTTTATGGTCGGATGAGAGCTCATCTAGTACTGTGGTCCGCACATTGTGCTGGAAGTTCAAGGAAAGACCAATGTCCAGTGCATGGCTGTAAGTTATCCCGAAGTGGGTTGGCTCATTTGGAATGTGTGGGCTAACCTGTTTGTCCATAACAAACTTTTTTAGCACTGTTCCCGCTCTGTTACTGCTCCTGTCCCCCCAGAGTCGGTGGTAGGCATTTAGATCTCCAGCTATAAAGACTGGTCCTTCCTGGTCTAGCAGTTTAGAGAGATCTGGGGTAAAGTTGAGTGAGCCTGGTGGTTTATAAACAGAAATTACCACGAACTCAAAAGTTTGAGTGTGGACTTTGATTGCTGTTGCCTCTAGTTGGTCGAGGTTAGGGATGGTGATATGATGGTGGCTTATATTTCTCTTTACGAGGATGGCGGTGCCACCTCCTCTGCCAGTGAGTCTATCATTTCTATAAAAGTGATAGTTAGGAAAACGGAGATGATCTCCAGGTTTGAGGAATGTTTCTTGAATGAGTACTATGTCGACTTTGCAGTCAAAGAGGAATTGTATCAGTTCCCCTGTTTTGTTTCTTATGGAATTTCCATTCCACGTGAGGATTGAAACATGGTTGGGGACACTCATTGTGAGAGTTTTTTAGAGGGATTTGTGGAAGCTGGAAATGCAGAAAACATTCCTTGTACCATTTTCGCCATCATGTTTTTCATCATGAACTGGAATTGCTCCTGCATGTTGGAGAAAATATGGTTCATAAATTCTGCGTTTGGAAGCTGGGTGTTATGTTGTGGGGGCGGGGTTGGTTTTTGGTTATTAGGGGATCTGGTTGGTTTAGCCTCAGGGATGGTGGCAGGAGTTCGCTCTTTTGCAACCTGTGCAAATGATTTTTTGAGATTTTTTGGATGTTTTGGGCATCCTCCATAACTAGCGGGGTGTTCTCCGCTGCAGTTAACGCACTTGGCCTTTTCGTCTTTTTGCTTAGTGCATTCTGAGTGATGGTGGAGTCCATCGCACTTGACGCATCTGGCTTGTGCATGGCAGTTGTTTGCTGCATGGCCAAATTGTTGGCAATTATGACATTGCGAGTGTCCGCCACGTGGTTTTTGGGCTTCTACTTTGCATATCAGATGACATACTGCCTTAATATTATATATGTCCGTTTCTTGCCTAGGAAGAAGGACTTTAACTAGTCTTGAAGGGCCGTTTCTTAGTTTGAGGAAAAACACCTCAATTGGGTGGAAGCCTTGCTCTTCAAGGTCTTCTTTAATTTCGGCTGGGGTGAGCCCGTGCAGACCCCTAATTATAATATTTAGGTTTTTTTCTTCGGGTAGAAGATAAGTGTTAAATTCAATTTTCTCTGCTGTCAGGAACCTGGTTAGTTTCCTGTGGTCCTGAGGGGTTTTTGGGATTACCTGAATACCCAGGTATACTCTTTTCGCCGTCTCGTATTCGATTTTTAGCTCTTTTATTGCTCTGCTTAACTGGGTCCATTTTTCTGGTTGCCGAATGATTATTGGCACTGTTGATTTCGTCGTTGCTGTGTCCTTCTTTACCTGGGCCTGAGCATTAGGTTTGCTCACTTGTTTGCTGCTTTGGGGGGTATTATCTTTGTCAAGACCACAGGTGTTGGCTTTTTTGGTGTTGGCAGGACGGGGAACTCTCTCTCAAACTGTTCTCCTGCAGTATTCTCTGCCTCCATGGGTGAACATTCACTTTCACTTTGTTTTATTGCGGCGCTGGTTGGTTCCTCTTTACGCTTTCGTTTTGATGGAACTATCGACGGTGGTGAGCTATTTACTCCTAATAGCTGGTGCATAAGCTCTTGGTTTTGACGAAAGAGCTCGGCATTCTGTTTCCTCTGCTCTGTCAATTCTTTTTGGCTCTCCCTGAGCTGTTGCAGGATCTCCTCCATCCGTAAGTTTATCTGACTTATCTGAGCCGTAAGTTCAGATATTGTCTTATCTTTTTCTCTCAGCGATTCTTCCTCTTCATCCTCACTTGAATCGCTGTCGGAGTCTACAACCGATTCGCAAGCCTCGTTATCCGAGACTTGCTCAAAGTGTTCACTTTCTTTCATCTCTTTTTTTTTCCCCCTCTAGGAGGTATACTCTCTCCAATCTGTTTGGACTTATCACTTAACACAGTAAATTAATAATACTCACTCTCACGTTCGTCCCTGATTTCGTCGTCGGCTGCCCGGATTTTTAATTGTTTTCGGATGAAGACTCTCGTCCACGTGTGTTCTCTCTCGTCGCTTGCTTACGGGTTTTCCCTCCAGCTCATTAAGCCAATCGCTGACTTTCTTCGCTCTCTCAAAGTTCGGCCGTGATGGTAAATCCGTCGGCTAATTGTCGGCTGCGTGGTAGCAATTAAAATTGCTGTTTTTTTTTTAAATCCTCTCTAATTGCTTTGTGCGATGTGATCGTCACGGCGGCTCTAGGCGGACTGTCCTGTCGTGATGTTACTCAAAGGTCACTTGCTGACTTTTATACGACCCCTCACACAGTATGGCTGCGAGTTACAATTGAAGACATAACTGAAGCCCTATTACATGGCTCATGGTACTATGTAATATAGCGTGTGGGGCCATAATTTCTGCGCCATGTAATTATGGCGTGGGGAGCCATACTGCATAGCTCAGGGTACTATGTACATAGCGTGTGGGACCATAATTGCTGCGCCATGTTACATAGGACCACGCGCTATGTAGATTCTGACATTATGGCGCTGGGAGCCATATTGCATAGCTCAGAGTACTATGTACATAGCGTATGGGGCCAAAAATAATGCGCTATATTACATAGCTCTGGGCGCCATGTGGATTTTTTTCAGTGTACCAAACCAATTTATTTATACTTGCATTTAGATAAGGAATCAGCACTTGAGACCAACGTTAACATTAAGTATATTTCCATTTATGTTATTTCGCTGAACCAAATCTCTGAATATGTTTGAGATCATCGCAGAAAATTTATTAAACATTGTTGAAGCACTCACAACCAGCGTTGCCAGATTTGGCGATTTATCGCCATTTTGGCTACTTGAATCAGTCATTTGGCGTTGGAATTCATTCCGTGGCGATTGGCTACATTTTTGGCTACTTTAATGGTTCGTTGCAAGTTATTGCACAAAATTTGTACAGCTCACTCAAAGGATTAAACTTTGGCGCCACACTTTACATTGGTAGTGTAGGGCAAGCTTTACTCAAATATTTAAACTTTTGCACGTAACTGTTATATATTTAATGGTATGCCACTTCTGTGAGGAACCGGTTTTCCGGGCATTCCCGGGTATTTCCGGCCCCCTAGTATTTCCAGACAAACCAAAGCATTCCTGGGCAATCCCGAGCATTAACGGGCATTCTCGAGCATTCACGGGCAGTGTGGCCAGATATTTGGAAGAATTTATAGCCCAATTTGAAATTTTCATAGCGAAGATTTTTTTTTCATTTCAATAGCGAAGATTTTAGATTTATAGTTCAAATTTATATCCGTAAAGTACATACCATAAATGCTCTAATTGTAGAACAGAAGTCGTTTGAAATAGTAAAAATGTTCCATGCTATAGTACGTTTTAATTGTAAGAAATTTGAAATAAAAATTGCGCTTATAATACTAATTTTAACGGGGGAAATGTTGAATATGTTTGTTTCCACATGAAAAAAAAAAACGGTTGAACTGAAAATTTTTTAACTTAAAATAAACTATAAAATCTTTGAGTTCCATAAAAAATATGGCAATGTACGCAAAGTAATTCGTTTTGGTTTTTTGTTATTATTAGTTAAGTGTATATAATAAACCTTTTTAAATTCTGCCAAGAGCTGTAAAAATGACGTTTAATTTTTGTTACTGTTATTAATATAAAGCACTAATATACTATTGATTCACTATCAAAAACTTTGAATTATTCTTCTGTGTGCTGATTTTTGGCGACCTTGGCTATCTAGCTCCCTATTTTTGGCGATTTTGTCCCGTAAATATCTGGCAACGCTGCCCACCACACTACGTACAAAAATAAGTAATAAAAAAAATTCACTAGCTATTCATACCCCCAAAAAATTACTAAAAAAAGTGCTGGATTCACTTCTGCAAATATATACGTTTTTATCCATGGGCCGTTATGTGAAGATAATTATTTCGGTTACAGGATGTCTTTGCAGTTCATTTGTTCGCAATACAAGAATAATGAAAAAAGCTATTGCACGATAAAAGTTTACTTTTGATGAATTATGTGTTTCTTATGTATCGAAAATATTCAATAATACTGTGTAGATTGATTAAAAACATAAATATCACACCATTTTAATGGTATTTGCTGTTAACGTTAACGAGAACCTGCTCATAGGCTTCTCCTTCAACACCACCGTGAGACGAAGAGGCTGCAGCCGCGTGTTCAAGCTCATGGGCAGCATGTGAAGCAGCAACGGCCGCATTGTTTTGAGCAGCCTGTGCTGATGACGTGGCTTTCTCGGCGGCCTCCTGAGTAGCGGCAAAATCTCCATGAACTGCATTTAATTGCAATTCGAGGGCATGAAGACGACCCTTGGCCCTTGTGACCATTTCGGTTTGCGAAGCTAGTTCGGCTGCGGAAGAGGCAGCTGCACCTTGGACATGCTGCAAGAGACTTTGAGCACCATTCAAAGCCGCAGCCAAAATGTTGACGTGATCCTGGGCTTGGTGAGCAGCAGCTTGAGCTGCACTTGTTGCTTGCTCCGCAGAATGCAATTGGGCCAATTCACTTTGTAAAGCTTGTTCGGCTTCGTCATGTTGATGCTCAATATTCTCCAATAGAACTCGTTTGCCCGCCAGAGCGGCTTGAGCAGTCGCAGCAGCTTGAACAGCGGATTGCGCTAAAGTACTCTTGGCTACATATGATGCCTGCCTGGCAGCAGCATGCTGCTGAGCCGCAGCTGAATGAGCTTGGTTGGCTGATCCTTGAGCTATTGTTCGCAGTCCACCTGATCCAATTAGTCCAATGGAACTTCCATAGCTTCCGTGTCCACCGCCACTCAAATGGCTAGAGATATAGCCAGCATTAGCTGCCCCTGTAAAAAACTGTTCTTAGAATACCTCGTTACATGTGATCAGAATCTTGGCTTTTATTCTTTCAAATAATATGTCGCTAAAGCCATGTCCGTGAAGTGCACTTTTTAAATTATTACTCCAAATGACTTGAATATGCAAATGATGTTGCATGATCAACGGCCAGAATACCTTAAGACACATGCAGTTGACTTATGAAATATCACTCACTGTCCATTCTGCATAGTTCACTTACCGAAAAGAGCTACGACAAAGATCACTGGAAATTTCATGGTAGGTATCGGTGGTGGCTAGGCGTTGTATGCTTAGGTCAAGAAATGCACTCGCATTGATACTAGCTACTCCAATTTACTGTAATTTATATGTAACTCGACAGTTGCATACAAATTTACCTGAGGGGATAACGTCACAATTAACTGACTGCTAGTACGAACATAATTAGCTTATTGGTTAACTATAATAGACTTTCGTGTGTCTACAAGCCGGCACCGATCTGACACATAGTAGTTGAGCTGATATTATTAAACGAATGGGCTCTTAAACAATTACTGAGACTTTCGTTTGTTATTAGTTTTGCAATGTAATTGAAATCGAATATGAGTCAAATCAGACAGTGTTTGGTCCTTGAATAAATGCTGTTTTTTTTTGGTTGCAGTGTTACTAATTTATTTAATTGTAGATTAGTGGGTTAGAAATCGAAGGTGTAGTTTTTTCCTCATCAGATCATATCTGTAGCTACTGTGATCTATCGAATTTAAACAAAATCCCAGCGTGAAATCGTACGGAATTTAAATTCGGATTCAAGCCCTTGATATTTAGAGATATTGTAATATTATGTGAGTGCACAACGTTTTAAAAGTTATTTTGATTTCCGTAGCTGATGTGTTTATTGTATCAATCATATTTCTCGCTTCCAAAAAGATTTGAATTAATGGTTTCATTATTTATTTATTTATTATTGTCAACATCAACAGATATATCCAATTAAAAAATAGGCAAGGAATAAAAAAAAACACTTTTAAAAAATATATTAGAACATAAAATTTCAAAAAGAAAAAAAAAATAAAAAAAGGATTATGAAATCAATTAACAAAATCATACAAGAAGCACTAAATGAAAATGAATCGTAATTTTTGTACAGATATCCGATCGGATATAAATTAAAGAAGTATTTCTTAATTATATGTGTCTAAGTAGGAGTAAAAGGGGTATATTAAAGGTAAATGAAGATCTAGTAACACGTTCCAAGTCACGAACGGAAAACTCCGCACTGGGAATAGAATTCACAGACCAATTAATTTTATAAAAGAAAGATTCATTTAAGAATACTCTCCGTGGCAGAGGGGTAGACATTTTAAGAATAGAAAAGCGCATCTTATACTTATAATAATAAATTTGGAATCAAGAGAATAGCAAGCGAATAAATATGAATTCCATCACTATGACAAAATTGCCGTTTGTTTTTGGTAACCTCGAAAGCAAAATTCTGGCGAATAATTCATCTTTTAATTTGATATTTAATTTATGTTGGTAGATCTAATACCATTTTCCCGCACTTCATAATTAACTTAACCCCTAAAGAGTGAAGCCCCCTACACAGGCGGTTTTAGTACATGGAAGTCTTTTAATTTTCCCCATGCATCTATTGATGGCGAGTCATTTTTCACGTGCACAGTATAGAGCGTGAAAGATAATAACCTATTTTTTATTTTCAAAGTCGCATGAGCAGGTATATCGTTTAGAAACGAAATGTCACCATGTACTAGCTGTGAACGCATTCATAATTTCCACTTGTCATAGATATTTTCACAAAATTTGTCAATGACAACAGCTTTTCAAGATGCCTGGGCCCATAACCAATGCTGGGATAAAACACTCAGAACAGTAACTTACCAAGTGAAAACGCGAAAGTTTTATATTCAATATCCGGTTTATTTAAATAAAAATAAATCAATAGCATTTCAGAAATTCAGAATACTTTTATTCAGTCCCACGGACGTCATGCAGTTTGACTTCCAAAACTTTCCGATCGGTTGTTCCGGGCATATTTCGGACACATCAGAGATAGAAATGAAGCATATATACTGGAACAGGTATTTTTTTTTTGGACCAGCCAGTACCTAGTACGAAATTCAAAAATACTAGATACGAGTATTTTTGGGAACTATACATGTAATCAAGAATTAACCTGATAAATTCCCTCCATTTAACTCATTTCAATCAAACAGCAACGTAATAGTATCCTTATATTAATATATACTCGTATTTCATACTTGCAAGTGCTTTCATACTAATATTTCATACTCACATGTATTTCGTACTTGCTATTATTTTCGAACTTAGTATTTTCGTAGTTGCAGGTATTTACGTGCCTAGTATTTTCATACGAGGTGGTATTTTCTACGAGCGAGTATTTAATACTACCAATAATACTATTTGTGAGTATTTGATATTTGAGAGTAAGTAATACTTGCTGATATGATATTGTACTTAAAAAAAGTTTGTACAGTGTGTTCCACAAAAACGAAACTCATGTTATTTTTTGCTTCGTGTTTCGACACATACTTGTAACAGTTAATTGATTTTAATACACTTTTACCAATTTCACACCTAATTAATTTTGTCATTATGGTTTGGAAAACATATTTAAAACCTGAGTGACGCATACAAGAAGTGTTTTGAAATTGTATTTTTAGTTACTCATCCTTAAGGTTCTAAAATGAGTATAAAAAAGACAGCTAAATATGCAAAAACATATGTTTCGTTTGTGAAGTAGTAGATAAAAAAGTATAAAGAATGTGACAACTACTAGCGGAAAACTTGGACAAAAATGAAGAAAAATCTTTGCAGCGTACAGTTAAACATCCAACAAAGGTGCATGTTTATGGCTGCTTCTTAGAAAAGGGTTCGAAGAATTCATTATCTTTACTAGAAACTTGGATGCTCAATTCATGCTCACTTTGTATAAAAATGGACTACTGAAGTCGGCAGAGAAATTATATGAAATTGAAAACGATGACTGAATTCTACAAGAGGATAATGATCCCAAACATCGAAGCCGCCTCTGCACATCTTGCATGGAGGTAAATCGGATAGAAACTTTGGATTGGCCTTCACAGAGTCCAGATGCGAATTCCATTGAAAACGTGTGGTCGCTGATGAAGCTTAAACTTATACGCACCTTGAAATACTAGGTGAGGTGGAAACTAACCTCCTCGGGAATGAAAAAAATGTTTTTTAAAACTTTTTTTTTATTATATTCAATGTAGTCGCCTTTTAGGTCGATGCACTTATTTCAGCAATTTCCCAACTTTTTTATGCCGTCCGAAAAGTAATTTTCCGGAAGGTCTGCAAAATACTCCTTGATTATCTCCTCGCGCGAGCTGAATTTTTTATTGATGAGCCATCTTTTGAGGTTTGGGAACAGATAATAGTCCGAGGGAGCCAAATCGGGTGAATAAGGTGGATTAGCCATTGTTGCGATGTTCTTGTGTGACGGCGCATTGTGTTGTGAAAACAAAAAAAAAATTCACTACAAGTGAGGCCGTTTCGCAGTGATTTTGGCCTTCAATCACTCCAATAATGCGCAATAATTTTCGCTGTTGATGGTTTTTCCTTTTTCGAGGTAGTCCACAAAGAGTATCCCATGCCAATTCCAAAAAACCGACGCCATGACCTTTCCGACCCATTGAAAACACGCTTCCGAAATGCGCTCGCGTTCGTGTTTTTGGTCCGGAGTCAGTATGCGCGACACCCAGTGGCAGGATAATTTTTTCATCTGCATAATTTCGCTCAAAATGTGGCGTGTGCACTCAGTACTAATCCTTGTGGCATCTGCTAGCTCGCGCAACTTCACTTTGCGGTCGGCCAACACCGTTTCATGTATTTTTTTGACATTGTCCTGTGTATCCGCATTGGACCGCCTGCCGCTGCGGACTTCCTCGAGTTTTGGCCACCACGAAACTCTCGAAACCAATGTTTCACGGTGTAATCTGAAGGAGCACTAGCCCCATAATATTCATCCAACTTTTCTATTGTTTGTTTTGCCGTTTCGCCTCTCAAAAAATAATTTTTTATGAAAGAACGAAAATCTTTTTTTTCCATACTCAACATGATGCCAAACCCTTCAACAAAAATCGGCTGTTAAAACAAAACAAATGGCTGTATCGCGCTGAAATTCGACATGTCTGCAGCGCCTTACCCCACCTAGTATATTCAGCGACATCTTAGTGAGGATTATGCTCAAAAATTGAGCCAACGTTGTCGCACAAAATGCGAAGCAATAATAAATAATAAGGGTGGTTGAGATAATTTGCGAAACCCGCAATAATGTATAATTTAAGATATAAATTGAAAAACAAGTAATTATTGGGTTTTTAACACTTTTTTTAAGACACGTTTTTGTGGAATATACTCTATTTAAGCATAAAGGTTATTGATTTGTGATCATGGTTCCCTTCTTGTCCATAAATCAGCATAAACAACGTAAATCGTCTCTAATGCTTATCAAAGCAGAGAATATTGAGACGGGAAAATCAATCGTCTTGCGGAATAAGCCTCCGAAGCCAAATCAAAATGGAATTGTTTTTGCGGGATGATTAAAATTGAAAAATTTTTATTTACATTGAAAACTTTTATATTTGACAAAGTGGTTTCGAAAGTATGCACTGATTCTCATCAGACACCAGCACACAGTGCATACTTGACTGATGTGACCACTTGCAGTTGGAAATCATTAATTTCTATTTACGCTAGTTGTGACAAATTTT
Source organism: Nemotelus pantherinus (assembly GCA_963978885.1). Taxonomy (NCBI): domain Eukaryota; kingdom Metazoa; phylum Arthropoda; class Insecta; order Diptera; family Stratiomyidae; genus Nemotelus; species Nemotelus pantherinus. The sequence continues at coordinate 75,526,361 of OZ022264.1, read as the reverse complement.
AACATCTCCGACTTATATCCATCGAAATAATTTACTCATAAAGGTTATTGATTTGTGATCATGGTTCCTTTCTTGTCTATAAATCAGCATAAACAACGTAAATCGTCTCTAATGCTTATCAAAGCAGAGAATATTGATACGGCAAACTCGATCGTTTCGCGGAATAAGCCTCTGAAGCCAAATCAAATTGTATACAGTACTTACGCTGATTTGCTTTGGGCGTTTTGGAAATGGTGGAAAAAATCCAAAATTTATGTAATTTTTGATTTTCGGCATTAATGCCACTACCGAATGTTTTAGATAAGCCAAGAAAATATTGGTATCAGAGATCGATCGATGAAAAAACATATAGTTGCCAATTTTCATGCATATAATAAAATGAAAATCAAATTAAATTGATTGAATCAACTTTCATTTGAAATAATCTACAGTGTAATGTGCATTGAAACACTCAAAAACAGTCTGCACACTACAATATTTGATGTAAAATAATTGAAAACTACGAAGGGCTATGCCAATGCATTCAATTCAAGCTGTCGGTTGCACAATAGTCAACTGCAGTGGTACGAACCGTTTGGAACATTATTACTGTTATCAGCACACTCTATATGTAAGCCCATAAACGAACGCTGCCAAGCAAATTCTGCTTTAGTGACGTGACATGCGCGATTTTGTTGCTGTGTTCAATATACTTAACAAAATTTGATCTGTGCAAAAAAAAACGCACCTATGTACATACTTAAAAAAATACTAGCCAGTATTTTTGAAACAGATATTTGGAACATGCCCAGTATTTGAAAATCTTAGTACGACCCAACTCTAATCGGAAAGTCCATTGAGCATACTCACATATGTCCACAGCAAACTGATAAGCTCTCGGAAAGTCTCGCACACAGGTATGGAAGAACGTGGGTACGAAATGGCTATCCGTGTACCCATATGTGAGTTAGCTTTTTTGAAGTTATACTTCTTTTGGCTCGTTGGGTACGTATTAAAAAGCATGGGTGAAAATCGCTCTAATCCGTCAGATTTTTTTTGAAACGCTCTGAAAGAGAAAGAAGATGGAGAGAGAAGAAGGGCGACTAGACTTGGAATAGAATCGCTTGGATCCGTCAGATGTTTGTGAAACGCTCTTATATATTATATATTACAATGCTTAGGAAAGAGAAAGAAGACGGAGAGAGAAGAGGAGTGACTAGGCTTGGGATAGAATCGCTCGGATCCATCAGATATTTATGAAACGCTCTTATATATTATATATTGCAACGCTTAAGAAAGAGAAAGAAGGTGTGGGTTGATTCACTCGCTCTGTTTATTCATGTTTGTTTCTCACACATACGTACAGTGTGATATACCTAGTATATAGCTGTTGATATTCAGTACCCTGCACAAAACTTGTGTTTATGGTGTATGCTCTTGCGTCTTATTTAGTATAATATTTGTGTAATGTAAAATAAAACAGCACAAAAAAAGTAAGTATTTTTTACCTATTTAATAATTAACCATTTATAAAATTTGAAAAGCACGTGTTTACGTTCTTCAGAGTAATGGCATAACTGCGTAATAAAAGAATAAAAAAGAAATTGTTAAAATTTCTTGTAGTATCTGGTTCACTATTTTGACCTAAAAATAAATTTCATAAAACAAAGATGATCAACATTTGTCCGGAAAAAATTTAATAAACAAAGATTATTAACATTTGTCCGAAGAATTACACTGCATTTATAAGTATGCTTACAACTTTGGACTGCTGTCTGCTCGCGTTGTAATTCTGCCTTTGCATGTTTACCTATAATACTGCTGTGTTATGCTGATTTACAATGTTCATACATAGGTATAGTGTATCTCATTGCAAAATTAAAAAGGTTAAAAATTTTGCAAAACTGGTTTCAATTTGCTATTTTAGGGTAATCTTTGGGTTCCAATAGTGCAGATATCGATATATCACCTTATTGCAAAATTATTGTTAATAGGCTTGCACTATTGTATCTGAATGTTTAAAAATTTGAAAAACCGGTTCGAATTTGTTATTTTAGGGTAATCTTTTAATAAATTGGAAAGTTATTATAAAATCTTTATTTGATAATGGAATTTCATTACGAAATATAAGATGGGTTTGGAAAATTAATAAATAATTTCCTCATAATTAAAGCCAAAGAAGTATAACTTCAATCGGTCAGTCTCCAAGGACTGCCAATTTTTTAATACACGCACAACATTGCTCTCTCACAAAAATTTCGCTCAGCATGCCCCTTTCTACCGAGCTCACAACCGAAAACCTTTAATTCTGTGATCTATTTACAAAATATGTGTGAAACACCAGATCGGTGTAAAAGCGTGAAAGGGGCAACACGAAAAGATACGTCAATGGCAGTTTGATTTGTGTCGGTGAATGAAAACATTGAATGAAAACATTGACTGTAAGTCAAAATTTGTGACAGAACATTTGGAAATTTTTCACCGAACTACGTGGAAACATGCATTTACGTGAATGCGCGATAATCTATGTCGGTTTCGCGAATAAATTAGCGGTCGAAAATTCTAAAATAGTGCGATAATGAAGTGCCGCGTTCGAAGCTGCAATAGTAGCTACCGAAGTGCTTCGCTGGGGATATCGTATTTCGAGTAATTGAAAGTAACCTTTGGCATCAATTTCGTTTTGTTTTTGAGTGAAATCATAGTTAATTTCATTGACATAAAACATTTTAATATCCACTCGCCGATTGCGGGAAAAGAAATGTCAAACGACGTTTAAAATGGCGATCTCACATGGGTTTTTGCATTGACATTACCTTATGAACTGTGTAGGGCACACACCTGTACCTTGTTTTCACACCAGTAAGCAGAAAGTCGAAAATTGGAACATTTCTCTCGTTGAATTTCTAATCCATTCTCTCTTATATAAATGGTCTCACACTTCAAAGAGCAGAAAGTCTGTGTCTGTGTACTGCTGTAATATTCCTTGATGACAAATGTAATTTTCTCTGAAAAGTTACATTTTGTGAGTCCAGCATTATAGCTATAGCTAGGTTTGGTTATGATACCTTTGTCAAAAATCATTGACGCGTTTTGCATGTCGATTCTGACTAGATTTGCAGTGCCTGAAGCGACAACTTTTATTTCGTCTGCAATCGGGGAACTTCCTGGACTTTTGTAGCTGAGATGGGCTGACACTGCGCATGAATGTATCAAAAATATTACAGGAATATTTCTGAAATATATATTTCTTAAATATTTCTGGTTTAGTGCAGCCCCGAGTTAAAAGTATTTGACAGAAGTTATTTGTCTTTGAGCTCGAATCGTGTTGCATGTAGGACTATGAACTGGTTCGTAAGTAAGAGAGTCACCAGTGTACAGCAGTGTTTGAGCTTGGTCGTTTGAATCGGAAGCTTGATCCGTAGCGAAGATGTCAAGGAGGATGGGCCCAAGAAATACGCCTTGAAACCACCACCAAAAATCATTTTAAATGATTTTTAATATCAGAAACTGAGTTGTACAGGTGGTCGAAGTAGTATTTGTTTTTGAGGAAGCTTTTAATCATTTCGACGTTATTAGCTGAATCTGATTCATAAAAAGTCATATGAAGAATAAAGAATGAAAATAAAAAGAACATAACGATGTGAGCGATTTGAATAAAGGATCAGATGTGTACTATGGGACATTAAACAATGGTCTTAAAGTGTTTTTTTTTTATGTCTAAACTGTTGACAAAATAGGGCTATTACAGGGAAAATTCCCACAAAAAACTGATTGTCTAACAAATATAATAATATCTGCAAGCGGGCTATAATGGGCTGAGCTAGTGGAGCAAGTCCAGTCGAAAAGCCACGCATGCATTGGAAAGACAGTAAATGGTGATAGCAGATCGCTTTTAGGAGTACCGAATTGAGGAGGCGATAATCGCACCGAGTTGACTGGAAGATCTGTTTTAAAGACACCAAGACTCGGTATTGGCTGTAGTGTCACGATGATGATAATAATATAGTAGTTTGCATATAGGTCTAAGTATAAATAAACCAAAAGTATCAACTTTTGAGCACGTATCTAGGTTCAACAAAGAGATAAACTGAGAGAGGCAAACTGACCATACTGACTAGTTGGTGTTATGAGAAACTCAATCCCGTCACTGTTCATTTTTTATGGGCTCGTTCTAAAGATTACAACTGTAGGATGTAAAATGAATACCAATACTTGCTGCTATACTTGCTGTGTAGTTGTGCTGAGTAAAGTTTTAATTTGCCTATTACAAAACCTCAAAAAGTAATGCATAGTTTTCTCATATTATAGTATCATTTTCTCCTATCAATACGAGTATAATAATTTGATCTCATATTGAAAGATGTCACGCTTTTTACATGCTTGAGTACTTACGAGTACTAAGTAGCGCAAGTGCTACGAAGCAGAACCGTTCATTGAAATTACCTTGTTCAGCCTACCGATAATAAACTCCCTTAATTTATAGGGCTGTATATTATGCATTAGTAGTATGTATATGCTATATGACATATACATAGTATGTTTTTTATCCACTGAATTCACTCTAATTAAAGTTATTCAATAGCATTTGCAGCAATTTTAATTGATAATTTTAATAATTTATCAAACAAAGAAGCAATGCACATATTGCATGATATAAGTGAAACTACATATATGGTAGAAGTATCCATGATAATTATTATTAAATATTTATTTAATGAATGTTTTCGCTTTTGGCTCACATCAATTTTTCTCTCTCGATTCGCTTTTATTTGAAAGTATGCAAAAAACACCCGAGCATTTCTTAAAGTAATTTGATTGTATTTAATGTTAGAGACGCGTGCACTGATTTTTCGGTTGATCAACATAAAATGAATCATTATAGCTCAAGCAAGTTTTAATTGGCTTTTAAACCAAAAACTCAGACCAATTATGGCACAGAAAACCCGTAAAAGTGATACTATTTATCATAAAATTACAGCATACAAATTTTAAATTTTCGACTCGATTACAAGAAGTGACAAGAATATCAAAAAATGCAATGGAATAAAAATGTGATTATTGATTTTTAAATGGGAAGAGGAACAAAAAGATATTTTGGTTTTTTTGTTTTGGGAATGTATAAGTTAAATCGCGTTTATGTAAATGTATAAGTTGCGTTTTGGTTTTTTATTAACAAATATTTTGATGAATTTTGCGTTGTATTTCAGTAATACGTTTTTTTCGCGATACTGCTACCACGCCCAAAAATGACAAATGCGTAATGTTAAGAATCTAGCTGACAAAAGCACAGACTTACAACCAGTGCTATTTATTACACCGAACGTACTCCAGAGAGCATCAGCAAATTATCTGAAAGTAGATGCAAATTTCAGTTTGTTACAATTAACTCGTTTAATGCAGCCATACTCAACCTTTTTTATATCAGGGCAACTGAGAAATGTGTACTGACCTACGTGGGCCGCAGTCTAGTGATAGATGCGAAAACAAAGGCAAATAAACAAAAGATATTATGGTGAAAGTTACATTTAGTAAAAAAATTTTATGACCTCTATGACAAAGTTTTCACAATTTTAGTTAAATCAGGCTGAAAATTGCTGCTACAATTCTTAAGATATCGTCTTCGTGAAAATCAATAAGCCGATTTTTATAAACATTTCTCGTATTCTTCATTTACGAATTTGATGACTCTCACAGATAAGTACATGTGAACAACGTCAAAAGCAATTGGGCACAGCTTTTCACTGTCTTGTAATTTGCCGTTATCAGTTGCCACAATTCCGCATACTCATTTACTCTACATTCGAGTCATTTTTAATTTCAATGGTTTTATCAAACAATCGTGGAAAACTGAATCCCAGCTCTGCTTACTGACTAATAACTGTTGATTCTAGGTGCCAGGAGTTTTCAATAAGCAAAAACCATTTCCTCAAAATTTCTCAACTCTCTAAATCATCGTTTGAATTCAGCGGATAATGAATTTAGGTAATTTAAATATACATGGTAACTGTCTGTAGATATGTTGTCATTTTAATTAGCCATTGAAAGTGTGGGAAAAATGATTGAGCTTTTGGTTTTTTATGCCTTCTCAATAAATTTGCCCTGATTCGCATAAATGTTCTATCTACATTTTTGTCATTTTTGAGCTACGGTTTTAAAAACTGCATACTCTATTATCTGCAAAATTTCATATATTTGCAAAATTTGAAAAAAAAATTTTTTTGTGAAAGTATGTTAAAATCAATATTGAAAAACGCACTCTCCATATATTTCCAGCACAAATCAAAACACAAATCATTGAATGTTTCGAAAGTACTAAAATGTAGATCGAACGTTTATGTTGTTTTTGTTGTTCTATGTAAGAACAACATAATTTCCATTCGTAATGAGAAAAATCGATCGAGAGCTCCTCCCCTGCTTAACCACTGCACTGTTTTATGTAAAGTGACATCACCATAATTACTGCTTAGCTCTTCCAAAAGATTCTTGAATTTTCTATGATTTAGCTCTCGGGCTCGAATATACAGTCACTCAAAGTGAAAATAATTCACTCGGTGCAAAACAATTGCAACGCAATTTCATGATAGAAAATAAATTAAAAATGGACTCCTGTTACTTAAACATGATTACTTCAGATGTGCAAAATCACTTTTAAATGTGAAGTTAATAAAAAATTTATTCGGTTGAAAAATATAATAATATAAACAAAAAATGTATATTCCATAGTCAAAATGAAAATGATCCATCAAAATATAAAACACAAAAAAAATATAAATCAAGAATTTTCTTTAACAAATTAATATTTAGTGTGAAGGCCCTTGGCGAGCCTAACAGCTGATAACCTCTTTGGCATTGAAGCAACAAGTTTTTTTGTGAATTCTGGGCAGATTTTCAACCACTCCTCCAGAATGACCTCCTTTAATCGATTTCGACTGCATATTTGATGCTAGCTAATACGTTCTTCTAAATGGTCCCACAAGTGTTGGATAACGTTTAAATCTGATGATTGTGCTGGAGTTTCCATAACTTTGGGACAATTATAGAGCATCCATTCTCGAATGAGTAACGACTTATGTTTGGGGTCGTTATCTTGATAGAACTGGAATTTGTTTTTAAGACCCAATTATTCGGCGCTGGCAGGTAAATTGTCCTTCAGAATTTGTAGGTATTGATATTGATTGATGTTAATTCTACTATTCAGGAAGCTTATAATGAAGTAGTTAAGGAATTCTCGACAAAGTCTCGCGATGCTTATGCCAATTATATTAAGAAAACCGGTGAAAGTATAATCCACGACCCAAAAAAATTCTTTGATTTTGTAAATATGAAGCGGAAAGTCACCGGTTATCCATTGTCAATGTCCTATAATAATATCACCTCTGCTTCTCCTAAAGATATCTGCGATTTATTCGCAGATAATTTCCAGAGAATTTTCACTGTATCAGACCCATCTAACTCAAATGTTTCTCCTTCTAATTCAGCACCAACCACTTTTCTCAGCCAAATTAAAATTTCACGCGATGAAATACGTAAAGCTATCTTGGAGCTCGATTGCAACAAAGGCCCTGGTCCTGATCTCCTTCCACCGTCCTTCCTGCGTAGGTGCGTAGAGCAGCTAATAACACCCCTGCATATTTTCTTTGACAGGTCACTTTCATCCGGTGTTTTCCCATCCTGTTGGAAACTTTCATATGTGACACCAATTTTCAAAAATGGCGATAGACGCTGCGTCGAAAATTACAGGGGCATTGCCATTTTATCTTCCATTCCAAAACTTTTTGAAAAGGTTGTATACAATAAACTTTCCCCACTAGTTGACTCCCGTCTGAATGAGCAACAGCATGGCTTTAGAAAAGGTCGCTCAACTATCACAAACTTGACAATCCTAGTTTCGGACGTTTTGTGTAAAATGGAAAAAGGCTATCAAATTGACGCAGTCTACACTGACTTTAGCAAAGCTTTCGACAGAGTTGACCATTCTATATTGATCCTTAAGCTGCACAAATTCGGGCTTGCCGGATCTTTACTAAGCTGGCTCAGTTCCTACCTCCACAACCGAATCCAACTCGTTAAATTTCAAGGAATTTTATCAAAAAATATATTTGCTACCTCTGGTGTTCCACAAGGTAGTCATCTTGGCCCACTTCTCTTTAACATATTCATCTCGGATCTATCTGACGTCCTGTCAAACATACCTCACCTACTTTATGCAGACGACCTCAAACTGTACCACACCATTGAATCTAAATCTGATGCACTTTTCCTTCAATCCAAGCTTGATTCTCTTGTTCAATGGTGCAATATAAACAAGCTCTCGCTGAATATTGATAAGTGCCAAATTATAAGTTTTAGCCGTAAATGCACGGTTACGCAGAACACTTACTTTCTCGGCAACAACTTATTAACTCGCGTTGATAGCGTTGTTGATCTCGGTGTTGTGATGGATGTGAAACTTCGTTTCACCTTGCATTACGACAAAATTCTTTCCCGTGCGAATAAGCAGCTCGGCTTTATTAAACGACGTGCCAAGGAGTTCAAAAACTTGTGGGCCACAAGATCATTATACACTGCACTTGTACGCCCTCTTCTTGAATACGACTGTATTATTTGGAACCCAGCCTTCGAAATTCACAATAACAGACTCGAGTCCATTCAAAAACAATTTTTACTTTTCGCCCTAAGAGATCTGTACAACCCTTACGATTTCGAAAATTTGCCCCCATATGAGTTTAGATTGGGTCATTTAAACTTAACTTCACTAGCATCCAGAAGAATGATGATATCGGCCTGCTTCACATTTGACGTAATTAGAGGCGTTATTAGAGTTGAATTCCTCAATAGTAAATTTGTGATAAATATCCCCTTAAGGAACACCAGGTCCAATCGTTTACTAAAGGAATATCCACATTCCACCATCTATGCAGCTAATGAGCCAGTGAATAGATGCTGCAGGGTCTTCAATGGCTTTAGCAACCTTTATTCCCCAACGATTTCCAAACTATCCTTCAAGTCTTCCCTTATCCAAGCCATTTGTACACCATAATTTTTAAGCTCTTATTTAATTATCGTTTTTAATTGTTTTTCTTTTATTTCATTGTTATTTTACTTATTTTCAATTTCAAACTTATTTGTTTATTCAATTAGTTATTTATTTATGTGTTATTTATTTGTACCGTACACTTGCTTTTTTTTAAATAATTTATTTGTATGTATTTATATTTATTTATGCCTTGTTTGGCTAATAAATAAATAAATAAATAAATAAATAAATTTATCCATGTTACCGTCAATAACGCGAATATTACCGACTCCATTAGCTGCCATACAGCCCCAAACCATTATCGAATCTTCACCATGTTTTACACTTGGACGAAGATTCTTCAAATTCAACTCTTCATTCTTCTTTCTTCATACTCGAACCTTCCCATCCGATCCATAAACATTGAATTTGCTTTCATCAGCAAATATAACGGTATTCCAGAAGTCTGGGCCATGCAAATAGTACTGAGTCGCAAATTCTAGCCGACGTTTCTGATTGTTTGCACTTATTAACGGTTTTACTCGTGGGGAGCGACTGTTAAATCCTCGTTTTCTTAGGACAATTCTTATTGTTTCGTCGCAGACCTTGATACCAAAGGCCTTTTCAACGTGTACGCGAATTTTTGGCGCACAAAGCTTCGGATTTTCTCGGATAAAGTCTACTATCCACCGTTCGTCACGATCGAAAAACGCTTTTTTTGGACTTTTCGAAACTTATTACCGATGCGATTGTCTTTAAATCGTTAAATTATATCTTGTACAGTTGACGCACTTTTGTTGACAATATTTGTTATTTCGCGTTTACTTTTCCCGAGCTTGATATGATGGATTACCAGATCCCGGTCTTCGTATGTCGTATGGCGACCCATTTCGAAAAAAAACTTGCTCAAAACGATAAATGTGCAACAGGTGACTGCACTCAGTGAAAGACTAAAGTCAACTAAGGAAATGTCAAATACATGTCAATAGCTGATTATAAAATCTTAGTAGTGAACTATAGGAAATAAGTACAATGGATCATTTTCATTTTGACCCCATATTCAGCCTTCTAGCAAAGATTGACCCGTAATTTCAAAGGCTATGTAACCATTTCGCTTATAACTTGTGTATTTGTTGCTTACACATTAGGAATTACTTTTGCCTAGAAACAAAGTAATTTCCAATAATATAAAATTGTATGCGATGCACATTAATTTATTTTCACTGGGTGGATCATTTTCACTTTGAGTGACTGTACATAGTTCACTACATTAATGACAGTCTTTGTTACATCATTTTATGCCGAAAACGAAACACGTGCTATCAATTTTTTTTTTGTATTCACACAATAGAATGATGGTAGACTTGGTAATGTGTATTTAGGGTTTAATAGAGAATCAAATTCGGTTTCCGATCCGGTCATTGAAGTCAATTTTATTTTTCTCAAAAATCATGTCAATCATATCGAGAAAATATTTACCCCTTTTTTTGGATTTTCTTTGGAAGGAATGCCTGAAAATCATCATTGATTAAACTCTGCAGTATCAAACAAAAACTGAACATTGCGGCGTTGATGAAATGTCTGTGCTAAAGTCAATAGTTAAACTAAAATATATGCAGCTCTTCAAGTCATATCTATGATGTGATCGAATATATACAAATACATATGTTTAGCAGTATCTTCTATTCCTCGAGTGCAGGTAGACTTGAAAGCTGCATTGGTTTTATTTGCGATACTATCTGGGCTTAATTTTTGAATTTTTCAAACAATATATTCGAAGCTTTAATGAACCATTCTTTCACGATTTCTGCATCCGTAAATGGTTTCATCAGTTTACCAAGAATAAAGCAAACTTCATTTGACGTTCTTATAGCCACAGCATCATGTCAAAAACAATTTGCTGCTTCTGCCAAGACTTCTTAAAATAGAACAATATATTCAATCTAATTACATTAGGCGCGTTTTTTTGCTCCCCTTATCTATAACAGAACAATGCTAACCAGTGCAGACGCATTGCAAACAACAACAACTCCTGTTATGGAAAGGTGGAGTTGTTGTTGTTGCAAAAAAAACGCCTTATAATGGTAAATTACATTGATAGTAAAAAAAATCATCGAACTTTTGTGTTAGCCATGTGTTAGCCAAATATTCAAATAAGTGGTAAATCGTTTTAGAAGCTGAATACTTTTTTCATCAAAGTGTATTTAAATTTTCATAACGTTTTTAAAAATACTACCTACTATTAATTTCAACCTACTACTCTTTTCTTTCATTTTTACTGCATAAGAGATTATTCGAAATCCAGTGGTCCCAGACACTGTGGCTCTATGTGTTAGCTCTCATGCCCCATTCTATGCCCCGACAAGGGTTGGAGGTTCAGTGGCCGTACACCGAGTGTTTCTTGCAATGATAGCCTTGGTCTCTCAGATTTCTCGTTTGTTTGGTTATGAAACTATGTTGGGATATGTATTTTCATACACAAGCATATTTATGAACATGACAAATTTAACCAGAAATCAATAACTTTCAGTTTGTGCCACACTTGCAAGCTTCGCGGGCCGCAAGCGGCCCACGGGCCACGAGTTGAGTATAGCTGGTTTAATGTATTGGCTTTCAATTCAGCTCTTTTGTTGTCCAACATTAATTAATCACTGAGAATATCGAATCCAAGAACAGGGAGGTTGTTTCTTAATATCGTTTTTAAGTAAAACATAGAACAATTGAGATATCGGACCGAAATTTATGCAAGGAGTAGGGAACATGTTACATTTAAGTGTTAAATTTGATATTATACATGGGTAATTCCATTAAAAATCGACCAATTTTCAGATAATTTTTGAACTCACTTCCTTAGAATTTGGAAATATTTTGGTATCCAGAAGATCCGGTGAGCTAATTACCGAAAATGAAATATTTTTGGAATATATGGTATATTTGCGGAAATATGGCCTTTTGAAGTTTTTGAGAAACGTCGGTTCGTGTTGCATTCAAAAAAATGTATCAAATCTTCTACTTTACGTAGCGCCTTCAAATATAGCTTGTTGAAAAAGAGAAGGTGTAGATATTCTAGAAAATGTCTAGCGCATCAGAACCGCTAGAAAACTAATTTTCGAAGAAATTGTCTCTGAGTGACAAAAATATGTGGAAAGACGTAATACACTTTTTTGTAGAATCATATCAACCATTCCTTATCCTAAGCAACAAAACTCAACTATAACACAAATGATGAAAATGTTCAGTGCTGGCAACACTTTCCCAACGAAGCAGCAATAAGTTAACCATAACAAGCTCATACTTAAATCAACGTATCCCTTGAATTTTGTTCTCATCGCAGGATTTCATGGAATGTTTCAACGATTAAACGTTGTTTGAGGCTGCCATCCGAAAAATTTTCAAAACTCGGAAAATTAAAAATTGGTTTCTTATTTTTATTGCTAATGCTTTGCATATGAGTATCTATGTTCAAGCATCTGTTGGTGCAATATTTACGAAAATGGCTAATGCTGGTTACCCTGTGTTAGCAGCAAAGCAAAATATATACCAAATCTGCTTCACGCTAAGTTAAACCCAACCAGTAAATTTCGTGTCGATTGAATCACTGCGCTGGAAGTTATACGGGTGAAAAGAATTTTAGGGTTACCACCCTCAAAACTTTTCAAATTTTTGAAGCGTTAATATTTGTTGTTAATTTTCATTGCATGATCATTCCCATTTGCAGATCTAATGATATAATCACGTAGTAAAGAAATTACAAAAAATTACCAAAATGGTCATAGCTGGCAGCCCTTTCATGATTTGTGTACGAAATTCCTACGACAGTTGGTCCACATTAAGGTCCATTTAATGCATGAACTTCGTTTTGATTTCTACACTGGAAACGAAGTTATAGGGAAAAAAGCTTTATTATGCTGAGCAAGTTTGCAAGATTTAGGAGACAAAAATCACCATAGCCGGCAACTCTATTCCAATTTCGCAGCCAAATTTTCACCAAATGTTATCTAGAGTAAGGTTCAAATTGTGTGAATTTCGTTAAAATGTGATGGCTGAATTATAAGTTATAGGTCAAAAAGCTGTTTTTTTTCTCAGCGATTTTTCAAGATGGTACCACTGCTACAGGGTTGCCCGCATTTCAAAATCACTTCTACCAGACCTGGTTCTAGCGAACACTAACACGTCCTGTAAATTTCATTATGCTCGAATTACCCGGTCGTCAGTTCTCGTGAACAGAAATTTCGAGTGCTGAAAATAGAGGTAATTTGGTGATGGGTTGCCGTTCTTGTGCAAATCGGAATTTCGAAAATTTCTTCTTGACATGAAGGACAAAGGATAAAATTTATCAAAGATTTGAAATTTTTGTCAAAAATCAAAAATTTTTCAGGAAGGTCAATTATTTGAAGGATTTTTTTTCAGCAGCCTGCTGCAGCTACAGGGTTACCCGCTTTATGTTGAAAATCCATATGTGTTAAATTTTAGTCAACATCAATACGCTCTGTAATTTTCACGATGATCCATTGTTTTTCTTACAAGTAATGACAAATCAAAATTTGAAAAAAATTCCTTGCCTACTTTTAGGCACCCTGCACCCACACACGGCTCAAAATTTCCAATTCTTTATCATAGACAAACTTAAAGCACAATAAATTTTCATTCCCAAACATTTATTTTAACGAAAATTTACACTGCTTGGAAATATAAGAGTACCTGAAAATTCACTAAAACGCTCGCCGCCGCCAAAAGGTTTAGAATATCTGAATTTATTTATTTATTTTTATTTATTTATTTTCAAAGAAATTCGTCTAATACAGACTAGTAGTATTTACAGATTTTAAACTTACAACAAATCAGTCAAAATGGACTGTTTTTAGCTAAGCTCTTTTTCAAAGATGGTAAAGAAAAATTAAAATCAAATAGATGGTAATCATCGTTGAAATTTCTTTTGATGGACGAAACGGGCTCATTGTAGGCGTAATTGGTCCGATAGGCTGGGACAGATAAAATGTTGACTTGTCTCATTCTGTGACTCTTGAGGCCAAATTTATTGAGGCCAAATAAACCTAAAAGGTCTTCCGATGAAATGTTACCCATGAGGGTCTTAGCAGCAAAGATAGTTTTGAAATTTTCACGTCTCTTATTAAGTGTATCCATGGCCAGTAAGTTAATTCGATAAATGTAAGGAGGCAAGCGAAGAGGATCTGACCAAGCAAATTCACGCAAACAAAATCGAAGAAATTTTTTCTGAATGGACTCGATACGGTCCACATAAACCTGCTGATAAGGCGCCCAAACTATGCACGCATATTCAAGTATTGGTCTTACTTACGCACAAAAAAGAATCTTAGTAAGATGTATGTCATGAAACTCTTTGGATCGCCTCTTCACAAAACCCAAGGTAGATGAAGCTTTTAATAAGATGGCGTTAATATGATCGTCAAAAGTAAAAGAATTGTTTAAAAGTACTCCTAAATCGAGTACCTTGTCAGAATAGCTTAAGGGAATACTATTCAAAGAGTATTCAAAGCTCAACGGATTTATTTTACGCGTGTACGAAACAACGGTACACTTGTCAATATTAATTACTAATTTGTTAAGGTCACACCAGGTCGTGAGGTTATTAAGGTCAGCTTGAAGTTCCAAGCAGTCGTGAATATTAGATACCTTTTTAAAAATTTTGGCGTCATCAGCATATAGTAAAATTGATGAATGTTTCAGGACAGATGGTAGGTCATTTATCTATAAAAGAAAAAGTAGAGGTCCTAAGTGACTACCTTGAGGAACACCAGATATGACAGCAATTTCAGATGATAGGGCACCACGGAAGGATACGCATTGGGTACGACATTCCAAATAAGATGCTATCCAGGAAATAAATAGCTGAGGAAAGTTAAACGAGGACAATTTACACAATAAAATGGAATGATCCAGCTTATCAAAAGCCTTCGTGAAGTCAGTGTAAATACAGTCTACCTGAAATCCTGCCTCGATTGATGGGATAACAATATTGGAAAACTCAAGCAGGCTGGTAGTTGTGGATTTGCCTTTCATAAAACCATGTTGGAAAGGAGATAATATGGATTTACTATGAAACGCCACAACATTACTGATAATCGCTTCAAATAGTTTAGCAACACATGGAAGTTGTGCGATGGGACGATAATTGCCTACAACATTTCTATCGCCTTTTTTATGAATAGGTGTGACCACTAGGAAAAATACCGAGCGATAGAGAAAGGTTAAATAGGTAAACAAGGATAGGAGACAGGGAGAAGATACAATATTTTAAGATAGCACTAGGAATGCCGTCAGGGCCTGGTGTCAAATTATTCTCCAACTTCCTAGAAAACGCTAAAATGGTATCTTCGTCTATAAAAAATTCTAGCAAGTCATGGACCTATCTACTAGACATGGGTAACGCAGCAAATTTTGAAGCGCTGATACACTGATACCGGCGCCAGCAGTGGTATCAGCGCACTGCGCTGATGCCATTGCGCTACGATACCATGATCTCAATCGCCTATGTGTGATACTCCCTGCGTTTCTCGGACTCACATACGGCGCTGGTAGCATTGCGCTGATACCATAACGCTATGATTCACTCAAAAGAATGATTGAAAAAGCTTGGATGGGACGAGAGCAACCCACATTTGAACTTACTAATTTTCCGATATAAAATACCCTAACATACCCATGCTATAGTATGTACCCATTCAGGTATCTTTCCACACGTGCGTACGCGTCGGTATATTGCTTTGCATCAAACAGACTTGAGTTAAGTATACTCAACTCATATCTTTGCGCCGCGCCGTAGCATAGCGCCAAGCCAAAAGGTGTTGGCATTGCAAAGCGGCAGCGCCAAAACCATTGATACCAAAGTGCGTTACTGCGCTACTGATACCGACAATCGGTATCAGCGCAGTGGTATCATGGCTAGTGCTTCAACGCAATTGCGCGGCGCAGCGCTGCGTTACCCATGTCTACCATAGGTACCTTTCCGTAGTCCAGGTCACATATACGCTTCATCTCTAGTTCCCATGTTTGATTGAAGAGATCTGCAGCATTTATAAAAACTAATCTTTAACTAGGGCTATTCTTCCGAAGGTCGTTACTTCTAAAGTTTAGTCTGCTGAAACTCTTTTTTGAAACCGTTCCAAGACTCACAACATGGATCGAATTCGTTGAAAAGGCATCTTGAGTAAGTGCAGTGGCTAATATTTTAAATATTTCTCTTTAGATTTCGCTTTGACGAATCTGATTCATATTATGGAACAAAAAAGTTTTGGGTGGCCAATTTTTGATGCAGGCCGACATTAAGCTTAATCACCCTAAGTCATAAATTACGAAAATGTTTATACTACGAAGAACGTAGTACGTACAACGAGTGTGTTATTATTTCCATAGTATTTTTGCTGGCTGAACACGAACATGAACACCTATCGTACTTTAATGTTGAGGAAAATATCATTTTTAGAATTTTTTTCCTGCTGACGCAATTTTTATCAATATTGTGACGTGATAGTCAAATTTTGGATCACATTCGTGACAGCAGGCAAAAATGCTATGGAAATGATTATTCAAATTTGTTTGACACAAATGATGTCGGACAGTATTATTAATTTGATTTGCAGCCCTATCCATAAAGTTTAATCGAAACAATTGTAATTTAGATTTTGATTTATTTATTTATTTATTTTACCAATCAAGGCGTACATGTATAAAAAAGAATAAAATAAAATAGTAGGGGAGAGGCACGTAGGTTGATCATAGTTTCATTTTGGGGTTGCCATTTTCCACCCTGGTAAGTTAGAGCGTAAAGTTATATACCGTTGAAAAGCTAATATCATGGTCTATACATTAGTTTTTACAGAAATGGATTTCAATGAAAAATAAAAATTGTATAGGCAATTTTCGAAAAGTACAATATTTGGCACCAAAAAAAAATGGCACGTAGGTTGAGCCAGTCCAAACTCTTGTTTTAAAACCCAACCAAAGTTAATTAATCCACACAATTTTTATTTTTTCTTGCCTAAACATTTGTTGTAAAGGTATTTCTGAAAATAAATGATGAACATAAGTGGAAAAATTGGAAAAAAAAATAAATAAATAACGAAATTGAGGTAAAGTTCGAAATATTTTAATTTATTCATTTTCGTCATCCGAGTTACAGTTCTTGCATGTATAATAACTGCGGGTCATATTAGCACACTAAGTGAAATGGTCGTTCGCACTTGTTGCATTGGATGGAGTTGTTCTTTGTCAACTTGGCTGGCAAATCCTTCATACAAATCATGCAGAAGTCCATATCTTCCTTGATTTTTCTTCTTTTTTTTTCTTTACTGCATCACTTTTCTGCTTTTTCTTCTTGAGATTAGCAACGAAATCTGGTGACGTTAGCACAGCACTTTTCAGCGGCTTACGGCCGCGGTTTGATTTCTTCTTCGGCGTAGCCTGTTGAAGTGGCCCAATATCACTGAGCAACGTAGACAAACTTTCAGCTCGGGAAATGATTGATGCTGCAGCCGATGTCGATGGCTCTGAAGAAGGTGCTTTTTCATGTACTGCCATATTCATTTCGCCAGTCGAATCACAAATGCGGTGTTGTTCTTCTTCGTCCAAGGGTAATTCCTCCGAACATGAGAAGTCATTAAAAGTGACGTATTCAATTTTACACATCCAAAATATGCAGCGTCTAATAATTTCACAGTGGCTCAACCTACGTGCCTAAAAGTGGCGCAACCTACGTGCATCGATGCGATTTCGGCATGACGCTAATTTTTTTCACAATGAATCCGCATGTTCATAATTCAACCAGAATATTAAAGTAGAAGTAAAACTACAGTAAAAAAGTTATATTTACCTTCTTTCAACGCATAACACTTCTCGATATTCACGTCTGAGCTTGACTGTGGCTTTACTTTTCTCGAGACATTCTTGGCTACGCGCTGAACAAAGCACAGGAAGGGAGAATAATCGCCCCTCTCTTTTATGAAAAGTTTTGACTAATGACATGACTATCTGGAAGCATGAGCATTTGAGTCCTGAATGTAATGGACTGAAAATATTCAGCTGGCTCAACCTACGTGCCGACTCAACTTACGTGCCTCTCCCCTACATGCATAAAATTACGAAACAAAATAAAAATAAAACAAACTATAGATTTATTTATTCAACCATACATTAAATAAACCACAATTTGTACGAAATATTCCAGTAGGTGAATCGAGCTTTGGCTCTTGTATTCCTAAACAACTGTATTAATATGCATCTTAGCTGAATGAATTTTCGTATAATTACATTGGATATGTAAAAGGAAACGGGGAAAACCTTTTATTTGAATGAATTGTAATATAAAACTTACTTTATTATCTTAGTGCTAACTACGTACTAACTTAAACAAAGAAACAAAAGAGCAGCATTGTTGCTGATTTAAGTTTGTCGGATTTCAATGGGGGTCATTTATAATGTGGATGCTCTTAAAGTTGAAGTTCATTATACTAGAGCTCGAACCACAGGATTGTTTGATGCAACACAAGTGTTTGAAAATTTGGTATTAATGCGGTTAATGCTGCTTGAAATTAGAACAAAACAATTGTAATTATTTTGAATAATTAAATCATGCAACATTCGCCGCGTTACTTTATAATTGGCCATTTTTCGAGGCAGCAGAGCAAGCTGAAATTAACAAAACAAATCGAAAGGAAACTTAATTTTACAATAGTCGTTTTTTTGACTTGTGCAAATTTACATGAGATACCAAACGAAAGAGCTGAATACAGGAGTGGATGAAATACAACAGACAAGGCTGAATACCAAAACTATCGCAGGCAACTCCTATTTATTTCCTTCTTTATGTAATATTAGATCGCACGATTTTATGAGTTTTGTGTGGTCTTTAAGTCTTTTACACACGGACCTTTCTGCCTAAAATTGACCAAAAAGGTTTTAATAAAAACTCAGACTTTCTTCTAATTTTATTGTATTATTACTAATTTTCGAAGAAATAACTCAAAACTCGTTTCGCCGAAAATTCATATTTCTTTATATATATATACATATATATATATATATATATATATATATATATATATATATATATATATATATATATATATATATATATATATATATATATATATATATATATATATATACATCATCAAAATGATTAAGGGAGATAATCTCTGGAGTGGCCAATCCGATTGAGCTGAAACTTTCGGAGAACGTAGATGTCTTTACTAGGTAGGTCCACAATTTGCTAAAATTCAGATATCCTAAACTTTTTGGCGGCAGCGAGCGTTTTAGTGAATTTTGAGGTACTCCTATATTTCCAAACGGAATGAAAACTTATTATGTTCTTAGCTTGCTTATGACAAAAATTGGAAATTTTGAGCCGTGTGTGGGTGCAGCGTGCCTAAAAGTAGGTAAGGATTTTTTTTCAAATCTTGATTTGTCATTACTTCTGACAAAAACATTGGCTCATCGTGAAATTTGCAGAGCGTATTGATGTTAACTAAAGTCTAATACACATGGATTTCTAAGGTAGTGCGGGTAACCCTGTAGCTGCGGCAGGCTTTTGAAAAATTATCCTTCAAATCATTGACCCTCCTGAAAAATTTTTGATTTTTGACAAAAAATTCAAATCATTGATAAATTTTAACCTTTGTGCATCATGTCAATTTAAAATTTTTAAAATTCTGCTTTGCACAAGAATGGCAACCCATCACCAAATTACCTCTATTTTCAGCACTCGAAAGTTCTGTTCACGAGAACTGACGACTGGATTATCCGATCATAATGAAATTCACAGGACATGTTGATATCAACTAGGACCAAGTCTGATAGAAGTGATTTTGAAATGCGGGCAACCTTGTGGCAGTGGTGCCATCTTGAAAAATCACTGAGGAAAAAACCGGTTTTTGGCCTATAACTTCCGATTCAGCCATCAGATTTAAACAAAATTCACACAATTTTTTGGATGTTATTTAAAGTAACATTTGGTGAAAATTTGGCTGAAAAATTAGAATAGTGAAATGGTGATTTTTGTCTCCTAAATCTTGCAAATTTGCTCAAAAAATAAAGCTTTTTTCCCCATAACTTTCGGTGCAGTCATGATATCAAAATGATGTTTATGCAGTAAATTGATTTTGATGTGAGCCAAATGTCATAGGAATTTCGTACAAAAATCATGAAATGGCTGCCAGTTATGACCATTTTTGTAATTTTTCGGAATTTTTTTACTGCGCGAATTGCAAATGGGAACGATCCTGTAATGATATTAACAACAAATATTAACACTTTAAAAATTTGAAAAGTTTTGAGAGTGGTAGTCCTAAAAATTTTTTCACCCGTATAACTTCTAGCGCAGTGATTCAATCGAAACGAAATTTATTGGTTGGGTTTAGTTTAACGTGAAGCAGATTTGGTATATATTTTGCTTTGCTGCTGACACAGGATAACCAGCTTTAGCCATTTTCGTAACTATTGCATCAACAGATGCTTCAAATTACATACTCACATGCAAAACATTTGCAATAAAACTAAGAAACCAATTTTTACATTTTCCGAGTTTTGAAAATTTTTCGGATGGCAGCCTCAAACAACGTTTAACCGCTGAAGCTTTCGATGAAATCCTCCGATGAGAACGAAATTCAAAGGATAAGTTGATTTAAGTATGAGCTTGTTATGGTAAACTTATTGCTGCTTCGTTGGGAAAATGTTGGCAGCACTGAACATTTTCATCATTTGTGTTATAGTTGAGTTCTGTTGCTTTGAACAAGGAATGGTTGATATGATTCTACAAAAAAGTGTATTACGTCTTTCCACATATTTTTGTCACTCAAAGACAATTTCTTCGAAAATTAGTTTTCTAGCGGTTCAGGTGCGCTAGAGTTTTTTTTTGTTTTCTAAATGGTATAAATCGAAAAATTGACCTGACAAATAAGTGCAAATAGACTCAAACACTATTTTTTGCAGGTGGGTGTTTTCCCAAATTGTTCCCAACAGTTGCCGAAATGACAGTCATAAAACAGTGACAGTGATCATAAAACGCCCTATCCGACTTTTTTCATTTTTAAGTTAACACCGAATTCGAAAGCTGCATACTCGATTTCATCATTCTTCCACATTTATCTTAAAATCAATAGTGAAAGTAGTGAAAAAGGCCTATCTACAGCATATAGCAAAACACATATCGAATTTACAAATATTATCATTCACCCATGCATACATATTTACAATTTTAGCAATTAATACCTGGCGCGAAATTGTTTTGTAAAGGCAAAAATATATTTTCGAAAATGTTGCTTTGCATATAATTTCAATACTAAGCATATACATACCTGAATTATTCTATGATCATACATGAATTATCATATGAACATATTTCATTGAATTGAATTTAGAAGCAAGTTGGGAAATTTGATGATTCTAAAGTACAGGTGAATGGGTAAATAAATGTATGAACAGCTAAATAAACAGACACCACTTGAAACTTTACCAATAACATAACAAGTAAGTGTAGGGTTTAGAAACTATTGTTTTATTTATGAAATTCAACGTTGTGTTTATCTCAATCTCACGAGCTTCAACCTGGTATAAATGCTTGCTATTATGTGCTAGTGCAAATGATAAGAAAATACTGCAGAACACGCGGACGGGCGCAATAGGCGCGCAAAGTGTTGCATTTTGTGCAAGGTCGCTGAACTTTGAAAGGAGTTTACGAATCTAGCCGCAGCTGGCCGCAGGTAAATTAAGTTTTGATAGTTCCTTTGGACTTAAATGAATACAACTAGACCTATTTCGTAACACCGTTTTGTGACGTTCTAAACTTAAAAGGGACTAGAAGTTTTAAACACCGAATTTCTATACTATCTGCAGTATGAACACGATGAAAGGGGGAAGGCTAAATCATCAATGTCTTTCAATAAATAAAAAATAACGCTGTATTGCTCAAAGGTATTTTGATCTTCATATTCTTAATTTAAAAAAGAGGTTCCAAGACAGATTCAATTGTTGGCTGTTTTCAGCACCTGTGCTCTTACTCTTAAACTTATGAAACCCAATTACCACCTCAAATGATGGAGGTCATATAGGACAAGATTACCCCCAAGTTTCAACTTCATACTTTAAAGTCCATAATTTGAATAAAGTTCACCTTTTTCGCGAAATAGACCACTGTGCGACGGTTTTATTTACGAGCTTTCTACCTTTGAATAAGATGCGATTGTTTTTTTTAACCAGACACGTATTATCAAGCTACAGTTTGTGTCGAACAAGTACAGGTGCTCCGAGAATGTTTTTTGACAAATTCACGACAGATTTCGCGCCTAATCATATCGACATGTATGCTGACGATGAACTGCTATGTTTTCTAGTGGAAAAAAAATTGTTGCTAGCAAGCAGTTTCAACTAGAACTAAGTAAAACATGTGCAATCAATGGAACTGAAACCACTCAAGAAAAACCAACGTGCTATTTTCCGAAAACAAGTGGCGCGTTAATCTTCCATGCCCTCAACTTATCATTTGTTTGGCGGAAGACGCAGCATTTATCAGTTCGCATATTAATATTTCATAAGCCGAAACATAAAATTGTTCGGTCCTCATCTCGATTTCAGATTACACCGAACACCGAAGCTATTCAGTTTTAGGCAGTGAATATGAGTTTAACGAGTCATCCAATAGCGTGCAAGAAATGTAGACTCTGCTAGTAACATATGGTAATATACTAAAAGGTGGTGCTTCCGATAATTTTCGGTACTGAGACTTTAGTTCTTATAAAAATAATATTCAAAATTTTGTTTGTTTCTGACTATCCGCTTGATAGCTAATTGAACTTATAAGGTTAAACAACGACAGTTTTTCCTCCGCGTTTGCTAGCTTACGCATTTAAATCTACAACAATGCTACACTGCTACACTTCAGAAGACATCGAGAATTTGAAACATCTCAAGGAAAAAATGTAATATATGTTAATAGTGTGAATAAATTAAGAAGATCATCATTCGATGCTTTCGTTTATTATGATTTATATTCGTGATCATTTTTCCAAAAAAACAAGCTTACATTTCGTTGGCGTGGTGTTGGAAGCAACTGACTCAATGCATTACGAGAACGAAACGTTGTTTCCTGAAGCAATCCAAATTATAACAGCTTTGATGAATGCGAAGCATTTGAACAATTAGTCCAAATGATGTATAACGTTTTTTGTCTTTTTAATTAATATTTCAAAAAATTTGTATTATTCAACTGTTTCCCCTCTGAGTGCAGTGTTGATTTATAGTATAAAACACTGAGCAGTTTAACAATTGGTATCATTCAGTGCACTCAATAAATTTGTATTACATCCTTGCCATGAAAGTTGCCGTGATATTCGTAGTAGCTCTTTTCGGTGAGTTTTATTCATTGCATTTAAAGTATTTCAATGATATAACACATTTTATTGAACGCGAAATGTATTTTGAAATTGTTACGTTTTTGTCTCGTTCGCGTAGGTGCTGCCAGTGCCGGATACAGTGGGCACAACGGTGATGACGGAAGCTACGGAAGCACACACAATTCGGCCGGAGGCGCTGGACTTCGTTCGATTGCGCAAGGATCAGCAGATCAAGCCAACTCAGCTGTAGCCCAACAACACGCAGCAGCTCGTCAAGCTTCGTATACAGCTAAAGCTACCCTCGCTCAAGCGGCTGTTCAAGCAGCTGCCACTGCCCAAGCTGCCCTTGCTGGTAAGAAAGTATTAAAAGAAAACATCATTGAACAGCGCGAAGAAGCCCGGGCTGCATTCCAAAATGAACTCGAACAACTGCAAATCGCAAAACAAAGTGCTGAAGCTGCGTATGCATTATCTCAACAAGCATTATCCCAAGTGAATGCTTTGGCTATCGTCAAAAACTCGGCGGAACGAGCTCTGAGACAGGCGGAAGCCGCTGCCAGTGCTGTATCATCCATTGTTTCCTCTCAAAATGATGGTTCAACGCAAGGCGGAACTCGCCTTCAAGAATACGAAGCCCAATTGGAGGCCGTCCGTGCTGATTACGCTGAAACTCAAACTGCAGCAGATAGAGCATCATCTGCAGCTCAACAGGCCAGAGAAAATGCTGATGCAGCTGAAGCCCATGCTGCGTATGAACTTCAATCCGCTTCCGCTGTCACTGCTGGAACTGGCCATGGAGCGTATGAGGAATCTTATGATTCATCATATGATGAAAATACGCATCATAAACAACACTAGAGGGAAACACGATTTATTATCTTTTGCAGGATCAGTATTTAAGAATTTAAAATTGTTTGTGTGAATAGTGAAATAAAATAAAATTATTTCTCATGGAAGAATTTGCTAAACTGAGATCAGCTTTTTCCTTCCCTGTCTACAATATTATCGACAGTGTATATCTGCTCCAAAGGTTGAATTATAAGCGGAATTGATACGGAAATATGAATTAATTTGTGGATATAGCCTCTGAAAACATTATCACATAGACGTGTTTTGGCTGTGGTATTATAAAAAATTGAAATAGTGCATACCTGACTGATGTGACCACCTACAAGCGGCAAAAGATATCCAATGAGAGAAGGTGCATATCTTCTAAATGGGATCGTATCAAAATCCCGAATCACCAAATCCCGAGTTAACAAAATCCCGTATGTTTCGAAATTCCCGTATTCCAAAATCCCGAAATACAAAATCCTGTACTTAAAAATCTCGAAACTCAAAATCCCGAAATTCAAAATCCCGAAAGTCAAAACCCCGAAACTCAAAATCTCGTGGAACGAAACCTATTCACATAATGAAATAACAAAAACATAGTGATTTAAGTTTTTATTTAGGAATAAATTTCAACATAAAGACATTGTACGCGATTCTTCTCAAATAATCGATTGTTTCAGTTTCAGACCTTTTTCTAATAATTTTTTTAATTTTTTGGTACCTTGCCAAATTTTTCTTCTCTGATTCTCCTCCATTCATTTTTGGCCCAGTCATTTTAGCATAGAGGAGGGTCAACCTCGGAATGGAGATAATAAGCTGAATTTTTGTATATATCTTTATTTTGGGGTCCTCAAAGTTGCCTCAAAAGTCTCATAAAATCTCGTACCTGCGTCGAAAGTTATTCCAAGTCAAAGGTGAGAAAAAACAGTTTTTTGCGATTATCTTCGTTTCTAGTGCTGCAATGATGTTAACACATGGTATCGAAATTGTAGAACATAAAATTTGCGACAAATTTTATTTGAATCATTTTTTCATGCGCTCAACCGTTTTTCCGATAGAGGGCGGTAAGCGCGCAGCACTCAGCCGTATGTACTGTAATGCAAGGTCAACCGTGAATACCTGTGAATACTACCTTCAGTTTTGAATTATTTGTATTATTTATCAGTAAATACATTGTATTTAATAGCATTTTACCTATTTTCAATATTTTCATTGATAATTGAATTTGATCACGGTTCCCTTCTTGTCTATAAATCAGCATAGACAACGTATATCATTTCTACAGCATCGAAGCCGAGCATATTGAAACGGGAAACTTTTCCAAACATTTCCAATTTGATTCTGCTTTCGGAGGCTGATTCCGCAAAACGATCGAAGTTTCCCGTTTCAATATGCTCGGCTTCGATGCTGTAGAAATGATTTACGTTGTCTATGCTGATTTATAGACAAGAAGGGAACCGTGATCAAATTCAATTAACTTTACTAAGTAAAATTATATCCATGGATATAAGTCGGAGATGTTAAAATTTGTCACATCTAGCATAAATAAAAATGTAATGATTTCCACCTGCAAGTGGTCACGCCAGTCAAGTATGCACTGTGTGCTGGTGTCTGATGAGAAACAGTGCATACTTTCGAAACCGCTTTGTCAAAAAATAGAATTTTCAATGCAGATTAAAATTTTTAATGTTAATAACAAGTTGTTCAATTTTAATCATCCCGCAAAAACATTTCCAATTTTCATTGAATTATATTTACCTTCTTTGTGTGACTAAAAACTAATTAAATGAAATACTATTTGTATATGTAAATTTATTGAAAGTAAATTTTAAGTAGTAAAATAATTATGTATTTTATCTTTAAAATGTGAAATTTTTTAAACACTTATTTTTGTATCATAATTATAACTGCGAAGACGGTTTCCTATAATAACAATTATACGATAATGGCATTCGGATCTTACTAGCGATATACAATGCTCCAAGATCTGAGGATAATATCAATAATCTTTGATATACTCAGTTCATTAAATCTACAAAACTTAATAAATCTGTCCAATTATCTAATCTTCCACCGATAAGTGCAGCGGCCCATCAGCATATAAATCGTGTCTATTACCAAGTTCAAAAATGGTTAGGGCATGATTTAGAAACCCAGGAATGGGGTTGGGTGCTCCAAAATGAGTTCCTGGAGCCAATGACAACAATATTACCACCAGCTTCCGATGAATTACTGAAAACTCTATTTTGTAATTGTAAGAATGGATGTGGTGCATGGTGCCGATGTAGAAAATTGGGGCTGCAATGCACTTTAGCTTGTGGCCAGTGTAATGGGCAAGCTTGCCTCAATGCTGTTTCATTGCAAAGTGACTGTGAGCAAGAGAGTGCTTTTGACCATGAAATTCAGGAAGGTCTGGAAACACCAATTCAAGGCAACGAAGATGATGATAATGATACAGGAATTTCCGAACGTCCAGAAGATGACGATGAAGAAGAAGAAAAGTAATACTTTTGTTATTTAAATTATAAAAGATTGATAGATTAAAAATATGTAAAATATATATATTAAAATAAATTAAATATATGCAAAATGTTATTAAATACAATGTATTTACTGATAAATAACACAAATAATTCTAAACTTAAGGTTTCACGGTTGACCTTGCATTACAGTACATATGGCTGAGTGCTGCGCTCTTACCGCCCTCTATTGGAAAAACGGTTGACCGCATGAAAAAATGCTTCAAATAAAATGTGTCGCAAATTTTATGTTCTACAATTTCGATCCTACGTGCTAACATCATTGGAGCAATAGAAACCAAGATAATCGCAAAAAACTGTTTTTTCTCACCTTTGACTTGCAATAACTTTCGACACAGACACGAGATTTTATGAGACTTTTGAGTCAACTTTGAGGACCCCAAAATGAAGGTATATACAAAAATTCAGCTTATTATCTCTCATTCTGAGGTTGATTGCTAAAATGACTGAGCTATTTAGCTATCGTCGCTTTAGCTACAATAAAAAAAGAGCTGAAAGAAAAATCCCGTAGTTTTGCATAATATAGAATCAGGATTTTTAAATCGGGATTTTGTATTACGGGATATTGTAATACGAGATTTTGTACCCAACCCCTTTTAAATCACAGTATAAATTCAAATTTCAATTGATTTCAATTTTTAATTAAAACACTTCTATATAAAAATATTTGCTTTCCCAGGTTTGAAACTTTCGTTTTTTTATGGTTTTTATTTTGATTGCGAATTCTGAAGCAGGTGCTCTTTATTACAGCCAACCTGTTTCAAAGGCCATTTACAACTTTGATTTCAAGAATGTATTGAAACCGATAGGTTGAAAAGGTTTTCACGATAACTATTTGCACGAACTTAGATATCATCCTGCCATGCATGCATAATGACACTTTTTAACATATGTATGTATGTAAATTTTGAAAACAAGAAAATGAAAAGTCATAATATTGCTGAAAAGTCTGTTCATACTCTTTATAAATGCGCAGAAACTTTAAAAGCAAAAATACAAACATTCATTTTTATGCTCAAAATAAGACTTTCAACGTGTGCAAGCTGTGCATGAATATCAATGGGTAGATAACATTATTGAGAAGAATGTGGCACATTGTTAATTTAACGAACTTCTCTATAAAGAGGAAGTTTCAAATGCGTATATTTATTTAAAATCTATAAGTATCTACACTAGTTCCACATGCACCTGAGTTGAAAAAAAAACAAAGAAATAATTTATTGATAGTAGTTTCATTTTTCTTTCGAATAAATTATTTTTACTCAGCGGCCTGTCAACTAATTAAACAATCTTTTCTGAAGAAAACTGTCGACGAGATTCATCACGTTAATAGTAAAAATGCCTTTGAATCAGTTTGGCATGGTGGTTAGTTTATAAAATGAGCCAAACCGAATTCCCTACACAAATAACTAAAATAATCGCGTCATTGTTGCTCAAGCGCTCATTCGTCTTGAAAGTCAATACTTCCTATTCATCCGAACATTTATACCTGCCGGAGTTCCCCAGCACTCTTCTATTAGTTTGTCTTTGGCCCCGGTTGAATGTGTGATTGTTCGTATTTTTCCTTCACCATCCTCAGTGCTGCTTGTTTCCTCAATCTACATCCCTTGTAGTAGCCCCGTCCTGGTATATGAACGTTTCTTTGCGGAAATCTCGTCCTACCTCAATGGCCGCTTCCCTCATGCTTCCTTACTGCTATGTGGGGATTTTAATATTCCGTCGCTAGATTGGGATAATACTTTTTCATGTATTTTGTCTCAAACAATATTTCTCTCGCTACTTCTTCCTTTATGTCCCTTTGCTCACTTTCCCAATTCAACAACGTATATAATTCTAACAACAGGATTCTCGATTTCGTTCTGACTAACCTGCATCCTTCTTCCTTTTGCTTGAGTCCTTCTCTATCTCCGTATGTGCGCCCCGATCCTCACCATTCTCCTCATTTTATGGAATTAACTCTAAACCGTTCGACTAAAGACAAACCTGCCTCTTGTCTTCGTTTATGAAATAAATTGTACTAACTGGTATAATTTCTTCAGAGGGCTAAGTGTGGATGATGCTATCTACAAATTTTATTCCTTCTTGTCCAACTTAATTTCCTGCTACACTCCTTCTTATCGCTGTAAAAGAAGTTCCGACCCTCCGTAGTTCACCGTTGATATCGCGATTGCTTTTAGAGCCAAAGATGCAACGCGTAGCAAATACAAAAGGTCTGGCTCACTTGATGACCTTTTGAATTTTAAAAGGTTACGAGCTGCTGCTAAAAGGGTAGCCAACGACGCTATGCGTGCTTATCTTGAGTATGTCGAAACTTCTATTACTTCTGACAATCTTAAACCTTTTTGGTCCTATATTAAATCCCTTAACACTTCCTCTGGCATTCCTTCTGCTATGTATCTTCATGATAAGTCTGCGTCCTCACCTCAAAATTCTTTTTAACTCTTTGCTCAATTTTTCTCTTCTTTCACCTCCCATCATAGTAGCTCTTCACCTTCAACCTTTTTTCCAGTTTCTGATGGTACTTTTAATACTTTTTTTACTAATCCCTTAGAAGTGGAATTGTTAATGTTGTCTCTAGATGCAAGCACTTGCTTCGGTGCTGACGGCATTCCAAATTTTTTCACCAAATCACTTTCATCTTCCTTGTGTGCTCCTCTGTCAATAATTTTTAAGCATTTCAACCGGGATCTTTCCTTCCTATTGGAAATCCGCCAACATATTTCCCATCCTTAAAGCTGGTGATATTTCTTCCATCTCTAATTACCGTCCCATATCCCTTTTACCATGCTTTAGTTAGCTTCTCGAAAGAGTCATTTACAATAGAGTGTACCCTTTCGTCCAGCTCTTGTTGGCCAGGGAACATCATTGATTCATCAAAGGTAAGTCAACGGTTACAAACTTATTGACTTTGAAAAACACCGTTGCTTCCGCAATCGACCAGCAAAAGCAAGTTGATGTCCTCTATACCGACTTTGCCAAGGCCTTCGATTCTGTGAGCCATGATATTCTTCTATCAAAGCTAACTGGGTTTGGTCTCTGGTGTCCTTTTTTGTTGGCTCTCTTCCTACGTTTGTAATTGTTCTTGTGTCGTTACTGTAAATTTTTGCTCTTCAACACCTTGTTTCCTACCTCAGAAGTTCCGCAAGGATCCATTCTTGGCCCTTTATTGTTCCTTTTGTTTATTAACGACCTTCCTTCCCTCTTTAGCTCATCTTGCCTTTTGTACGCTGATGATCTTAAAATTTTCAGAGTGATTGAATCGGCTAGTGCTGTACCATATTGCAAAGCGATTTAGATACTTTGGCTAACTGGTGCACTGCTAATTCCCTCACTTTGAATGTTGCGAAGTGTCATCAAATGTCTTTCACCCACTGCTCTTCTTCTACTGTGTCCTTGGCTCTCTTCTCAATGCTGTTTCTATTCTCAAGGACTTTGGCGTGATTTTTGATTCAAAATTGAAGTTCGACTTGCATATTCTTCACGTCACTGCCCAGGCTTCTCGTTTTTCCGGCTTCATCATCAGATCTTCTTAACGTTTTGTTAATCTTTCCACTTCTCTTTATCTATTTTTTTCCTTAGTCCGTAGTGTAATTGAATACTGTTGCCAAATTTGGTGTCCACATAACGGATACTTGATCGATGCGGTTGAATCCGTGCAACGCCGATTCATCCGCTCGTTGTTCTATAAGTACAGTATTCTGTATTGTGATTACAGTATGCGCCTCTCCATCTTTCAAATTCCTTCCCTTGAGTCACGTAGAGTGTCCCTCGACGAGTGCCTCCTTTTTAAACTTTTTAAAGGCAGTATATTGGTTGACCCCAGCATTCAACTTTCAGTTAGGGAATCGGCCCATCCTAATAGAACATTATTTAAATTTAATGTTACATTTGCCCGTACTGACACCTATTTCTTTTCCCCCCTTTTACGTTTGCCTCGTCAGCACAATAGCCTTAACCTTGGTTGTGGTTGCATTGATTTTGTCAAGGATAAGAAATTAATAATAGGTTAGGTAGCGAAGTGGGTTACCGAGTACGCGGCTAGCGTTAGGGTGCCGGTTTGGGACCATTTGCCACCCTCCGCTGGTTTGTTAAAGCTGCCAAGTGACCGCCTCGACAAAATAAATTAGGTGACTCATCATGACGGAACTAGCCACCTCTTCTAACTCTTGAAATTGGTATGATCCAAAAATCTCGAGGCGTTTTTTGTTTAGGGCCGGACAATCGCTGAGAGTGTGCTTGATGGTGTCCTTTTCCATCTCGCAACTCTTGCATAAATTGCTGGATATCAGTCCAATTTCGTTTACATGAGATGCGGTAAGGCAGTGCCCTGTGACCAAGCCAACCATCGCTCTCAAGCAGTTTCTCCTGATCTTGAGCAGTTTACTGCTTTTGCTGGGATTAGGTGATGGCCACCCTGCAGTCTATCCTGTTTTCCCATTCGAACTTTAGTTTGGCCCATATGGCAGCATCTTGTTTGCTTGTGATGCCAGCAATTGACCGTGGTACAGTGATGCAGAGACCATTATTAGATCCTGAGCCTTTCCCTGCCAATTCATCGGCTTTTTCGTTTCGTTCGACCCCACTATGCCCTGCCACCCACATAATCCGGATAAGAATATGCCTTGCCTTTTTATTGGAAGCCATTCTGTAATCGTTAATAGGTTTTGAAGAATATATGTAAGACGCAAGAGCGGGAATAGCTGTCCTGCTGTGTAAATCCAGACGCTATAATCGGCGGTAGCTCTCTTTTTCTTCCAGTGTGTTCTTCTGGGTATCTTGACCTGGGAGTTCCTGCCAAGATGTGTCGAAATTCTGCTCATGTGGTCCGTGTTTTCCGCAATGAGTTCAAATCTTCTACGGCATTCTGAGAGAATGCCGCTGCGGCCCCACTGATTTGAATCGTTCCATATTACCGCTAAGCTTGCGTTTCAAAAGATAAATCGATCAGGGCATAAGTCCCAGAATCATTTCCAACCCAGGCAATAGGGTGGTTCTTGAAGCGTCCGTAATACATATTCAAACTAATCTTTGCAGTCTTGCTAGCTCCTTGATGTTGGTTTTACTCTCCGCTACCTTCCACCACATGATTGCTCCATACACCAAAATTTCCCTCAATACACATGTGAATATGCAGTAGGTTGCCCAAGGTTTAAGACCCCAGGTATTGGAGTAGGCAGACCAGCACGCGAAAAGTGCTGCGCGAGCATTACCCATTATGTGCTTCACATTAGCCCCCAGTTCAGTTTCCTGTCTAGTATAAGGCCCAAATATTTAAAACTACCATCAAGTCCCAATGTTATTCCGTTGAGGCTAGATTTGGCAATAGCCGGCACCCTGTGTTTGAAAAGTCCAAGTTCGGTTTAATAAATACGGTAAAATATGTAATTCAGATGTTAAATTTACTGAACATTTGAATAAATATTAGTGAAAATTTTGACTAGTTGGCTCAGAAAAACCCAATATCCCAAAATCTACAAACATATTTTGTCTCCCTCATTTTCACCCTCATGCAGTAAAAATACCCCACTTTGAGGGAAAAATACCCAAACCTGGCAACTTTGGATGACTGTAGTCTACAGATTTGATTGCTTTATACAGCTTTAGATCATCCAAAAAGGATTCAAGACGAATTAATAACAGGAACTATATTACTGACAAACAGTTTAATAAGAAAAGAGCCAAGGGTAGAGCCTTGAGGATCTCCTGACGTGGGAAAGAAAGGAGAAGAAAATGGACAATTATGAGTGCCTGTACGAGGACAGCTAAGAATGTAGGAAGAAAACCAGGAGATAAAGGGACTGAGAACTCCGAAGCCTTCAAGTTTTTTGAGAAGCAGGTGGTGATTCTCGGAGTCAAGAGCCTTCGAAAAGTCCGTAATTTGATGCGAAATATTTTAAAAACACCGTACGATTATCCGTTATGGAGCTGCCCTTAATAAAACCATGCTGCTTGGAGACAAGATAATGTAGGAGAGAAGGATAGATTCTAATTCTAGATTCTAAACTTAGTGAGCTGCTAAACAACGAAATAGGCATTAGCTCATTATTGATCTGCTGCCACTAGACATTCTTTTAACAGCACAAGCAATAAAGTGGCTTAAACAAATCTCTAGGAGGCAATGGGACTGCCACCGCGCTAATTGAATATGAAAAACAACTTATCAATTAGTTTTGAAGCATAAATAAATAACAAAAACTTACGAACACACTAACACCACGTTGAAAGCTGGTCTAAAAAAACAGGTGAATGACGCTTTGCAAAAATTGAATCCAATATACATGGGGGATAAGAAACCACGACCTTCACTTACAATGACTAAGAAATAAGACGCCCCCAAAAGCGTTTTTTAGAAAATAAGAGTATTTCCTTGAAGTCAATTAAAGAAGTCTAAACTTTTGCTATACAAGGCCATGGGATTGTAATTCCTTATTTATTCGTCGTAAACTCTTATCCGCATTGTACGAGAACTTTCATCCGAAAACTCTTATCCGCATTTGAGAGTAAGTTTTTCTTATTCCATCACCGTTGCAGCCTTCAAATAATAACTGATATTGTGATCATGCGTTCACTGATAAAATAAGCTTGAATACAAATCTAATAAATAAGCCTGAATACAAATTGAAACCAACAAAATACTGAGGTTCTATTAAAAAACCTAGAAGAAAACCTAGGAGCGCAATACAAAATTGAGTGTACCTAGGAGAAATTGCCTCGACTGATGATAAGAGGACTCCAACAAAAA
Source organism: Nemotelus pantherinus (assembly GCA_963978885.1). Lineage (NCBI taxonomy): Eukaryota > Metazoa > Arthropoda > Insecta > Diptera > Stratiomyidae > Nemotelus > Nemotelus pantherinus. The sequence goes on along the minus strand of OZ022264.1, from coordinate 75,492,884 downwards.
TACAGCACGCAAGAGCTGAAAGAAGAAATAATCAGTCTAAACCATAACATAGACATTAATGATAAATTTGAGGTGGTACATATGAGGCAGGCAAAAAAAACAAATAAATGGATAGCTTTTGTGGAGGTTGGTGGGAAGCTATTTGAAAGAATGGTGAACCAATACATCAATATCAATTTCGGCTCCCATTACGTTGTTGAAGACCACAACGTAATGCGATGTTTTAAATGTCAAGGATTCGGCCATAAATCCCAAACATGCCAGGCAAAGGAAGTGTGTGCTAAATGTGCTGGTAATCATCTTACCCATGCATGTACAGTATCTTCTTTAAAATGCAATAATTGCATAATTAAAAATCATCTGCATACACAACATCGTGCAGACAGTTATGAGTGCCCGGAATTTAAGAGAATGATTGAAGTTAACCAAAAGCGAATCAACTATGGATATTAGATCAACAGCAAACGAAAAAAATTGTCTTTTAAACATTTTCTACGCAAACGTTAGAAGCATTCGTAATAAAATTGACGACATCAATATTTATTTATGTTTCAACATAAAAACATCGATGTTGTAGTTCTTAATGAAATATGGATATATAGCAACGAACAGGAACTCTGTACGCCGAGAAGATATACAGGCTATTTCTGCACAAGACAATCGAGCCGTGGAGGAGGCACAGCAATACTTGTGAAGTCAAACATTCGCTCAAAGCTTGTCAGCATGTCTGATAAATTTAACACTATTGTAGTTGAGCTTGCACTTAGTTCAGGAAAAATTAACATCGGCACCTTTTATAAAGCGCCAAATGAAGAAGACCATCTCTTTCTCAATCATATCGACGAATTCTATTCGACTATCGAGAAATTAATCACTGTAGCAGATACAAATATTGATATTTTAACATCTTCTGCCATATGCAGCGAATATCTCGATATAATTGCGACAAATAATGGAGTTGTATTTAACAAGACAAAGCCAACACGCATCACTATGACGTCCAAAACACTACTCGATCATGTGATCATAAAACATCCAAACATGAGTGAACGTATGTCTTACAATGATGACGACTGGCCCAGCTTAGACCATAAAGTAATCAACTTTCTGTCAAAAATCTCGTCAAAGCTAAAATACGCCCTAAAAAAATATCGATGAGCAGAACCAATAATAAAGATTTCTTAAGGAACTTCATAGATAGTCTCCAAGGGTCTCCAACTTCAGACTTTGATGAGCTGATTGAGAAGATAACCGAAGCTAAGGTTAAAGCAACAACAACGAAACAAGTTCGTGTACGAGTACAATCTTGGATTACTAGGAATGTAATTGATGCTGCAAATCGAAAACGAACTGCTTACAAAAAATACAAAGCAGATCCAAACTCCACGTCCAAGAAGCAGATCTATTTATCTATGAAGAAGGAATCGAATCGAGCTATCATGGAGGCCAAAAAACATTTCTACAGAAATAAGTTTGAAGCTTCAGCCGGAAATACCTCCAGATATTGGCAACTAGTAAATGAGCTCTTGTCTAAACAACAAAACAAATCTTCAACGTGCATAGAAGAACTGTTGATAAATGGAACATCCATTACAGACCCCGAAGAAGTAGCACAGTAGTTAAACAACTTCTTCGCTACCATTGGAACACTTGTCACCGAGCAACTGCAACTTTCATCACGCTCGAGTATTCATATTGAGCCTAATATGTGCACTTCAATTCACTTGCGTCCCACGGGTCCTGTTGAAATATCTGAAATAATCGACAACCTTAAATCAAAGGTTTCCCCTGGTCTGGATAGTATAACATCGGAGGATATTAAATTTCTGAAAAATCATATTTTGGAGCTTCTAACTACAATAATAAATAAGCAGCTGGTACATTCCCTGATTGTCTTAAACTAGCAGCTGGTACATTCCCTGATTGTCTTAAACTAGCGAAAATCACTCCAATCTTCAAAGGAGGTGATCCACCAGATCCATCAAATTATCGCCCAATAGCTGTCACAAGTGTCCTAAGTAAAATATTTGAAAGAGCCATTCAAAAACAATTGCTTCAATTTATTAAGACTAACTCCATTTTGACGCCAATTCAATATGGCTTTCAAGAAAACAGTAGTACACTAGCAGCGACATTAGATGCAGTACATTTCATCAACAATGGATTGGATAAAGGCGACTATGTAGCGGCAATCTTCGTGGATCTGAAAAAGGCCTTTGACACCATTAACCACGAAATTCTGCTTCAGAGGCTCGAAATATACGGAATCCATCACAACTTCAAGCTGTTAATAAAGGATTATCTGTTCAACAGGCGTATTATTACAACTAACAATATGTATAAAAGTCAGGAATGCACTATAAACATCGGCGTTCCTCAAGGATCAATCCTTGGGCCATTACTGTTTTTACTGTACATTAACAGCGTACAGGACATTTATATGTTGGGAAAAATAGTTTTATTTGCTGAGGACACACTAATGCTGTATTCCGGTAAAAACGAATTAATTCTCCAGCAAAATATAAATAATGACCTAGGAAAATATTGGAATTGGCTCGAACAAAGTAAATTAATAATAAACATCCAAAAGACTAAATATTTGGTATTCCAACAAAAAAACAAGCAGCAAATTAATCCGTCATTACAAATCAATGGAATACAATTGGAAAAGGTCAAGTCAATTAGATACTTAGGACTAACTTTAGATGAGAAAATGTCTTGGCTACAACATATCAATAACATCAGACTTAAAGTAGCGCCTATGATAGGAATCCTAAAAAAATATGATTTTTTATCTCTCAACATCAAACTTGACATATTCAATGCTTTCATTTTGTCGAACATCTCTTATGGAGCAGTTTTGTGGAAGCAAACATCGAAACAAAACATCGATTTGATCGGAAGACTAATCACTAAGGCTATCAAGACTATATACAAAATGCCAACTTTGACTCCATTGCTTACTTGTGTATCGTGAAACAGGACTACTAAGCATACATCAAATAATGTGTCTTGAACAAGGAAAGCTAATATTTAAGTATATTTATTTTATTTTTTTTTAAGTATATTTATTTTATTTTTTGTTAAATATTAAATTTATTTAATTTAATATTTAACAAAAAACTCAAATGGCCATATGTTATAAGAAATGTTGGATAAATAACTCAGACAGCCAAAAAATCGGCGAATAACCTTGCGATCAAAAAAGCTAGGACAGATCGTTTGAAAATGGATCCAGTGCAACAGTCTTTAGCTTATTACAATACCTTACCTGAGGATATAAGAAAATCAGCGAATTTGGTTAGATTTAAGGAAAATCTACGATCATTCCTTTTACAAAGATAATGAAGACGCCAACCAGAGTTTTTTCTAAACTTTTCTCTGGGCATAAGTCTTGACGACAAGAAACAGGCGATATCATCTGAAGACAATAGTTTATAATGAAGTGCTTTCCCTTATGCCAATATTTTATTGTCTGGGAAGTACGAAGTTAACATATATTGAGAAGAATTGATGCACACGGACCGTGCATTTTGATTGAGTGATGGAGAGAGTGGAAGGAAGGAGTTAAAAAAAAAACGAACCGCAAATGCGAGTTCTGCATTCAATGTAAAGGCCGGGGCACACAGAAACTGTTATATCACGGCAATAAACTATCGTGGCTATGAAACGATAGTTTTATTTCACAATTTCAAATCATATCGGTGACATAGAAGAGAAAAAACAAGCAATAGCTACGAGATAAAACAGGCAATGACTTAGTCGACATGTTGGCATCAATCTCTGGTAAAAAAAACTTTCATGTTACACCGCTAAAACGTGGTTATGTCTCTGAGATCAAGTTGTTTTGAAGAAAAATTCAGGATGTGACGAAAGAGTTCGACTCACTCGTCAGTATTATACATCGCAGCTAAAAAGATGCAGAGGACTTTCGATGAGCTGAAGCAGGAGCTTGAAGCCCAAGGTTTTGCGGTAAAATCCATCACAAATATATTTAATAAACTCAAACAGCCGCAGCCGCCGTTCAAAGTAAGACTAGAGCCCGAAGCCAGCAGACCCAAAAGGAGTGAAACTCACCAAATCTATAGCCTGCCATATATTATGCATCATAGAGTCACTATCGAAGAGCTGGTTGAAGGTCCTGTGCAATGTACGAATTGTCAGGAATATGGCCACACTGAATCCTTTTGTTCACTCTCTAGTGTGTGTGTGTGTGTGTGTGTGTGTGTGTGTGTGTGTGTGTGTGTGTGCGTGTGCGTGTGCGTGTTATATGTGGCGAGTTTCACGCCACCAAGTCCTGTGAGAAGAGTCACCAATGTAATACTCAAACAGTTGCCACTTATCGTATTCTCTTGTATTCTCTAATTTAATAATATCTTTCGAATTGAATATTCTTTTAAAGCTTGGAAAACAGGCGAGATCATGATGATCCCGAAACCTTTTAAAGACTGTTCTCAAGTGAAATCATATTGACCTAGCAGTATTTTGGCTGCGTCTGCAAAGATTTCGAGAAAGTTCTGTTGAGAAAGCTACTACCAATTTTTTTAGTATTGCGAAGGAATTTCGAAAAAAAATTCTAAAACATCAATTCGGGTTTCAAAAACATCACAGTAACATTCAGCAGGTCCATCGAAACGCATCGGACATTAAAATAGCATTCGACGTAACTCAAGCTTTCGATAAAATCTAGTATCGAGACTTGATCTTCAAAATTAAATCAATGCTTTCGAAAAGCTTCCATGATATACTCTCTTCCTATTTAACCGACCGCCGCACATTCCAGGTGAGGTAAAAAAAGCTATTATATCGCTTAACATCGTGTGCTTGCTGCTGTACTTCAGGAAGTGTTTGGGGTCGGCACTTTACACAATCTTTCCATTTAATTTCCCAATAATCGGCAATACAACTGCGGCTACCTTTGCTGATCACATTGCCATTATATGTACTGATTCAGATTCAGCTATGGTATCCAGGACATTGCGAGCCCACATCTCACTTCTTGAAGAATGGCTAGCAAAATAGAGAATCAGAATGAACGAAACCAAGTGCATCAACGTTACTTTTACGCTGCTAAAACTGATTTGACCTCAAGTATATCTAAACAATATGCATGTTCTTCAAAGAAACGAAGTAAAATATCTCAGACTGCACCTTGACAGAAGACTCACTTGGAAACGGCACATTGAAGCTAAAAATCAACAACTGAAGCTCAAAGTCATAAGCTTCAAATGGATGCTCAATAGCATGTCGAAACTTTCTCTCGACTCAAAAGTTCTCGTCTATGAGTCTATCCTAAAACCAATATTACAAATCTGGGGAGCAGCTTGCCCATCAAACATCAACTTTATGCAGAGGACCCAATCAAGAATACTTCGATCAATCACTGGAGCCCCGTGGTACTTCCGCAACGCTAATCTTCACAAAGACCTGCGGATCGAGATGATTGTCACGAAAATTAAGAACCACAGTGGAAAATATATTGCTACCCTCGCTCATCACCTCAACAAAACAAGCTGGCAAAAACATACTATCCCATCCTAGATTTCAACGATTGAAAAGAACTGACCCGTTAGACCTTCCATCTGTAACGTAGAAAAAAACAGCTTGCATAGCCAATTTGGTTGATTTTCGAACTCTATTGCAATATGAACATTGCATTTCTCGAGCACTAACTTTGCTCTCTGCTCTCTGCCATTAAGTCAATAAAGTAACACCCGTCGAAAATTTACACGTCCTCAGCTGTGAGGGGTGCAAATCACTTGCCCTAGCATGTAAGACTTGAAAACTAACTGAAGATAGTACGAAGGTACCAGTTTTATAAATTTACGGTGATGTGCTGTAACGATACAGAGTTTACTTCTGTGCCAGGCAATACACTTGCATAAAGTTAGAAAGTTTGCATATTTGCATAGTGATATGGCTACAGAAGTAAAAAAATTCATTGAGAAAGAGCAGGAAAATATTCTTATGAGTGTTTATTTATTGAATATGCTTCTCTTTCTTTCAGTTTGTCTTTTAAATAAGATTTACCAAGCACGGTTTTCGTATATTTTCTTAGGTTACGTATACATGGCACGGAGTTTTTGGAAGCATACGAAAAAATGTGAAAAATTTATATTCATATGATTCCAGTGTTCGGTTAAGTCGGTGGTATTTTCCAAGCAGCTCCCTTTCCCTGATAATAAATAGTCTAAGCTCAGTACTATCTTTTTTCTATCTATTAAACTCGTTTCGCCGAAAATTCATATTTCTTTATATACATATATATATATATATATATATATATATATATATATATATATATATATATAAAGATATATAAATATATATATATATATATATATATATATATATATATATATACATATATATATATATATATATATATATATATATATATATATATATATATATATATATATATATATATATATATATATGTATATATATATGTATATATATATATACTGTGCTGTGCAAAACTTAAGCAACTCACTAAATGTCGGAATGAAAGGGCAAATTGCAATCAAAATATAAATAATTTTTTTCCCTTTTTCTTTTCAATTCACTCGTTAGTATGTTGCTTAAGGCTTTGCAATAAAAAAGTACATCAGTATTTAAACTGTTCTTAAAAAAAAAAAAATACACCAACAAAAAGGCTGTGCAAAATCTAAGCAACTTTTATTAATATTTCGTGTAATAGTCGTTATTTTTTATAACAGCGGCACATCTGCGAGGCATTGATTCAACTAAATTATTTAAAGTTGATATGTCAATTTTTTCCCATTCGGTTTTTAGGTTTGTAAACAATTGGTCCTTGTTTGCAAACTGTACTGTTCCCATACGCCGTTTCAATATACCGAACAAGTTTTCTATAGGATTCAAGTCGGGCGATTGTGCCGGCCAATCAAGAACTTGAATACTTTTAGAGCTAAGCCATTCTTTAACCAACTTCGATGTGTGTTTCGGGTCATTATCATGTTGAACACCCATCGAAGTGGCATATTCCACTCTGCATAAGGTAACATTATAGATTCTAAGATGTCCTTATACATGAATCTGTCCATAATTTCTGTGATTCGATGAAAGGGACCAAGACCTAATGCTGAGAAACATGTCCAGACCATGACGCTTCCTCCCCCATGTTTCGTCGTTTTCCTGCAGAAGCGTGGATTCAGCTGTTGTCCCTTCTCACGCCTCACACGGGATAAGCCATCAGAATTAAAGAGTTTGAACTTGGATTCGTCGCTAAATAAAACGCTCTTCCATTTAGCAACTGACCAGTAAAGATGGTTTTTAGCAAATTCAAGCCTACATGAATATAAAACGATATAAATAGTAAAATAATAATGTTTAAAAGTGTTGTTCGAGCAGTTTACCTTTTCCTTGCATGTCTTTTTGTGAGCAATGGTTTTTTTAAAGCTGTATAGCTTTTTAGAGTGAATTCAATTGCTCGTCTGCGAACAGTGCTTGAGTTGACATTTAAACCTAGCTCTTTTACAACTTCTTTTGACGCGATAAACGGTTTTATTTTTATCAATTTTTTAATTTGTAAGTCATCTCTAATGGTAGTTTTACGCGGCCTTCCACCAAAATTTACACTTTTCACACTACCCGTGTTTTTATATTTCGTAATCCATCTTGAAATTAAAGATTTGTTTATATTTAACGATTTGGCAATCTCTATTTGTGTTTTTCCGGAATAATATAGCGAAATTACGTTTGATTTAAATGTGCTATTGTATTGATTACGCTGCATTTAAATTCTATTTTTTTTTAGACACAACTAACTCCAAAGAGAAGACAATCTATACTGATCTAATTGACATGAACATCAGATTAAAAAAAACATCGGGAAATCCCCGTTATCTTTCGTTCTGACTGGGAATCGTAACTGCGTTTTGAAAGTTGCTTAGATTTTGCACAGCCTTTTTGTTTTTGTATATTGTTTTTGTTTTTTTTTTAAGAACAATTAAAATACTGATGTACTTTTTTTATTGCAGAGCCTTAAGCAACATGCTAACGTGTAAATTGAAAAGAAAACGGGGAAAAAATTATGTATATTTTGATTGCAATTTTCTCTTTCATTCCGACATTTAGTAAGTTGCTTAAGTTTTGCACAGCACTATATATATATATATATATATATATATATATATATATATATATATATATATATACATATATATATATTTATATATATATATATATATATATATATATATATATATTATATATATATATATATATATACATATATATATATTTATATATATATATATATATATATATATATATATATATATATATATATATATATATATATATATATATATCAGCAAAATGGTTAATAGAGATAATCTCTGGAGTGGCCGATTCGATTGAAGTGAAATTTTTGGAGGACGTAGATGTATATAGTAGGTAGGTCCATGATTTGCTAGAATTCAGATATCCTAAATCTTTTGGCGGCGGCGAGCGTTTTAGTGAATTTTCAGATACTCCTGTATTTCCAAGCAGTGTAAATTTTTGTTAAAATAAATGTTTGAAAATGAAAACTTATTGTGTTCTAAGGTTGCCTATGATAAAGAATTGGAAATTTTGAGCCGTATGTGGGTGCAGCATGCCTAAAAGTAGGCAAGGATTTTTTTTTCAAATTTTGATTTGTCATTACTTGTAAGAAAAACAATGGATCATCGTAAAAATTACAGAACGTATTGATGTTGACTAAAATTTAACACATATGGATTTTCAAGATAAAGCGGGTGATCTTGTAGCTCGGCAGGCTGCTGAAAAAAATTCTTTCAAATCATTGAACTTCCTGAAAAATTTTAGATTTTTGGCAACAATCTCAAACCTTTGATAAATTTTATTCTTTGTCCTTCATGTCAAGTTGAAATTTTCAAAATTCCGATTTGCGCAAGAACGGCAACCCAGCACCAAATTACCTCTATTTTCAGCACTCGAAAGTTCTGTTCACGAGAACTGACGACCGGATAATCCGAGCATAATGAAATTTACAGGACATGTTGCTATTAGCTAGGCCGGGTCTGATAGAAGTGGTTTAGAAATGCGGACAACCCTGTAACAGTGGTACCATCTTGAAAAATCGCTAAGAAAAAAAACAGCTTTTTGGCCTATAACTTCCGATTCAGCCATCACATTTATACAAAATTCACACAATATTTGGATCTTACGTAAGGTAACATTTGGTGAAAATTAAGCTGAAAAATTAGAATAGAGTTGCCAGCTATGGTGATTTTTGTCTCGTAAATCTTGCAAACTTGCTCAGCAAAATAAAGCTTTTTTCCCTATAACTTCTGTTCCAGTGTAGAACTCAAAACGAAGTTCATGCATTAATTGACCTTAATGTGAACCAAATGTCGTAGAAATTTCGTACAAAAATCATTAAAGAGCTGCCAGCTATGACCATTTTTGTAATTTTTTGTAATTTCTTTACTAAGTGATTATATCATTAGATTTTCAAATGGGAATGATCGTGCAGTAAAAATTAACAACAAATATTAACGCTTTAAAAATTTGAAAAGATTTGAGGGTGGTAACCCTAACATTCTTTTCACCCGTATAACTTCCAGCGCAGTGATTCAATCGAAACGAAATTTACTGGTTGGGTTTAACTTAACGTCAAGCAGATTTGGGATATATTTTGCTTTGCTGCTAACACAGCGTAACCAACATTAGCCATTTTCGTAAATATTGCACCAACAGATGCTTGAAATCACATTCTCATATGCAAAGCATTTGCAATAAAAATAAGAAACCAATTTTTAAATTTTCCGAGTTTTGAAAATTTTTCGGATGGCAGCCTCAAACAACGTTTAACCGCTGAAAATATCGATGAAATCCTCCGATGAGAACGAAATTCAAAGGATAAGTTGATTTAAGTATGAGCTTGTTATGGTTAACATTTTGCTGCTTCGTTGGGAAAGTGTTGCCAGCACTGAACATTTTCATCATTTGTGCTATAGTTGAGTTTTGTTGCTTTGGATAAGGAATGGTTGATATGATTCTAGAAAAAAGTGTATTACGTTTTTCCAGATTTTTTTGTCACTCAAAGACAATTTCTTTGAAAATTAGTTTCCTAGCGGTTCTGATGCGCTAGACTTTTTTTCTACTTAGTGGGGAATAGAAGTAATGTTTTTTTCATCACTAAATGTACTTAAAATGAAATCACTCAGTCAGGAAAAGTAATTCACCTGTAGGTGGAATTGAGCAATTTGGATCCCTCCTCGAAAGTCAAACACTTGTTGCAGTCATAAGATCACCATACTGTCCATGTATCTATGTAATCTTTATGAGTAAATGGTATCGATGGATATAAGTCGCGGATGTTAAAATTTGTCACAACTGACGTAAATATAAATTAATGATCTCCAACTACAAGTGGTCACATCAGTCAAGTATGCACTATGAGGAGGTGTCTGATGAGTATTGGTGCATACTTTCGAAACCACTCAGTCAAAAAAATAATTTCAACTTTTAATCATCCCACGAAAACAATTCCGCATCAATATAGTACTTTAAACATCGACCACAAGAACAAAATGTTTGATGGTTCTTACTCCTTAAAACGGTTCGTATATCTTTTCCAACTTATTTTCGTAATCTATTCTTATGTTTTCAGATTTATTGAGTTGAAAGTTGGTCTCGTTAGTTTATAGTTATTTTCATGATGAACCGAACATTGTTTTTCCGAGCATGAATAAAATTTAAGGCAGTAAAAATCGATAAGATATCAATCAGGTGTACTTTATGTATTTTAGGAAAATAAATGAAGATAGTTTTTACGTCAATAAATATGTGATCACAGTAGGATGACTCGTGATATAGAAGTAAGCTTGCTCATCTACTACTGAAAAACTCAATCATTTTGTTTAATGTTATCTTATCAAACCAGAGAGCCTACGGAAAGTACCACTTATACTTTACAGAGCGTTGAACTTTTCACTAATTTAACTCAAATTTCACATAAAACTAACTTTAATTTAGCTCTTTTGATTATACACAACTTTGATTTGCTTCTATCGATGAAATCAAATGTATATCCATGCTATTGGTTCGATTAATGATGGTCACTTCCTTCGTTATTTCCATTTCTTTTCAAATCATCAATAAAATTGTGGCCGTTATTGGGTAACAATGGCTCAAGATCATGAGCAGCTTGTGCAGCAGCAGCAGCGGCATTATCCTGAGCAGCCTGAGCTGCCCAACTGGCATTATCCGCAGCCTCCTTGGTGGCGGCAAACTCACTACGCACAGTTTCCAGTTGATCCAAAAGTGATTGATATCGAGATCTATCACTCGATACTTGTTCACTTTGTGAAATTAGCACGGTGTCTATAGATTGGGCTGCCAACTGAGCGTTTTGAAATACCTGTTGTGCGCTATTGGCAACAGTTGTTAAAATATTGACGTGGTCCTCTGCTTCATGCAGGGCTGCAAAAGCATTCTTCTGCGCTTGTTTTGCCAGCTCCAGTTGTTGTGATTCAATATGGATATCACTCTGGGCTTCAACAAGTTGACGCTCGATATTTTCCAACAACACCTTCTTTCCAGCTAGGGCAGCCTGAGCAGTAGCAGAGGTTTGGATAGCTGCCTGAGCCAACGTGCTCTTTGCAATGTAAGATGCCTGGCGAGCTGCAGATTGTTGCTGGGCGACAGCCGAATTGGCCTGATTCGTTGAACCTTGGGCTATTGAGCGGAGACCACTATTCCCGATGGCGCTCAATTGGACGCCACTGTGTTCATAGTTATTACGTGCTCTGTAGTTAACGCTAGGTTCATTATTTCCTTGTTTATGAATTTCGGGAACATTGGCACCAACTCCACCTGTAACAGAAAAAAAACAATATTTTTTGTGTTTAAAGCTTCCATCAACTTATGAAAAGTACTCACATAACAGTGCCAAGCATACTAAGCCTTCAGTATACTTCATTGTGCTGCCAAACTGAGTAAGAAGATGCTTCTAATTGATTAAGAAATTTCTGATTGAAATCGATTCTGCCATTTCTTCGAATTTATAAAGAATAAAAAATTATAAATTCAGTTGGTCGATAGTGGGAAGAGCTATTACAGGTCAAGTAGAAACCGTGTGATCATAACACCAACCTGTAAATTGATATATGAAGCTGTGAAGTGTAACAAACAATATCTTGGCCCAGTTGAGTAAGAGCACGCTTGTTCGTTAGATAAAACTCAGTGAATTAACACGCTCAAAAACATCGCGAATATTTACAGTGTATATGATTAGCTTATTTTGGTTAAATTAAAATTCATTCTCCAGCAATAGAATGCCTTCCATATACGTGTGTGGACAAATGTTTGCTTCTTATCGCTTGAGTTCTTAATTTCTAACATAAAGTCTGCAAGTTTCTGAGCTCTTTTGAAGATTCTGTTATATTTACTTGTATCATAAATAATTTATGTTATTTAATTTTATTCTAGGTGGCTAGTCTAGATAACAGCAAGTCGGCATTTTGTCGAAGGATCATTTAACACTGATTTACATTTTACAGTAGTATAAAGTGCAATGAAGTTGTATACTCTTGCAGGACTGTGTGCTTGGAAAAATAATTACAAACATATTTATTTAAATCAGGCAAATCAAATGAGAATATAAAATAAATTGAAAATATTATTTTATATAATTATCATTTGAGTCAGAAAACAGACGAAAATCAACGCATTTAGTAATTTCTACTAAAGGCAAGCACATTTAGTTCTAGAAAATAAGTGTATATTTCCAATTTCATGATGAAAATTAACAGAAAGTGCTGAATACCTTGAGAATCAGCAATATGCAGACAATTAGAAGCTTATCAAAATGTATAATCAATTATATTTCAAAATTGAATAGCATCTGAATTTTTACTTTTATTTCAGCTAAAACTTCATTGTTGTTTCGCTGTCTTCCATCGAACTTTATACTATCTAATTTTCATGCTCACACACACGATGACTAAAAAATCACCATTGATCATAGTTTTAAGAAATTAGGTTTGAGGGGAGTGATGTGGGGAGAAGTTTGAAATAGATTACGAAAAACGATCTCTTAAAGTGGCAATGGGCATAGGAGCTATGCGGTTTAAATTACGGCTCCAAGTTCAAATTCATGCATTTCGTATGTAAGGTCCTTGACCTGAAAACACCCTTGATAAATATGTCTTTAAAATACGTCTTTAATCATTGGTAATCACAAGCAAAGCAAACTGAGTTATACTGAAGTGGAAAACAGACAAAAAATATCCCGGTAAAGTTAAATTTATATTTATTACTCTTGATTCTATTTCAGTTCTGTTTTCTCACATTGTCATCTTATTTTATTTTCGACAGCTTTTTTGGTTCACCTTATGGGAATTTGAGTAATACATGATAATATTATGCATGATTCTTGCATTATTAGTCATCTACTAGTAATGCTTGAAAGCTGTGCTTGAAAGTTCACAATGTATGTACATTACTTGCAGCAAAAAACAATGCAGAAGGCTGTCAGAGGAAAGTTCGTAAACATACAAAGTCGATGACGGGTAATGTGAGCTATATAATGTCGCCTGCAAACTGTGGGTCATCATATAGCCCATTGTGTAGACGGGCGATGGCTTGCAGTGGCCAACATTGGCGAAGCATGGAAATGGCGATGACCAAAGATGGCTTTTAGAACGGTTTTTCACACACATCAAAGTGGGCCATCATGCGCAACCGAAAAATCATGGCTGGCTCATCTAGCGACGCAGTGTGTGGAGTAGGGTCGCCAATTTTATTCACCGGCCTTACAGGACAAATTAGCTTGATGCTAAAAATATACGGGATTTATAAATTTTACCCGGGTCAAAAATAAAACTTTACATTTCGTGTTAAATTTCCTTTTATTCAGACTTAAAACTATACTTTGCTACAGATTTTACGGCATGCAACATATTTTTTTGTGATTTGACATATTTATAAAATGAGACACAATCAAAATCATAATTGAAAAAAGTAAGCAGTTCGGCATTAATCAAATTTGGCGTGCACTTGTTACGTACATCGGTTCATTTTAGACTCATTTGCAAAAATACTCTTTTGACGAAACAATTTGAACTGAGGATGCTAAAAATGAAAGAAAGTAAAGTGAAAATGTTGCTTATTTCGGTCTTCGAAAACGGTTCTATTATTTGCTTCCATTTCTCGAGCGCACTCATTTTTGGATCGCCATGGGAACATGCAATTTCCAGGCTCTTTTCAATCAATTGGAATTCTTCGTAAAAATTTCAATTTTCAGTAGTTCCACTGCCGATACAAAATTATTATAATTTATCATTGATTGAAGATTTAGAAAATCCAATTTTGAAAATATATTATTTTCGGACATATATCGTTATGCTAAATACTCCAAAAATTTGGAATAAAATTGACGAAAGTCGTTTATTGCAGCTTTTTTCTTGGTTGTACATAAAACGGCGAGCATTTGACGGGCCTGGGTGCCAAAAAAGTTGTCTTTTAATCGTTTTTCAAATTTTTCAGGAACTCCAAGAATTTTAGCATGCATTTCAAAAATTGTAATTGATTCAGACTCAATCTTTTTCATAGTAACCTCTAATGAAAACATTACGTTTTGTACAAAAGACAAATAACCGAATGTCTTTTTCTCCTCCTCGTCAGATGCGAAAATGTTTCCTATCAATCGAGGGTACTCGTTTCCAATTTCCTGAAAATATCATTTTAAGGCAGGCCATATTTTTAAAATTCTTTCTACAGCCGGTCCAAGGGATAAAAATCTGGTAGACACATGTTTAAGAAGTTCTGTCCACTGTATTTCAGTTGCTTCAAATTGGTTTTGTAAGTTAGCTCTTCTCTTTGCCGACCTACTGAAATGGTTACATATTTTCAGAATTAAGCTTTTGATGTCAATTGCCAACCTATTAGTACTAAACTTGGCTGCATTTATTTGGATGCACTGGATTTGGATGGAAATGAAGCACCATTCGAAGCACCATTCAGGCATGATAATTTTGAATGATGACACGTTTATGGTTCCCAATTTTCGAACAAGATATAAAATTGGCCGGAGCAAATGTTTTACTGTATTGGAGAATACTGTTGATATTCGCTAAAACATCATCACTGGTCGGTCGTGCCTCCAGCTGGGCGGAATACAAATAGCATTTTTAGTTGAGCTGTACGTCTAAGTGAGCAGGAAACATTCTGGCCGTTGATGTCTTTCTGTCCGAGTAAAGTTCAACCATCAGTAGTGAAACCTAAGATATTGGATGTTTTGTATGCATTTTCAAGTGCTGATCCAAAAGCCAGATCAACAGTAAAGACACTCGAGAAATTCGATGTCTCGTTTCCATTTACATTGTTTTTCGTAAATCCATTCATTGTTGTGTTATTTTTTTCTCCAATCGCTAAGATGTTAGGATCTAAACTCGAGAGTTTTGTAAATGTATTGTGAACCGGCCTGGATTGTTTACGTTTTCTTCTTCTTAAAGGTTTTTGATGCTTGGAAAGAAGTATGCATGTTACAAGATGCTGGTGTGGGGGTGTAAGTGGATTGACTGCTTTGGTCTTAGGCATCATTTTGAGAAGCAATGCTGGTAATAGCTTGAGTAACAGAAGTATCACACAATGTTTGACTACTGTGGTTTTCTTCCCAGGTATCAGTTTGGCAGCTAAAAATATGGCGAGATGTATTTCTACGTGATGTTGAGCGGTTGCTAAGATCCATGTATAATTTGTCAACATTTTTTTGTAACGACTGGAGAAGATCGACTGATTTAGTTTGAGAGAGAGACTTATTATGATTACTACGCTACAGCTGCAAGCCAATGATTGAATCATTTAAAATGTCAGTTTTATTCAAAACAAGCTCTAGCATTGCTTAGCAAAAACACGATCGAAGCGATTGACCACAATGAAAAACCCTGTGCCATAATCTGAGATCTTGGTAAAGTGTTTGATACTTTACCTTATGCTGATATGCATCAAAAATTTATTGATCTAAATTTAAGCAATGCTTGGTTAAACTGGATGAATAGTTGTTTAGAGAATAGAGCTTCAAAATTGAAAATTTGAAATTAATGGTGAATATAGCGATATGAAATCCTTTTATTTTGAAGTTCCTCAATACATTATCCTACCTCCACTGTTTTTTTAAATTCATATGAGCACAACTCATATAAAGCTCAAATTAAAAAGGTGATAATCTCATTCGCTGATGAGTCATTTATATTTGTAAAAGACTATTCCTGGAATGATGGAACCCTATCGTTCATTAAAAAATGATTGCATGTGCCCCTGAACGTGAAAAAGTCCAATTTAATAACCTTTGCAACGGACTCAAGTTTCGTTTCGTGAATATATACTCAATAGAAAAAAATAATCAAGTACATTCAAATTTGTTACTAAAATTGATATACAACAATTTTCCGATCAACATCACACGCAGTATAAGTCAGTTTAAATCAATATGTTTAACTGCCACCATAAACAAAACCTTTCAAAACAATCTAAGATGAAAATTTTGAAACTGAAAATATCAATACGTTAAACTACGTCGCAACTTACTTCAAATCGGATCGATAATTCCAAGTGCATTGAACAATATTTTCCGAATATCCAAAATTCCATAGGAAACTTGAAAGTCTTTTATTTGATATACGCTAAATTTACAAGTGTACATATATACACTTTGAAAAATCTGGACCAAGGATTTATTATCTGAATATACTGTATTAGATTATCAATATAAAAACTATCAGTCAGCGTAACAATGAAAACGATTCTGCACGATGCTCAACAATGCCGGAAAGAAGCATAATCTTAATTTTTCAAATTGATATTCTATGTTCCTACATGTACTTTTATTGACAAAAAATATCACCTCCACAAACACTTAAAATAAGTTTTGCAAATGCTAATTATAAAACAAAAGCGCTATCGAATAAAACGACTCCATTCATAAGCACAACACAGCAGTGCGAAAAACAATTTCCCATCGACACGATGATGCCTCTTAATGGACTCTGCCTTCTTCTTTCAAGGTCGCGAATGCACGCAACTCGGAGGCGTGTGCCCGTCTTCTTTCTCTTATGCTAATCGTCATCAAATATCTTCGTGATTTTTACTAACATGAACTTTTATCCAGCCAATTTAATTGCAACAAATGCAAACGTTAGTCTTACTACATAATTATTTCAATCCGAAAATTTGCCGCGTGTTTCACCGATTTCATTAATTGCGCGAAGAAAAGTGACAAACAAAACCAAAATCTTTATATGTTTATGGGTATATATTTTTCGTCATAGATAACGTCTCAATCCGAGGTACATTTCAAAACTGATATCAATGTATTTTTTGGGAATGATATCGAAACGCGACTGACCTCTGCCTTGCATATGGCATTATTATCATTAATTTGAATTTTGGTATAAATTGGTCTGATTGGAGACATCAATGTGTCACTTACGTTTTAAACTTCTTTTGCATAGCTTGCCACTTCGCTGTTAAAAATAACATACTGTTTTTGAAAAATGAAGCTCGCTGCAGTCATATTCGTTGCACTTTTCGGTAAAACTATTGTTATTATTTCAAGCTCGGATAATAGATTTAAAATTCAAAACCATTCAGAATGTGATCAAACTTCTTTAACATGATAATCGACATTTAGTGTGTTATCGCATAGTTAAAATTTTTAATTGTGATTTGTTTAAAACATCATCGTAAAGATATGCACCCACTTTAACCAAAACTATTTTTAGGTGTCGCATTGGCCGGAAGAGTGAAAACAGTCAACAAGCGATACGATAACGATTTCAACGGACAAGGTATTGCTCATGATTCATCGGCTTACTCACACGTGGATTTATCTTCTCATCGTTATGAAGACAATAAGGGATACAGCTCAGGAAGTGGATTACGATCAATTGCTCAAGGATCCGCGAGTCAGGCTAGCCATGCTGTCCATAACCAGTACGCTGCTGCCCAACAAGCTGCTTACGTTGCCCAAACCACTCTTGCTCAGTCTGCCATCCAAGCCGCTTCCACCGCTTTGGCTGCTCTTGCCGGCAAGGAAGTTCTTGTCGAAAATCTTGAGCACCAAGTTACCGACGCCCACCACGCTTTGGAAGGCGAAGTCGCTCAATTGGAAACTGCCAAACGCTCAGCTGGTGCTGCTAAACAAGCTGCTGACCTATCTTCCAAGCATGTAGCTGTCCTTACCGCTGCTTTGAACAGTGCTCAGTCCTCTGCTGAGCACGCTGAACGTGCCGCTCACCAAGCTGAAGCTGAACTTGCTTCGCAAACCGCAATGGTTGGCAAGGCCAAGGGACGCCTGAACTCAGTTGCCCAGCGTTTGCATGCTGCCCAGATCGATTTCACCGCTACAAAGGAAGCTGCCGAAAAAGCGACATCTGCTGCTCAAGAGGCTCAGGATAACGCATCCGCAGCTGGCGCTTACGCTTCAGCTAAGCTTCACGAAACCGCTTCTCAAGTCCTTTACGCCCATCCAACTGAAGCGGTCATCAGTCACGAAATTGTTGGCGTCACTCAACATTATAGGCACTAATATGTGAATGGCTAGATTCGATTCGTGATTGTTTGTATATATTAAATTATTTTTTATATTTTTGGATATGTGGCGTATCTTTTATATGATATAAGACATTTGAATACCGTGTCAAGGTAAATAAGGCATTAAGTGGTGTGCTTTGGAAATATGCATATTATTCGCTGGCAAGCTTTGGCAAAACTTAAACAATCAGGGGGGTCATTCACACTCACATTGTAATCTTTTATCTAAAAAGCATGGCAATTTGTACTCCAACAGTGCCTTGTCGTTATTTCATCAAAAATATGTACCTACCTTGTCAAAAACTGCAAGCAATGCGAGTACAACACTGCAAATATATCATACTTTGGGTAATATTAAGCGATGTTTAAGCAACCGTTAACATGAGTACTCGAATGTACACATATGAAAACTGTTCGGTGTAATTGGACTACCTCGCTCAAATTGCATTTAAACTATAGTGCATTAAGAAGCGTAATGATCGAGTGTCGCTCTAAATTATTCGTTCTACAATGTGCAACTGCATCTTTCAAAGCCAGACGAAGCCAACATTTTTGCAATATCTTCATGACTAAACTGAGTATCTTATCATTTTGAGTAGCTCAATAGCTATAAAATGCTCACGAAATGGTGATATTGCTGCAACACTACTACGATAACCATACGAATATTCGAAGTGTCATCACATGAAATTTAAATTTCAATTGTTTTGTTTCTGTTTGATCAAATCCGTTTTGGGGTAAGGAAACGTGGGCTGCAAACTGTAAATGTGAACTTTTTCTAACGCAATAGTTTTTTTTTGTTTTTTCATATGAATCTATTGAAAATTAAATGTTTTTTTTTACATATTAGCTTATCGGTTTCGAACCAAGTTCCGGAAAATTACTAAAGTATATATCTTGAAGAAGTAACAAAAAATACTAGCAAGATATCTTAAATGCAAGACAGGGTCATTCCAGGAGCGACGCACCACATTTGTTCAAGTGAAGCCTAGTTTCCAAATAATGAAACCAGTGAATGACGTTCGATATAATTTTATTATTTGAGAAATAAGCTTTCATAAAACAAAAGATTTAGTACAGAACAAGCACTAGCCGACACGAAAATAAACTTTTTAAAACATTAAGTAAAAGTATATTTCTCTTAATGAAAAAGTATATTTCTCCCAATGTGGGCGCAAACTAAGTACTTGGGTCTTATTCTGGATAGCAAGCTCACATGGAAAGCAAATTTGAGGAAAGAATTAAACGGGCAAGTAACGCGATTTATGCCAGCAGGAGAGTGATGGGTGAAACATGGGGTCTAAGCCCTGCTCTAACGCACTGGGTCTACTTGGCGATAGCTAGGCCGATCCCTGTTTACGGATGCTTGGTCTGGTGGTCAGCAGTGAATAAAACCACCTTTGCTAGCATGGCGAATAGAGTTCAGTGGTTGGCGGCCTTCTGCACTACAGGTGCGTTGGCCTGGACTCCTTCGTCTGCTCTGAACGTCCTGCTTTATCTCCCTCCGCTTGATGTCTTCGTTAGAGGCACTGCCGCAAAAGCTGCTGTCAGGCTTCGGAAATTAGGACACTTTGAGTCACGATCCTTCGGCCACAGCAGTATTGAACGGGCATACGCAGGAAGCACTGACTACCTGGTTCCCACTCTGTGCTTTGAGCGGGGATATCGAGCGACTGTGGAAGATGGGCAGGAAAGGGATCAGCAAAGGTGCCCAGCAGCTCTTAGCATCTACACTGATGACTCTAAAACAGCTGCAGGAGTGGGTGCTGCAGCATATTTTTTTTCAGGCTTCTTTCAGGCTTCCGAATCACAGTAGTATTTTCCAGGCGGAGGTTTTTGAGAAACGTAAAGCCGCAGATCTGGTATATGCCAAAGATACTACAAGTGGCGAAATAAATATCTTTACGGACAGTCAAGCGGCAGTTAAAGCACTAATGTCCTACATATACAAATTGAAGTGTGTTTTTGATTGCATTCAGGTCCTGAACAGACTGGGTAACAGCAGAATAGTCAGAATCTTCTGGGTTCCCGGTCACAAGGGCATTGATGGAAATAAGAAGGCGGATGCGTAAGCCAATTATGGGGCTAGTCTTCCCCTTTCGGGATCGGTAGACATCCTTACTTCTATACAAACTGTTAAGTACTCAATCGACTCGAAAATAATGCAGGGTGCAACGTGCAGATGGAGTGCAACTCAGACCGGCAGGGTAACCAAACTCATATGGGGGTCATACAATCTCGCATCGACTAGATACCTCCTCGAGTTAACGCGGACTGACTGCAAACGACTGGTTGCCATCATTACTGTCCATTGTCTCGTATCAGCACATGCTATGAAAATGGGACTCCTAACAGGCAACACCTGTAAGATGTGTCAAGAGCCGGGGGTCTCAGAAACAATCCACCATCTCCTGTCTCTGTCCGGCGCTGGGGAAAACCAGTCTATGATACTTCGGTGAGCTCTGGCTGGTGGATTTCTCGCACGTGACAGAGCAAAAGCTGAAGGACATCCTTCAGTTCGTGAAAAAGTCAGGGGCCTTTGATGACCGCTTGTACTGAACTTTCTTTCTCGAGGTCCATTTATCTGGTACCACTATGGACCAGTAGGTCTATGTGTGGCCTTGTGCCAGCCAGTT
The DNA here is from genome assembly GCA_963978885.1 of Nemotelus pantherinus. Taxonomy (NCBI): domain Eukaryota; kingdom Metazoa; phylum Arthropoda; class Insecta; order Diptera; family Stratiomyidae; genus Nemotelus; species Nemotelus pantherinus. The sequence continues at coordinate 75,471,681 of OZ022264.1, read as the reverse complement.
CAACTTAACGTAACCTAATCTCAATGTGGGAGAGATGCGCTTTTGCCTTTTGAGATCCCCACCATTGCAATCTCTTCTCATTTTTTTCCGCCACATGTATTGCATGAGGGAGTGTATATCCATGTACATGTATATGTTTCATGTAACCACTGCAAACATTATGAGCAGGAAATCCAATCAACTTTGGTTGTAGTTGCGCAATCTTCCAACCATTCAGTGCAGTAGTTATCGCAGCTTTCTCTATGATCACTTTATTTTTCTTGAGCTTTAATTTGAAATTTACTATTTTTGAACTTTCTTAGTCTTCATTTTCCTTTAATTTTTAGTAATTTTTTCTAACTTCATTTACTTAACTGCTTGGAGTATTATTTTTTTCTTTTAGCAATGTTTTTAGGGCTAGTCAATACCTAAGCAGTATTTCCTTTAGAACTACATGGTACATGAATATAAGGGATAGCAGCAATTTTATGGAGTGATTTCGAACGTGAATCAGAAATGGTTGCATTATTTTTTGAAGAATCATCTTTAGTTTTTACTGGTGAATGCGATGACTCAGCTACACCAGAGTGATTTGAAATTAGTTCACTTTCAGTAGAATTCAATTCTTTCAAATTTTTCATAGCAGATTCTGATACACTAAAACAATGATCTGGAATAGCGTTTGGGTCGAATAGATGAATACCATATGCTTGAAATCCGTTTGTCTCATTCCTAACAGTGGCCGATTTTCGCCAGGCATTAGCTACTAGCTTTACCACTTGGTATATGATGATATTCCATTCATGAGTAAATTGGATTCAGCTTTTACCCTCTTCATTATAATATAATTAAAAGCATGGAAGGAGGACATATCCAAAGACTGGAGAGTATCTGTTGTATGTCCCGGTAGGCAAGAAATAATAATATCATTAGCGTCAGAAAACTCTACCATGGTAGCGTAGCGTCATTCCAGTGTCCATCGAGAACTAGCATGCATTTTCCGTGGAACAAAATGACCTTTTTAGTCTCAGCATGTCCTATTTCACGTAAGGGTTATTATTTTTTTGGGACGTACGTTAGTACACTGGGGCATGGAGCTCAAAGTGAACGATCAGCAAGCATTACATTTTTCGCGGACTGACACAAACTTTGCATTCGTAACTTGTAATTCATCAGTATAATTTTAAAACCTTTTATAAAAGGCTAAAAAACTGTAACGAACAGAAACCGCTGCCAAGTCAACCCAGTTTGAAATCTGATTATCCGATCGTGAATTCTCGTGAACAGAATTTTCAAGTCTTAGACTTCTTGGTTTAACTTGTAGTACTTTTCATTAAAACAAAAATTATGTTCACTTCTAAGCTCTTTTATTTCGTTTTTACTAATATTCCAAGAACATTAATATTAAAATCACTTTGGCAAAAAAATAAAATATATATATATATATATATATATATATATATATATATATATATATATATATATATATATATATATATATATATATATATATATACATATATATATATAAATTCAGTGACTATTTCTCGGAAACGCACCATCCGATTGAGCTAAAGCTTTCAAGATACATTTGTGTATATGCAGAATAGTTCTAAGTCTCACCAAATGTTATATATCTTTAACCCTTTGGCGCCGGCGGCCGTTTTAGTGATAATTTACATATGCCTATTATTCGATCAAAAAATAGTTTTCAAAAAACTAAGTTTGCGAAATGAGTTTCAAACATGTGCTCTTGAAAAAGATTTGGTACGGCTTTGCGAATTTTTAACACCTTATTTGGGCTAGGTGCTTAAAATTAGATGGGGAAAATTTCTTTTAGTTGCGATAACTTTTGACAGAGCAATTGAATCATTACAAAACTTACAGAACATATTAACGTTACTAAGTTGTATACTTGTGCAGTTTTGTATGAACGTGCTGGCAACATTGCATCTACGGCAAGCGCTGAAAATAAAAGTCTTCAAACCATCGACTCTCCTTAAATATTTCCCTTTTACAAAAAAAAAGCAATTCATATACAAATCTCATGTTTTGTCTACACAGTCATAGTAAAACTTTGGAAATTCCATGACGGACAAGAACGGCAACCCTTCTCCAATTCACTTATATTTTCAGCATCAAACATTTATGTTTACAGGAACTCACGACCCAATAATCAGATGCAGTTGAAATTTACAGAATGTATTGGTCTTAAGTAGGACCAATTCTGGCAGAAAAGATTTTGAAATGTGGTCAATTCTGTGCTAGTGGTGCTATATTGAAAAATTACTAAGAAAACTAACTACTTTTGGTCCTATTCATTCTGATTCAGTTACCAGATTTTGACTAAATTTACACAATTGCTGAATCTTACTCTAAACCACGTTTGGCTGAAAACTTAGGTTGGAGCTGCCAGCTATGGTAATTTTGGTGTCTTAAATGTTGACAATTTGCTCAGGAAAATTAAGTTCTTTGCCCTATAGATTCAAGTGTAGCCATGGAATCATAACAAAATTATTATGGTATATCAAACTTATTGTAGACAATACTCAGCAGAAATTTAATTGGAAAAATAATGATAGGATTGCCGGCTATGGTTGTTTTTGTAGTTTTTTTGCATATCTTTAGTAAGCAATTTTATCATGAAATTTTCAAATCATAGTGATCTCGTAATGAAAAAAACCCTAGCGCATCAGAACCGCTAGAAATACTAATGTTCGAAGAACAGTAGAGGATTTGTGCAGATTTTGAGTGTATTGTTATATATTGTTGTTATATTGTTGTTATTTTCTTATATATTATATATTGTATGTATTGTCATATATATTGTTATATATTGTATATTCGCGATGTGAATACTTAATGCAAGCATTTATTGGTACAAAAATAACAAAAACACCTCGTGCTAGCAGTCCATTGCTAGCACTGAAGCCAAAAATAAGTCATATCTGCCTCACGTTGTGTTAAAATCAGCCTATGAATTTCGTTTTGATTGAATGGCTGCGCTGTAAGTTATAGGAGTGAATTTAATTTTAGGGTTACCATCAACCAAACTTTTTAAATTTTTGAAACGTTAATATTTGTTGTTGTCATTGCAGGATCATTTCCATTTGGAAATTTTATGACAACATCGCTCGATAAAGCAATGTAAATAAATTACGAAATTCATCATAGCTGGCAACCCTTTCACGGTTTTTCAACGAAATTTCTACAGAATTACAATTGCAACAAGATATGCTTTTCACATGAATTTCGTTTTCATTTCGTAACTGCATCGGAAGTTATAGGGAAAAAATCTTTATTTTCCTGAGTAAATTTACAATATTTGAGAGATTAAATTGCCACAGCTGGCGACTCTATACTAATTTTTCAGCCAAATTTCTATAAAATATATAAAGTATATAAGGTTCACCTACTGCGTGAATTTTGTTAAAATCTAGTGGCTAAATCGGAAGCTATAGGCCAAAAACAAGTTTTTTCTCAGCGATTTTTCTAAATGGCACCACTGCCACAGTATTGCCTGTATTTCAAAATCACTTCTATCAGACCTGGTCCTAGTTAATATCAAGATGTCCTGTAAATTTCATATTGATCGCATTATCCAATCGTCAGTTCTCGTGAATAGAAGTTTTGAGTGCTGAAAATAGAGGTTATTTGATCATGAGTTGCCGTTCTTGTTTACTGCGGAAATTTTAAAATTTGTATTTAACTTGGTGGACGAAAGTCAAAATTTATCAATAATTTGAATTCATTTTCAAAAATCAAAAAATTTTCAGGAGGGTCGATGATTTGAAGGATTTTTTTCAGGAGCCTGCTGTAGCTACAGAGTTGCCCATACAGTCTTGAAAGTCCACGTGTGTAAGAGTTTAGTCTACATCAATACGCTCTGAAAATTTCACGATCATTCATTGTTCTTCTTAGAAGTTAAAATCATGGCCTACTTTTAGGCATCCAGCGCCTACACAAGGCTCAAAATTTCCAATTCTTTATCATAAGCAAACTCAAAACATAATAAGTTTTCATTCTCTGTACTTTTTTTAAACAAAAATTTACACTGCTTGGAAATATAGGAGTACCTGAAAATTCACTAAAATGCCCGCCGTCGCCAAAAAGTTTCAGATATCTAAATTCTAGCAATTCATGGACCTACCTGTTATATACATCTATGTTCTCCAAAAATTTCAGCTCAATCGGATCGGCCACTCCAGAGATTATCTCTCTTAACCATTTTGCTGATATATATATATATATATATATCAGTGGCGAAGCGTCCATACAACCCGATTCCTTCCGGCTTCCCTTTTGAAAATATCGACCTACATGGGATTTTTCAAAACACGTATGCAGCTTAAAATGTACATCGAATTTCAAATGACTAAAGATCATACCATCTTCTGTTTGATACGATAACGTGAAAATACCCATTCATAACCCGAATTTTTCCGGCTTGCAAATTCTTCTTTGCGAGCCACTATACGCTTTGACCAAATGTGTATTGTCTTGTGTCTGTCTCTTTTCTTTCCTTACTGAAATGCTAGCATCGTCTCGCTTTAACAAGTTAAAAATAAGCCGTGATGGATCGGCTTACAAATGGTTCGAGAATGGAAGAACGGAAAGAACATTTCGTTGTGATATTTTTATGTGAACGTGACTTTCGTAAGTGAAGAGTTACTTGTGAAATTACTTGTTACTTGTGATGAGTATGAAGATACAATTATACTGGCTATCTGTAAACTAAAATTTGCCTTTTGTTAGTTTTTAGAAATGATTTCTGCCGTGCTAAGAAATAAGTCATAAGCGCCGGAATGAAATGTTTGGGTTAATTTCATGATGCTGTAGAGCGCAGTGAGCTCTGTCTTTGTAACCTGCAAACAATTTGTTTTTGGAGTATGCTTATAAACAAATCGCCTAACATTATTGTCACATGTCCACAATGTAGCAATTTTTCTTAGTTAAAAAACCTTACCTCTATTTTTTTTTTACGCCAAAAAGGGAAATCTCATGCTTGCAGAACTGTAAATCAACTAAGTTTAAACAGGTTCATGCAAGGTCCGCTAATACTTGCGTGTAGGGATTAAAACATTCATTGCTATGAACTAAAATCTCATAAGAAAGTTTAAGTGCAAGAAAAAGGAGACAAACAATTCATACTGTGAGTAATTTAAGCTTTTAAGTTTATGTTGTTTGATTTAGGTATTACAAGGAGAATCATAATTTACAATGTAATATGTTTTAAAGAAAATGTTATTTCAAGTGAATTTGCTTCATCTTTTTGGTAAAGAATATCAAAGAAATGTATTTTTTTATTAGCAACTTCGTTTTCATAATCGAATGTTGTCCTAAGCAAAAAAAACTCTAGCGCACCTGAACCGCTAGAAACACTAATGTTCGAAGAACAGTAGAAGAATCGTGCAGGTTTTGAGTGCATATTCCACCACATGTGCTGCTTATTACGACCAAACTGTTTCAAATGCCACGTTTTACTTTGGTCTCAAGAATGCATTATAACTCATATGGTGGAAGGTTTCAGATATTACCACTGGCATGAGTTTCAACGTTTACACGAGCAAAACACGGGTTAATTATATTCGTCATCAGTTGCTTATTTCACAAAACTTTGAAAGCAGCATCTCATATAACATCAATGAAGAAAATGCTCAGTGCCTGCAGCACTGTAACTGAAGTTGGTGTTTGGGGCTGCGATCCGAAAAATTTGCAGAACTTTGCGAATTGCAACATTGATTATTTATTTTAATTGTAAATGTTTCCGGTATGAATACTAACTGTAAGCGTTTATTGATACAAAAGTAGCACAACCGACTCGTGCTGGCAACCTTCTGCCAGTATCAAAGCCAAGAATATATCACATCTGCTTCACGTTGTTATATTACATTCGAAGTTAAAGGAGTATAAAGAAATTTAGAGTTACCTGCAGCGAGTTTTTTCAAATAATCGAAAGCTTAATATTTGCTGTTTATTGTCACTACAATATCATTACCATTTGAAAATTCTACGATAAAACCGCTTAATAAAGATATTGCAATTAAACACAAAACCAACAATAACTGGCAACCCTATCGTGGCTTTTCAACCAAATTTGGCCTGAATAATGTTTATGACAGGTTTCATTAATTGTATGAATTCATGACTGCACTGGAAGTTATAGTGCAAAAAGTTTTATTTTCCTGAGCGAATTTTCAAAACCAAAGACACAAAAATTACCATAGCTGTAAGCACCAATCAAATTTTTCAACCAAATTTCCACCAAACAGAGATTAGAGTTAGGTTTAGCTACTGTGCCAATTTCATGAAAATCTGGTAACTAACTCACATTTCATAGGGCAAAAAGCAGTTTTTTTTCTTTGTAATTTTTCAAGATGGCACCACTGGCACAGACTTGCCCACAATTCAAAATCGCTTCTATCAAATCTGGTCTTACTTAAGTCCAATGCATTCTCTAAATTTTAGCTGTATCTGATTATTGGTTCGTGAGTTTCCGTGAACAGAAGTTTTTGATGCTAAAAATATAGGTTAACTGGGAGAGGGTTACCGTTCTTGTCCGACATGATATTTCCAAAGTTTTATTTTGGACGTGTAGATTAAACATAAAATTTATATACAGATTGGTTTTATTGTAAGAAACGGACATTTTTTTGAATATTCGATGGTTTGAATGTTTTCACTTCCAAATTTTTTTTTTTTAAATGAAGACACCAAAATTATCATAGCTGGCAACTCCAACCGAATTTTTCGACCAAATTTCTACCAAACGTGGCTTAAAGTAAGGTCCAGCAATTGTGTGAGTTTCGTCAAAATCGAACGATTCAATCAGAATTTATAGGGCTAAAAACAGTTATCTTTTTTAGTGGTTTTTCAAGATGGCACCACTGGCACAGAATCACCTGCATTTCAAAATCACTTCTATCAGACCTGGTCCTATTTAAGACCAATACATTCTGCAAATTTCAATTAATTCTGCTAATCGGATCGTGAGTTTCCGTGAGCAGAAGTTTTTAATGCTGAAAATATAGGTAAATTAGGCAAGGGTTACCAGGCGTGCCCGTTATACCATATCTTTTTTTTTTTTTGGTTATGTAAACAAAGCATAAGATTTACATATGAGTGGCTTTTTTTTGAAGAAACGGCATTTTTTCAAGAGAGACGATGATTTGGAGGTTTTCACTTTCAGTGCCTGGCCAAGCTACAGGGTTGCCAGCACGCTCATTAAAAGCTGCACAAATCTACAACTAAATAATATCAATATGTCCTGAAAATTTCGTAATGATTGAATAGCTCTGTCAAAAGTTATCGCAATTTAAAAATTTTCAAATTTTCCCGTCCTCTTTTTAGGCACCCAGCGCACACATAGGGGTAAAAAATTCCAAAGCATTATCCGATTCATATGTAAAACACGTTCGAAATTTATTTCATTAGCTTTATTTTTGCGAAAATTATTTGTGCTCGAAATAATAGGTATATTAAAAATATCACTTAAATGGCCGCCGGCGCCAAAAGGTTAACAATAACTGACATTTAGTGAGACCTGGACCTATTCTGCATATACACTAATGTATCCTGAAAGTTTCAGCTCAATCGGATGGCGCGTTCCCGAGATTATCTCACTGAAATTTTTTGATGATATATATATATATATATATGGAAATATGAATTTTTGGCCGAATCGATTTTAATACTAATGTTCTTCGAACATTAGTAAAAAGTCTGAACTGAAATACAAAATACCAAACATTTCTTGACATTCTCTGCAAATACGAAAAGGTTAAGGTATTTTACAGTCGAAGTCATTTTTTGGAAATGCAAAGCTTCTGTTACATTTCGATTAAATCGATTAAATGAAAATTCATAATCTATTATTAAGACTTATTAACTAAGGACTGCAGAATTCCTGTCATGCGATAAACCGTTTTATGATACATGTTCTGACTAAAATTATGTTTCATCTTTCTAATTAGATAATATTTCATAAAAAGCAGTAATCAGAAAATAAAAAAAAATGTGCACAAAACTATTTGTCGTGGGAAATCTGAAACTTGATATATTTAATATGTAGGTATGCCTAAAGTATATACGTCAACATTCAAAAATATTGTAATTGTAAATTGTTAATATCGCAAAACTGTTTAAAAGTATAGTAAATGAAGAATTGTGTGTATATCCTCATACTAAGAGTTGACATTTTTTCGCGACTTTTTCATTTCAAACGCTTTATTCCCAAAATATTTATAATTTTAATAGATGAAAAATAACTGCTTTCAATTTTTTCCATTTAGCGTTCTGCAGGCTCAGACAGACGTTTTTTCGAACCTTTTTTATAAATATTCTTTACATTAAAACAAATGGTTTCATGTATATTGAAGGTGATCCTATAAAAACTGTTCTCTAATATGTTGATATACGAGTACATGTGCTTATTATTTTTTGAATTACGATTGTTTATACTGTCTGTACGAGCGACGAAAAATAAATAGAAATAAGTAAGTATGACAAGCATGACCATGCCAAACATCATTATTACGTATAAAACGGTGGATAATTATTCGGCTTCCCTCTATCGATATTTCACCCCTCGCCACTGATATATATATATATATATATATATATATATATATATATATATATATATATATATATATATATATATATATGTATATATATATATATATATATATATATATATATATATATATATATATATATATATATATATATATATATATATATATGACGAATTTTCGGCGAAGCGATTTTAATACTAATGTTCTTCGAACATTAGTAAAAACAACAAATATTACAATTGGGGAAATTTGAAAGCTTTTGCGGGTGGTAGCCCTAAATTTCTTTGCATCCCTATAACTTCCAACGCAGTCGTCGGATCAATACGGAGAGTAGGTTAACTTCAACGTGAGACAGATGTGACTATTTTTGGCTTCGGTGCTAGCAAAAGGCTGTCAACACAAGGCGTTTTTGTTATTTTCGTACCAATAAATGCTAACATTAAATATTCACATCACGAACATTTGCTATGAAAATAAGTAAACAATGATTATATTTTCTAAGGTCTGTACATTTTTCGGATGGTAGCCCCAAACACCGTTCTATCGCTGTAACTTTATTAAACTCGCTTAGGGTCCATTATGGTACAAATCGTCTACCGTTCTGCGATCATTAGTATTTCCAGCGATTCTGATGCGCTAGAGTTTTTTGCGATCTTTTTGAATTTTGTTTGCCAAAAATTTTTCTACCCTTTGAGTTAGCCGTTTCAGTTTAAAGTTCTATGTCTACTTTCTAACCTACTTTCATTTCATTTTCAAACAGCTGCAGAAGCAAAATCAACTACATTTCATAAATCATTGTTTTATTAATTCTTTAGTTTCTTCATAATAATGATTTACATCAAAATTTGCTATCACAAATCTATCAAAAAAATCAATTTCTTACTGATTAGAAGTTGACACCATCTTCACATGTGCTAATATATTTCAATCTATTTCATCTCTGTTCACATTTTGCTATCGAATAGATTTAACTAATTCGCAGTCAATTATGTTATCAGCTAATCTGAAAAACTAGCCTAAAAATTTGGTTTCATCGCATATCGAAATTTATTGCCTGTTGAGATTTACTTGTGTCTTTGAATTCCATCGCTTGAGATTTGTTGAGCTCACTCTCAGTTTTTGCATGTCTCATGTTTTGCGAGCGCAAACAGAAGAATATGACGTAAGATTTTTGCATATTTATCGTAATCGTTTTAGGAAATATTGAACAATAGTTTGATCGCCATTTTCAAGGCAAGAAAGTAAGTTTGATGGTATAGTTTTTGTGAAGATACACTCGTGGACGGTAGATATGTTTCACTTAGCCGCGATGAACTAGTCCTTAATAAACTCATAAAATTAAAGGGAAAAATGTAGTATCTCATATGGAAATATCGCATTATACTGCCTAAAATACACTGTTATAATCAAGAATCATTTCGTGCAATATAGAGCTACCATGCTAACTAACTATTCATATGAAATTAGGTTGGATCACACATTCTCTGTAACATGTATATGCTGTTTTTGCGATAAATTTTTACAAGAAACATAGAAAACTATAGCGCATGGAAACCGCTAGAAACACTGATTTTCAAAAAAAAAACAAGGAAATGTGTTGATTTCGCTTCATATTCAATATGGTTTATGTGTCTGCTAAATCCATTTCATGCAATCATGACAGGATACCTGATACATTATGTATATAGCATATAAAAATTAAATGATACCATTTTTTAGTGCATAACAGAGTGTTTCTAAGAGCTACCACCCATAAGTTTATCGATACTTTAGAAATTCGAAATTGTTATTTATTCGTTCAACCCATATTTAAAACGGGTGGCCTGTGATCTCTCGAGCTAACGACCAATTGCATTCATTTCGGATTTGTCTGAAGCAAATTCAAAATTAATGAAATGTCTTGAGTGAGCGTTCTACTGAAGACTTATTTACATTTCTCCCTGAGAGATGGAAACGTTCTTACTATAACTTTTTTGAAGCAATTTTTGTTTCTCTTGATATTTGGAAGGCCTTTGACAGAGTCTGGCACCCAGTTTTTTAAGACAAGTTTCATGCATTTGGCCTTCGCGCAGTCCTTGTTAAGTGGATTGACAGTTTCCTGGTTGATCGTTTCTTCCATGTTGTTCTGGATGGATTGAAATAATGGCGGAGTGCCGAAAGTTACTGTTTTCTCACCAACTCTTGCCCTTTTATTTATAAACGATCTCCTTTCCTTCAGTTTCAATACAATTCATAGCTTTGCCAACGACAGCACTCTTGACTTCCCGCACTCTTTTGACAGAGTGGCCAGCTTTCGCAGGAACGCTACTTCTGTCCGCAGAGATCTCTTGTTTACCTCGTCAAACAGAGACCTATTGAATTTTTTCGCTTGGAGCACATCGTGCCGTGTTGTATTTAATCTATTGAAAACCCAATGCCAATTTATTTTACTCCAGCCGTACCTCTTCTTATGATTTAGCATTCTGGTGATAGGCTGCTCTTAAAGCTGGTTGGAAAAGTGCGACTGTTAGTTGTTCTCCGTACCACCCTTACTAAGCCACTTTTCTTTTTGTCTCATTACAATCTTACAGCAAGCTAATCTTGCTGCTGCTTGCTACTGCATTGCATTGTTAGCTGCACTTCTGGTGACGGAAGCACTCTGCACCTCTCCTACTACGGCATTGATTTGGGTGTCTGGACATAGGAATTTTTTGTAAGTAACTGTGAGGCTGCTGGTTGTCTCATGACCTTTCTCCATAAGAATACCGATGTCCTCGATCAAATCAGCCATCAGCCAAAAAACTCTAGAGGACGCTAGGATGTTTTAGGCCCAAGAATCATCGTATACGATAACAAGACAGTCCTGGTTCTCCATGAACGAGCATTACGTCAGTCAGCTATTAGGCTTAACCCGTAGTGCTCTGCGTTGTGCTGTGGGCATTTTTAGGGGCCAATACGTCATAAAACAGCAAGTGGAACGGATGGAGGCAGAGTTTAATGATTTTGTCGAAGCTGTGGCTGGGAGGACGAAGCAAAATCCGTCCTCCATCTCATATATCAGTGTTCGGCTTTAGCGAGGAGAAGAGTGATGACGCTTAGCGCCCTCTTTTTCATGAATTTGACTAACTTATCACTGATTAACCTGAAAGAGATAATGCGGTTTCTTCACAAGGAGCAAGTAAACTACTGTGGCATCACAACGAGCCTTTTGTACGTATATACGTCTGTCAGCAGCTCTCTGTTGACCTACCTAATCCACAGTTGTTTGACCAAAACGTGCACCCCCATCTCCTGCAAACTCTTCCTTTTCTGCATCCTTTTCCTAAACTGTCCTTCAACCAACGCTGTGCTAGAACATAATAGGGTATTCCTTGGTTCTTGGCATCCTACATACTCAGAACATGGTTTTATGATAAGCACATCCACAACTACCAACCGGCTTGAGTTTTCCAATACTGTTATCCCATCAATCGAGGCAGGATTTCACTGACTTCACGAAGGCTTTTGATAAGCTGGATCATTCCATTTTATTGTGTAAATTGTCCTCGTTTAACTTTCCTCAGGTATTTATTTCCTGGATAGCATCTTATTTTGAATGTCGTACCCAATGCGTATCCTTCCGTGGCGCCCTTTCATCAGAAATTGTTGTCATATCTGGTGTTCCTCAAGGTAGTCACTTAGGACCTCTACTTTTTCTTTTATATATAAATGACCTACCATCTGTCCTGCAACACTCGTCAATTTCACTATACGCAGATGACGCCACAATTTTTAAAAAGGTATCTAATACTCACGACTGCTTGGAACTTCAAGCTGACCTAAATAACATCATGACTTGGTGTGACACTAACAAATTAGTCATTAATATTGACAAGTGTACCGTTGTTTCGTACACGCGTAAAATTAATCCGTTGAGCTTTGAATACTCTTTGAATAGTATTCCCTTAAGGTATTCTGACAAAGTACTCGATTTAGGAGAACTTTTAAATAATTCTTTTACTTTTGACGATCATATTAACGCCATCTTATTAAAAGCTTCATCTACCTTGGGATTTGTGAGGAGGATCTTACTAAGATTCTTTTTTGTGCGTTAGTAAAACCGATATTTTAATATGCGTGTATAGTTTGGGCGCCTTATCAGCAGGTGTATGTGGACCGTATCGAGTCCATTCAGCAAAAAATTCTACGGTTTTGTTTGCATGAATTTGCTTGGTCAGATCCTCTTCGCTTGCCTCCTTACATTGATGGACTTAGCTTACTGGCCATGAATACACTTAATAACAGTCATGAAAGTTTCAAAACGATCTTTGCTGCTAAGCTCTACATGGGTAATATTTCATCTGAACACCTTTTAGGTTTATTTGGAGTGAGACACGTCAACATTTTATCTGTCCCTGCCTATCGGACCAACTACGCCTTCAATGAGCCCGTTCCGTAAATTAAAAGAAATTTCAACAGTGATTATCATCAATTTGACTTTAATTTATGCTTACCGTCTTTGAAAATGAGCTTAGCTATAAATAGTCAATTTTAACTGATTTGTTTGTAAGCTTTTAATCTTTTTTAATGTAAATGCTACTAGTCTATATTAGACGAACTTTTTGAAAATAAAATAAAATAACAGCTAATACATTTAATCCATCTTTTTTCCAAACCCAGGAATCCTTAGGATAAATTTCTTTGTCTTTACTCCCTCAAAACGCTATCATTTTCAAATTTGGAGAGGTAGAAGTCACTGAGAACTAGATCTGGAAAATAGGGCGGATGGTCAAGCAGTTCGAGTCCTGTTTCTTTAATTGCAGCCATCGTAACTGCAGGCTCGTGCTGATGAATTGCCACGTCTTTATTCCTCAATAGCGTCCCGCCTTCTTCCCATTTGGTCTGCGTCTTAAAAGCCTGATACAGTGGTTCTTTTTTCGAAATATTCCACTACAATAATTCCTTCAGCGTTCCAAAAACTGAAGGCATAGCCTTCCCCGCCAAGCTCGACACCTTGAATTCCTTCGGCGTCGGTTCCAGTTCATGGATTGCTGTTTGGTTCTCGTCCATGATTCTCGTCCTGTGATCTTCAGCTACATGCCTGATGGTCACTCTTTGATCTGGCAACACGACATCTTCGAATTTTTTCACGTTTTCTTCAGTAAGGGACGTAGGTCGACGACCTTCACGATGTTCACTTTCAGTAAATGTTCATCCCAGTTTAAACTTCTTAGTCCAGCGTGTAATGTTGAAATATGAAGAAGCAGAGTCCTTTAATGTTTCCACTAAGTCCCTGTCTAAGTCTTCGGTAGACATTTTTTTCAAACACAGGTACATACTTAATGACCGCTCTAATTTCGTTTTGCTCCATTTTGATGTTCTCTCTTCGACTATTCGTATTCAAATGAATGTAACTCCCTGGAATCGTGGCCTGTTTTTTGATCAGCTAGTGGGTATGTGTGGTAGTAAAAAAAAAATTTTTTGTTAAATTTTATGCGAATTGGAAATATCACTACTTTTATTATCACTACTCTTGATTCAACCCTCGTAAGTACCAAACTAGCTACAAAAAAAAATTCTTCATGGAAATTATTTTTTGGATCTTCAACATAGTCAGCAAAATGTTCATTTGTAATCAATCATGTGCAGCAACGAAAACGCTTTAAATTGGCTATGCCCTCATACGCTGCAATGGAGCATTTACTGCGCATTGCCCCTGAATGGTGTATTTTAACTTCATTTATATATATATATATATATATATATATATATATATATATATATATATATATATATATATATATATATATATATATATCTTCTTCTTCTTAATATATATAAATTACGTGTCACGTTGTTTGTCCGCGATGGACTCCTAAACTACTTAGTTGATTTTAATCAAATTTGTACACCGTGTGTAGTTTGATCCAACTTGAAAGATAGGATAGTTTAGATCTCAATTTATGATCGCAATATTATTTTATTGCAAATTATTTGTCTATTATTTGACATTCACAATTATCTGTTAGCTCCAAACGATTTTAACAGATGGCGACATCTGTTGACTGGATTGAGTAAGTATTCAATAGATGGCGCTATGTCAAACGTCTAAACGTTCCATATAATCTACAACTTAATAGCATAACCACCACATGTTGCTGAGGCTAAAGTACAGGTTAAATTTATTTTGTAGTAAACCGAAATACAGTGAAATTTACATTTTCAATTTTTGGTGTTAGCATAGCCGACCACGTGTTACTTAGACTGAAGTATAAATTAAATTCATATTATAGTGAATATAATACAGTGAAATTATTCCTGCTTTTTAATTATTAGTGCTTCGTTGTTCAAAACTCTAATTAAACTATATACATGTAAGTATTATCACATAATTATATTATTATATATTGTTATTTCAATGCGCTATAATAGCATGTTTTTCAGTTTTTTATTTCAATATTTCAACGTTTAAATTATTATTTTCAGTCGAATGATCAGAATCAACTAATTCGATTGTTTAAAAGAGTTTCGCCACGATTGCAAAATGACAACTATCAAATTGTCATAAAAGCCGACAAAGTACCATTAGGTGAACATGCTGGCAGATTCAACGCTCCAACTGTTGACGAGGTTGCTGTTATTATGGTTGGTGATCCAGTTGACAACAGAGCTATAAAAATTACACGGCGAGACAACACTGTCAGTACAATTTCAGATCTACACCGTTCATATGACGCACTACAATATCCATTAATATTTTGGCAAGGACAGGATGAATATCATCTTAATATCAAACAGTGTGATTCAAATGCCGGTAAATTTGACTATTAACTATGTATTTTCTAACTGCATGAACGAATTTTGATTTCTTATTTCATTTTATTTTATATTTTTTTTAGGTGCTAATGAAACTAAAAAAGTTAGTTCTATGAACTACTACGCACACCGATTGATGGTTAGACTAAATCAGGACAACTATATCCTTCGATATCGTCAGCTATTCCATCAATACATTATTGATATGTATGCTAAGGTTGAAAGCGAACGCTTGCGATTCATTCGATATAACCAGACTAAATTACGATCAGAAGAATACATTCACTTACGAAATGCTGTTGTTGGAAACATCGACGGAAATTTATTTTATTTTATTTTATTTATTAGCCAACCAAGGCATAAATACATATATATACATAAAAAATATGAAATATCCAATTATTTAAAAACAAAAAAAAAAAGTGTAAGGTACAAATAAATAACACATTAATAAATAAATAACTAATGGAGTAAACAAATAAGTTTAAAATAGACAATAAGTAAAATAAAAAGGAAATAAAAAAGTGTAAGGTACAAATAAATAACACATAAATAAATAAATAGCTAATGGAGTAAACAACCCCAATGACATCGGTAATGCTTTCATTTTACCTTCAAGCTACATCGGCAATCCACGGAACATGCAGGAATACATACAAGATGCGATGACTTACGTACGTCATTACGGCCGACCGGATTTGTTTATTACATTCACATGTAATCCAAATTGGAAAGAGATACCAACTTTACTATCACCAGGACAACAAGCATTTCATCGTCATGATATAACTGCACGTGTGTTTAAACAAAAATTTAAATCCTTAATTGATTTTATTGTTAAATATTCAGTTTTTGGTATCACACGTTGTTGGCTGTATTCGATTGAGTGGTAAAAGCGAGGTTTGCCTCATGCCCACATTTTAATTTGGCTTCAAGATAAAATCCATCCAGAAGAAATTGATCAAATAATTTCAGCCGAAATTCCAGACCCATCAATTGATCAAGAATTATTTGATTACCAAACACATGATCCACGGGCCGTGCGGTGCTTTCAACATAACGTCACCATGCATGGAAAATGGAAAATGTAAGAAAAATTTCCCAACGGTTATCCAATGTATCGCCGCAGAAATACTGAGAATGGTGGCCACACATTCACAATGCGACTGCCGAATTTTGCAAATCAAGTTGAACTTGATAATCAGTGGGTGGTACCATACTCACCATTACTTTCAAAAACTTATGAGGCTCATACCAATGTTGAGCTTTGCAGTTCTGTAAGATCAATGAAGTACTTTTGTAAATATGTAAATAAAGGCAATGATTTGGCTATATTTGAAGTACAGAATGTTAATAAAAATGACGAAATAGCACGATACCAAATGGGTAGGTACATTAGCAGCAACGAAGCTATTTGGCATATTCTTAGCTTTCCCATACACGAAAGAGACCCTTCTGTCCAGCATCTAACAATACATCTTGAAAACGGTCAACGTGTATACTTCACTGAAGAAAATGTTCTCCAAAGAGCGCTCGAGGCTCCAAAAACGACACTAACTGAATTTTTGACATTGTGTCAAAAATCTGATATTTTTGGCCAATTCGCAAAAACATTGAAATATACTTATGTTCTACGTTATTTCACATGGAACAAATCCGGTAAAATCCCAAAAGCAAGGAAAACCACATCCTTCCATCACAGGCATATTAATAGCTAAGACATTAGGGCGACTTTACACGGTACATCCAAAGCAACGCGAGTGCTTCTATTTACGTTTGTTGTTGGTGAATGTTCTCGGACCAACGTCTTTTGAATTTCTGCGAACAGTTAATGGTCGAGTATTCAATATATACCAATATGCATGTCGTGAACTGCAATTGCTAGAAGACGATAACCATTGGGACTTAACGCTTGCTGATGCCGCATTAACATCAACGCCCAATAATATTCGTCAGCTGTTTGCAATTATTTTGACGACATGTTATCCATCGCAAGCCCAAACTTTGTGGGAAAAATATAAAAATTGTATGACAGAAGACATATTGCACCGAATTAGACAAACAGATCAATGCCAAAACATAGATTATACGCCAGAGATGTATAATGAAGCGTTAGTGTTAATCGAGGATTTGTGTGTTTTAATTTCAAATTTACCACTTAATCATTATGGTATGCCATCACTTGATCGCCCAGCCACCGACTTAGTCAACACCGATTTACAACGAGAAAAACAATATGAACAAGGTAATTTAGCAACAATTATCGCGAACAGCGAGCCATTACTGACAGCAAAAAATTATTTATGATCGGATTATGCTGGCTGTTGCTGCTGAACATGGTGGTTTTTTTTCTTGGACGCACCAGGTGGAACCTGTAAGACATTTTTAATATCGTTGATTCTTGCCAAAATACTGTCACAACAGCAAATTGCATTGGCAGCTGCATCGTCAGGCATTGCGGCTACTTTGCTAGATGGTGGGCGAACGACACATTCAACATTCAAGCTGCCATTGGACATTCATAATAAACCAAATGCAATATGTAACATAAAAAAGAATAGTGGAATAGCTGCAGTGTTGCGGAAGAGCTCAATTATAATTTGGGATGAGTGCACAATGGCTCACAAATATTCACTCGAAGCATTGCATAGAACTATGCAAGATTTAAACGGCAATGATAAACTTTTCGGTGGTGCTCTTTTACTTTTGTCTGGTGATTTCCGCCAGACCTTACCTGTTATACCTCGCTCTACTTTCGCGGATGAGATTAATGCATGTTTGAAACAATCATTCTTATGGCGAAGTGTTGAAACACTTCGATTGACCATAAACATGCGCGTACGATTGCAAAATGATCCATCAGCACAAATATTTTCCGAACAATTACTAGATATTGGGAACGGTAAAATAGAACTGCAACCAAATACGCAATGCATTAAACTGCTAGACAATTTCTGCACTGTTTTTCAGGGAAAAAATGAGTTGATTCAGAGTATTTTTCCGGATATACACAGTAATTACTTAAATCATAACTGGCTCAGTCATCGGGCTATTTTGGCAGCCAAAAATTTTGATGTTGACGAAATTATCTTCCAGATACAACAGTTGTTACCAGGCGATCTAATGTCTTTCAAATCAATCGATACTGTTGTTAATGAAAATGATAGTGTAAATTTTCCAATTGAATTTTTAAATTCAGTAGATTTACCTGGATCGCCACCACATAATCTTCGATTAAGGATGGGTTCACCTTTTATTCTCCAGCGTAATTTGAATCCACTTCAATTATGCAACGGTACACGTTCATCAAAAAGATCACCGGAAATATTCTTGAAGCAACTATTTTAACTGGAAAGTTTAAAGGGAAAGTGGTCCTGTTGCCACGTATTCCAATGATACCGTCAGATTCTACCATACCCTTCAAAAGGTTACAGTTTCCAATTCGTTTAGCTTTTGCCATGTCTATAAATAAGTCTCAAGGCCAAACAATGTCCATTTGTGGTTTAGATTTGGAAAATCCATGTTTTTCTCATGGGCAGCTAAATGTTGCATGTTCACGTGTAGGAAAACCGTCGAACCTATTTGTGTTAGCTAAAGACAGGTTAACCAAAAATATTGTGCACCAATTAGTGCTACATTAAATTGAAATTGAAAGTATTTATAATTCAAAATAATAAATATTATTGCTAGAAGATTTTAAACTATCCACCCTACCTACCTCATTTATAAGTTTAAGTGTTACATGTTATTTACTAAAAACTTTGTAATATACTAATTTATTACAAACTTGAATAAAAATAATAATGAATTTTAAATTTAATTCTTTTGTATTGATTTTTGCTTTACATCAACTATACTATACCTTCCCCTTCAAATCCCAAACCAGTAAATTTTTATACCAGCTTTAACGTTTCCGTCTTCGTTCGTAAATAATAATTTCATTGTAATAAGGGGTAACGGTAGTAGAAAATCAGTCATGAAGGTCGCCATGTTTTTTTTACAAATGGCATCTATGTAAAGAAGCAAAGTGGTGCCCATGTCTGATGTTCTCCTACCGTTCCCCTTAAATAGTTTACAACAATGTAATATGACAAAAACGTTAGCCACAGCAACGCGTGGCCGGGTCAGCTAGTATATATATATATATATATATATAGATATATATATATATATATATATATATATATATATACATATATATATATATATATATATATATATATATATATATATATATTTATATATATATATATATACATATATATATTTATATATATACATACATATATTATTTATATATATATATATATATATATATATATATATATATATATATATATATATATATGTATATATATATATATATTTATATATATGTATATATATATACATATATATATATATATATATATATATATATATATATATATATATATATATATATATATATATATATCAGCAAAATGGTTAATAGAGGTAATCCCTGGAGTGGCCGATTCGATTGAAATGAAATTTTCGGAGGACGTAGATGTATATAGTAGGTAGGTCTATGACTTGCTAAAATTCAGATATCCTAAATCTTTTGGCAGTGGCGAGCGTTTTAGTGAATTTTCAGGTACTCCTATATTTCCAAGCAGTGTAGTTTTTAGTTAAAATAAATGTTTGGGAATGAAAACTTATTGTGTTTGAAGCTTGTTTATGATAAAGAATTGGAAATTTTGAGCCGTGTGTGGGTGCAGTTAAATGTGATTCCAGGCCGATAATGTTATATCATTAAGCGGATATAACATTAAGTTTAAGGATATAAACATTATAAGTATGACTTATAATGTGAATCTTATGATCTAGGCAAAGCATTTATTGCATCAAAATTTACTGAAAGCTAAAGAGCTCCGGGCTTACACACTCGTTACCATTTGCGGCCAGGGTTTTATGTGTTGGAAACTTTTTTGCCTTACGACTTGTGTTTATTTGATAGTTGCACATGATAGACAAAGGACAAGAAGATGAATTTATGAAGGTCCTCGCCCTGGCTGTATTGCAAGCCCAATAACACCTTTTTCTTTAAATCTTGCAATCCAAGTCAACTGGTTCTGCTTTCGCTTTGGTATATATCAAACTCACCAGAAAGCTGATATGATTAACAAGAATATGTAAAATAACTGAATTAGTGCTATGTACAAAGCTTCAGGACGCTAATGAGTGCCTAAAAGAAGCCAAGGATTTTTTTCAAATTTTGATTTGTCATTCCTTGCAAGAAAAACAATTGATAATCGTGAAAATTACAGAGCGTATTGATTTTGGCTAAAATTTAACACATATGGATTTTCAAGATAAAGCGGGTAACTCTGGAGCTGCGGCAGGCTACTGAAAAAAAATTCTTCAAATCATTGACCCTCCCGAAAAATTTTTGATTTTTGACAGCAATTTCAAATCTTTGATAAATTTTATTCTTTGTCCTTCATGTCAAGTTGAAATTTTCAAAATTCCAATTTGCACAAGAACGGCAACCCATCACCAAATTACCTCTATTTTCAGCACTCGAAACTTCTGTTCACGAGAACTGACGACCGGATGATCCGAGCATAGTGAAATTTACAGGATGTGTTGATATTTACTAGAACCAGGTTTAATAGAAGTGATTTTGAATTGCGGGCAACGCTGTGGCAGTGGCACCATCTTGAAATGAAAAATTAGAATAGAGTTGCCAGCTATAGTAATTTTTGTCTCTTAAATCTTGCAAGCTTGCTCAGCAAAATAAAGCTTTTCTCCCTATAACTTCTGTTCCAAATGTGAAAACTTTCAATCAGATACTCAAAAATTAAAAAGAAATAGTTCCTAAGAATGTTGAACATACCAACTATTTCGTTCTTCTCCTCCTCCAAGTTTCAAGCCTCAGGTTTTCCAAATCTAGCACTACCACAGAAAGTATAGGGCTTGAATCAAATCAATAATCATCGTGTGCTTTGAAAATCTATCCATGTCGTATTCCAGCGCCTGAGCATTTTATCTTTTTATCTAAATCTGCGCACATAGATTGTGATCTTTTGGCAATGCCTGCATTCCAGGTGATTGGCAATATTTTCGACAGCATGTCGGTTGCAGCACATTCTCTTCAAAAGAAATGCACATTTATTTCAATACCAATTATACGATAGCAGCGTGAATGGACTCAACTTCACCGGAGTGTATCAATTAAGTGTGAACTGAATCGCATCTAAAAAATTCAAACATCATTTCACATAAGCCGGACTCGAGTGAGGTCAAATGAGATGAAATCGAAAATCGAAAGGTAGCCACCAGTTAAACGCTGGCACTCGCCGTCGCCGGCACATGGGCAACGACAAAGCAGTGATACAACTACCACCTTCCAAGCTACTCGCGCGATTATCTCTAATGCCGGTATCTTTCGCCTTACCATCACGAAAACTTCTTGTTTCGAAACATATCTATCGCTCGTTCATTCGAGTCAAGGATTCGCTTGTCGCCTGCAACACCGAAACACTGAAAAGCATGCAGTTCCAAAAAAGATTCGTCTGCATCGCAATCACATGCATATTAGGTAAATAATTGCGACAATGTTGATATTTACATGACTAATGTCGAAATTACTGCCTTTCTTGTTTCTTTACAGGAGCAACAGTTGCGAGTTGTGTTGCGATTGAATTCCAGGTGGATCCCCACGAAATCAACGACGAAGTTCGGAGCCTACAAGTTGAGCAGCAGAATGTTATCACTAAGGACGCTTTGTTGGGCCCAATCACGGAAGCAGTCGATGAGCATTTAGATTTAGCAGCCCAAGCAGCACAAAACCCCTACAACATCCCCGATGATATAAGAACCAATGGTAAACTAGCAAGTCTTCAAGCTAATTTAGAGCTCTTAGAAAATGAACGGCGCGAAGCCCAATCTGATTTGGACCGACGAGATGAACTTTTGCTCCATGCCCAAGAATCGTCCACGAATGCTCATCAAGCCGCCGAGGAAGCACTTAGTCAGCTTAATAGCTTAACAAAGGCCCTGCACGAATCACTTGAAGTCTACCGTTCTGCTGAGGAGTCATCCAAACTATCCGCTTCCAAGCTGGCAGACCAAAAAAGCCTAACGGAAAAGGCTGAGCTTCAGCTGCGGTCAGCCCAACTGCAGTTGCAAGACATGGTAGTTGACTACGAGGTCACAAAGCAGGCCACCGAAATCGCGAAGAAGTCTGCAGATGAAGCGAACCGCGTTGCTTTCGGAGATGAAGCTGGTACTAGCAACGGCGACGATGCAGAAACGCGAATCCATTAGCCAAATCAGCGCGATTACTAATTCAACTCGCTTTTAAAAACTGTATTTTATGCAACAAATTCGATGTTATTTATTTGGCAGACACGCTTATTTTGTTGCTCAATGCTTTTCATTACTTATCTTTTGTTTATCTGAAGTTCAATCGATTTTCCTTGTTTGGCTGAGTATATATAATTCATTGGATAGTTCAAGATACATGTGCGAAAATGGCGAATGCAAATACATAAATCTAATCATTATATTGCTTTCATTGCGGAAGTGAAGTGAACAATGAATCGGTACATGGACAGGTAGCCATTTTATATATCTCTTGTTGCCGCTAAATGTTCAAGTAACAGCCATTACACACTCTTCCGAACAATAAAGATTAATTGTGAATTTTTATCGAAAAAATTGAAAGAGCTGTGGACATCTGCTAAGCTATTGTAGATGGGACCAGTTTGCTTTGGCGCGAACTCTAGGTGTAGAAAAACGATTTCGATGTGCTCCCACAAATATATTAACTAATAATAATATTTATTAAAAAGGATTAATAATGCATTTTCAATATCGTCTAGGCAATGAAATGGAACCATATATTTGCACAATGACTTGCAATGAAAGAGATCAATAAATTAAATGTTCTTTGATTACTTTTTGTACCTGTATTATATCTATTATTAGATTTATTTCAATCAAGTCTTATTTTACGGAACATTAAAGCCATAGTTAGCAACGTAACGAAAACCAAAATTAAAATGTGAACTATCACTCACAATGCGAGTGATCAACATAATTTAAACTGTTTGAATAAATGGTTTCCTAACAATCAATGTGATTGAGGAACAGTAAGTACTTGAACCATTAATTGCATTATATGAATTTATATTGTACTTTCATACATTGCATTCGATCAAGGGTGGATTTGCCATATGAACCGCCCTAGGCTTGAAAAAAATTGCCGCCTTTGCTCTGTTACAGTTACATTAAAAAGAACCTGAGAAGATCTAGAAAAACCCACAAGGTACCTAAAACGAGTCTAAAAACTCTAGTGCACCTGAACCGCTAGAAAAACTAATGTTCAAAGAATAGTAGAAGAATCGTGTAGGTTTTGAGTGCATATTCCACCACATGAGCTGCTTATTACGGCCAAACTGTTTCAAATGCCACGTTTTACTTTGGTCTCAAGAATGCATTGTAACTCATATGGTGGAAGGTTTCAGATATTACCACTGGCATGAATTTCAACGTTTACGAGAGCAAAACACGGGTTAATTATATTCGTTATCAGTTGCTTATTTCACAAAATTTTGAAAGCAGCATCTCATATAACATCAATGAAGAAAATGCCCAGTGCCTGAGCACTGTAACTGAAGTTGGTGTTTGGGGCTGCGATCCGAAAAATTTGCAGAACTTTGGGAATTGAAACATTGTTTATTTATTTTCATTGTAAATGTTTCCGGTATGAATACTAACGGTAAGCATTTATTGATACAAAAGTAGCACAACCGACACATCTGCTTCACGTTGTTTAATTACATTTGAAGTAATAGGAGTATAAAGAAATTTAGGGTTACCTGCAGCGAGTTTTGTCAAATAATCGAAAACTTAATATTTGCTGTTTATTGTCACTACAATATCATTGCCATTTGAAAATTTTACGATAAAATCGCTTCATAAAGATATTGCAATTAAACATAAAACCAACAATAGCTGGCAACCCTGTCGTGGCTTTTCAACCAAATTTGGCCTGAATAATGTTTATAATAGGTTCCATTAATTGTATGAAATTCGTATTGATTTCTTATCTGCACTGGAATTTATAGGGCAAAAAGTTTTATTTTTCTGAGCGAATTTTCAAAACCAAAGACACCAAAGGCAGCACCAATCGAATTTTTCAACCAAATTTCTATCAAACAGAGTTTAGAGTAAGGTTCAGCTACTGTGTCAATTTCATGAAAATCTGGTAACTTATTCACATTTCATAGAACAAAAAGCAGTTTTTTTCTTTGTAATTTTTCAAGATGGCACCACTGGCACAGAGTTGCCCACAATTAAAAATCGCTTCTATCAAATCTGGTCCTACTTAAGTCCAATGCATTTTGTGATTTTCAGTTGTATCTGATTATTGGTTCGTGAGTTCCCGTGAACAGAAGTTTTTGATGCTAAAAATATAGGCTAACTGGGAGAGGGTTACCGTTCTTGTCCGACATGAAATTTCCAAAGTTTTACTTTGAACGTGTAGATAAAGCTTAAGATTTGTATACAGATTGGTTTTATTGTAAGAAACGGACATTTTTTAGGATATTCGATGGTTTGAATATTTTCACTTCAAAATTTTTATTTTTTCAAATTTAATACACCAAAATTATCATAGCTGGCAGCTCCAACCGAATTTTTCGATAAAATCTACGAAACGTGGTTTAAAGTAAGGTCCAGCTACTGTGTGAATTTCGTCAAAATTGAACCATTGAATCAGAATTTATAGGGCTAAAAGCAGTTATCTTTTTTAGTGATTTTTCAAGGTGGTACCACTGGCACAGAATCGCCCGCATTTCAAAATCACTTCTGTCAGACCTGATCCTATTTAAGACCAATACATTCTGCAAATTTCAATTAATTTTGCTTATTGGATCGTGAGTTTCCGTGAACAGAAGTTTTTGATGCTAAAAATATAGGTAAATTGGGCAAGGGTTACCAGGCGTGCCCATTATACCATAGCAAATTTTTGTTGTTGTCTATATAAACAAAGCACAAGCTTTACATATGAGTGGCTTTTTTTGAAGAAGCGGCTTTTTTTCAAGAGAGATGATGATTTGGAGGTTTTGACTTGCAGTGCCTGCCCTAGCTACAAGATTGGCAGCGCGCTCATTTAAAGCTTCGTAAATTTACAACTAAATAATGTTAATATGTCCTGAAAATTTCGTAATGATTAAATAGCTCTGTCAAAAGTTATCACAATTTAAAAATTTTCAAATTTTCCCTTTCTCATTTTAGGCACCCAGCGCACACATGGGGTTAAAAAATTCCAAAACATCCGATTCACATTTAAAACACGTTCGAAATTTATTTTGTCAACTTATTTTTTGCAAAACTTATTTGCGTACGGAATAATAGGTATATTAAAAATATCACTAAAATGGCCGCCGGCGCCAAAGGGTTAAAGATAATTGACATTTAGTGAGACTTAAACCTATTCTGCATTTACGCCAATGTATCCTGAAAGTTTTAGCTCAATCGGATGGCGCGTTCCCGAGATTATCTCACTGAAATTTTTTGATGATATATATATATATATATATATATATATATATATATATATATATATATATATATATATATATATATATATATATATATATATATATAAATGGAAATATGAATTTTTGGCCGCATCGATTCTAATACTAATGTTCTTGGAACATTAGTAAAACTACCGAAAGAACCTATAGAGAACGTAAAAAGTACCTAAAAGAACCCGAAAGAACTTAAACAGTACCCAAAAACCTTATAAAAGCCACCTTAAGGTTGGGAAAAGTTTCCGCCTTTACCGTACATGTAAAATAGTAAATAGTTAGTGTTTGTTCAACGTTTACAGTTTGCACAACCACTCGTTTGGCTTTCAGCTTGGCAAAAGAGTTTGTTATAGAATCATAGTTAATCGTTCGCAATAGGTCAGATTCAGGGGCGGCTCGTCGATGTACGCAAAGGAAGCAGTCTTTCCCTTGCTAAACCACAAAATTGATTAAATAATCAATGTGTAACAATCAAAAGATTTACAATCAATATTTAACAATCAATGGAAAAACATTTATTTTCTTACAAAATGCAAAATTCCATCGCTACTATGAATCTTAAGGTAGTTCTACACGATCAGTTCAGTTGTCCGTTCTGTTTCAGTTTCAGTTGAAGTGTCAGTTCAGTTAATTTTCAGCTGTGTTACTACACGATAAGTTACACATCAGTTCAGTTGTCATTTTTGAAAGTGAACCATCGCGAGGTTTTTGTAGTGATCATTGATGAAGATTGCCTTATTGCTGTTGCGCTATGCTTATCACTAGATAAGCCGAGAAAAAAAAGAGCAAAGTGGAGTAGAGATGATACCTAAGAAGAAATGTATTATCTCATGTTAACTTGATGAAGGAACTTCACTTTGAACCTTGTGATTGGTCAAACTATTTACGGATGAGAGAGAGTGCTTAGAAGGAACTACTGCATTTAGTAACACCGTTAATACAAAAGCAGAATACTGTTATGAGACAAGCCATGTCACCTCATGTAGGCTTAGTGCAACTTTAAGATTTTTGGCCACTGGCAATTCATATAAATGTCTTAGATTTAGTACTGCAATATCGAATCAAAGCCTAAGTATCATAATACCTGAAATCTGCAAAGCCATAAATACGGCGCTAAAAGATTACATAAAGGTAAGCGAATGTATATCTAGTATTTAATTTTTATACTTTATTCATGAAATTAGCAACAAACATATTTTTATGAGAAACTTTAGCATTACATAGAACTATTAGCTTGATTGTAATAAACTGTGTTAGCTGCTCTAAAGATGTAGGAGTACTTACTGCCACATATCTTGTTTCCGGCTCTTGATATATAGGATGAAAGTTTGTTGAATGGGCTACAATGTGTGAAGTTTTGTTCAAAGATTTGATTTGACCTTGAAACATTGCATCATTAATAATTTTTTGCACAAATCGTATCATATCAGGTGTCATATTGCTCAGCTCTTGTGCAATTTGCATGCCAACTGATTCGTATTTAGGCTTCTTCTTCTTCAGTCGATTAGCAACCAATTGTAAAACTTTTCCATTCGATATAATTTTTTCACTTTCTGTTGACCTCTTTCTTCTGGCAGTGCAGGGTGTTGGTGTTAGGACGTGGGAACTGATGGTCCCTAGAGTTTGTTCAGTTTTCTCCAAATATATCTTCATTTTCCAGTGTAGTTGACTGTCCGAAAATATTCGAATTAGATTAATAATGGAGTAGTTCCCATCCAATTATTTATTGCCTTTTTTCAGATACCCAGCAACGAAAATGAATGGAGTACAATAGCAGATAGTTTTAAAGACAAGTGGCAACTTCCCAATTGCTTGGGGACTGTCGATGGAAAACATATTCGCATAATACCTCCAGAAGGAAGTGGGTCATTATCTTAAAATTACAAAAAGTTTAATAATATTGTTCTCATGGCAATAGCAAATTCGAACTACGAATGTATTATGTGTGACGTCGGAACCAACGGAGGCATATCAGATGGTGGAGTTATTAACAACACGAAGTTGCCATATGTATTTGTAGGAGATGAAGCATTCACTTTGAGGCGGAACTTTTTGAAGCCATTTAATAAGAAGCAATTATTTTATGACCGTATGGTTTTCAACTACAGGCTGTCAAGGGCAAGACGTGTTGTTGAAAATGCATTTGGAACAGATTCCAAATTTTTGACTGTGCTATAAATTTAAAAAAATTCCATAACGTGGACGTTGTTGTCTGGACATGCTGTTATCTACATAATTTTTTAAGAAGAAAGTCCAAGCATTCCACACACCTCCCTAGTTAAATGAATAAGTCACAGATCCCATAATTGAGGTGCAAGAACTTGAACCACTTCAAGTAACCAACAGAAATAATATATATATGTGCGCGGATGCCAAGGCTTCCAGAAATAAATACGTGGATTATTTTACAAACGATGGTAAGCTTGATTGGCAGGATGAAATAGTTCAAAGAAGATATATGCCATAATTGATGTTTTCTTTCATTACATTATATGTAAAAATTTATATGAAATAAAGAAAATAATAAGAATTGACTTACCTCATCTCCCCCATTCTCAGTATCACTGCTATGGTTAGGGTCAATAGTGTTGATATTCGCTCGATTTGCTTGCTGATCATGGAGAAATGAAAAAAGTTCATAATACCACAATGTTGGTGTGTATATTTCGTCAGCTCCGGCACCACTTTTATCCGAAGCTTCACCTTTTTCCACTCTTTGTTGTAAGCTGAGCGCAAACTATTAATTTTTTTTTAAACCATGGATACAGTTGCTTCTTCATTATATTCTTTCTATTTTTCAAGTAACACCTGATAACATGACTCTTTTTTAATTGTGTTTTGATACTGAGTGTCACATTTTTTCCATAAACATGGGAAGTTACGATAAATTTCAATGAATTCACTAACAAAGTCATGATCTTTTGTGACATTTTCAGAAAACGATGTGCACACAAACTGAGCAAAAAGTAAAGGAAACAAATTGAAACGTGAACGGAAAAGTCTGTCTATATGTCAGTTTCCTATAATTTCAACTGATAACTGAACTGGGCTCCATGGGATTTCCATGGAGCCTCAGTTCAGTTTTCAGTTTGACTTCCCTTCAGTTTTTGCAGTCCACAAGCCAGTTTAACTGACAGTTGAACTAAAACTGAAACTGAACGGACAACTGAACTGATCGTGCAGAACCTCCTTAATGGTTTTATTTTATAACAGTTCAAATACAGAGCTTCCACGTTAAATTTACAGTGACACAACGAAAACTCAAATGTTTTACTACAAACTACAAGCACTGCATACCATTCAATTCAAAACAAACAGTTCATTGAGATTTACTACACAGAACACTGAAGTGATCTTGCTTCAATGCTTAAACTCGTGGTTTTCGCATAGATCTACTTAGACGCTTCGCCTAAACGATGCCCACAAAAATTTTACAATCAATGTACTCAAATAGTATCATGGACGCTGGCTCAGTTCGCAGCGTCTTGGTGGATAGAAAAATTCAAAAAACCCTTGCCCCATCCACCGGCTGAACGACCCGAAAAACTTTGTTAATGAATGAACTTAATACGCTGCAAAAGTATCCACGTCTCCTGTTTGCCCTCATGATTTATCTGTGAATTCTCTTCTGCTCCTCTTCTTACGAGCCGTTCCCCTTAGGAATTGATGCATTTTCTGCTTTGTTCACATGTAGACGTGTAATGCCCGGTCCAGACGCTACGTTTTGTACAACGTCTTATCTGCACAGTCTTAAACGTTGCAGATAAAACGTTGCGTGTGGATAGGAAAACTGTGCAATTTTGAGAACTGCACGGAGACGGTACAGTTGCAGCGATAACTGAGGTGGTTAGGCATAGTTATCCGTGAATTGTGCCGACAAGTCGTTACGTGTGGATGATTAGCTACGTTTTTCATTCATTTTTAGCAAATGGCAAACCTTCGACAATGTTCACGGGAGTTTCTGACTGAGTTTATTGCCTTGTACGAAAGTATTTTGCACATACAAGTATTTTCTTTTGTGATATATGGTTTCACTAATTCCAATAAATGAATGTATGTGTCTATGTCCATTCTCAAGTAGTTCCGTCAATCATTAGGCTCTTCACTTAATTCACGCAGTAATTAAATCTGAGAAAAGTCCTGTCTTTAGAAGCCATTTCCTCGACCACTGTGAACGCCGGGTTCTTTGGAGATGTTCGATTTGTTTCTTTTTCTTCACGAGACAACATGCGAAAATTGACCAGAGTAGTACTTCCTCCATGGTGACGCCACTAAAACTGCGCTAAAATAAATACAGATTTGCATCATCTGGACGCTCTTTATTTTTGCAACGTTTTGACTGCGCAGATAAAACGTTGTGCAAAACCTAGCGTCTGGACCGGGCTTACGATGCAAGCCATTGTGATGTTCATGTGGGGAATAGAATAGTAGAAGTTACATTTTTTCGTGTGCAGTTTCCCCAGATCGGTTTTTTGTGTCTGTTTTGGGTTCGCTTTCGCAAAAAACGTAGTTTTTTGGCTCTGGTGCTTTGGTGAAATGACCACTTGATTGTTTTGGACGCCTATGTTGACGCTGAAAATTCATTCTTCGAAAATGTCGACCGCCGCCATTGTGGGCATTACTATACCAATGCCTTCTAGAAGTACGGGCTGTCATGCAGAATGATGACGTCGCAGTTTGCGGGAAAAATGTTGCGAAAAACACACGTAGTCTTATAGGACGTCCGCGGGAAAATGTTAATTGTACAGGTTGTGTTAAAGTGAGTAAAGTGAAAATAAAGTGAGATCTGCGAAACAGTGTTATTGAACAGCTAAAAATTAAAAATTAAAAATTAATGCGGTGCGTGCGGTATAATTGAAAAATTCGCTACGAAATGTTTATCAGTTGTTGTTAGGTTGTGTGAAGTTTCGTGTCGATTTACTTTCGATACAATTGATTGACACAAAATGCAAGTTATAGCTAAATATTATTACTACAACGCATCCACGCACAAAAAACTAACGTTTTATTTATATTTTAGCTAAAAATCCGCACGTGAAATCTCTGTGTATACCGACACTGCCTGGCGGAAATGTCAAAATTCCCCGATTGATAAAATTTAGGTCAGTCCACGATTTCAAGCGACCTGACCTAATATAGGTCGTGGACTATATACCGCTGTAAACACACGCGACCTAAACATTGATTTTTACGCGACTATTAATAATGTATGTATGTTGAATACAAGCTCATAACATTCCCCTTTGACACCAAATCATTGAAATAAACATGTTTGAGAGACAAATGAATCGATAAATACAGTGCATGAACGAAAATTAAACAAAATGACAGCTGTCATATACGAACGAGGACTAAATTCGACATAAACAAATTTTAGGTCAGGCTGGTGTAAACACCTTAGGACTAAGTTCGCTTAGTCCACGCTTTAGGTCAGGTCACTTTTGGTCCGACCGGTGTAAACCCGCACAATAGCCCTCATAATGAGTAGAACCATGGCCGTCATATAGAAGGCCGGTCGCGACTTGCAATCTGACAGGTACTAATGTACTTTTATTGGTCGAACTGGTCGAGAAATGTACGTCGACTGGTCGAAAAAAGGTACATTAAGCACGCCATCTTGGTACGTTAATTGCTTTTGCGACCAGCCTTCTATATGACGGCCATGGTAGAACGTTAGACGAGGAAGTTTTCTGTTAGTTTCTTTTATATTTTCTATCGATTGTAGTAGTTTATATTCGTTATTTTCTCCCTTTATTATCAACTGTTTTACATTTGAAAACTGCATACAATTTGACTGGTTAGAATCTGCTCGTATGAACGAAGATAGCGTTCCATTTGCGATCTACTCCCAAGTAGTTGGAAGCACTAATTAGTGAAAATGGAACACGGCAACTGAAGATAAACAAACAAGCAAACAAAAAACACCCTCCAAAACAAACAGACAAGCACAAAAATTGTCTAACGGCTATGAGAGGCACGTGAGGTTCGTGGAGACATGGCGATTGAGTCAGCTCCACTGACTACTGGCACAGCGGCTAAGCAGGGTTCTGGAGACATGACGAGTGGGCCAGCTCCAGTACCTGGCACAGCGCCTAAGCAAGGTAGTGGAGACATGATGAGTGGGTCAGCTCCAGTTCCTTCAAAATCTTCCTCAACCCCTGTCTCAGGCGGTTCCGGGGCTGAGGTCACCAAGCCTGGGCCTGCGAATGCCATGAAGTCCGTTTGTGGCCAGTGTGATGGGAAGGTTTCGGTGAATGAGCCAGCCCGACCATCAACAAGCGCTACCTCCGGTGCCGCTTCCTCCTCTTCAGGCACACAAAGCTCCTCCGCCAAAAAATCTCGGGCTTATGGAACTAGAAGGGCAGCCTTCAAAGTTCTGAGGAAGTTTGAAAATGTCCCCCCCCCCCCGACACTATGTCCGACAAGGACAAAAAGTCCCTTCAGTGGGCAAAGTCATTCATTGGGGAGCAACCTAATCCGCTCCCTCTACACCCTGGAGCTTCAGCTCAGAAACGACAAAGGTCGGCTGAGCAGATGAATCAGGGCATGCAAGACTGGAAAAAGCAGAAAATAGTGACGGCTCCTACAGGGATAACTCGGCCATTTAGCGAAATGGCCAAAGAGTGCCTGGTTTGGGCCGTGATTGATGCCAGCAAGGGAGATGGAACCATCTCCCCCGAAAACTGGCTTAAGATAAGGCAGGCTTTGTTCGGAATCTGCTGTAGGCTGCAGAAGGCCAGCTCGGCAATCTCCGAGCTGGGGGAACTCTGGCCAGGCGCCAAGATTAAGGTGGTGCACAAGGATGAGATTCCCAGCCGGCCTAGATGCAGGACTTGGATGCCAAGTTTCCACTCGGATCCAGTGGAAATCCTGGAAATTGTCCGGCTTTTCAATCCAGATCTTCCAACGGAAAATTGGAGGGTTGCAAAGATTGGAGAGCCGGTAGACAATCGGCGGGAGGCTCTCTTCATCATAAATGAGGAGGCACTCCCGATCTTAGATGCCCGAAAGGGCATTATCAGGTATGGGGTCGAAAAACTAGCCCTACGGATCTACCGAAGCGACAGGCCAAAGACCCGAGAAACCTCACCCTAAACAGGTGACTCACAGAACGGAGGACCCACCTAAAAAGGGGTTGGACACATCTTCGAGGGTGACATCTGAGGATGAATCCGAGGTGGAATCCCTTTATGCAGACGGGGTTAGTGTCGGGACTACCTCCGAGTTGGGTGGCTGCCTGGACCTCATGACTCTGGAAGCAGAGGAAGAGGCTGGGCAGACATCTATGTCAGACGGGGAGGACCTGGATCTAACCATCGTCGAAAATAAATGATGGTGAAGGTATTGCAGATCAACCTTCACCATTCCAAAGTAGCATCAGCTACCCTGCTCTTCCGACTGTCTAGGACAGAGGAGGAGCTGATTCTAATCCAAGAACCATGGGTTGCCAAAAACCGGGTTTGCGGGTTACGCACCGATGGATACAGACTAGTGGTACCCGACGGCTTACATGAGCCACGTGTCTGCATTCTTGTCAAGAAAACCATAAACGTCCTTGTACTACACAATTTCAGTGACAGGGATAACATGGCTATTGCAGTGGAAATCAACCAGAGATCATACTGGTTTGTTTCTTGCTACATGACACACAATCATGGCGACAGCCCACCTTGCGACATTGTCAAGGGTGTTGTGGCTGAAGCCACAAAGATTGGTGTGCCTCTTATTCTAGGGGCTGACTCCAACGCTCATAATGAAGTATGGGGTAGCTCCAACACTAATAGCCGAGGTGAGGAACTTTTTGACTTCATCTTGGCCCACGAACTTTTCATCGCCAACACTGGTAGCGATCCAACCTTCCTTACCTCAAACCGCAGGGAGGTTCTTGATGTTACCTTGATTAGTGGGCGGCACTTGCATCTACTCCGTGACTGGAGGGTTCTACAAGAGTGCTCATTCTCTGATCATAGGTACATATCGTATAACGTGGCTGGCCGCAGCTCTGCTGTGCAGGTAGCCTTTATCAACAGAAAGAGGACAGACTGGAAACTATTTCATTCTCTGGTACGATCCTCACTGGAAACTGCTCCTAGGAGCATTGACTGCTACCATGAATTGGATCGGGCGGTTGACACCCTTACTAATTCTCTCAATTCCGCGTCTAGGGAAGCATGTAAGCCACCCTCGGCCAAGGGCAATCCTAAGCCTCCCTGGTGGAGTATGGAAATCAGCATCCTGCGGAGAGAATGTAGGAAGGAGTTTAATAGCTCGAAAAGATCTAATGACTGGTCGGCGTATAAAACGAAGCTGAAGGCGTTTAAGTATGCCATACGCAAGGCTAAGAGGTCCTCATGGAGATCTTTCTGTGGAAACGTAGAGAGTCCCAGCGAGGCAAATCGCCTTCGCAAGGTATTAAGCACGATATCAAAGGCTATGGGGTGCATCATGAACCCTGAGGGCATTTGGACTAGTTCGAGCGCAGATACTCTAAACGTTCTCATGGACGCACATTTCCCGGGCAATTATTGCCCTTTAGGGACAGTGCACCAAACGGAACTAAATTAAGGTAGAGCCCCGCCGTTCAGAATATCAGACTCTCAGCTGAGGTGGGCTATTAACTCCTTCGAGCCGTTTAAATCCCCGGGCCCTGATGGCGTGCTTGCGGCTGACGTTCAGCAGTCCATGGAAGTATCGCTACCATGGCTCAGAGAGATTTATAACGCTTGCCTACGCTTCTCGTATGTTCCCACCAGCTGGCGGGAAACTAGAGTTGTGTTTATTCCCAAAGCAGGAAAAGTTACTCATGTTAGGCCAAAGGACTACCGTCCAATAAGTCTTAACTCAGTCCTGCTTCAGATTTTGGAAAAGATCATTGATTACTATATTAAAAGATCAATTGATCCTATGTTGATCTCGCAGTCACAACACGCTTATACCAAAGGTAAATCTGTTGAGACTGCTCTTCACGTCCTTATTGAGCAAGTTGAAAAATCTCTTGTGCTTAAGGAATATACGCTTGCCGCCTTCTTGGACATCGAGGGGGCCTTCAACAACGTAAATTCTAACGCTATTGTTGAGGCTCTCTCGGTGCTTCATGTGGACGAGCGGCTGATTGCTTTTATTGTGCAGCTTCTCAAAATTAGAGTGGTTATCTCTTCCCTGGGGGATGCCAGCGTAAGACGAGGAGTCAGTACGGGCACACCTCAGGGTGGAGTCCTCTCTCCCCTGCTGTGGAACATCACGGTGGATACTCTTCTAATGAGATTGGACCGCACTGGCTGCAAAATGATTGCTTATGCAGACGACATAGCTGTGGCAGTGTCGGGAAAGTATTTACCTACGCTATCGGAGAGGCTAAATCACTCTCTTGACATACTTTCACGTTGGAGTCGTGAGTGCGGCTTGAATGTGAATCCTAACAAAACGGAACTAGTGCTGTTTACAAGGAAGTACAAAGTTCCGTCTTTTGAGTTACCCAAGTTGAATGGGGTCTCCATTAACTTGAGCCAGAGGGTCAGGTACTTAGGTCTGATCCTTGACTCGAAGTTACTATGGACCTACAATGTAGCAGAAAGAGCTCGGAAGGCTTTCAATGCACTTTACTGCTGTAAAAGGGCCATAGGAGCGAATTGGGGATTACAACCTCGTACTGTTGCTTGGCTTTACACTGCTGTGGTTGAGCCAATTCTATTGTTTGGGGTGGTGTTCTGGTGGCAGGGTGCTATTAAGGCTACCTGCAACTGGTGCGCTCTGCTCCACCCCTACAAAGGCACTCTTCGTGTTACTTCATTGGCTGCCAACCAATCTACTTATCTTACAGCAAGCTAATCTTGCCGCTGTGAGACTAAATTGTATCTCGGCTTGGAATAGAACAGATTTCGGCCATGCGAGGATTTTGGTCGAGGGAGTTCCCGCTCCAGCGGGTGTTGACTACATCGCTCCTCAGTGCCTGCTAGATTTGGAGTTCACAACTCGCATTCCTGGTAGGGATGAATGGCGTGATGGTGTCACCCTCGAAAGTGGGCTTATCCATGTGTACACTGACGGCTCAAAGCTAAACAATAGAGTCGGAAGTGGTGTATACTCAGATGAGCTGAATCTCAAGCTGTCCTTCCGTCTACCAGACCATTGTAGTGTCTTTCAGGCGGAGGTTGCGGCTATTTTACAGGCAATCGACTGGCTTCTATGTAATCGAATATTCGGGGCTAATATTGGCATTTTCACAGATAGCCAGGCGGCTATTAAATCCCTTGCTGGTCCTTGTACAGTTTCCATGATTGTTGCTGAATGCCGTGCATCTCTCAGGGAGATGTCGAGACATTCAGTGGTTCAATTGATTTGGGTACCTGGACATAGGGCTTTTCAGGGCAACTGTGAGGCCGATGAGGTAGCAAGGCTTGGAACCTTGTTACCGGAGGTCTCCTGCTCCCTCTCAATGGGTATACCGATGTCATCGGTCAAACTGGCCATTAGGCAAAAATATCTCGAGGATGCTAAGACGTCCTGGGCAGATGAATCATCCTGTGCAATAGCAAGGCAGTCCTGGGTATCCATGGATGCGCATCGCACCAGGCAGCTTTTAGGCTTAACTCGAAGCGCTCTACGCTGCACAGTGGGAGTTCTTACGGGCCATTGCCTCATAGGACGGCATGCAAAACGATTGGGAGTGCAGTTTAACGATTTCTGTCGGAGTTGCGGCTCTGAAGATGAGGAGGAGTCCGTCCTCCACCTCTTGTGTCAGTGCCCAGCGTTGGCAAGGAGAAGGCTGGCGGCAATTGGCGCTCCCTTTCTCTCAAACCTGACCGAGTTATCCCTGATTAAAAGGGATAACGCGATTTGTCAAGGGAAGCAGATGGTTTCCCGATTTTAGTGAGTAGGAGAGAGTCACTAATTAGTGTGGCATCACAACGGGCCTCTTTTGTGCCTACGTGTGTCGGACGACAGACCTCTGTAGACCGGCAGCCACTTTAACCTAACCTAACCTATGAGAGGCACGTAGTCAGACGATTTTAGTCAGATCACCTTTAAAGTAGAATCGATAAGAATTTATTGTAGTATCTTTTAAAAGCCCACAATATAGTTATAATTCAACGTTGAATTTGAGCTTCCATCTATTGCATTTGATAAAATTTGCTGCTTGTTTAATCTAGCTAGCATATTTAAGGTCTGTTCCCGTACTACAATTAATTGCGATTAATTGCCATGAAGCCGTTTTTTGTACTCCGTTTTAGTACGCCTCATTGCAATTAATTGCAATTAATCGTAGTACGGGAACAGACCTTTAGTAAGTTAATTTCGCTCTGTTTAGTTATATATGCAATTGCTAGCCATTTTGAAGTAAGATGAATAGGAAGTTTCCTAATTCTTCTGCATATTACAGTATGAACGACTAAACTTTTCAAAAATTATATATTTTTTGGTTATATTTTTCAAATAGTGTTGTATTTTAAATAGTATTGTATTTTAAATTTGTGAAACATCTTTAGTAAAAATTAATTTTTGTTTCTCTCTCAAAAAAAATTTCCATTCTCGTCATTTTCGCACATTTTTCGTCGTTTTTTCAGATTTCCAGCCGTTTACACAGCCATTTTTGTACAAAAACGACACATTTTGAATCGCTTTAGGAATGAAATCGGAGATTAGAATCATTTTAGAACGAAAAACATGTAGTTTTTTCGGATTTTTCCTAG
Organism: Nemotelus pantherinus; assembly: GCA_963978885.1. Taxonomy (NCBI): domain Eukaryota; kingdom Metazoa; phylum Arthropoda; class Insecta; order Diptera; family Stratiomyidae; genus Nemotelus; species Nemotelus pantherinus. The sequence continues at coordinate 75,434,097 of OZ022264.1, read as the reverse complement.
TCAAAAACCAAAGAAAAACTAAAACGATAGCACTGGCAGTACTTCTAGCAGCGTATGCCAAAACCTTTCCCTCATTAGGTCTGTTTGCGTATCTGTATCTATTATAATATATTGGAATAGATTCACAGCAAGTCGTTTTTTACTCTTGCTGCAAGCCATATTTTGCCACAAAAAGAAGCCAGCTGAAAAAATATGTTGCTGCTGCTGTACGCGAACAGACCTATTGGCTGTTGACTTAGCTGGCATCACACTTTAGCGCGGACATCACCCAAACTTAACTCAAAACACTTCGCAAACTGCGTAGTTTAGTATACACCTTTCAATCAGGATTGAACGTACTCTATGCGCAATGGCGATCGATGATGCTGTGGAGTTAATTTTCGGCTCGGCTATTTCGATTTTATTCTAATACCCCTACCGCTTAACAATCAATTTCTTACGGTAAAGTGAATCCTAAAGTGCTTCAAGAAAATACGCATTAAAATCTACGCAGAATTCCGGGTGTTTGGTGTGAAAATCGAGAAAATTAACGTCGCGCGTGCTTGTTGTTTTTCGGGTTATTTGACAATGGCGTAAGAGTGAGCTAGTGCTCCCGGAGTTCAAAAGTTTCAACATGTCTGGCGTCAGTGCGGTATAATTTTCGTTGAATTGTCTTTTTCCCCATACCATAAATCATGGTTCGTAACAAAGTGTGGTGTACCCGTATATTGGGGTTGTGATTGGATTGTTCTGCTTTCCGAGTAGTGCAAACAAGGTGAATCTCAGTGTCAGGTATTGGAGGAAAAGTGATTAAGGCAGTGTTTTGCTTATTGCGGCATTACTCAACATTACTAGTGGGAAGATGGCTAGTTCAGTATTTGCTGATAGCCCTGTGTCGACGAACGAGTCCCGAATGTGTGGCGATGGACAGACCGACCTGGTCGTGGTGTACAGCAAGAAAGGCGTTAACGTTGACAGCCAAGGCCTCAACAATTTGCTAGGTAAATACCGGAAGCTGTTAAATTTAAAATGTTAAAATTCTTCAACCCGATTATGAACTTAGCTTAACATGTGATTGGCCGTAGTCGTAAACTAACAGCAGAATCGTTTTGGGTGAGTCGACGAAAATATAAACACCGAAATGGGCTTCGTTTTCCCGCCAAATGTCAGTAGATGATAAATATGACATTTGAAACGGGGCCAATAAGAAATTATCAAGTGCGTACCTACTTTGGAAATGACGAGAACGAGAAAATTCCGAAGCGTATTTGTGAAATTCTGCGTGCATGCTTGCTAATATCGTCTAGCTGGGCCCAAATAATGCTTTCTGCGTGTGTTATATAATATTTTCAAAAAGAGGACAAGCCAATGCCTACCCAGTATCTTGCAATGGATTAGTGCTGCAGTCGTTCGGTGCCATCTACTGTCCTTGATAGTTTGTGAAGAAATATTTTCACTATGCTGGCCAGCAAAGGGTGTTCTTAATAGGCAAGCAAAGTAGAAATAAACGAGACTTAAATTTTTATCGAATTTATTCAATTTAAAGCTTCAAGATTATTTATGAGGGAGTTAAGCGTAAGGGAATTTTTAGGTATAGAAGGAAAAGCGCGTGTTGGTGAAGTATGGGTCCGTTGATTGTCTTTATTGCAATTAGTGTCAGTTAATTTTAAAAGCAATGCTAAGCCTTTGATTTCCAATCAATAATTATCGTCCAATATATGTTATGGATAAATGTTTGCGTTTTCCATTTTGTTATCAACACATTTCAAATTGAGATATAAATGGTCATATAAATGGTCATATATTTATAAATTCTAAAATTAGCAACTAAAAGTAAAATATTGTGAAAAAAGAAAATACTTAGATCAAACTTGAAAAACTGCATCAAAACTCGTAAGTACGTAGCCAACGCTGTCAAAAGCGTCAGGCGTGTAAACATGGAAACAATGCGGTCAGCTTTTGCTACAGGACTAAGAAAGTGGATTGAAACATGCCAGAAAAACATTAATTTGGCTTATATATGCAGACATCTACTTGACATATAGATTTCATATGCTTATCGAAGTTTGTAAGCACAGATAACCTCCCGAGATCGGCAAAGACGAGATAATGAATTTAGGAAAAAAACAATTAATATTCTAATTATTACAAAAGAGGTAATTGAGATGTACTGATTAATCGGAATCCAATCTCGGAATGTATCCAATCGGAATCCAATGTGATACCAATAGTCTTATAATATTTAGCCAGCCCCTGGACACGGACGGTATAACTTTCCACCATTAGCCCCTTCAATCCTCTCGCGCACAAAGCATGTTAAAGCTGCCTCTCCGCAATTTCGCTCTAATTGTCAAATTGGAGGGGAAATACTTGGATTTCGCCCGATTTGACAATGAGCAGACAAAAAATTACTACCATCCCCTTCAATGTAAATCTTATGGGCATGTCCACTCCATTTCTACTACATCACTGTATTTAGCACAAGTTTCAACTAGCAATACAATTCGGTGTCTTCAAGTTCACTAGCGGGAACCCAAAGAATCAATTTTTTTTTGTATATTGAATCCTGTTCGAACCAGGATTAGGTTGGCTTATCCCGATACGTACTAGCCATCGTTTATCGATACCACCATAGTGTAGGTTTGACCATCGAGCTAATGAATACCGCTAAGAATCGTCTTTAAATAATGAGCTCTTACAAAATTTAAGAGGTTAGTAGTTAATAAAGTTCAATACGGTTTTACAATAATGATTTGTATAAATATATTAAGATAGTTACTGCTCTGTGGTGTCATATGGAGAGGGAGCAGCACAAGTTTTTAAATGATTATAATCCAGTTCCATAGTCTTAAAATATCAGTGCCTACTGGCCCTGTTTATATGTGATAAACAATTAAAAAATAAATTTGGAAATTTCTTTACATGAAATGTTCATATAACTCACATAAAGTGTCTAACTGATAATACTTTTATTCAATGACTACTGTACACATTCGTTATTACAATGCTTAACTTAAAAAGTAAGTTCATTTGTTAAGTACAACACAATAATATAAATAATAGTATTACTTCATGTATTCTTTCGAGAAAAGTATTCGCCACCAAAATGTATTGAGTTTAACCAAATTAATTAAAGCTGGCAATGTCATAAGGTGTTCGAAATTCTCAAACTCTAATGTAGCAAATACATATTGGCCAAGGTCAGGCCAACTGCTTGAGAGCTTGTGAGCCAACATGTGGACGGCAACTGGCGGGTCGTCACGAAATCCCATTGACTCATGCCCAAAACCCACTCCGAATGGAAGTCGCACAAGCGCCGGCGAGTCATTTCAAAATCGCTTGTCTGAATCGTCCACACACTCGAGCTCGCCAGATTTGGCCTGGACTCGGCCAATATCTATTTGCTACATGATGATTTCCCGTTATGTTTAGTTTCATGTGATTTTTCACTTGAAGTTTTACGTAATGGCTGGTACTGAGCTAATCGTGAAGCTAAATTTTGAGATGTCTCCAATATCTGGTCATTCTTTCGAGCGAAAATTTTGGCAAGCGAAAAGCAGAGACACTGCTGATTTCGGACGGATAAAATACAAAGAATTTCACTTTTCGATCGATTTCTTATTGGAAAGACATTTGCACTGCTCCATTTTCAAATTGAAACACCAAATGTCACTTTTTAGCTCGAAAGAATGAACTGCACAAACTAAATTGGCGTGAAATGATTGGAGACACGTGTCAATGCCATCTATATTTTCGAAGCGAAAGCAACTTCGAAGCAACTTTTCATGCTAAGAACAGAGTACAACTCTTGCTTATTTTCAAGTAGAGATGAGGCATATATACTGGAACAGGTATATGGAACAGGTATTTTTTGGAACTGCCAGTACCTAGTACGAAATTCAAAAATACTAGGTACGAGTATTTTTGTGGACTATACATGTAATCAAGAATTTACACAATAAATTTCGTCCATTTAATTCATTTCAATCAAACAGTGACGTAATAGTATCCTAATATTAATATAAACTCGTATTTCATACTTGCAAATGCTTTCATACTCACGAGTATCTCGTACGCGAGACGAAAATACTTGTAATTACGAAAATACTCGATACGAGTATATACTCGTATCTCGTACGCGAGACGAAAATACTTGTAATTACGAAAATACTCGATACGAGTATATACTCGTATAGTTCCAAAATATTCGAATACGAATATACTCGTATCGTTCCAAAATATTTGCAAGTATTTTGGAAGTATACGAGTATATACTCGTATCGAGTATTTTGGAACTTGCAAGTATTTTCGTATCGCATATTTTTGTATAGAGTATTTTCGTGCTTGCGAGTATTTTGGGACTTTAGGTTTAGGTTTTTAGGGCAAAAGTAGCTGAAATCGGACAAAACGGCCAAGTTTGCGTTAGAGTTATTTGGGGCATAACGGGCCAAGACCTATTGCTGTGATACTAAAATTTATGTTTTGTAAGGGAGAAAGGGTTTTTTTGGCCATAGTTTGTCAAAAACTGTCTTTACAGCGCTTTCGATGATTGAAAGTGGTCGGGGAATATAATAGTGATATTTTCAGGGCGAAAAAATATTTGATAGGGAAAATTGGGAAAAAACGTTCGTATTTTACAAAAAAAAAAATTTGGTCTAGCATGAATTCGGGGACCTTTCTGAGTTGTTTTGGGAAAAAGCGGCAAAAAAAAGCCATACAAATCTGGGAAAAAGCGGCCTAGTTTCTAAGATGCCGAAAATGAAATCCGCCGGAATAACTGTAAGTAGCACTAAAAATGTTGAGATCCTTTTTGGTTCGCCAGTCTGCTTCTCAGGCTGTGCTGAAGCCCTCCTCGTGACTGCACTCCAACCCTACCAGGTTTGTGACTCATGTCCAGCCTTATCGAAGAGGTTGGCCCCCAGTGGGTGCATGTTTAATAAACGTAACATTTTGTTTTATAATATCTTAATAAAATTTTCGACAAACTTCATGCTTCAGTGAGGCGAAGTGGAAAATCGACTGTTTTATATTAGCCAGGAAAAGATTGGTATCAGAAATCGGTCGATGAAAAGTTAGATGGCAACAGGATTAGTTGGTCCTATCTTAGCAAATTTTTCGACATTGGTAATTTGAACGAATACATGAGGTGTTTTATGCATATATTAAAATGAAAATCAAATTAAATTGATTAAATTTGATTGTTTTCCCTTAGGTGGCCCCTATATTGGAGAAAGACTTGCCAAATAAATGACCGACCATTGGAAAGTTACGGACAAGCTGCACGGACTAATCACTAAGTATAATTTCACGGTCATCTGCACCATCACCATTTTAGCCTGGGAACTTTGTGTCTGGTGGGTGGGGGAGGGCATATCATACCGTTTCATTACATCACTGTAAATCGCATGTACAAAAAATACTAGCTAGTATTTTTGGTATAGTAAGGTCAATCAGCACAAAAGGCTTAGTTTTGCAAAACAATACCTGCACAAGGAAAATAACTTCTGGCATAAAGTTTTATTTTCTGATGAAAGTAAATTTAGTGTTTATCGGTCGGATTGAAAAATGTTGGTGTGGAGGAAGAAAAACACTGATAAAAAAATCGAAAGCACATTAAAACAACTGTTAAACATGGGGGTGGTGCGGTCATGGTGGGGGGATGTATGGCAGCCTCCATGGTAGAGAACTTGCTTTTGTGGGCGAAATAATGAAGAAAGAACAATATTTGAATGCAGTCAAATCTCGCTGCTATGCCAGTTGCGCACGGTCCCGGCAAAAATACATACAAAATAAATTTACTATGTCACCCCCCAGTCATTTTAGCATAAAAAAGGGGTCAACCTCGAAATGGGAGATAATAAGCTGAATTTTCGTATATACCTTCATTTTGGAGTCCTCAAAGTTGCCTCAAAAGTCTCATAAAATCTCGTGTCTGCGTCGAAAGTTATTCAAGGTCAAAGGTGAGAAAAAACAGTTTTTTGCGATTATCTTGGTTTCTATTGCTCCAATGCTGTTAACATCTGATCGAAATTGTAGAGCATAAAATTTGCGACAAATTTTATTTGAAACCGTTTTTGCGATAGAGGGCGATGAGCGCGCAGCACTCAGCCATACGTACTGTAATGCAAGGTCAACCGTGAATACCTGTGAATACTATTTGAATTTTGAAAAAAAATGGATTCTTCTCTGCAAAACGAACAGAAAATTTCAATTCCGGCACATGGACAGATATGGTAATTGAACAAAGTCTTATGAAGACAGAAGGGGGAATATCTCGACGTCGAAGTACTCAAGAAAGTGTTTTAGGCATATGGGTGTATTCTATGTATGCTACATATACAGTTTGTGAGGAAATTGAGAAGTTCTGTGACATTTCGATTGGTTCTGCTGAGCAAAACGTTGATGCAAGAGATTCAAGAGTAAAAAGAGATAACATTGATGTGAGTAAACTTCTTGAATGGCTTACACTTCGTGATCCCTTTCCAAAAACAAAGCAATTGGTGTCCTTAGCTTCTAGAATTATTGGAAATGACCAAATCAATTGTTTTAAAGCACATAAAATGGGATTACAATCTATGGTGAAAATAACTGGCTTGAACTTTAATGAGATCAAGTTCAAATGCGCCGATAATGTTCTATCACTTTCAGTTGTTAATAAATCAGTCGAAATTAATGATTGTAAAGTCTCTGCAGATCCATTGTTATTCTTGCAAAGGATAACTGTAACTAAACAGTTTGAAAGTAATCTCGAAGGATATCTTAAATATGAAGTAAGTCCGTATCCGACATCATTGTTTGATAATAATGGCATGAGAAAAACCACGAAAGCTACGCTATATAATAATATGACACCAATTGGTATAGAACTTGATGAAAATAACGTGACGTATATCATCGATGGTGGATTTCTTCTGCATCGCGTCGTTTGGAGTAAAGACGATGCTTTTTCTGATGTTTTAGATAAATACGTTCAGTATTTAGAAACACATTATGCATCAAAAACTGTTGTTGTATTTGACGGATACTCAGACTACACTAAAAACATAAAAGCAATGAAACAACAAAGAAGAAATGCTGTTTTTTCGAAATCTTATGAAGTTTGTTTCGACAAAACAATGATTGTGCCAATTAGCCAAGAAAAGTTTTTGCCACTGGTGAACAGGAGTCTGACCTGCATGTCATCGAAGGCGAAGTTGTCACCAAGCAGAGACTAGTCCGGGCAATTGCTGGCAATTCAAGTCTCCAGGTCCGGATGGAGTTCTTCCGGCCATGCTTCAAAAGACAGGTATACTCATGATTCCTTGGCTTACACAAATTTACAAAGGTTGCCTAGTGCTAAGCCACGTGACTGCACCCTAGAGGACCGCTAAGGTTGTATTTATACCCAAAGCAGGTAAAGTCAGCCATGTGTATCCGAAGAACTACAGTCCAAATAGCCTGCCATAGCTTAAGTACTATATATAGCTCGGTAAGTACGTGATTAGCGATACAATTCGCGATATTTCCCCACTGATTGCGAGAAGTAGATAGCATAATCCAAGCCCAAGTTGAAAAAAGACAGAAAGTACCCCGCCAAGATAAGACACGCCCCCCTTTATACGATCAGATACGTTTCTCATTCCCACTAGGCAATATACATGTGCTTTGCCAAAGAGACTATTTTAACGAATGGCAATTTATGCAATATTGATTTTTTGAAAACCTATTCTGAGTATAAAAATGGTAAGTGATAAGATAGTTAACGCGGAATACTACTTTCGATACCATTTGGCGAGTAAAAGGAATATCTCCGACACTTTTATGCAATCCACTACAGAGAATTTCGTTTGTTGCCAGCGAATGTTCGCTGCGCTTACTGTTTTTTGATGGGATTATACGCACGCCAACACACTGTCACCTATCAGCTAACGCGGATACATACATTCTCAGCTGTCGTTTGAGAGTATGCTTTCCTCACTTTTGCATGAAAGTTACGGACAAGCTGCACGGTCTAATGACTCGGTATGAAGGTGAAGCCAAGCTTTGAAGGTCATCTTGCACCATCATCATTCTAGCTTGGGAATTTTGTGTCTGAAGGGCGGGGGAAGGCATATCATACCGTTTCATTACATCACTGGAAATCGTATGTATTGTATGTATATATGTACATACTTAAAAAAATGCTTGCTAGTATTTTTGGAACAGGTATTTTTTTGTTCTCGTGCCTGTTATACTTAGTATGGGAAAATCCCAGTACGACCCAACTCTAATTCAGACTACTCGAGAACACAGCACTTGACGATTCTACATTTTCGTTCACTGAATTTGCCTATTATCTTTTCAGGTTCATTCATCAGACCGCTTACCACTACTATTTCAACTTCGACATATATTTTGCTTTGCATCGTATTTATCTAAAAACCTCTTATCAACTTTCACTAGCGCACTTTATTCGCTATCAAACTAAACTTTTGTCATCATTATCGTTCTATGAATTAGTCATGCTCTAAACGCTTCGGCATATCTGAAACGCTATTTCTTATCAATAAATCATCTCTGAAAATAAAAGTATGGAAATTGTACTACCTCTTATGAATTTAGCAAGCGATCACATGATGCTTGAAAATAGTCAAACGGGTCAGTTTTTTAATTAAATGTGCTTCTAGCTACCAAATATAACTTCGACTGTATTGCTTGTGCAGAAGTAGCAGGAACAAAGATAAATGCTATTTTTGAGACTTTCAAGAAAAATTCGGGCAAAACATAAAAGGAATGATGCAAGAATTTTGTTGTGAAAAGAATCTCTACTCTAGTTATAAACAATTGTTGAAAAAAAAATATCCAAATTGATCCATAAAAGCAATTTTGTATAGATTTTACAAATTCTTTCGCAAGTACTGCTTAAAATTATTTTTTGCCAAATGGTCAGTAAAATCATTTAACATAAAACTTTCATAGCGAGTGGAGATTCTTCGCTTTAATTCAAGTGAAATAAATCGTTTGCTTCTCATATTTTTCCCTTTCTCTCTTAGATGAACTGAATTGTCAAGATTATAATTTCCCGATGGACGAAAAATTGATTATGAAAGGCAGTCTGCATCAAACTCAGTCTCCAAAATCCAAAACAACAGTAATTGAGGACCTCTATCTGATTTCTAGTCTATGTATTTATGCGAGCCAAACAGCTTCAACCGATAACAGCAATCTTTACGCGTCATCGCCCAACTCTTGACTAGAAGTCACTGATCCCACATTGCTAAAAATATTAGCGGTGGCCTCCATTTTATGGCAGACATTGTATATCAGATGTAATATAGAGTGAACCATTAGCAGTCATACATTGAGAGCATCGGAAAGTGTGCCAACCTGTGTGGTATTGCATAGAGTTGTACCGTAGACTACAAGTCTAGCGCTGCACTACGCTAGAATTTGTCGGTTGCGCAGTGGTTCGCTTTATTCAACTAAGTACATATCGTCGCTGTGAAATCAAACCGGCATATCTGCAAAAATTGAGTTTTTGAGTTTTTGGTATCAAAAAATTCCTTATTTTCCCCTCTATTTTTATGTCGCACCGGCATATCGTAAAGTTGAATAAAAACCCGTCTAATGGTGTTTTGCCGCTTTGCATTCACGTGGAAATAGCCCACATGCGAAAACTTTAAAGCGCTCTAGTGAAAAATGTGTATTTTGCAGATATGCCGGTTTGATTTCACAGCGACGATATGTTTAAGTACATATTAACCGTTATATCTCCGACTTCGATATTTATGGAATTCATTTCTCCGTGAACGGTGTATGACACTCTCCATTATCTTTGACGTAAATTTCAAATGTACTTACTATTGCGGTTTCTTTATTCTTGTGATTAAACATATTTTGCGGCCACTATAAACTAAATCGTCTACGAAGCAAATAATGGTGTTTTCATTTGTTAAGGTAGATTCGAATATATCAATATGGCGCTGGACTATAAAATTTAATCATTCATTAAATTTCATAGTCCAGTGCCTTATTGAACGCTAGTTACCACGTTACAAGCTTTCAAGCCAGCATTAATTTCATTCATGCACTATAGAATCTACTCCTAGACTGAAAAACTGAATATATTTATCTCATTCAGCAGCACCTTTCGCGCAGAAGACATTCATTGCAATCACCCTGTGAAAACCGGACTGCCATTCCCAAAAACCACGTCAAGGAAAAAAATATTCCATTCTGTTCAGTGTTCTGCTCGTTTTTTTTTTATTAAATGTGCATTTCTTTATTAATATTTTAACCATATTTTCTCTCGAGGCGTTTTCCTCCCCTTTAGGAAATATATATATATATATATATATATATATATATATATATATATATATATATATATATATATATATATATATATATATATATATATATATATATATATATATATATATATATATATATATATATATATATATGTTTATATTTTACCTATTCCCAAACTCAGTGATCCAAGCTGTATTTCATTCTATCGGCCAATATTCTTTCTTTGATGCCTTGCCCAAACTAACGGTCCCGAAGAACTTAAAAACTATGCTAGTAACGTAGAAACATGTGCGCATATATTTGAAGTTAAACTATTTCACATTGAACAAATCAACTATAATACAATCATTTCCTCCATTTCACATGTGTTGACGCTACTGTAATAGTTTTTAAGGACCAAAGGCAAATATCTTACATCAAGCTATGAAACTTTTCTTCGGGACCGTCGAAACAGTATGTTACAACCATTTGCTTCCCATCCTTTATCCCTTCGTACTTCGTTGGTAACATGTTTTAAATCATCAGAAAATAGTTACTGTTGTGTATACTAAATTATCTAATACTTTTGACTGTGATGGCTATATGATCTCAAAGTATGTACGCTACTTGAACCTGCCCTGCTTCTAAATCCTTATGGGGATCGATTTTAGGCTTATTATTAACCTTTTTTTATTGATGAAGTGATATATGAGTCACTTTCCGACTTTCCATCATTTGATTTGCATTGCTGTCACACTGCCACATGTCCAGGCTAGCTTGAACGCCTCATGCATGCTTTACTACTAGCAAAACTACTAATAATATAACGGGGTCGATCCAAATGGTAATTCATATTTGAAACAACGGATGTGTTTTAAAAATTGTTTTTGATTTTCTACGTAACCTCCTGAGAAGTCAATATTTTTTGCAGATCATTTTCTAAACCCTGGAAACCTTTGAAACAAAATCTGAAAAATCTTGAATATTCGAAAATGACTGTACAGCAGCAATCACCTCGTTATCTTATTTAAATGAAAGCGGTAGAAGCCACTGGGAAGCTAGATTTGGAAAAAGAGCAGATATTCAAGCAGTTCGTAGCCTGTTTCTTTAATAGCCTCCTGCAAACTTCTTTTTTTGATATGCATGGTAAAAGATCGTAATAGCGGCGGCTGCCTTTGCCAGATAATCCAGCAGAATTATTCAATCTTCGTTCAAAAAAACTGTCGCCAAAAGATTTCCCGCCGGGCTTGACTCTTTGAATTTCTTTGTCGTTAGTGAAGATAGCGTTTTCCAAGTCATCGCCTGTTGGCCCGTCTCGGGATCAAAGTGATAGATCCACGTTTCGTCCATAGTAACAAATCGTCTCAAAAATGTTCTTTGTCAGCTTGGTAAGTTTCAAGATTATACATTTAAATGTCCTTTTACTCCTCAGTTAACATACTCGGCACCGAACGTGCTAAAACCTTTTTCATATGCGGTTTAATCGCAGGAATTCTTTGAATGCTAGATGTCAGTAAAGGACATGCAAGGGCGTCTTTCTTCCGTAGATGCTCTGCCGAGCTTAAACTCCTTGCACCAGTGTGCAATTGTGGAATATGGAGTTGCAGAGTCACTCAGTGTTCCCAATAAGTCGGCGTGCATAGCTTTCGTGGACATTTTTTTCATTCATTGTATCTGATACACGTTTGTTTTTCGCACTTGCTCCCACGAGAGTATATTAATTCGAGCGTTATTTTCCACCGACCAATACAATTCTTGTTTTAATACACAAGACTTCCCGAAACACCAACCGCATGAGAACCTTGTTAGACCCTTTTCTTTCGAATCTCCTGTCCTCGGCAGTATTCCTAGCTCTGCAGTTTCACCATATGTAACTCCAGATCCTCTTCACGCTCCACTTTCAATTGAAATCTCGCTCGTTCAATATTCTACAAAGAAGAAATTCTATCCCCTCCGTTTTAACTTCTTTAAAGCAAACTTCTCGGGTTTGACTCGGGTAATATGTTCCTCAATGAAACAACGTCTTCTCCTGTGGAAGAAAAATGTTATATTTTTGCTTAATATTTCTCAACCTTTTGTTACTTCTCAACCTTTTGTTACTTTAATATCTACCTCGTATAACGTTCAGTGTTCTTTCCCTCGTATTTCATCCTTACTCCGCACCAATCCTTGAAGTTGAATCCTTAATGCTCCGCCTCGATAATAACACTGGTTGTGGTGATGGTGGTATTCCTAATGTCTTGATGAAATCTCTTTCCTCTTCTTTATGTTCTCCTATCCATCATTGTTAACTATAGTCTTGATGCTAGAGCTTTTCCGACAAAATAGAAAATTGAAAATTTTTTTCCGATACACAAGTTGGATGATCGTACTTGTATTTCCAATGATCATCCTATATCAATTCTCCATGCTTTAGTAAACTTCTTGAACATATCGTATATCACAAACTGTGTCCCCAAGTCCAACAGTCCCGAGCTCAGGAGCATCAGGGTTAAAAGAAATGATAAAGGAAAGTCTACTTTTTATAATACAAAGACAAATACTGTTGTATCTGCTTTGGGTCAACGACTTTCCTAAAGCTTTCAATTCTGTTCACCATAAGCTACTGCTTTGGCAACATTCTTTTCTAGTTTTCAACCTACATACATGCTCGCGTCACTGTTGAATCCTGCTCTTCATCTCTGTTTCATCCAATCTCTGGAGCTCCGCAAGGTTCTATTCTTGGTGCCCTTCTGTTTCTACATTATACTAACGACATCCCCCCTTCCATTACTTCAACTTGCCTTTTTTATGCTTATGACTTCAAGATATTTATAGTAATTGACTCGCTGCAAGATTGCAAACAGCTGAAAAATGATTTAAGAGCACTCAGTATTTTGTATACGGCCAATGCTCGTGCTCTTCTAAATGTCATCAGATGTCTTATACCTGTAGAAAATTCCCTTTTGTGTTCGCTTATCATATTTCCAAATCTCCTCTTTGGGGGGTCGAAAAATTCAAAGATATTGGTGTCATATTCGATTCTTAGCTTAACTACCACGGTGTCTCGTTTACCCGGTTTTGTTTTCAGATCTTCAAAACCGTTTAATAATATTTATATTACGGTGCATCTTTTGTTCCAATATCCTTGAATATATTTGTCATAAAACAATATGAATTTTCGTTTTTGTTCTTTCTTATTGAACTTACTTTATCTACACACTAATAGAAATTTTATGTTGCATTAGATTGTAGTGTTGTGTTACTCATACAAGATGCATGACAAATGTCCCATTCACATCTACAAAATGTCACATCACCTCAAGCTTCAAATTTGTACCAACTCATTTTTTTTGTCATATTGAGGTGAAGCGATTGACTTGAGGCGCACCTCATTTTTTGTCATATTGAAGTGCTTTGGTAATTTCGAAGCGATTGACTTGAGACTTTTGAGGCGCATCGATTGTAATACTCTATGGAAAATGTATGTACGCGAGACTAGTTTGATTTGTACCACCTCATTTTTTGTCATATTGAGATGCTTTGGTTAATTTCGAAGCGATTGACTTGAGACTTTTGAGGCGCAACGATTGTAATACTCAATTGAAAATGTATGTACGCGAGACTAGTTTGATTTGTACCACCTCATTTTTTGTCATATTGAGATGCTTTGGTTAATTTCGAAGCGATTGACTTGAGACTTTTGAGGCGCATCGATTGTAATACTCAATGGAAAATGTATGTACGCGAGACTAGTTTGATTTGTACCACCTCATTTTTTGTCATATTGAGATGCTTTGGTTAATTTCGAAGCGATTGACTTGAGACTTTTGAGGCGCATCGATTGTAATACTCAATGGAAAATGTATGTACGCGAGACTAGTTTGATTTGTACCACCTCATTTTTTGTCATATTGAGATGCTTTGGTTAATTTCGAAGCGATTGACTTGAGACTTTTGAGGCGCATCGATTGTAATACTCAATGGAAAATGTATGTACGCGAGACTAGTTTGATTTGTACCACCTCATTTTTTGTCATATTGAGGTGCTTTGGTTAATTTCGAAGCGATTGACTTGGGACTTTTGAGGCGCAGCGATTGTAATACTCAATGGAAAATATATGTACGCTAGAATAGTATGAGTTTGATTTGTACCACCTCATTTTTTGTCATATTGATGTGCTTTGCTCAACTTTGAAGCGATTGACTTGTGATAGTTGAGGCACAAGGATTGCAGTACAAGGCGAAAATGTATGCATGCGAGTTTAGTTTTGAGTTTGATTTGCACGATACTTAAACAAAAAATTTGGTGGTAATTAGCTACCATTTTTGGGAAATTGTTTAGTAGATTAGTAAGAGTACTGCTCTCCTTAGCATAAACGTTTTACCTACATTTTTTTTTTCATTTTTGAGTTAACGCCAAATTCAAAAACTACATACTCTATTAAATCATTCTCCAAAATATGAAAATCTTATCTTTTGTGGAAGTATGCTACAATCAATAATGAAAAATCCCCCATCTATAAAAAGACGTAACCAGTACTTAGCATAAATGTTCTATCCTACCGTAGCGGCGGCGGTGGGGCTGTATGGCTGCCAGCGGCGCTGATAATTGAAGGAATGCAACATGACACTTCATTTGAAGTATGACATTGTACCACCTCAAATTTGAAAATGAGTAACTCATACAAATACATATCAATATGACTGACGACCCAACACTATTAGATTGATTAAAAAAATAAACAGAGATCGAAAAAGGACAGAAAAAGCAATTGTTTGGGTCAAACAAATCCGGCGAAATTATGGGAAGGTTAATATCCTTACAGCGCTGATGTGCACGCTGAGTGGTAAATTAGAATAATAAAAAAAAACTCTAGCGCACCTGAACCGCTAGAAAACTAATTTTCGAAGAAATTGTCTTTGAGTGACAAAAAAGTGTGGAAAGACGTAATACACTGTTTTTTTAAATCATATCAAACATTCCTTATCTAAAGCAACAAAACTCAACTATAACACATATTATTCAGTGATGGCAGCACTTTCCAAACAAAGCAGCAATAAGTTTACCATAACAAGATCATACTCAAATCAACGTATCCTTTGAATTTCGTTCTCTTCGCAGGATTTCATCGAAGGTTTCAGCGGTTAAACGTTGTTTGAGGCTGCCATCCGAAAAATGTTCAAAACTCGAAAAATTTAAAAAAGAATTCCTTATTTTTATTGCAAATGCTTTGCATATGAGAACGTTGTTTGAAGCATCTGTTGGTGTAATATTTACGGCAATGGCTAATGCTGGTTAGACTGTTTCAACAGCAAAGCATAATGCATACCAATTCTGCTTCACGTTAAGTTACACCCAACCAGTAAATTTCGTTTCGATTGAATCACTGCGCTGGAAGTTATACGGGTGAAAAGAATTTTAGGGTTACCATCCTCAAAACTTATCAAATTTTTAAAGCGTTAATATTTGTTGTTAATTTTTATTGCAGGATCATTTCGATTTGGAAATCTAATGACATAATCGCTCAGTAAAGAAATTAAACAAAATTACAAAAATGGTCATAGCTGGCAGCCCTTTCATGATTTTGGTACGAAATTTCTATGACATTTGGTTCACAATAAAATCCATTTACAGCGTGAACTTCGTTCTGATTTTTACACTGGACCGGAAGTTATAGGGAAAAAAACTTTATTTCGCTGAACAAATTTGCAAGATTTAGGAGACAAAAATCACCATAGCTGGCAACTCTATTCTAATTTTTCAGCCAAATTTTCATCAAAGGTTACATAAAGTAAGATCCAAGTATTGGATGAATCTTGTCAAAATCTGATAGCTGAATCGGAAGTTATAGGCCAAAAACCGGTTTTTTTTCTGGGTGATTTTTCATGATGGTACCACTGGCACAGGGTTGCCCGCATTTCAAAATCACTTCTATCAGACCTGGTCCTAGCTTGTTCCAACATGTCCTGTAAATTTCACTATGATCGGATAATCCGGTCGTCAGTTCTCGTGAACAGAACTTTCGAGTGCTGAAAATAGAGGTAATTTGGTGCTGGGTTGCCGTTCTTGTGCAAATCGGAATTTTTAAAATTTTACTTTGACATGATGGACAAAGGTTAAAATTTATCAGTGAGTTGATTTTTTTGTCAAGAATCAAAAATTTTTCAGGAAGGTCAATGATTTGAAGGTTTTTTATTCAGGAGCCTGCCGTAGCTACAGGGTTACCCGCACTATCTTAAAAATCCACATGTGCTAAATTTTAGTCAACATAAATACGCTCTGTAAATTTCACGATGATCCATTGTTTTTCTTAGAAGTAATGACAAATCAAAATTTGAAAAAAAATCCTTGCCTACTTTTAGGCACCCTGCACCCACGCACGGCTCACAATTTCCAATTTTTTATCATAAACGAGCTTAGAACATAATTAGTTTTCATTCCCAATACTTTTCTTTAACAAAACTTTACACTGCTTGGAAATATAGGAGTACCTCAAAATTCACTAAAACGCTCGCCGCCGCCAAAAGGTTTAGAATATCTGAATTTGAGAAAGTTGTGGACCTACCTATTATATACATCTACGTTCTCCGAAAATTTCAGCTCAATTGAATCGGCCACTCCAGAGATTATCTCCCTTAATCATTTTGCTGATATATATATATATATATATATATATATATATATATATATATATATATATATATATATAAAGAAATATGAATTTTCGGCGAAACGAGTTTAATACTATTGTTCTTCGAACATTAGTAATAAGTCTGCCAAACTTACAAATTCATCTTCTTCATTAATATATACCAACACTCCACTCATTTACTTAATCAGCATTCGATTCATTTTCGTCTTTAGATCTTTTCATTTAATTTAATATCATTTCAGAGTTCTTCACATTCATTTCATGTTAGTTCAATTTTCCGCTCCAAACACAAATTCTTTTAATTTCATCTAATTCATAATCCAGTTCAATTGAAGACACAGTATTTTACTTTAATGTGCAACTATAATTTCACAAACTTTACTTCACTTATCATTTCTTTTTTTATTCCGAACAGATCTCTTAGAAATCGTCCTATATCGCATCTCAAAAACTCCATCCCCCCAAAAAACGTCTTTGAACTTCCAAAGCCACCAACTGAATGCATTTTTTCCGTCCCGCGGCAACTAATATTACCACCAAAACTTGTGGAAAATTCAATGATAGAACAACACGTGGCCATATGTCAGAAATTACCTACAGCCAGATTAAGAGTCAACTGTTAAGTAAGTGAAGTTTAAGATTTTCATTTTATTCCGCGCACTTTCACTACATTTGCGGGGACGACCCTGGCCCTGAGGTCGCATCCGGCCGGTCACATCTTTATTAGTCTTCACCACTCTCTAGTCAAGTATTTAAATACTTCCCGTGATACATCCATATCACTTTACCTTTTTCATCCACCAACTCGTATGTCACTTGTCTCGTCCACAAACTTGGGGGAAGTTTTGCAACAAATCGATCAGCCACACAGCTAAATGAGAAGTTTCTGATTCAAATTGTTTGTCATGGTGTCAAGTTCCTGTCACGGCTTCGTAGGTTGTACCGATTTACTCCTTTCACGTACGTTTACCACAAATTCTTCTTTACCTGGTTCTGAGCCAACCGCAACCGATCACTATTTGATGTCAAAGAAATCTCTCCATCTGCAAAAGCTTTGACTAATTTTAATAACGTATATTCAGAAGCATGTCAAACAGATCGAACATCAAGAAACGCGTTGAAAATCTTATATGCTCATGTACAACAGTACGAAATGCTGCACTTGCTTCTGCCATGTTATCCTCATTCTGATGTTTGTGTTTTATCTAGGCTCGAATAGCGGTAACGATTAAATGAGTTCTCTCAGAACTGTTATCTTGGGATGAATGAAATGGAAAGCATTTTTACCATTAACAGTAGCATTTTTACCATTAATTTGGTACTTTTAATAGCATTTCTACATCAAAAGCCGCCAATAAATTTGGTAAATCAAAATTAACTAGTAATAATTAACAGATTTGAATAAGATTGCTAATAAAATGATAAACAAAAGTCAATGTTCCTATTTGCCATTAATCATTTCAGAAGATCGAAATATTTCATCGGTTAGCGTTGTACGAATAACATCACCTACACCCAGCATGAAAGAGGACGAAGGTGAAGAACATGAAGATGAAGGAATCGGTGGTGACGATTCTGATTTGACAGGAGAATCGAAGAACGTCATGATTGAAAAGCCTGAAATTGTCGGTCTAACCGTCGAAGAATTTTATCCCGGCGAAGAGGCCAAAAAACTTGCAAAAGAAATTCTAAGTATGCCCTAAACCATTCTCTTTTAAAATATCCTTATTGTCGTGGTTTGTTTCATTTTACAGATTATGCTGGGGTCACAAATCCATTGCAAATCAAAATTGATTACGAATTCCAGCGCTTCGTCATTCAAAATGACCATTGCTACACACCGCTCACATCACCCAGTCAAAGTAAACCGAAAATTCTTCCAGAAATTGCAACGACTAGTGACGCTAAACTCGCACAAGCTCGGCAAAGTAGCACGACAACGATTCGTGCGAGGAAAACAACCGACACAGCTGCTGATGCTGACGAAAAGAGAAGCGAATCTGCTGATGAGGATGATGAATATTCGGATTATTCGGACACGAGTTCAAGTGCGGAATCAGACAACGATCGAGATAGTGACCTCGACTTCAGTGTGAATGATCGGGGAAGACGAAGAAAGGCAAGAACAAAGAAAACAAGAAAATCAATTGCGAAAACGCCAAGGAAGCAACGTCAATCTTTGACTGAGAAAGAAGTGCATGGTGATGACGAACAGAAAAAACCTGGTGCGACAATACGCAGTAACATAAGACAGTCGCTTTCGATGCAAAGTGCCACCAAATCAGTGCTAAAACCTGTATTCGCAACAAAATTGCCAACGAAACCTGTCCAGCGACTGCCAAGCTCGGAAGTAGATAAGCCGCAGCCAAGTGAACAAAAACCTCGCATCATACAAAGTGCACCAATTCAAAAAGCATTACAACAACAGCAACACATACAGCAGCGACAACAACAAATCCAGATGCAAATACAACAGCAGCAGCATTTAATCCAGCAACAGATACAACAGCAGCAACAACAGGAAGCTGCCAAGATCCAAGCTCAAAAAATTTATTTGTTTAAGAAAGAAACGGTTCCGACTCCAACTCGGATTGCGGACAACGCCTTGGTAGACCTGAATCCTGGGCCTAGTGTCAGTGCTCAAAATGTTACGGTTAAACAGATTATCCATATTCCAAGCCAATCGAATCCCAGTATGCAACTTTCTAGTGTGCCCATATCATCTGCTCCACACTTTCCCAGTCAACCAGTCGCAGCGAAAGGATTCATGCCATTGGTAGTTGAAACTGCAGTGAAAAATCAACTGCCAGCACAAATCTCAATTCAAACTCATACGAGCTCGACGGAACTTGCCATTGAAAATGACAAGCAACTAGATTTGATCGATTCGATAGTAAAAGACGAAATGCAAAAACCAAATGTGGTTTTGGTAAAGCATTCGCAAGAAACCAACAAGGATATTCCGCAGATAGTCAAAATGCTGGAAAGCACTGAGAGTGCAATACTGAATGCTAAGCCCAATATCCAAACCCAACTAGGTGCGATTCCTTCTACTTCTACTACGTTCACCCAGCCCGTTGAACATTTCGACATTGCGAATGCAGATCTTCTAGATAATCCGGACGACGATTTATACAAAGACCTTCTGCAACATGTTGCCGAACTGAGAAATGATCAGCATCTGCAAGAAGTGATTGGAAAGCAAGGGTTTGGCGCTGGTACTTCTTCGCCGCCAACGGTATCAGATGGTAATAAACAAGCTCAGCTAATTCAAAGTCAACAGATGGCGCAAGGAACGCCAACAATGAATGATCCACAAGTCCCAATCGCTAAGAAGGATCCAATTAAAATTGTGCGCGGTAATGGACGCGTTATAACGTTACCGCCAATCGAAGCTCCAACAACTCGTGCTAAACGTCGGGCACAGACCGTACCTTCAAGTGGCTCGCCCGCTCCAACAAGTACGCCTAAGCCTGTAGCAGCTGCCCTCAAGGCCGAATCAACACAAAGGCGAGATTCTGCTGAACAACGAACAGCTACTGCTACCCGAAAACGCGTCTCCGTGTCGTCTCAGAGTACTAACAAGGACGAAGAAATGGAAACTGAAGACAGTCAAGATGACTCCGAAGACGATCCTAATAAGTAATTTTGAATATTTTAGAAAAAGTGTAAAAAGTTGATGTTGTTTTCTTTTTGTAGGCTCTGGTGCATTTGCCGTCAACCTCATAATAATCGCTTCATGATTTGTTGCGATAAATGCGAGGATTGGTTCCACGGAACGTGCGTGAACATAACAAAGGCCATGGGCCGCGAAATGGAAAACACAGGCAAAGAGTGGACTTGTCCAAATTGTCTCAAGGACAAAAAAGTAATGACAAATTCAATAATATATAAACCACGAAATCTAACTAACGTTAAATATCACTACTTGCAGAAGCCGCTTCAAAAGAAAATCTCTGAAATTTTCGATAAGAAACCTGGTACGCCAACGGCTCCACCTAAAATGAAGCCGATACCCCGTAAAATATCTGCTACGCCTAGAAAGTCCACTGCCAAGAAGCATACCGTCGAGCCAACCGCTAAAAGTGCAGCTGAAGTTAACCAACGGAAAATAACTGATACCATGAAAGTAGCCTTCAAGCAGTCCGGTCCACCACCGCTTGTCAAGTCGGTGGAAACCACTCAGGGCAGTAGGAATGATACAGGCTCTAAAATGGGGATTGAGCAGCATCATGCCTCTCAAGGTGGTAAAACTGCGGACGCTTCGATGCGTAGCTGCATCGTGTGCAACAAATCCAGTCGGCCCAATTCGATTTATTGCAGTGATGACTGCATAAGACGACATGCTCAAAATGCATTGATTACTGTGAATAAAGCGGCGAAAGCAGCAGCTGCAGCAGCTGCGACCACTTCACCGGCTCCGCTTACACCAGAAGATAAGAAGAAAAAGTTTCCCAGCTCCTTCGAAGAGGCTCTTGCCAGAGCCTCGGAAAACACTCTCCCAGTAAAGACTAAAGTTGAAAGGGTACTTTTATTATTGTCTTGTAAAATTCTTGGTCTTATGTAAATCTTTTATAGGTTTATGTTTTCGAACGCAAGACCGGACGCATACTAACGGGAACCAGCGCTCCCACAACGGCTAACTTGAAAAAGTGGCTCCAAGAAAATCCAACGTTTGAAGTTGTGCAACCAAACAGTCCAGAAGCGATGGCGATCGAGGTAAGAGTTAGAGTAATACAGCGGGACAAATGTTAACTAAAAAATTTTACAGCGAAGCAAACAAAAGCATTTGAAAATCGGTCCGTTGAACATTACAACTTCAACCACATCAACGAGTCTACCATCGCCAAGCATGATAGCTACACCTCCTCCGCCACTAAAGAAAATCTCCGAGCCGAAGCCGGAACAGAAGCCAGAATTAACAGTGCGATTGCAAAAAATTACAATGGCTGAGGTGCAACGCAAAAACCAAAGACCTCAAATAGTAGAAGGGCCTCCTCGTCTCCAGAAGCAACTGAGCTCTGACGTGACAATCAAAATTCAGAACGCAAAGCAATATTCTGAAATCGCTAATCGTTCTCCCGTCACAGTCACGCCTCCTTTGAAAAAGTATCCCCAACAGGTGTCATTAAAACCAGTCAACAACACTCAGACTTCAAACGAGGGAAAACCTACCCCAAAGCCTATTCGAATCAAGCAGCAAAACCAAGCACTAGAGCAAAAAAATGTACAACCAGTTGAAATTCCTCCTAAGAATGATAATGAACCGGTCCGACTGAACGTTAGGAAAACTTTGAAGGAGCAGTTGCTCTCCAGGATGAATGAAATGAAGTTGTCAGAGACTAGCCGGCTGAGCGCCGATGAAGTTGAAAAGTTTGCTACCGAAGTCGAAAATGAAATGTACGCACTATTCAATAAAGATACGGGTGCGAAGTACAGGGCTAAATATAGATCGCTTATGTTTAATATTAGAGATAGGAAAAACCAAACGCTATTTAAGAAGATTTTGGAGCGGAAGCTCCAACCAAGACAACTGGTTCGGATGTCGCCCGAAGAAATGGCCAGCCAGGAATTAGCTCAGTGGCGTCAGAACGAGAATAAACACCAACTGGAGATGATCAAAAAATCAGAATTGGATTTGTTGTCCTGCGCAAAGAATTATGTTCTCAAGACACACAAAGGTGAGGAAGTAATCGAAAGCAAGTCCACGGATCGTGTCTCCTTGGACATATCCATACCGGTTGAAGATGTGGTGACAGTTCTGAATAACTCAGTGGTAAGCAGCACCAGCGAAACAGATTTAATGTCTCCTGGGAAAGAATCAAACAGGGCGCAGAGCCTGTCTGATTTATCACAGGATGCGGATAGTATCTACAATTCATCTTCTGCAACCGAGAGCTCGAAAGTAACAGACCAGATCAGGCATGCTGATCAACTAAAAGAGAAGAAAAAAGCTAAGTCTGACAAGGAACGGGAAAGGGATCGCCATGTTAGACCTAAAGAAAAGCATAAAACGATCAGAAAACGAAGTAGGAGCCGAAGCCGAGATCGCAGAAACAGGAGTCCATATCACGAAGAAAGGCAAAAAAGTCCAAACAGAGAAGAAAAACGCAAGAGTCCTAGTCGAGAGGAAAGACGCAAGAGCACATACGTCGAACAACATCAAAGGAGCCCGCATCGGGACGACCGACACAGAAGTCCACACAGGGAAGATCGTCACAGAAGTCCGCATCGGAGTGAAAAGCACAAAAGCCCACAGCGAGAAGATAGGCATAAGAGTCCACATCGAAGCGAAAAACACAAGAGTCCACAGCGAGAAGATAATCATCGGAACTCGCCACATGGCAACGAGCGCCATAAGAGTCCTCATCGAGAAGAAAGCCATACGAGCCCGCACAGAGAAGATGGCCGGAAAAGTCCTCATAAGTTCGAAAAGGCAAAAAGCCCTATTCGCGATAGCAACAGTGAAAGTAAGATTGGGCAAGAAAATATTGCAATATTCAGCAAAAAGGATGATAAGAAGGAAATGAATATTGCTGAAAAATCGGCCGATAAACCGTTTGAAGTGAAATTCAAGAACGTTCCGAAAAATCATCCAAAGCATAAGGAAAAAGAGGTGAAAACTCGAATCACGGAGACCTGCAACGTGATTGACCAAATCATTGAATCTTCAAAAACAGTCGAGGAAGCAGCAAACTTAGTTTCTAGCAAAGAGAAAACGGAATGTAAACCTATGTCATTGCCATCAGCCGTTAGTACATCCACGAGCGCATTGGCCACACCAACTTCAACGAAAGTTTCAAATCCTGTCGAAGCATCTTCCGGAGCTGATAGCGACCAGGAACCCACGAGTACTGTTAATATACCGACCCGACCTGAGGATCAATACAAAAAGTACGTAAGCGATTTGCCGTCGATTTTGTGGAGCGGCAGTATCAACATGATTGACGTAGCCACTTTCCAAATTGTGATACAACCCGTGACAGGAATTACAGTAGAATTAGAGAAGCAGCTACCAATTGAACTGGATGTGGTCGGTCGCATAAGTCCCGACACCGTTTGGGACTACATTTCGAAGATCAAGAAGAGTCCTAATAAAGAAATTGTTATAGTTCGTCTCGTACCTTCGTGCGAGTCAGAAAACGCTGCGTACTTTGCTTTGTACAAATATCTGAACAACAGGAAAAGATTGGGCGTGGTGAAAACAATTTCACCAAACATGAAAGATTTCTACATATTACCCCTAAGTGCAGGAAAATCGCTGCCTGGAATATTACAACCACAGGAATCGGTAGAGTTTTTCGAGGACGATACACGACCAGATTTACTTTTGGGCATCATTATACGAATAATGGGCAAGCGTGCAGCAACAGCGTCGGGACATGTAGGTCCGTCGAAGGTAATGAATATCTATTTTAATTTGATGTACCTTTCGCTTATACTACCTATTCCATAATCAGGTGGCGCGAAAATCGGACCATACATCTGTGATATCAAATACGTCTGCTGCTCCTGCAAGCGATTCACACTACACACCTCCGGGAAGCCCAAAGATGCTGGGGAAGAAAAAATCTGATGTGAAAAGTATAATATCAAGGCTCCCTCCGAAAAGTGATGATTCCATCGATATCAACTCAATCATCAATCCCGCAACAAAAGCTACAACAGGTAATAAGTAAATGTTTTGTGCTTGCATAGAATTTACAACTATGAATTTGTCAAAAGCTGCTTACACTGGTGACGATGCCGATGAGCCCTACTCACCCGGCGGTAGCAGTGACGACGATACTCCAATGCTCTCGAAACTCGGAAGCGGAAGTGTTTCTACGGATTCCATGACGGATGAAGATTTGAAGCGTAAGATGGATGAAATTAATCGGCAAATTGAGGCTAGAAAAATGGAAATTGCCGGAATGCTTGGCATTGATCAAAATTCATCTGTAAGTTAGAATTCATCATAAAGTATCGGATGACACTGATTATCATTTTTTCAGTCGTACTCGACGGGAGGAATGACGGAGCTCAAGCCAGCCCTAGCAAATATATCGATTCCATCGAATCTGCAGCAAATTTTGGCAAGTCTAAAACCGTCATCTGAATCTACCGGCTCAGGGCCACCACCACCACCGTCAATTGGTTCGCTCTTGGAAGCTGATGAAGAGTATGTTCCGGAGCCAGCATCAGCGAGTCGTTACAAACATTTGCGTAAGTATTACATTACTCATTTTAATGAAGTCGAATCTATTATCTATTTTGATAGCTCCTCCTCCGCCGCCGCCTACCAATTTCCTCCAACGGGCTGAGAAGATAGCTACTAGCAACAGCAGCAGTAGTAGTAGCAGATTAGCGCAATTAAGTGAAGCAGAACTTTTAAGCATGGTTCCCGACGATATTGATATGAAAGCGGAACCGACGAAGAAGAGCGAGACTGCCTCTGAACCGCCAACGAAAAAAACTCGTTGGCAGAAAGAGCCACCGCCGCCAGGGTTGGAAGAAGATTTCATTTAGAATTACGTACTCTTAGATGATACATAATGTTCTATGTATTCTTTAAACATTAAAATTAACCTTGTATGATGTAAGCCCAGCAGTAAAATGAATATCATTGGAAGTAAATATAGGAAATACGTGATGCTTATTGGAATTAGGATATAACTTGTATTTTGAGTTTATTTCAATCGCCACACTCGGTAATAATCTGTACATTGCTAATATACTATTAGTTTTTTTTTAGATCTCACAAATAATGGAAATAAAATACATCTGGACATAAGAAATTGTAATTTATCTAAATGGGATGAAATAAAATAATTGTAAATATTTTTAATCTTGCGGTGAATAATAATCTGAGTGGCGTAACGTGCTTGTAGAATAATTAGCCTTTAATTTGTTTCCAACACTGATTTTAATTTTTTAATTGGACGGTGTCCATTTTCTGATTGGGGCATAGTTTCTCTCATTTGTATGAGACTAACTAACGTTGGTTGGCTGTTTACGATTACGTTAGGCTAAGTTTTTCTGGCTGACACAAGGTAATGCATATACCGATTGGTCCGTCCAGATAAGACCTAGAGCTTAACGTTTAGCCCAGTGGCCATCGAACAGCAGACCTTTTTGCGAAGTGAAGAATGTCCTTGATCCTGTACTCTGCTACATGCGTGAGGTCCGCCAGTTCGGTTTACCGCAGTGCCAGGCGGTGATCCAGGATATGTTAAATTGTTTCTGAGACTCCCGACTCCTGACACTTCCTACTGATGTCACTGATTAGGAGTGTCAGTTGCTAAGGGTTGCTGGACCAATTTACAAATTCTACTTCTGCCCATCTCCTACGGTCCCTTGATATCTTCGGTTGAAGCTAAGAGTGGGGGTCAAATAGTCACTACATCTTGCATGCCCCAATACTGCTGTGCTCAAAGGATTTTGATTCGCAGTGTCCCGATTCCTTAAAAGTGACAGCAGCTTTTGTGGCGGTGCCTCTAACAAATAGATCAAGCGAGGGACGACGAAGCAGCACGTTCAACGCAAACGAAAGACGTGATTAAGGCATAAAAAGCCGCCAAATGCTGAATGCTGTTCGCAGTGTCAGCAAAGGTTAATTTATCCATTGCCGGCCACCAGACCAGGCAGCCGTAAGCAAGGATCGACCTTGATATCGCCGAATAGATCCAGGGCATTAGAGCAGCGCAGCCAGCATCTTTTTGGCACAAATCGCGCTGCTTGCGTTCTTTCCTCTATGTTGATTTTCCAGATGAACTTGCTGTTCAGAATAACGCCCCAATAGAGTGCAATTTGAGAACTAATCTATCGCCGCCCAACCTGATTGAGCCTATCTCAGGAATCCTGTATTTCACCGTGAAGGGTATTAAATCGATTTTATTGGAGTTATGTGCGGGTGTGTGTGCGGGAGTTCGGAGAGAGGCACCTTTTACCACATAAGCCAAAATACCTATTATGATCATACCCCAGCGTACCATAGTTTCCCAGATTTCTAATGAAATTGCATTTTTGCGCAATTTTTGAAGTAATCAGGGGTCTACACTGAGAAAACTAAATGTGAAATCGACAATTTGCTTTGATAACATCAAAGATTTGTAGAATTTTTGTGAAAGAAACGAATTATTTTGTTAAATCAACGAGTTTAATACCATCAACAGCTGTTGTTTTGGTTTTAATGATAAGTGAGTTTTTAGAAACAACAATCTTACTATCAACTTAAGCAAACAAATGCTGATTTCTAATATGTAAAATATTGCTAATTATAGTATATTCTTTTTCTCGCTTAACTAACAACATCAAAAGAATGCATACATCAAAATAAAAAAGTCCTATGAAAAACACAACGAAAATATACTCTGTACGATCATTTAAACGTCGAAATTCTTGAATTTACCAAATTCAACGTGCCACACTAAATTTTTAAGTGTTTTTTTCTATGTATTCGATGTTGTGAATAAAAATACACAGCTATTTTTTTTTATCAAATGAATTTTATTTGGTTAAGAAAAATTAATTATAAAGAAAATATTAAATAGTTCTCTAGAAACATCCGAATAATGTGGTTTGTAGATTAAAGGTCTATGATTTTCTGGATTATTTGGCTTCCGGCTGGTATGTTTTGATCGCCCAGCAGTAGTCAGCCAATATCATTGGACTCTATCTACCTTGATAACGCTTCTCCATCTTTGAAATGTCCTGGTGGAACCTTTGTCCATGCTCATCACCTCAGTCCCCAAATATTGTCATCATGAGGAACAGGTCTTATTGGTGAATATAAATTAGGGTATTGAACTGTGTGCGTTCTTTGGATTTATGCCTTTTATTAGAGTCTTATTGAGTTGTATTTGAGTCTTATAGAATTTTATTGGAGTCTCTAGGTCCAGTCCATATCATGGGAATAGCAAACGGCATAAGACGTCATCCTTTCTTCCAAGCAGATAAATTGTTTACACATGTTATGCAACAAATATGTGGGGTCCGAGATCTGTCTTGATGAGTCACTTCAAAACTAAAACACTAGCGATAACACTTCAAAATTAGATCAGAAAAATTTTGCGTCGCTTTTCGAAAGTCAGTGCACCACAAATATAACAAAAAGAGATAATACCGTTAATAAACTTTGTCGATATATTCGCGTAAGTACAGAAATTAGTTAACACCAAAAAAAATTTATTTTAATAGCGAAAACAAATATATAGCTCTCCTTTTTTACGGCTGTCCATATGCGTTTATCGCTAAAATACCGAAAATGAACTTGACCTCATCACAAGAAAACAGAGGATGATGGAAAAAAAATAAGTGCGTTTTCGTAATGAGGGTAAGTAGTCAAAACACGATCACCCATCAGAGTTCGTCTGGCATGACCACTGTTGATCAGTGTTATCAATGAAATCTATAAAAAATGCATTAAGTAAATATTGTAGTCTGGAAATCTTGTTTCCCCGAATCTCATTTACCTTTTCTGTCCACGCATCATTGAGTTATTGTAGCAAGTGTAAAGTAGTAAAAGTTTCTGAACTGTTTCACTGTTTTATTGTTTCTTAGTGATTTCCACTAGGCAATATGCATGTGCTTTGCCAAAGAGACTATTTTAACGAATGGCAATTTATGCAATATTGATTTTTCGAAAACCTATTCTGGGTATTAAAATGGTAAGTGATAAGATAGTTTGATGCTTTTCTCACTTTTGCATATGATAAAGTGAACTTATTTTGGTTTTGGTTCTTCTTAGGTGCCAGCTGATGGTATATCCTTCACTCCCTGCCAATCGCTTCCATTAATCAATCATATACTTTCAGCGCTATTTATTAGTTCTTATGCTATGTCCTTACTGACTACTAGTTTGGTCACCTCAACAGCATAAGCCTGCGCCTGCAGCCGTTGGTTTTGCATCTCTTACTAAAACTATACTCAACAATCATACTCCACAGGAACGGCGATAGGATACCCACTTCAGGACATCCATTTATCGCTTCCGTTTTCAAGTAGCAGTCTGCTCCAGCTTACGGCAGCAACAATCTCTGCATCAGAATGTTAAGTATCCATTTGAATAGGATGTCATCTATGTCATGAGCTTTCACAACATCATATAATTCCCTAAAGGGCGCACAGTCAAAGTCTCCTTCAATGTCTACCAAACTCCCATTGCATACTCACCAATTGATATCACTCCTTCAACTTTGGAAACCAGAGAATGAAGGGCTGATTCGCATGACTTTCCTCGCTGATACACATGTTGCTAATCATTTAATGGGTTAGTCCTAAATGATTTAGTATGTATGTGTCGTTCAACAAGTCTCTGCAGGCATTTCAGCACTATCAAAGCTAAGCTGATCGGCGATACAGATGCCTTCTCAGAGGTATAGGTGTCATCTGAATTAGAAGCACAGATATTTTTCTGTATTTCAACCACCGAAGTGGCCACCAATTACGTCCCAGGTGAAGTCCGAAGAGACTCCTTTTTTAATTTCACGAACTCACCATCTTTTTAGAGAGTCCAACTTAGCTGATTGGTCCTTCTCCAGGACCTTGCAGAGCTTCAACGTCTCTCGTGCATCTTCTAGCCCTTTAGAGAATGATCTGAGTCATTCCCTCTTCTAGGTCCACACCAAATTTTTAGAAGTTTCTGCCAGGCTCTGTAGGCGATCCAGTCATCCTCAATGTTGCTCTGTTGTTGCACTGTTGCTCTTCTGCAGTTCTTGGTCCACCAAGGAACCGTCTTGCTGCATCTATTCTTACTAATCGAGCAGGCATCTTCATAGCTACCTATTATGTCTCTCTTCAGAGTGCTCAATCAGATTCACTCACAAAAGTGGGAAAAATCCCAATGTTTAAAGTCAATAGCCCCGCAGAGGTTTTGAAATAAAAATCTCCTTCCTCTGGAATTACATTTGTTGTTACCCCAGCATCGCAGCCCAGAAGAAGTTCCAGTCTATCCAACTCAGCGTTCTCCAGATCCTGTGTTGGCGGTGGGACTAAGGAGTCAAAAGGAAAGTAAGCTGAGGCGACAATTGTGCGTTTCAGTCTGTCATTTTTTTGGCTGCACGAGGATCGCTGACAGGCAGTGCTGCCATTTTAGCATTTTGAATGCTAGATCTAGCATTATTTTTTCCAAAACGGCATTCGAAATTCCGAGTTAGCATCTAGCATTATTTTTAGCATTTAAATTTAGATTTCGGAATAACCTGGCATTCATCTATTTACAATCTCGCCCATAAAATTTTTCTCAATAATAGCTCTGTTCGTGTTCTTTCAGTCGCGTTCATAAAAGGAAACTTCCTGAATCATGTTGTGGCGGAAATTCATGAAAAATACAATAACGCGCTCATTGCATTTTTTTAGAAGTGACAACCAGAAGTGACAGTTGTCTGATTTTGAAATAATGATAGTGATTTTAAAGTCTAAAATATAAAGATTATAAAGTCATCTATATTGCTTTAAATATGGTAACGTTCAATTAAATCGTGATGATGCTAAAAATCAGTGATGTGGTCCCATCCACTTCAGACTACCAGGAGCCTCGGGCATCTACAAGTTCAAGTTTGCCAAAGTATGTGCATTCTAGTTAAATATTTTTTCCTGAATAATGTGAATCAATTGTTTTGTTAGGGCTTCAAATGCAAGCGATCGCATGGATAACGCTGGAGAAAAATCTTTGTTATCCGACACTAATACTTTTTCTTCACTTAAAAATAAATAATTGTTGCCGTTTTGATTGCGAGATTCCAAACGACGTTTTCAAAAATATTGGTAGAAATGAGCTTTACACAAGAGAAGAAGATTTAAACATAACTGATATATCTGTAATAGATATAGAATCATTTTAAGATGTAAATTTTAAACTTCTAATTTGTTTTTGTTATACATACGAGGGTTGATCAATAAGTAATGATAATGAATATAAACCAAGGTGATTAAACTTAAAAGAGATATATATATATATATATATATATATATATATATATATATATATATATATATATATATATATATATTTCAACATAGTCTTCTAACAGTTAATACATTTAGTCTATCTTTTTTCCAAACCCAGGATACCCTTAAGAAAAAAATCTTCATCTGGACTCTCCCAAAATGCCTCAACAGCAGCCATCACTTCCCTATCATCTTCGAATTCCTTACTCCGAAGGTGTTGTTTGAGCCGAGGAAAGAAGCAAAAGCGACTGAGAGCTAGATCTAGTGAATAGGGTGGGTGTTCAAGCAGTTCGAATCCTGTTTCTTTAATTTCATTCATCGCAATTGCAGCCTTGTGAGCCGGTGCGTTACTTTGAAGAAACAGAACTCCGGATCGCAATTTACCGTGTCTTTTCTCCTTCATTGCCTCTCGCAATCTTCTTATTAGGTCAGCTTAGTAAGAGCCTGATATAGTGGCTCCTTTTCCCAAATATTCCTCCATAATAATTTTTTCAGCGTCCCAAAAAACTGATGCCATAACCTTTCCTGCAGAGCTTGATACTTTTAATTTCTTCGGCATCGATGAAGAGGGTCGCTTCCAGGTCATCGATTGCATTTTGGTTTCTGGTTCAAAATGGTGGATCTAGGTCTTGTCCATGGTCACGAAATGTGACAAAAAATTCTCATGATCTGCCTGGAACTTTACGAGATTCATCCTTGAAATGTCGACTCGTTTCTTCTTATGCTTGTCCGATAACATTCTCGGTACCCAACGCGCAGAGACCTTCTTCATATGTAACTTGTTGGGAAAGATTTTGATGAGATCCATATGAGATCCCTGTGACCTCAGCTACATGCCTGATGGTCACTATTTGAATTGCCAATACGACATCTTCGACTTTTTTTACGTTGTCTTCAGTGAGGGATGCGGATGGACGTCCTTCGCGGTGTTCATCTTCAGTGAATGTTCTTCCCAGCTTAAACTCCTTGGCCTAGCGTGCAACGGTGAAATATGGAGGAGCAGAGTCCCCTAATGTTTCCACCATGTCGCCGTAAATGCCTCTGGTAGACAGTTTTTTCAAACAGTAGTACTTAATGACAGCTTTAATTTCGTTTTTCCCCATTTTCATGTTCTCTCTTCGACTGTTCGTATTCAAATGAATGTAGCTCCCTAGAATCGACGCCTCTTTTTTATTCATGCTGACTTAGTGAGTATATGTAGTAGTAAAAATTTTTTTTTTTTTTTTTAATTTTATGCGAACTGGAAATAACCCATTATCATTACTTATTGATCAACCCTCATATAACTATACATATTGTTTTCATATTGAACCATGTTTATTTCAATTAAATAAGAAAGCATTATTTAGCATTATAATTTTACAAGATCTAGCATTATTTAGCATTGAATAAAATTGAATCTAGCATTATTTCAAAAAAATAAATGGCAGCACTGCTGACAGGTCCCGCCTTGAAAGCTGTCTGAGCGTGGTGGTATCAAACGGATTGAAAACCAGAACACAGGTCCTCAGCCTTGTTGATATTTGATCAGTTTTGTCAATTTTTGTCAAAAGAATGTCCAAATCTTGGTATGCTGCAAGTTTATCTGAACAAATTTTATGCTTTTAGGCACAGGAGCGCCGAGCGCCGAGAAACTTCTCTGGCTAATTACGACCATCTGGTTCAAATCATCTTCACCAACGGTGGGGTTCTTCCTCACATTTCTGCCATATAATCTATAGTACTTTAAAAAATAAAAGTGAAAATAATAATAAAAATTTGTTAAATTATAGTAAACATTTTTGTTATTTATGTTTAAGTTGTTTGTAGCTTCAAACACTATAAAAACCTCTCAATGTTTTTACTTCTTTTCAGATTTTTGGTTATATGTTCAGATAAGAGGTCCGACTATTTTTTCAAATCCATCTACTTTGGGACATAAAATTTGCTTGCTAGTAAAAATATTAGTATGCAGCACTACCTTTAGGGACAAGTGCGTATTGTTTGAATACTAAGGGTTTTCACAGTATCTTGGCAATTTATGGAAATGAAAAAATAACTTTACAGCTTCAAACTGATTGGAAACTTGTGAAGGAAATTCCTGATATTATGGGTAATAGGATTTCAACTGCACATAATATCATCAAAAAACTTAAAAGTAGAGGAAAGAAATTGAATACAAATGATGAGAAGCTTATAAAACATATCAACAAGTATACTTTGCGTTGATAGACGAAATACAGATTCAGCAGGGGAAAAGAAGAGCAAATTCAGTTCACGTTCAACAATTGAAACGGTTCGAAGCAATTTTGAGAAAAATTGTAAAAATATGTTAAAATTTGCAAAACCCCAGTTAAGTAATCAGGTTGAATTAGAATATTTTAATTTCTAACCAGATTTTAACTGTCACTAGTATTAAGATCATATATATGCTTTTATCCTTATCGTATCTCTGGTACATCTAAAAGCTGTCTAAGCTGTTATAGTATATGCAATTAACTCGTCCTTCAATACTGTAAGCACTGCTTATTTTAAAGGATTCAAACAAATATATGTACATTAAAAATGAAAACCCAAAATCAAATCACATTATCTTACTGGCCAACTTATGTCTAACTTTTGCTGTCATTGAAATCTGCTTGTAAAAAACGATTGGTACAGCAAATATAGTACGAAAATATAACGGATATTCGAAAAAAAATTTATTTGGACACCATGGTGATTGATCTAGCTGACTTTCTGATGCAAATGCTCTAATGATTTTTCACTTGAAATGAGACAAAAAGGTTCAAATTGCTTGATGCTACTGAACAATATAAAGAACTGTGATCTCTAAACCGATACTAATATTCGTGAATTAGGAGCTGAGTCATTTGTATTGACAAAAAAAGGACTTCTGCTACGTAGGGGAAGCGTAATGAATATCGATTAAAAGTTTATTTATTGTATTTTCGGTACATAATCTGGCGGAGAATTCAACGTGAAAAGTTTCCTGCTTATGCCTAGTACTATACTCTTCGCGAAACGAATTCAACGGTCAAATCCCATACAAAAAGAGCTTTTCAATTCGTCAGTAAAGCTCTTTTGTATGGGATTTGACCGTTGAATTCGTTTCGCGAAGAGTATAGTACTAGGCATTAATACGGGATCACAAACTCGTCGAGTGAAATTATTACTCGCATTTCTGATTAGATCATTTTTGACCAGTTTGTAAACAAATTGATCCAATTTAGGTAGGTTATCTGTAATATTTTTACTGTTTTAAAACAGTTGGTTCAAGTGTTAATGTTTTAAAATACTGTCATGACGTCCAAGGCTAATTCAACAGGTACTTGCCTAACATTGTGATGTAAACAATTTCAAAATTATGTTTAAATTTTATTTATTAGTCTGTAAAAGTCCATTGGCTGGTGCAACCGCTACATGTAGTGTTCAACAACAATTTGCTACAAACAATTTGCCACTCTATTGTGAGCCCAAGAGCTTTTATTCAAACGGTTTTGCTGCTCAGAGAATCCGCCTCAGTGAGATCGCTCAAGCAAGTTTTTGTTGTTTTCAATGCTACTAACCCGACCAGAACTCAAAAGAGGTGCAAAAAACAAAAGGAACTATAAATTTAGAACAAAACAGATAGTTGTATTTTAAGGTTGCTCGGGAAAATACGTCAAGTAATAGGAAGTGATGCTTCCCACCACTTCCTATTACTTGACGTATTCTCCTGAGCAACCTTAAAATACAACTATCTGTTTTGTTCTGAATTTATAACGAGCCGAAATAGGATCTGATGTATATTTCCGATAATCTGGGCATATGATGCACATTTCTTTATTAAATACTTGTGAGAAGTTCAGTTTTTTAATTCTTTATACTTTAAAGTACTGTTACCTCCGATAAGTTAAACGGTGCACATTAAGCTAGCTTATAAAATATATTATCTGTAAATTTTTGTAAAATGAGCGTATATTTCTCATTTTAGAAAATTAAAGCGCGGTTACACATTTGGGTCATAAAATCACAGCCATAAGTCTTCAATGTATCTGCCACTAGTTCGCATTTCTTTTAAAATGCCATTGGCTTCCTCTGAATCCAATTTACACACTGTCTTTATACAATCTTCAATACACATCATAATACTTTTTGAAATGCGACTTCCGTCAGCACACACGTAAATTTTCGTGTTTGGATCCATTATCAAATTAATAAACCGCTCAGCATTCTCCACAATCTGATCTTGGACGTACTTGAATTTCGACTCCGTTTCACGTGAGAAACTCTCGAAATATTCGCTAATAACTCCTGCTTTGAATAACTGGATAATACGTTCCCGATATGGCGAGTTGTGATAGTACTTGGCACCACTAAACAGCCATGTTTTGTAATGATCTGTTTTAATTCCACATTGTTTTTCAAGTTCAGATTTATGCTCCATAAACCCGATAAATGGCGAAATTGCACAGCCAACACCGATCATAACTATGTTTTTATCAATATTTTCTTCAGTGTAATTGAAACTATTCCTTGCGCGAAAGTATAAGCGCACAGTGCAAGATGTATTGCGATTCGTCATGAATTCCTCAGCCTGTCTTTCCATCATTCCGGTCGTCAGACCCTTTTGAGGTTTGTTTTCTAAAACTGAGAAGATAATTTTTATTTCGTGCTGTGCTACTAGCGGGCTATTAGCTATCGAATACGGTCGAGGCAGAAGTCGAGGCAAATGTTCAAGTAGAACTCCGAACGGCGGCTTGCATAATGGGAATGATTTCAATAGTCCGACGAACGTAATGCCTCGTTTAGCTATGTGTTCATTGTACACTTCAGATCCATCTTTAGAGCACAATACTTTCAGAAGCAGACGTTCAGCTCCGTTTCTCGTAAAATCAACTAAAGCTCGGAGGAACAGTTTCTTAGGAACCGAGTGAATATTTAAATGGTATTTCAAGAGATGTTTGTATGTAGTCTTCATGGGCAGATAGACTGGAAGTTTAGCTCCTTTTTTCTGTGTTGTTTTGAGTATTGAAACGTCAATTAAATTGTCTGCATGTGTCATAAATCCCAGTGCTTCGAGGAGGAAGTTGACGTCATCTTCTATGTTGACGGGAAGAATGCCTACGGTGTCCCCAGGTAAAAAATCAACTGGGTGACTCTGTAAGTGAAGTATTACAAGCAATAGATTTTACGATCAAAATAAAAAATGTGAACCGCTCACCTTAATATCGAACACGATCTCTATCAACTTCTTAATATCATTTCCTTGACACAATATTCCGGCAGACTTTAGGGGCACTTCAAACAATTCAGAACGAGCAAAGGGTAGAGTTTTGTAGTCAATTTTGTCTACTGCATCATTCTGAAAATTAAATGATTCGTTGCTCGGGATATTTTCTAACGATGATAGTTACCCATAAACCCTCAGTGGTTATTGTTTCGATGAATCTTTCAGGCTTCGCTGGTAATATGAGATTTTTTCCGTGAAACTCATCTAAATTTATATCGGAAAAATGTGCTAGGTGCATCGTTTTTAACAGATAAAATACTTTTGTCGCCTGTTTCAGCAAACGCAGATTCTTCACTAGAACTCAATTTCTGTTGTGCACACTGTAAATTAGCGATTTGATTAATCATTCATCTGTCATGTGAATATCCGAATCCGAGACACCTATCTCTACTTCTAGTACAGTCATCGTGGTAAATCATGAGAAACATCTCAGTAATAGGTCTGTTCCCGGACTTTCAGTCACTGAATTTTCCTGAATTTTCCTGAATCATGTGGTGGGAGAAATTCATGAAAAGTACGG
This sequence comes from Nemotelus pantherinus, assembly GCA_963978885.1. Classification (NCBI taxonomy): domain Eukaryota; kingdom Metazoa; phylum Arthropoda; class Insecta; order Diptera; family Stratiomyidae; genus Nemotelus; species Nemotelus pantherinus. The sequence continues at coordinate 75,397,529 of OZ022264.1, read as the reverse complement.
GAACGCTCTCATTGCATTTCCTGAAAATTGACAAACAAAAGTGTCAGTTTTCGGTTTTTGGAAGAACAATAGTGATTGTACGGTTATCCTGAGCGGTGATAAATTATCGCCACAAAAATATTCGACCTTCATAGCAAAATTACGCAAAAAATATGTTGCTTGCCGCGCACATTTGAAACTATTTACTCGCACCACACCATTTGACACTTTTCAGTATTTTTCAGTAGCTCAGACCCTACTGAATTTTACTGAGAGAGGGGAAATTTTCAGTTTTCAGTAAAACGGAGTACGGGAACAGCTTCATTGCAATTAATCGCGATTAATTGTAATTAATGGTGGTACGGGAACAGACCTAATAGGTCTGTTCCCGTACTACGATTAATTGCGATTAATCGCGATTAATTGCAATGAAGCTGTTCCCGTACTCCGTTTTACTGAAAACTCAAAATTTCCCCTGTTTCAGTAAAATTCAGTAGAGTCTGAGCTACTGAAAAATACTGAAAAGTGTCAAATGGTGTGGTGCGAGTAAATAGTTTCAAATGTGCGCGGCAAGCAACATATTTGTGCGTAATTGTGCTATGAAGGTCGAATATTTTTGTGGCGATAATTTATTAATAATAATTTTACCTTACAATCATTATTGCCCTCCCAAAAACCGAAAACTGACACTTTTGTTTGTCACTTTTCAGGAAATGCAATGAGGGCGTTCCCGTACTTTCATGAATTTCCCCCACCACATGATTCAGTAAAATTCAGGAAAATTCAGTTACTGAAAGTACGGGAACATACCTAATAGATCTGTTCCCGTACTACAAGTAATTGCGATTAATTGCAATGAAGTCGTCCCCGTACTCCATTTTACTGCAAACTGAAAATTTCCCCTCTTTCAGTAAGAACGATGAAATTTCAGCAGGGTGCTATGCCGTAATGCAGAACGATGACGTCACAGCAATAGGCCAAAATGTCGTGAAAAACACACGCAGTCTTATGGGACGTCCGCGAGAAAATGTTAATTGTACAGGTTGTGTTGAAGTGAGTGGAGTGAAAACAAAGTGAAATCCGCGGAAAAGAGCTAGTGAACAGCTAAAACACATATTAATGCGGTGCGTGCGGTAAAATGTGAAAAATTCGCTACGAAATGTTTACAAGCTGGTGTAAGGTTATGTGACTATTGTGTCGATTCACTGTCGATACAATTGATTGACACAAAATTCAAGCTATGACTATATATTATAACTACAACGCGTTCACGCAAAAAATGAATCATTAATCAGATTCGCTCAAGATTCGCTCCAGTTTAGCGCCAGATTTGCTTCAGATTCGCTCCACTTTCGCACCACATTCGCTCCAGATTCGCTCCAGATTCGCTCCAGTTTCACTCAAGATTCGCTCCTGATTCGCTCCAGCGTCGCCTCAGTTTCGCTCCAGGTTCGCTCCAGATTCGCTCCAAATGCGCTCCAGTTTCGCTCCAGATTCGCTCCAGAATCGCTCCAGTTTCGCATCAGGTTCGCTCCAGTTTCGCTCCAGATTCGCTCCAGTTACTCTCCAGATTCAATCCAGTTTCGCTCCAGTTTCGCTCCAGTTTCACTCCAGATTCGCTCCAGAATCGCTCCAGTTTCGCATCAGATTCGCTCCAGTTTCGCTCCAGATTCGCTCCAGTTTCGCTCCAGATTCGCTCCAGTTTCGCTCCAGATTCGCTCCAGTGTCGCTCCACTTTCGCTCCGGATTCGCTTCAGATTCGCTCCAGATTCGCTCCAGTTTCGCTCCAGTTTCGCTCCAGGTTCGCTCCAGATTCGCTCCAGATTAGATCCAGATTCGCTTCAGATTCGCTCCAGTTTTGCTCCAGATTCGCTCCAGATTCGCTCCACTTTCGCTCCACATTTGCTCCAGATTCGCCCCAGTTTCGCCCCAGTTTCGCTCCACATTCTCTCCAGATTCGCTCCCGATTTGCTCCAGTTTCGCTCCAAATTCGTTCCAGTTTCGCTCCAGATTCGCTCCACTTTCGCTCCAGATTCGCTCCAGATTCGCTCCAGTTTCGCTCCAGATTCGCTTCATATTGGCTCCACTTTCGGTCCACATTCCCTCCAGATTCGCTCCAGTTTCACCCCAGTTTCGCTCCAAATTCGCTCCAGTTTCGCTCATGATGCTCTCCAGATTCGCTCCAGTTTCACCCCAGGTTCGCTCCAGTTTCGCCCCAGTTTCAATCCACATTAGCTCCAGATTCGCTCCAGATTCGCTCCAGATTCGCCCCAGGTTTGCTTTAGATTCGCTCCACTTTCCCTCCAGATTCACTCCAGTTTCGCTCCAGATTCGCTTCAGATTCGCTCGACTTTCGCTCCACATTCCCTCCAGATTCGCTCCAGATTCGCTCCAGTTTCAAACCAGTTTTGCTCGAAATTCGCTCCAGTTTCGCTCATGATGCGCTCCAGATTCGCTCCAGTTTCGCCCCAGTTTCGCTCCACATTCGCTTCAGATTCGCTCCAGATTCGCTCCAGATTCGCTCCAGTTTCGCTCCAGTTTCGCTCCAGTTTCACTCCAGATTCGCTCCAGAATCGCTCCAGTTTCACATCAGATTCGCTCCAGTTTCGCTCCAGATTCGCTCCAGTTTCGCTCCAGATTCGCTCCAGTTTCGCTCCAGATTCGCTCCAGTGTCGCTCCACTTTCGCTCCGGATTCGCTTCAGATTCGCTCCAGATTCGCTCCAGTTTCGCTCCAGTTTCGCTCCAGATTCGCTCCAGATTAGATCCAGATTCGCTTCAGATTCGCTCCAGTTTTGCTCCAGATTCGCTCCAGATTCGCTCCACTTTCGCTCCACATTTGCTCCAGATTCGCCCCAGTTTCGCTCCACATTCTCTCCAGATTCGCTCCCGATTTGCTCCAGTTTCGCTCCAATTTCGTTCCAGTTTCGCTCCAGATTCGCTCCACTTTCGCTCCAGATTCGCTCCAGATTCGCTCCAGTTTCGCTCCAGATTCGCTTCATATTGGCTCCACTTTCGGTCCACATTCCCTCCAGATTCGCTCCAGTTTCACCCCAGTTTCACTCCAAATTCGCTCCAGTTTCGCTCATGATGCTCTCCAGATTCGCTCCAGTTTCACCCCAGGTTCGCTCCAGTTTCGCCCCAGTTTCAATCCACATTAGCTCCAGATTCGCTCCAGATTCGCTCCAGATTCGCTCCAGATTCGCCCCAGGTTTGCTTTAGATTCGCTCCACTTTCCCTCCAGATTCACTCCAGTTTCGCTCCAGATTCGCTTCAGATTCGCTCGACTTTCGCTCCACATTCCCTCCAGATTCGCTCCAGATTCGCTCCAGTTTCAAACCAGTTTTGCTCGAAATTCGCTCCAGTTTCGCTCATGATGCGCTCCAGATTCGCTCCAGTTTCGCTCCAGATTCGCTCCACTTTCGCTCCAGATTCGCTCCAGATTCGCTTCAGATTCGCTCCAGATTTGCTCCAGATTCGCTTCAGACTAGCTTCAGATTAGCTCCAGATTCGCTCCCGATTCGTTCCAGTTTCGCTCCAGCTTAGCTCCAGATTCGCTCCAGATTCGTTCCAGTTTCGCTCCAGATTCGCTCCAGTTTCGCTCCAAATTCGCTTCAGTTTCGCTTCAGATTAGCTCCAAATTCGCTCCAGTTTCGGTCCAGATTCGCTCCAGAATCGCTCCAAGTTCGCTCCAGATTCGCTCCCAGTTCGCTCCAGTTTTGCTCCAGATTCGCTCCAAATTCGCTCCAGTTTCGCTTCAGATTCGCTTCAGATTCGCTCCAAATTCGCTCCAGATTCGCTCCACTTTCGCTCCACATTCGCTCCAGATTCGCTCCAGATTTGCTTCAGATTCGTTCCAGTTTCGCTGCAGATTCGTTGCAGATTCGCTTCAGATTCGTTCCAGTTTCGCTGCAGACTCGCTATAGTTTCGCTCCAGATTCGCTCCAGATTCGTTCCAAGTTCGCTCCAGATTCGCTCCAGTTTCGCTCCAAATTCGCTCCAGTTTTGCTCCAAATTCGCTCCAGTTTCACTCCAGATTCGCTCCAGATTCGCTCCACTTTCGCTCCAGATTCGCTCTAGATTCCCTCCAGTTTCGCTCCAGATTCGTTCCAGTTTCGCTCCAGATTCGCTCCAGATTCGCTACACATTCGCACCACATTCGCTCCAGATTTGCTCCAGTTTCGCTCCAGATTCGCTCCACTTTCGCTCCAGATTCGCTCCACTTTCGCTCCAGATTCGCTCCAGATTCGCTCCAGTTTCGCTCCAGATTCGCTCCAGATTCACTCCAGATTCGCTCCAGATTCGCTCCAGATTTGCTCCAGTTGCACCCCAGTTTCGCTCCAAATTCGGTCCAGTTTTGCTCATGATGCGCTCCAGATTCGCTCCATTTTCGCTCTAGATTCGCTCCAGATTCGTTCCAGATTCGCTCCAGATTTGCTCCGGATTCGCTTCAGATTAGCTCCAGATTCGCTCCAGATTCGTTCCAGTTTCGTTCCAGCTTAGCTCCAGATTCGCTCCAGCTTCGTTCCAGTTTCGCTCCAGATTCGCTCCAGTTTCGCTCCAAATTCGCTCCAGTTTCGCTTCAGATTTGCTCCAGATTCGCTCCAGCTTCGGTCCAGATTCGCTCCAGATTCGCTCCAAGTTCGCTCCAGATTCCCTCCCAGTTCGCTCCAGTTTTGCTCCAGATTCGCTCCAAATTCGCTCCAGTTTCGCTTTAGATTCGCTTCAGATTCGCCCCAGATTCGCTCCAGATTCGCTCCAGTTTCACCCCAGTTTCGCTCCAAATTCGCTCCAGATTCGCTCCACTTTCGCTCCACATTCGCTCCAGATTCGCTCCAGATTTGCTTCAGATTCGTTCCAGTTTCGCTGCAGATTCGTTGCAGATTCGCTTCAGATTCGTTCCAGTTTCGCTGCAGACTCGCTATAGTTTCGCTCCAGATTCGCTCCAGATTCGTTCCAGTTTCGCTCCAGATTCGCTCTAGTTTCGCTCCAAATTCGCTCCAGTTTCGCTCCAAATTCGCTCCAGTTTCACTCCAGATTCGCTCCAGATTCGCTCCAGATTCGCTCCAGATTCGCTCCACTTTCGCTCCAGATTCGCTCTAGATTCCCTCCAGTTTCGCTCAAGATTCGTTCCAGTTTCGCTCCAGATTCGCTCCAGATTCGCTCCACATTCGCACCACATTCGCTCCAGATTTGCTCCAGTTTCGCTCCAGATTCGCTCCACTTTCGCTCTTGATTCGCTCCAGATTCGCTCCAGTTTCAATCCAGATTCGCTCCAGATTCACTCCAGATTCGCTCCAGATTCGCTCCAGATTTGCTCCAGTTGCACCCCAGTTTCGCTCCAAATTCGGTCCAGTTTTGCTAATGATGCGCTCCAGATTCGCTCCATTTTCGCTCTAGATTCGCTCCAGATTCGTTCCAGATTCGCTCCAGATTTGCTCCGGATTCGCTTCAGATTAGCTCGATTCGCTCCAGATTCGCTCCACTTTCGCTCCAAATTCGCTCCAGATTCGCTTCAGATTCGCTCCAGATTTGCTCCAGATTCGCTTCAGACTAGCTTCAGATTAGCTCCAGATTCGCTCCAGATTCGTTCCAGTTTCGTTCCAGCTTAGCTCCAGATTCGCTCCAGATTCGTTCCAGTTTCGCTCCAGATTCGCTCCAGTTTCGCTCCAAATTCGCTCCAGTTTCGCTTCAGATTTGCTCCAGATTCGCTCCAGTTTCGGTCCAGATTCGCTCCAGATTCGCTCCAAGTTCGCTCCAGATTCCCTCCCAGTTCGCTCCAGTTTTGCTCCAGATTCGCTCCAAATTCGCTCCAGTTTCGCTTCAGATTCGCTTCAGATTCGCCCCAGATTCGCTCCAGATTCGCTCCAGTTTCACCCCAGTTTCGCTCCAAATTCGCTCCAGATTCGCTCCACTTTCGCTCCACATTCGCTCCAGATTCGCTCCAGATTTGCTTCAGATTCGTTCCAGTTTCGCTGCAGATTCGTTGCAGATTCGCTTCAGATTCGTTCCAGTTTCGCTGCAGACTCGCTATAGTTTCGCTCCAGATTCGCTCCAGATTCGTTCCAGTTTCGCTCCAGATTCGCTCTAGTTTCGCTCCAAATTCGCTCCAGTTTCGCTCCAAATTCGCTCCAGTTTCACTCCAGATTCGCTCCAGATTCGCTCCACTTTCGCTCCAGATTCGCTCTAGATTCCCTCCAGTTTCGCTCCAGATTCGTTCCAGTTTCGCTCCAGATTCGCTCCAGATTCGCTCCACACTCGCACCACATTCGCTCCAGATTTGCTCCTGTTTCGCTCCAGATTCGCTCCACTTTCGCTCCACTTTCGCTCCAGATTCGCTCCAGATTCGCTCCAGTTTCGCTCCAGATTCGCTCCAGATTCACTCCAGATTCGCTCCAGATTCGCTCCAGTTGCACCCTAGTTTCGCTCCAAATTCGCTCCAGTTTCGCTCATGATGCGTTCCAGATTCGCTCCATTTTCGCTCTAGATTCGCTCCAGATTCGTTCCAGATTCGCCCCAGATTTGCTCCGGATTCGCTTCAGATTAGCTCCAGATTCGCTCCAGTTTCGGTCCAGATTCGCTCCAGATTCCTTCAACTTTCGCTCCAGATTCGCTCCAGTTTCGCTCCAGTTTCGCTCCAGTTTCACCCCAGTTTCGCTCCAAATTCGCTCCAGATTCGCTCCACTTTCGCTCCACATTCGCTCCACATTCGCTCCAGATTTGCTTCAGATTCGTTCCAGTTTCGCTGCAGATTCGTTGCAGATTCGCCTCAGATTCGTTCCTGATTCGCTGCAGACTCGCTATAGTTTCGCTTCAGATTCGCTCCAGATTCGTTCCAGTTTCGCTCCAGATTCGCTCCAGTTTCGCTCCAAATTCGCTCCAGTTTCGCTTCAGATTAGCTCCAGATTCGCTCCAGTTTCGGTCCAGATTCGCTCCAGATTCGCTCCCAGTTCGCTCCAGTTTTGCTCCAGATTCGCTCCAAATTCGCTCCAGTTTCGCTTCAGATTCGCTTCAGATTCGCCCCAGATTCGCTCCAGATTCGCTCCAGTTTCACCCCAGTTTCGCTCCAAATTCGCTCCAGATTCGCTCCACTTTCGCTCCACATTCGCTCCAGATTCGCTCCAGATTTGCTTCAGATTCGTTCCAGTTTCGCTGCAGATTCGTTGCAGATTCGCTTCAGATTCGTTCCAGTTTCGCTGCAGACTCGCTATAGTTTCGCTTCAGATTCGCTCCAGATTCGTTCCAGTTTCGCTCCAGATTCGCTCCAGTTTCGCTCCAAATTCGCTCCAGTTTCGCTTCAGATTAGCTCCAGATTCACTCCAGTTTCGGTCCAGATTCGCTCCAGATTCGCTCCCAGTTCGCTCCAGTTTTGCTCCAGATTCGCTCCAAATTCGCTCCAGTTTCGCTTCAGATTCGCTTCAGATTCGCCCCAGATTCGCTCCAGATTCGCTCCAGTTTCACCCCAAATTCGCTCCAGATTCGCTCCACTTTCGCTCCACATTCGCTCAGATTCGCTCCAGATTTGCTTCAGATTCGTTCCAGTTTCGCTGCAGATTCGTTGCAGATTCGCTTCAGATTCGTTCCAGTTTCGCTGCAGACTCGCTATAGTTTCGCTCCAGATTCGCTCCAGATTCGTTCCAGTTTCGCCCCAGTTTCAATCCACATTAGCTCCAGATTCGCTCCAGATTCGCTCCAGATTCGCTCCAGATTCGCCCCAGGTTTGCTTTAGATTCGCTCCACTTTCCCTCCAGATTCACTCCAGTTTCGCTCCAGATTCGCTTCAGATTCGCTCGACTTTCGCTCCACATTCCCTCCAGATTCGCTCCAGATTCGCTCCAGTTTCAAACCAGTTTTGCTCGAAATTCGCTCCAGTTTCGCTCATGATGCGCTCCAGATTCGCTCCAGTTTCGCTCCAGATTCGCTCCACTTTCGCTCCAGATTCGCTCCAGATTCGCTTCAGATTCGCTCCAGATTTGCTCCAGATTCGCTTCAGACTAGCTTCAGATTAGCTCCAGATTCGCTCCCGATTCGTTCCAGTTTCGCTCCAGCTTAGCTCCAGATTCGCTCCAGATTCGTTCCAGTTTCGCTCCAGATTCGCTCCAGTTTCGCTCCAAATTCGCTTCAGTTTCGCTTCAGATTAGCTCCAGATTCGCTCCAGTTTCGGTCCAGATTCGCTCCAGAATCGCTCCAAGTTCGCTCCAGATTCGCTCCCAGTTCGCTCCAGTTTTGCTCCAGATTCGCTCCAAATTCGCTCCAGTTTCGCTTCAGATTCGCTTCAGATTCGCTCCAAATTCGCTCCAGATTCGCTCCACTTTCGCTCCACATTCGCTCCAGATTCGCTCCAGATTTGCTTCAGATTCGTTCCAGTTTCGCTGCAGATTCGTTGCAGATTCGCTTCAGATTCGTTCCAGTTTCGCTGCAGACTCGCTATAGTTTCGCTCCAGATTCGCTCCAGATTCGTTCCAAGTTCGCTCCAGATTCGCTCCAGTTTCGCTCCAAATTCGCTCCAGTTTTGCTCCAAATTCGCTCCAGTTTCACTCCAGATTCGCTCCAGATTCGCTCCACTTTCGCTCCAGATTCGCTCTAGATTCCCTCCAGTTTCGCTCCAGATTCGTTCCAGTTTCGCTCCAGTTTCGCTCCAGATTCGCTACACATTCGCACCACATTCGCTCCAGATTTGCTCCAGTTTCGCTCCAGATTCGCTCCACTTTCGCTCCAGATTCGCTCCACTTTCGCTCCAGATTCGCTCCAGATTCGCTCCAGTTTCGCTCCAGATTCGCTCCAGATTCACTCCAGATTCGCTCCAGATTCGCTCCAGATTTGCTCCAGTTGCACCCCAGTTTCGCTCCAAATTCGGTCCAGTTTTGCTCATGATGCGCTCCAGATTCGCTCCATTTTCGCTCTAGATTCGCTCCAGATTCGTTCCAGATTCGCTCCAGATTTGCTCCGGATTCGCTTCAGATTAGCTCCAGATTCGCTCCAGATTCGTTCCAGTTTCGTTCCAGCTTAGCTCCAGATTCGCTCCAGCTTCGTTTCAGTTTCGCTCCAGATTCGCTCCAGTTTCGCTCCAAATTCGCTCCAGTTTCGCTTCAGATTTGCTCCAGATTCGCTCCAGCTTCGGTCCAGATTCGCTCCAGATTCGCTCCAAGTTCGCTCCAGATTCCCTCCCAGTTCGCTCCAGTTTTGCTCCAGATTCGCTCCAAATTCGCTCCAGTTTCGCTTTAGATTCGCTTCAGATTCGCCCCAGATTCGCTCCAGATTCGCTCCAGTTTCACCCCAGTTTCGCTCCAAATTCGCTCCAGATTCGCTCCACTTTCGCTCCACATTCGCTCCAGATTCGCTCCAGATTTGCTTCAGATTCGTTCCAGTTTCGCTGCAGATTCGTTGCAGATTCGCTTCAGATTCGTTCCAGTTTCGCTGCAGACTCGCTATAGTTTCGCTCCAGATTCGCTCCAGATTCGTTCCAGTTTCGCTCCAGATTCGCTCTAGTTTCGCTCCAAATTCGCTCCAGTTTCGCTCCAAATTCGCTCCAGTTTCACTCCAGATTCGCTCCAGATTCGCTCCAGATTCGCTCCAGATTCGCTCCACTTTCGCTCCAGATTCGCTCTAGATTCCCTCCAGTTTCGCTCCAGATTCGTTCCAGTTTCGCTCCAGATTCGCTCCAGATTCGCTCCACATTCGCACCACATTCGCTCCAGATTTGCTCCAGTTTCGCTCCAGATTCGCTCCACTTTCGCTCTTGATTCGCTCCAGATTCGCTCCAGTTTCAATCCAGATTCGCTCCAGATTCACTCCAGATTCGCTCCAGATTCGCTCCAGATTTGCTCCAGTTGCACCCCAGTTTCGCTCCAAATTCGGTCCAGTTTTGCTAATGATGCGCTCCAGATTCGCTCCATTTTCGCTCTAGATTCGCTCCAGATTCGTTCCAGATTCGCTCCAGATTTGCTCCGGATTCGCTTCAGATTAGCTCGATTCGCTCCAGATTCGCTCCACTTTCGCTCCAAATTCGCTCCAGATTCGCTTCAGATTCGCTCCAGATTTGCTCCAGATTCGCTTCAGACTAGCTTCAGATTAGCTCCAGATTCGCTCCAGATTCGTTCCAGTTTCGTTCCAGCTTAGCTCCAGATTCGCTCCAGATTCGTTCCAGTTTCGCTCCAGATTCGCTCCAGTTTCGCTCCAAATTCGCTCCAGTTTCGCTTCAGATTTGCTCCAGATTCGCTCCAGTTTCGGTCCAGATTCGCTCCAGATTCGCTCCAAGTTCGCTCCAGATTCCCTCCCAGTTCGCTCCAGTTTTGCTCCAGATTCGCTCCAAATTCGCTCCAGTTTCGCTTCAGATTCGCTTCAGATTCGCCCCAGATTCGCTCCAGATTCGCTCCAGTTTCACCCCAGTTTCGCTCCAAATTCGCTCCAGATTCGCTCCACTTTCGCTCCACATTCGCTCCAGATTCGCTCCAGATTTGCTTCAGATTCGTTCCAGTTTCGCTGCAGATTCGTTGCAGATTCGCTTCAGATTCGTTCCAGTTTCGCTGCAGACTCGCTATAGTTTCGCTCCAGATTCGCTCCAGATTCGTTCCAGTTTCGCTCCAGATTCGCTCTAGTTTCGCTCCAAATTCGCTCCAGTTTCGCTCCAAATTCGCTCCAGTTTCACTCCAGATTCGCTCCAGATTCGCTCCACTTTCGCTCCAGATTCGCTCTAGATTCCCTCCAGTTTCGCTCCAGATTCGTTCCAGTTTCGCTCCAGATTCGCTCCAGATTCGCTCCACACTCGCACCACATTCACTCCAGATTTGCTCCTGTTTCGCTCCAGATTCGCTCCACTTTCGCTCCACTTTCGCTCCAGATTCGCTCCAGATTCGCTCCAGTTTCGCTCCAGATTCGCTCCAGATTCACTCCAGATTCGCTCCAGATTCGCTCCAGTTGCACCCTAGTTTCGCTCCAAATTCGCTCCAGTTTCGCTCATGATGCGTTCCAGATTCGCTCCATTTTCGCTCTAGATTCGCTCCAGATTCGTTCCAGATTCGCCCCAGATTTGCTCCGGATTCGCTTCAGATTAGCTCCAGATTCGCTCCAGTTTCGGTCCAGCTTCGCTCCAGATTCCTTCAACTTTCGCTCCAGATTCGCTCCAGTTTCGCTCCAGTTTCGCTCCAGTTTCACCCCAGTTTCGCTCCAAATTCGCTCCAGATTCGCTCCACTTTCGCTCCACATTCGCTCCACATTCGCTCCAGATTTGCTTCAGATTCGTTCCAGTTTCGCTGCAGATTCGTTGCAGATTCGCTTCAGATTCGTTCCTGATTCGCTGCAGACTCGCTATAGTTTCGCTTCAGATTCGCTCCAGATTCGTTCCAGTTTCGCTCCAGATTCGCTCCAGTTTCGCTCCAAATTCGCTCCAGTTTCGCTTCAGATTAGCTCCAGATTCGCTCCAGTTCCGGTCCAGATTCGCTCCAGATTCGCTCCCAGTTCGCTCCAGTTTTGCTCCAGATTCGCTCCAAATTCGCTCCAGTTTCGCTTCAGATTCGCTTCAGATTCGCCCCAGATTCGCTCCAGATTCGCTCCAGTTTCACCCCAGTTTCGCTCCAAATTCGCTCCAGATTCGCTCCACTTTCGCTCCACATTCGCTCCAGATTCGCTCCAGATTTGCTTCAGATTCGTTCCAGTTTCGCTGCAGATTCGTTGCAGATTCGCTTCAGATTCGTTCCAGTTTCGCTGCAGACTCGCTATAGTTTCGCTTCAGATTCGCTCCAGATTCGTTCATGTTTCGCTCCAGATTCGCTCCAGTTTCGCTCCAAATTCGCTCCAGTTTCGCTTCAGATTAGCTCCAGATTCACTCCAGTTTCGGTCCAGATTCGCTCCAGATTCGCTCCCAGTTCGCTCCAGTTTTGCTCCAGATTCGCTCCAAATTCGCTCCAGTTTCGCTTCAGATTCGCTTCAGATTCGCCCCAGATTCGCTCCAGATTCGCTCCAGTTTCACCCCAGTTTCGCTCCAAATTCGCTCCAGATTCGCTCCACTTTCGCTCCACATTCGCTCAGATTCGCTCCAGATTTGCTTCAGATTCGTTCCAGTTTCGCTGCAGATTCGTTGCAGATTCGCTTCAGATTCGTTCCAGTTTCGCTGCAGACTCGCTATAGTTTCGCTCCAGATTCGCTCCAGATTCGTTCCAGTTTCGCTCCAGATTCGCTCCAGTTTCGCTCCAAATTCGCTCCAGTTTCGCTCCAAATTCGCTCCAGTTTGACTCCAGATTCGCTCCAGATTCGCTCCAGATTCGCTCCAGATTCGCTCCACTTTCGCTCCAGATTCGCTCTAGATTCCCTCCATTTTCGCTCCAGATTCGTTCCAGTTTCGCTCCAGATTCGGTCCAGATTCGCTCCAGATTCGCACCACATTCGCTCCAGATTTGCTCCAGTTTCGCTCCAGATTCGCTCCACTTTCGCTCCAGATTCGCTCCAGTTTCGCTCCAGATTCGCTCCAGATTCACTCCAGATTCGCTCCATTTTCGCTCTAGATTCGCTCCAGATTCGTTCCAGATTCGCTCCAGATTTGCTCCCGATTCGCTTCAGATTAGCTCCAGATTCGCTCCAGATTCGTTCCAGTTTCGCTCCAGATTCGCTCCAGTTTCGCTCCAAATTCGCTCCAGTTTCGCTCCAGATTCGCTCCAGTTTCGCTTCAGATTCGCTCCAGATTCGCTCTAGATTCGCTCCAGATTCGTTCCAGATTCGCTCCAGATTTGCTCCGGATTCGCTTCAGATTAGCTCCAGATTCGCTCCAAATTCCTTCAACTTTTGCTCCAGATTCGCTCCAGTTTCGCTCCTAATTCGCTCCAGTTTCGCTCCAGATTCGCTCAAAATTCGCTCCAGTTTCCCTTCAGATTCGCTTCAGAATCACTCCAGATTCGTTCCAGTTTCGCTCCAGATTCGCTCCAGTTTCGCTCCAAATTCGCTCCAGTTTCGCTCCAGATTTGCTCCACTTTCGCCGCGCATTCGCTTCAGATTCGCTCCAGATTCGCTCCAGAATCGCTCCAGAATCGCTTCAATTTCGCTCCAGATTCGCTCCACTTTCGCTCCAGATTCGCTCCAGATTCGCTCCAGATTCGCTTCAGATTCGCTCGAAATTCGCTCCAGTTTCGCTTCAGATTCGCTCCAGATTCGCTCGACATTCGCGCCAGTTTCGCTCTAGATTCGCTCCAAATTCGCTTCAGATACGCTCCAGATTCGCTTCAGACTCGCTCCAGATTCGTTCCAGTTTCGCTCCAGATTTGCTTCAAATTCGCTCCAGTTTTGCTGCAGTTTAGCTGCAGTTTCGCTCCAGATTCGCTCCAGTTTCGCTCTAGATTCGCTCCAAATTCGCTGAAGATTCGCTTCAGATTCGCTCCAGATTTGCTCCAGATTCGCTTCAGATTAGCTCCAGATTCGCGCCAGATTCGTTCCAGTTTCGCTCCAGTTTCGCTCCGAATTCGCACCAGTTTCGCTCCAGATGCGCTCCTAATTCGCTCCAGTTTCGCTCCAGATTTGCTTTTGATTCGCTCCAGATTCGCTCCAGATGCGCTTCAGTTTCGCTCTAAATTCGCTCCAAATTCGTTCCAGATTCGCTCCAGATTCCCTCCAGTTTCGCTCCCAATTCGTTCCACTTTCGCTCCAGATTCGCTTCAAATTCGCTCCAGTTTCGCTCCAGATTCGCTCCAGTTTCGCTCCAGATTCGCTCCAGTTTCGCTTTAGATTCGCTTCAGTTTCGCTCCAGATTCGCTCCAGATTCACTCCAGATTCGCTCCAGATTCGCTTCACTTTCGCTCCACATTCGCTCCAGATTCGCTCCAATTTCGCTCCAGATTCGTTCCAGTTTCGCTCCAGATTCGCTCCAGATACGCTTTAGATTCGCTCCAGAATCGCTCCAGATTCGTTCCAGTTTCGCTCCAGATTCACTCTAGTTTCGCTCCAAATTCGCTCCAGTTTCGCTCCAGATTCGCTCCAGATTCGCTCCAGTTTCGCTCCAGATTTACTCCAGATTCGCTCCAGTTTCGGTCCAGATTCACTCCAGATTCGCTCCCAGTTCGCTCCAGTTTTGCTCCAGATTCGCTCCAAATTCGCTCCAGTTTCGCTTCAGATTCGCCCCAGATTCGCTCCAGATTCGCTCCAGTTTCGCTCCAAATTCGCTCCAGATTCGCTCCACTTTCGCTCCACATTCGCTCAGATTCGCTCCAGATTTGCTTCAGATTCGTTCCAGTTTCGCTGCAGATTCGTTGCAGATTCGCTTCAGATTCGTTCCAGTTTCGCTGCAGACTCGCTATAGTTTCGCTCCAGATTCGCTCCAGATTCGTTCCAGTTTCGTTCCAGATTCGCTCCAGTTTCGCTCCAAATTCGCTCCAGTTTCGCTCCAAATTCGCTCCAGTTTGACTCCAGATTCGTTCCAGATTCGCTCCAGATTCGCTCCACTTTCGCTCCAGATTCGCTCTAGATTCCCTCCATTTTCGCTCCAGATTCGTTCCAGTTTCGCTCCAGATTCGCTCCAGATTCGCTCCACATTCGCTCCACATTCGCTCCAGATTTGCTCCAGTTTCGCTCCAGATTCGCTCCACTTTCGCTCCACTTTCGCTCCAGATTCGCTCTAGATTCCCTCCATTTTCGCTCCAGATTCGTTCCAGTTTCGCTCCAGATTCGCTCCAGATTCGCTCCACATTCGCTCCACATTCGCTCCAGATTTGCTCCAGTTTCGCTCCAGATTCGCTCCACTTTCGCTCCAGATTCGCTCCAGATTCGCTCCAGTTTCGCTCCAAATTCGCTCCAGATTCGCTCCACTTTCGCTCCACATTCGCTCAGATTCGCTCCAGATTTGCTTCAGATTCGTTCCAGTTTCGCTGCAGATTCGTTGCAGATTCGCTTCAGATTCGTTCCAGTTTCGCTGCAGACTCGCTATAGTTTCGCTCCAGATTCGCTCCAGATTCGTTCCAGTTTCGTTCCAGATTCGCTCCAGTTTCGCTCCAAATTCGCTCCAGTTTCGCTCCAAATTCGCTCCAGTTTGACTCCAGATTCGTTCCAGATTCGCTCCAGATTCGCTCCACTTTCGCTCCAGATTCGCTCTAGATTCCCTCCAGATTCGTTCCAGTTTCGCTCCAGATTCGCTCCAGATTCGCTCCACATTCGCTCCACATTCGCTCCAGATTTGCTCCAGTTTCGCTCCAGATTCGCTCCACTTTCGCTCCAGATTCGCTCCAGATTCGCTCCAGTTTCGCTCCAGATTCGCTCCAGATTCACTCCAGATTCGCTCCATTTTCGCTCTAGATTCGCTCCAGATTCGTTCCAGATTCGCTCCAGATTCGCTCCAGATTCGCTTCAGATTAGCTCCAGATTCGCTCCAGATTCGTTCCAGTTTCGCTCCAGATTCGCTCCAGTTTCGCTCCAAATTCGCTCCAGTTTCGCTCCAGATTCGTTCCAGTTTCGCTTCAGATTCGCTCCAGATTCGCTCTAGATTCGCTCCAGATTCGTTCCAGATTCGCTCCAGATTCGCTCCAGATTTGCTCCGGATTCGCTTCAGATTAGCTCCAGATTCGCTCCAGATTCCTTCCACTTTCGCTCGAGATTCGCTCCAGTTTCGCTCCTAATTCGCTCCAGTTTCGCTCCAGATTCGCTCAAAATTCGCTCCAGTTTCCCTTCAGATTCGCTTCAGAATCACTCCAGATTCGTTCCAGTTTCGCTCCAGATTCGCTCCAGTTTCGCTCCAAATTCGCTCCAGTTTCGCTCCAGATTTGCTCCACTTTCGCCGCGCATTCGCTTCAGATTCGCTCCAGATACGCTCCAGAATCGCTCCAGAATCGCTCCAATTTCGCTCCAGATTCGCTCCACTTTCGCTCCAGATTCGCTTCAGATTCGCTCGAAATTCGCTCCAGTTTCGCTTCAGATTCGCTCCAGATTCGCTCGAGATTCGGGCCAGTTTCGCTCTAGATTCGCTCCAAATTCGCTTCAGATACGCTCCAGATTCGCTTCAGACTCGCTCCAGATTCGTTCCAGTTTCGCTCCAGATTTGCTCCAGATTCGCTCCAAATTCGCTCCAGTTTTGCTGCAGTTTAGCTGCAGTTTCGCTCCAGATGTGCTATAGTTTCGCTCTAGATTCGCTCCAAATTCGCTGAAGATTCGCTTCAGATTCGCTCCAGATTTGCTCCAGATTCGCTTCAGATTAGCTCCAGATTCGCGCCAGATTCGTTCCAGTTTCGCTCCAGTTTCGCTCCGAATTCGCACCAGTTTCGCTCCAGATTCGCTCCAAATTCGCTCCAGTTTCGCTCCAGATTTGCTTTTGATTCGCTCCAGATTCGCTCCAGATTCGCTTCAGTTTCGCTCTAAATTCGCTCCAAATTCGTTCCAGATTCGCTCCAGATTCCCTCCAGTTTCGCTCCAAATTCGTTCCACTTTCGCTCCAGATTCGCTTCAAATTCGCTCCAGTTTCGCTCCAGATTCGCTCCAGTTTCGCTCCAGATTCGCTCCAGTTTCGCTTTAGATTCGCTTCAGTTTCGCTCCAGATTCGCTCCAGATTCACTCCAGATTCGCTCCAGATTCGCTTCACTTTCGCTCCACATTCGCTCCAGATTCGCTCCAATTCCGCTCCAGATTCGCTCCAATTTCGGTCCAGATTCGCTCCAGATACGCTTTAGATTCGCTCCAGAATCGCTCCAGATTCGTTCCAGTTTTGCTCCAGATTCACTCTAGTTTCGCTCCAAATTCGCTCCAGTTTCGCTCCAGATTAGCTCCAGATTCGCTCCAGTTTCGCTCCAGATTCACTCCAGATTCGCTTCAAATTCGCTCCAGTTTCTATCAAAATCAGATAATATTAACATGAAAGAAAGAGGATGCTGTTAGTAGCAAATGTTTAGATCAATATATCTCAAAAACCGTTATGGGCCATTTAGACAAGCGTCCATGCGTCCACGCGTCCATGCGATCTAGCGTGTTTTACTTACACGAGTCAATTTGATTTTGTTTATATAGGCGGACCTAAAGCGAAGGAGGTGGAGTATGCTGATTCATGTACAATAGATTTTATAATGATTTCTTTCGCTCAGCGGCATGTGTGGATGATTCGTTGATGATCATTAAAATATATGTTTTGTGGATGATTATTTTATTATATGATGATGTGGATAATATTTTTTTTGCATCCTTACGTGCAGGACTATTACGAAAAATTTAGAATGCATAGGAATATCTAGACACAAACAATTTTATATGAAGGTATATATAGTCATATGGATAAATATATACAATTGTCCGCTACCAATTTATTTGTTTGGAAGGAAGAAAAATAATGGGGAAAAATTGAGGAATGGGAATTAGTAATGTTTTAAAATTGATCACGACGATGTTTTCAAATATTAATTATTATAATTATTATAATACAAATAATATGAAAATAAAAAAAAACATCGTTGCAAGCGTGTAATATCCATCCTCTTATCAATCGATCCACTTATCATCTCGAAATGACAAAGAGCGAAAGTAAAACAATTAAGTCAATGGTATATCAATCACCGTATCCGACCACTTTCGCCTTAGCCCCGCCTTCAAAAAACTGGATTTGAGTTGACTTGACCCGTTTAATCTAAAAACGCATGAACGCGTGGACGCATGGACGCTAATCTAAATGGCCCATTATGGTTACAAGAAAAAGCTATCAAATCTTTTTTGTAGGAAATTTTTTAAGCTACAAATTCGTCATGCATTGTTTTTTTGAAGACGTGACCGTTACTGATATATTTAGGAAAGGTCACTTTTGGTGACCTATGACCCAGTATAAAAAGTAACGCAGCACTCGGATTAATGGGGACTTTTGACATTTTGTTCAACACGCGAGTACCAAGGTTCACACCAAAATTCAGCTTTCTTCTAATTTTTCCGAAGTTTCGCCTTTTTTTATGTAGGATTTCACTGGGCTATTTGTTCGTTTAGCATGAAATAAAAAAAAACTCTAGCGCACCTGAACTGCTAGAAATACTAATTAGCGTGTTTTTTTGCTCCTCTATCCAGCAGAGAGTAGAGTATATGCATTGAAAACAATAACACTCCTGCACCAGTGAATTCACTAGTACAGAAATGCTATTGCTCATTTGTAGTTCACGTGTTGAAGTGTAGAATGTGCTGATCAGCCCCTGGACACGGACGGTATAACTTTCCACCATTAGCCCCTTCAATCCTCTCTTAAAGCTGCCTTTACGCCATTTTGATCTCATTGTCAAATTGGAGGGGAACTACTTGGATTTGACCCGATTTGACAATGAGTAGCTAAAAAATTACTACCATCCCCTTCAATGCAAATCTTATGGGCATGTCCACTCCATTACTACCACTCTACTACCTGACTGGTGCTGATAAAAAAAAGAAAAGCTCATGAGAAGTTGTCTTTTTTGCTGTGAGAAGGCTTTGGGTTTTTCATGGTTATGTTGATTGTTTTGGTAGTTACGAAATTAGAAAAAGCTCTCATAATGTGTAGAAAGTTAAAAGAAGTAATTTTCTGTTAGTTCTTTTTCTATTTTCTATCGATTGTGATAGTGTATATTCGTTATTTTCTCCCTTTATTTTCAGCTTTTGCCTAATACCACAGCAAATACAGCAACCTATGTCAGTCTTAGCGAATGCACTGCTGTTTTATACTAGATCGTTGTTTTTGCGGCATAAGCCCTAACCAAAGATGAGCCTGCGACCGTAATCGTTTGTCAAAACCGACCGGTTTTAGAGCAAAAAAGGCACTTTTTGACATACGCAAACAGGAGTGAACATAAGTGCCCATACAACGCATAAGCGAACGTATGTCAAGTCGTATCTCATCACCACTTTACGTACGGACAGCTCATAGCAAAAATTGAGCAAAAGGCTGCTTAATAAGCATGCCACTTTTCTGGCTGTTCGGTAAGTTATGTTTGGGTGCAACATATGCTTGGCGTGGTTTACCTCGGCGCATATGCGCACGTACGGCCGCAGACTCATCACTAGTTGGACCTTATGCCGCAAAAACAACGATCTAGTATAAAACAGCAGTGCATTCGCTAAGACTAACATAGGTTGCTGTATTTGCTGTGGTAGCACGCAACAGCTGAAAATAAAGGGAGGAAATAACGAATATACACTATCACAATCGATAGAAAAAGAACTAACAGAAAATTACTTCTTTTAACTTTCTACACATAATGAGAGCTTTTTCTAATTTCGTAACTACCCAGCAAACCAAATGTATCGTAATTAATTCATAAAAGAGTCATATTCTACGAATGTTTTTGTCGTTAACGAGCTCGCAAATGCATCGAAAACGATTCATTGGTCCTACTAAAATGGCCATACGAGAAGAATCATTTTTAACGATTCTTAATTGAGTTAGAAAAAATGTGGTTTTAGCGAGTATATATCGACCAGCAAACTAGGGGAAAAATCTATGTAACCTGTGTAATCTGTGCTACTGAGCCGCATAGGCCATAGGACACACACACATGGCTTGCATTATTTATTGCGTCAGTCATCCTAAGCATTGCTGCGTATCGTTTTACGAACAGACTCGTTTTCGTATGAGGGATATGTCTGTTGACTGTCGAGAAACTATCGTTTTTTGTGAACGCTCACTAAATTGTTTGCTGGGTACCAAAACATTCAACATAACCATGAAAAGCCCAAAGCCACCTCACAACAAAAAAAAAACTTCTCATGAGCTTTCTTTTTTCTATCAACACATTCTACACTTCAACACGTGAACTACAAATGAGCAATAGAATTTCTGTACTAGTGAATTCACTGGTGCAGGAGTGTTGTTGTTTTCAATGCATATACTCTACTCTCTGCTGGATAGAGGAGCAAAAAACACGCCTTATATTCGTCATCAGTTGCTTATTTCACAAAACTTTGAAAGCAGCATCTCATATAACATTAATGAAGAAAATGCTCAGTGCCTGCAGCACTGTAACTGAAGCTGGTGTTTGGGGCTGCGATCCGAAAAATTTGCAGAACTTTGGGAATTGAAACATCGGTTATTTATTTTCATTGTAAATGTTTCCGGTATGAATACTAACTGTAAGCATTTATTGATACAAAAGTAGCACAACCGACTCGTGCTGGCAACCTTTTGCCAGTATCAAAGCCAAGAATATATCACATCTGCTTCACGTTGTTATATTACATTCGAAGTTATAGGAGTATAAAGAAATTTAGGGTTACCCGCAGCGAGTTTTTTTGAATGATCGAAAACTTAATATTTGCTGTTTATTGTCACTACAATATCATTACCATTTGAAAATTCTACCATAAAACCGCTTAATAAAGATATTGCAATTAAACACAAAACAAATAATAGCTGTCAGCCCTATCGTGGCTTTTCAACCAAATTTGGCCTGAATAATGCTTATAATAGATTCCATTAATTGTATGAAATTCGTATTGATTTCATGACTGCACTTGAAGTTATAGGGCAAAAAGTTTTATTTTCCTGAGCGAATTTTCAAAACCAAAGACACAAAAATTACCATGGCTGGCAGCACCAATCGAATTTTTCAACCAAATTTTCATCAAATAGGGTTTAGCTACTGTGTCAATTTCATGAAAATCTGGTAACTTATTCACATTTCATAGGGCAAAAAGCAGTTTTTTTCTTTGTAATTTTTCAAGATGGCACCACTGGCACAGAGTTGCCCACAATTCAAAATTGCTTCTATCAGACTTGGTCCTATTAAAGTCTAATGCATTCTGTAAATTTCAGTTGTATCTGATTATTGGTTCGTGAGTTCCTGTGAACAGAAGTTTTTGATGCTAAAAATATAAGTAAATTGGGCAAGGGTTACCAGGCGTGCCCGTTGTACCATATCAAATTTTTTACTTTGACTATGTAAACAAAGCATAAGATTTACATATGAGTGGCCTTTTTTTGAAGAAGCGGCATTTTTTCAAGAGAGACGATGACTTGGAGGTTTTCACCTTCAGTGCCTGCCCTAGCTAAAGGGCTGCCAACACGCTCATTAAAAGCTACACAAATTTACAACTGAACAATACCAATATGTTCTAAAAATTTCGTAATGATTGAGTAGCTCTGTAAAAGGTTATCGCAATTTAAAAATTTTCAAATTTTCCCTTTCTCTTTTTAAGCACCTAGCGCACACATGGGGTTAAAAAATTCCAAAACATTATCCGATTCGCATTTCAAGCACGTTCGAAATTGATTTCGTCAACTTTATTTTTGCAAAAATTATTTGTGTACGGAATAATAGGTATATTGAAAATATTACTAAAATGGCCGCCGGCGCCAAAGGACTAAAAACAATTGACATTTAATGAGACCTGGACCTATTCTGCAAATATACTAATGTATCCTGAAAGTTTCAGCTCAATCGGATGGCGCGTTCCCGAGAAATAGTAACTGAATTTTTTTGATGATGATGATATATATATATATATATATATATATATATATATATATATATATATATATATATATATATATATATATATATATATATATATATATATACAGTGGTGGACAAAAGTTTTCACACATAGCCGTTTGTTAACTAAAACAAGTATTAAAACAAAGCCAACAGAAAATATTCATTTCATTATTTTGGGAAAATAATTATTTATTCTTAAGCTATTATATAGCTTAAAAATTAATTTAAGAAAATCATACCCTACTCTGGAAAATAACAAAATATTTTAAATTAAACGTTTTTGTCCAGACAAAAGTTTTCACACACTAAGTTTGAAAAGATTTCCTATATCAAGTAAATTGGAATGCTGGCAAGACTCATGTTGATAATTTAACTGGAAAGTCCCGTTATATATTTGACTGGAGGTAAAATGTATTTGCGTGTATGGTTTATTTGTAAAGTCATTAAAGTAGTGATCATGTCACGCAGGCAGAAGGAAGCTACGCAAGAAGAACGTAAAATAATTTTGAATTTATTGAAACAAAATAAATCGTATGGAGAAATTAGAAATATAATGGGTAGAAGTCGGTTTACAATTTTCAGTATTGTAAAACGTTACAAAAACGACGCAGAATTCGAAAGTACTCCACGAAAAGGACGGCCACGAAAACTAACAACTAGGGAAGAAGCGCAGGTTGGTCAAATACAATTTATTGTGGTTTAGAAATCCTATTAATAAATTACAATTCTAACATGCATGTTGTAAGAATCATTAAGAAACAGCCCAAAACAACATCATCAGAGGTGGCAGGTCAAGTCAAAGTCAATTTTAAAAGAGGTGTTCACCCCAAAACCATACGTAGACCCCTTCATCGCAATGGATATAATGCACGGGTAGCTAAACGAAAACCTCTAATTAGTAAAATAAATTAAAAAAAAAGAGATTGCAATTCGTGAAAGACTTTATAAATAAGCCTGAAGGTTTCTGGAATAATTTATTGTTCTCTGACGAGAGTAAATATAATATATTTCAGTCTGACGGTAGAGACCTGGTATGGAGAAAACTCAAAACACAGAGTTAAATGCAAAGAACATTACTAGTAAACATGGTGGTGGAGGAGTTATGGTTTGGGGCTGTATGGCTGCGTCAGGTGTTGGCGAGCTTGTATTCATTGAGCAAACGATGGATCAAAAACTTTACTTAAATATTCTAAAGGAAAATTTGAAAAAGAGTGCCGAAAAGTTGGACTTAGATGATCCATTTTATTTCCAGCATGACAACGATCCGAAACATACGGCTCATAATGTTAAAATGTGGGTTACTAATAATGTTGCTCATACTTTACCGACTCCCCCACAGTCACTGGACCTCAATCCAACTGAGCATCTGTGGGAAGAATTAGAACGACGCTTGCGGAAACATACAATTTCCAGCAAGACACATTTAAAGGAAATGCTTCAATTAGAATGGCAAAAGTTAACGGCAAAGTGTACAAAAAAACTGGCGTTGTCGAT
This sequence comes from Nemotelus pantherinus, assembly GCA_963978885.1. NCBI lineage: Eukaryota > Metazoa > Arthropoda > Insecta > Diptera > Stratiomyidae > Nemotelus > Nemotelus pantherinus. Next base: position 75,374,663 of record OZ022264.1, on the reverse strand, counting down.
GCCTAGGAGATTAAAAGAGGCCATTAAACAGAAAGGACTTCCGACGAAATATTAACTATAAAAAAATAACTATAATTAACGTAATATCACAAACTGTGTGAAAACTTTTGTCCGGGCAAAAACGTGTAATTCAAAATATTTTTTTGTTTTCCAGAATACGGTATTATTTTCTTAAATTAATTTTTAAGTTATATAATAGCTTAAGAATGAATAATTGTTTTCCAAAAAAAATGAAATGAATATTTTCTGTTGGCTTTGTTTTAATACTTGTTTTAGTTAACAAACGGCTATGTGTGAAAACTTTTGTCCACCACTGTATATATATATATATATATATATATATATATATATATATATATATATATATATATATATATGCATTTTTGACCGAATCGATTTTAATACTAATGTTCTTCGAACATTAGTAAAAATTGTGGGCCTCAGTTGGCAGTTAAATAAATAATCGCTAACGTCGATAATCTCTGAAAGCATGCGTCACTTTTGCAATTAGATTCAATTTAGTTCATAAACAGCTAGCTCAGTATCATTTAAGTTGAACGGAAAGATATTTTCAATAAAAGTGATAAAATTTAAATTTATTTACTCACCCAATACCTGAACCTGAAGTACTTTCGCAAATTTCTTCTTGAAAGCGTTTTAAATTCACTTCAAAGCTAATGCTCTTATTTATCATATCTGTTGTTGACAAAGTAAGGAAATTTTACTCAATTTACGCACTCTACATTGGAATCGCAAGAAAAAGAGCTTTATAAATATTTGAAAGACGACTTTGACGAAACGATGAGGACTACTCGTCGATACAACGTCTTACACATTTTCGAATTGCTATGAGAGGAGAAACGCTGAAGTTTTTCGTTGCTGTTTTGCATGAGTGGGCCGTTTCCACTCTGATTTGATCAGCGCCGGGAGTATTTATAGATGCTTTTGGCCACGGTTTAAATTGTCGACAGCAGAAATAAATGTTATGAGCGTCCTTATGATTTTTTTATTAGCCGTCCAGTAAACACTTATCTTGGCTGGGAGAAAACAATTAGTAATTCTGTTAAGTGACTAATTTATATTGATTGGTAAATAACTCGACTTCAGTTTAAGGTGTTTGTAGAAAAATAATTACTTTTAAACACTGTGAACAATGATTGAATGTTGATTTGAATAATTCACTCTCTTTTATTTTGAAAGTCATTAATATTGTAGCTCCTTATAGGCTGCAAATACCAAGTATTTTTAGGACATGCCTTTAAATATTGAACTTATTTAAATTGATATACAGAAATGCATTTTTTGTTGAAGTTTGATTAATCGAGTGGGTAAAGCACGTGGTCACGGTTCAAATCCAGCCATAAACACACTTCGGACTTTTATGTCTGAGTTTACTTAGCTCACACTGAGTCATATCAAGGATGAAGTTGTAGCAGTTTTAATGTTAGCTTTCGCCGGGCAAGAGATTGTTCGTTTTTCGTCGGGCAAGAGATTATTCATCTTTCGCCGGGCAAGAGATTATTCATTTTTCGCAAGAGATTATTCGTTTTTCGCCGGGCAAGAGATTATTCGTTTTTCACCGGGTAGTAGATTATTCGTTTTTCACCGGGCAAGAGATTATTCATTTTTCGCCGGGCCAGAGATTATTCATTTTTCGCCGGGCAAGAGATTATCCATCTTTCGCCGGGCAAGAGATTATTCGTTTTTTGCCGGGCAAGAGATTATCATCTTTCGACGGGCAAGAGATTATTCATTTTTCGCCGGGCAAGAGATTATTCGTTTTTCGTTGGGCAAGAGATTTTTCGTTTTTCGCCGGGCAAGAGATTATTCATCTTTCGCCGGGCAAGAGATTACTCATCTTTCGCCGGGCAAGAGATTATTCGTTTTTCGTCGGGCAAGAGATTATTCGTTTTTCGCCGGGCAAGAGATTATTCGTTTTTCGCCGGGCAAGAGATTACTCATCTTTCGCCGGGCAAGAGATTATTCATTTTTCGCCGGGTAAGAGATTATTCATCTTTCTCTGGGCAAGAGATTATTCGTTTTTCGTCGGGCAAGAGATTATTCGTTTTACGCCGGGCAAGAGATTATTCATCTTTCGCCGGGCAAGAGATTACTCATCTTTCGCCGGGCAAGAGATTATTCGTTTTTCGTCGGGCAAGAGATTATTCGTTTTTCGCCGGGGAAGAGATTATTCATCGTTCGCCGGGCAAGAGATTACTCATCTTTCGACAGGCAAGAGATTACTCATCTTTCGCCGGGCAAGAGATTATTCATTTTTCGCCAGGTAAGAGATTATTCATTTTTCGCCGGGAAAGACATTATTCATCTTTCGCCGGGCAAGAGATTATTCATTTTTCGCCGGGCAAGAGATTTTTCGTTTTTCACCGGGCAAGAGATTATTTGTTTTTCGCCGGGCAAGATATTATTCATTTTTCGCTGGGCAAGAGATTATTCATTTTTCGCCGGGCAAGAGATTGTTCGTTTTTCGCCGGGCAAGAGATTATTCATCTTTCGTCGGGCAAGAGATTATTCGTTTTTCGTTGGGCAAGAGATTATTCGTTTTTCGCCGGGCAAGAGATTATTAGTTTTTCGCCAGGTAAGAGATTATTCATTTTTCGCCGGGAAAGACATTATTCATCTTTCGCCGGGCAAGAGATTATTCATTTTTCGCCGGGCAAGAGATTATTCATATTTCGCCGGGCAAGACATTATTCATTTTTCACCGGGCAAGACATTATTCATTTTTCGCTGGGCAAGAGATTATTTATCTTTCGCCGGGCAAGAGATTATTCATTTTTCGCCGGGAAAGACATTATTCATTTTTCGCCGGGCAAGAGATTATTTATCTTTCGCCGGGCAAGAGATTATTCATTTTTCGCCGGGCAAGTGATTATTAATTTTTCGCCGGGAAGAGATTATTCATTTTTCGCCGGGCAAGAGATTTTTCGTTTTTCACCGGGCAAGAGATTATTTGTTTTTCGCCGGGTAAGATATTATTCATTTTTCGCTGGGCAAGAGATTATTTATTTTTCGCCGGGCAAGAGATTATTCATTTTTCGCCGGGCAAGAGATTATTCGTTTTTCGCCGGGCAAGAGATTATTCATTTTTCACCGGGCAAGAGATTATTCGTTTTTCGCCGGGCAAGAGATTATTCGTTTTTCGTCGGGCAAGAGATTATTCGTTTTTCGCCAGGTAAGAGATTATTCATTTTTCGCCGGGAAAGACATTATTCATCTTTCGCCGGGCAAGAGATTATTCATTTTTCGCCGGGCAAGAGATTATTCATATTTCGCCGGGCAAGACATTATTCATTTTTCACCGGGCAAGACATTATTCATTTTTCGCTGGGCAAGAGATTATTTATCTTTCGCCGGGCAAGAGATTATTCATTTTTCGCCGGGAAAGACATTATTCATTTTTCGCCGGGCAAGAGATTATTTATCTTTCGCCGGGCAAGAGATTATTCATTTTTCGCCGGGCAAGAGATTTTTCGTTTTTCACCGGGCAAGAGATTATTTGTTTTTCGCCGGGCAAGATATTATTCATTTTTCGCTGGGCAAGAGATTATTTATTTTTCGCCGGGCAAGAGATTATTCATTTTTCGCCGGGCAAGAGATTGTTCGTTTTTCGCCGGGCAAGAGATTATTCATCTTTCGCCGGGCAAGAGATTATTCGTTTTTCGCCGGGCAAGAGATTATTCGTTTTTCGCCGGGCAAGAGATTATTCATGTTTCTCCGGGCAAGAGATTATTCATATTTCGCCGGGCAAGACATTATTGATATTTCGCCGGGAAAAATTGTACACAAGGAAATTATCAATTTTTTGCCTTCTGAAAATAGTTTGGACATTCTAGATTGATATGCGAAAAATTGCATGTCGATATTATTGATATTTTATTTGGCCCACCGGCGCTGGGGAGTGTCGAGCCGGGTTTCATTCAACCGATCCCTTTTCTCTGTAATCCGGTGGGTAACAAATCTGCAGAATATTAGTCATAAAAAATAATAATGGAGCCGAAGACGGCTGTTTAAATTTTCGCGAAAATAGAAAAATTACACGGCGTGAAATATTCGTCAAGTGTTTCCGATGTGGATTGTAAAACTCTCAAAAATATTACCGAATTACGACTTTATGGTGAACATTTTACGACTATGGAGGAAGATTGCGTCAATCTTGTACAGAAAAAGATGGGAGAGTTATAAACATAAACCAGCTCTCTTCGACGTCGTTCTGATGGCAATCACTCCGATATATCAAAAGCTGCTCCGCTATATCAATAAATCGACTTGAAATTCGTTACACATACTCAAATAATTAGTACGTTTTTTTGTAACAGACGATTTTATCGTTTTAATTTTTTGTTCAATAATTACTAACAATAAAGTAATTTTTTGAGCCGGAAAACGAAAGAAAATTCAATAATTTTTTTTTTCATTATCAAAGATGAAAAAAATAGAAATGCTTCGTCAGCTGAAAGTTTGTACAATTTACTTAATGAACATTTTTTTTTTCGTTTCAACATATCATGTATTCGAAGTATCATGTACGCAAAATCATGTGCATCGATCGACCGCACACGGAAATCATCGAAGGGCACAAAGATGCATATTCGGATCAAATTGTATTTGAAAAAAATATTTAAACACACTTCTTAATGTGTAGATGAGTTGATATAAAAAATTATGAATATTGTATCAATAGTTTTTCCAAAATTAATTCCTGGAAATTAGCCCGTTTCGACGCTTGGCACTATGTACTAACCACTTAATATTAATTTAATTTAAGGGGTTACACCACAGTAGAAATTTCAGAAAATTGATTTTCTATTTATTGGCTTAAAAAATCCTTTGAAACCTCTAGAATAAGAGGCAAACGGTTTCATACCTGCTGGAAATCATTTTCGAAGAAATTTCGAGCACTTTTTCGACTCTTCCCGACTGCTCGAAAATGACTACCTGCGATAGATACGACACCTGCTCATTGGGTACAGCATTATGTCTTATCATACAATTTCCAACTTCTCTAATACACTAATATAAGTCGTTAGAAACATTTTCAAGCATGTTGAACACAAAGTTCAGTAGTACAGTGTCCTTTGATGTTGAGAGAAGACGTAAATTTTGCGTGGAAGTTATTCGAATTACGATTTTTTTGCAGTGCTAATTTGTCACACGTTATTTGTAGCTTTTACATTTAGGTGAGTTACAATGAGTGAAAAGCTAGTGTATGCAAGCCCAAAAAGCTCAAAAATATCGTATAAGACGCGGCGACGGACCAACGTGACGAAACGACGACCGTTGAACAGATATGAGGCGGAGGAAGATTCGGCCGGTGTCAGCGCTTCGGCACAAAAATTGAAAGTGGATTCTGACGTTATCGATGCATAAAGTAAATTTGGTTATTGAGTGAAAGTAAAAAAAATTAAACGATCAAAATTTTTTATTTTATCATACTTGAAACACGAGTCAAAACTTTAAACGCGTTTTTCTCGAAACACCTTTTTTCAAATCGGCACGCAGCATAACTCAAACAATTTTCTATTTTTTCACTCCAAATTAATATCACATTTTTAAAACAACATTCCGCATAGAAATACGTAGCCGATTTTCAATAAGTAAATATCTCGATTTTTTAGCTACAAATAAGTGTCGGTTTTTTTGAAGGAAAATGCACTTTTTTTTTCAAATGCTCGCCAATTCTACAAAAATAAATATTTTCAAAATCCCCTACGTATTTCTCTAGCTATACTAATTTTCTTTAAGAAAAATATTTTTATTTTGTTCCAGATTAATTTTTGGTGCACTTCTACTGCGTGCCACGGAGCCCTTCCAAAAAAAACCGTTCCGCAAAAACGGCTGTTGGGCAGCCATTTTGTAATATTTTTTAATTAGCAAATTTTTTTTAAAAACTTTAAAACATGCTTAACCAACATCTTTAAAGAGAATTACTTTTTTACTTTTCCTTCCACTTAAAAAAAAATCGCAGAAAAACGTTAAATTTTCGCTCTCTACTGTGGTATAACCCCTTAAAAAAAAATTCAACTTAATTTTGAGGTAAATTTTTTTTTCTAGACAAATTTCATTTAACTGAAATTTAGTTATTGAAAATATTCAATGGTGGATTCAAAGAAACCGGTGAAGCTAATTGCTCCTCATCTTTTAGCTATACCTTCTTAAATGTGTTTGTCGTTCATGCAACAGTGTTGTTTTTGTATGCGTATCATGGCACAAAAGTCAAGTTTGTCACAAAATCCCACACCTGGATAAGCTATCTAGTGGGTTGGACACACAGGACCTATCAGTATTCAAACTCAACAAAATTTTGCACTTCAGTCAATTCGACCCAGTCAGGTTTCACAACAAACTCCAATTAATATCCACAACTACTACTAAAATCAGGATATTAATAAGCTCCTGCAATTTTTTTATGTTTGTTTTATGTATTAACACAAACCGAATATTTTTTTCATAGATCATTTTCCTTTAGAAGCTACACGTATTTCAAGGATAACCTGCCTCGTTTTTCAAAGTCTATTAGTCTCAGTCTCTTACAAGAAGAGGAGACAATCCTTTAAATATTGATATCTGAAATTAAAATATATCTACTATACTTACTAGGCGGTAAATCAGTTTTTGAAAAAAAAATTAGTTTTTAGAACTGAAAAAAAAACTTAATTTGAAAAATTTAATCAACGCAACATTGACAGCTTCATTCCTATAAAAAAAACATCAGAGATCACATACTTATTTCTTCATATATAGTTAATTTCAACAACACTCTCTCAATTAGTTCTATACATAAATCTAGTAGAGCACACAGAACATTTGGAAAAAATATCAAATTTAATATGCAAGTTGCACACTGAGGTGGTATATGCTCACAACAGATTTATGTCATGAGGAGACATAAGTCGCTTTGAGATGTAGGTTTGCACATTGCAAAGACATAAATCTTCAAGTGCTGTAAAGAAAAAATTCAAATCCAGTTGGCGAAATGGACTCAAGTAGTGACGACGATGTTACAGTAGTTTGGTACCAGTTACAACTTAAAAAACGATACGAAAGAAGAAAATATTGGATGCATCCATTTTATAGCAACATTTTTTTTTAAGAGGTTCTGCTATTGTTGCACAAGAACTCGATTCAAATAGTTGAAAGTTTAACATGTACTATTGAATGAAAATAAGCAAAACTTTTTTGATTTACTTGAGCTTATTAGCAAGAAATTTAAAAAAAACACACACTTCCGTGTTTCAATTCAACCAGAAGAGCGTTTATAAATTTGTCTCAAGTATGTGCAAAAGTAAGAATAAAATGTCTTCTCGAGTACTGTGTATGTATTGAATTTATTTACAAATTTGAACAAAGTGCAGGTATCATGTAGTCCGCTCCAGTTGTAATCACCGAAAATTGATTATCTTCGCTGCCTCCAGCTGGCGATTTAACTGCTGAATAGGATCCTAACCCAAATGAAGAGCAGGGTGCTATTATAGACTAGAGATGAGGCATAAATACTGGAACAGGTATATGGAACAGGTATTTTTTTTGGAACAGCCAGTACCTAGTACGAAATTCAAAAATACTAGGTACGAGTATTTTTGTGAACTATACATGTAATCAAGAATTTACCCAATAAATTTCCTCCATTTGATTCATTTCAATTAAACAGTGATGTAATAGTACCCTAATATTAATATGCACTCGTATTTCATACTTGCAAGTGCTTTTATGTTCACGAGTATTTCGTACTCTCAGTTTTTCCGGCGAATTTCATTTTGCGGTATCTTAGAAACTAGGCCACTTTTTCCCAGATTTGTATGGAAATTTCGCCCGAAACACCTCAGAAAGGTCACCAAATTCATGCTAGACCAAAAATTTTTTTTTTTATAAAAATGGTGGTTTTTGCCCAATTTCCCCTATCAAAACTGTGTTATATCACTAATTATAATATTCCTAATATACTCCCCGACTACTTTCAATCATCGAAAGCGCTGTAAAGGCAGTTTTTGCCAAATATGGCCAAAAAACTCCTTACTCCCCTACAAAACCGAAATTTTTGTATCACAGCAATAGGTCTTGACCCCTTATATCCCAAACTACTCTTAAAAACTTTTTGAATAATTGAATAAAATGCTCGCAAGTCCGAAAATACTCGCAAGTACGAAAATACTCGGTACGAAAATACTTGCAAGTTCCAAAATACTTGCAAGTATTTTCGTATCGCGTATTTTGGAACGATAGGATACAAAAATTTATACAAAAATTTCGGTTTTGTAGGGGAGTAAGGGGTTTTTCGGCCATTGTATGGCTAAAACTGCCTTTACAGCGTTTTTGATGATTGAAAGTGGTCGGAAAGTATATTAGTGATATTTTAAGGGCGAACAAATTTTTGATTGGGGAAATTGGGTAAAAAAGACCATTATTTTCAAAAAATTTTTTTTGGGCTAGCATAAATTTGGGGACCTTTCTGATTTGTTTCGGGTGAAATTTCCATACCAATCTGGGAAAAGCAGCCTAGTTTCTAAGATACGGCAAGATTGAATTTGATTGTTTTCCTTTAGATGGCTCCTAGATTGGACAAAGACTTGCCAAATAAGTGACCGACCATTGGAAAGTTACGGACAAGCTGCACGGACTAATGGCTCGTATCCTTTCACGGTCAACTGCACGATCACCATTCTAGCCTGGGAACTTTGTGTCTGGTGGGTGGGGGAGGGCATATCATACCATTTCATTACATCACTGCAAATCGCATGTACTTGTGTGTGTATATATGTACATACTTCAAAAAATACTAGCTAGTATTTTTGGAACAGGTATTTTTTGGTATTCGTACTCGTAATACCTAGTGTGTGAAAATCCGATTACGACCCAACTCTACCACTTACCCAGCATAATCAAAAGAGACCTTTTGCAGTTTCGGATCTGCATGAAAATTTTTCTTCCAGAGCAGCAGGATTTATCAGAACCGTTGTGCTCGATCACCTCAATTGTGGTGTGTTTGTATGTGTTTGTATATGTATTTTCAAATTGAAATCGTATTTTGAGCCAGTTTTAGTCGATCAACTTAAATTAACTGCAAATCACGTGAGCTGCTATCATGACACAACTGTGTTTCCAATCGTAAGCTCATGCCTCCACACGCATGACGTGACAAGGCGTGAGCTCACGTGACGTGACAGCAGTGTGTTTCCACCTTTAGTCCACGGTGGCTCTCTCTTCGATGTTTAATTGTCAGCATAGGCACGTACTTTGATGCATAATTTTATGTGTTTTAGCACATAAATTTTCTATTTTGAATCACCGAGGATACCGACTAGATAAACTAGATCAATTCATTCGTGTGTTGAGTGTCGTGTTGTCAGTTTATTTGCTATCGCAATTTCGATAGTGTTGCTGGTGAATATAGTGTTGCTCGTTCTCGTGTTAATTTATTGAAGATGCGGTAAAGGTGGTGTTTTTGGGTCCACCCCCGACGGGAGTAGGCAACTGTTCGAGATCATTCATAAGGGTACCGGCAACGATCCCCATGCAGAAAAACATGGCAGCCACCCCTTAAAAAAGTTACAGCTCCTTAACGGAAATTGGAATTAAAGAGAATATAATCATGAGTATTATAAGAAATTTTAAACTAAAATGTTTCTCAATAACAGAGGGGGTGGGAAACTGTTCAAGGTTATTTGTGAGGATGCCTATAATCGGTGGCGTGCATAAGCTCTTCACGCAGGGTAGGCAGTCACATACTCTGAGAAGTAAACATTACAGCCAAATGAAGAATCAGGATTGAATTGAAAATATTTTTTATTATAGGTTAGTCTAACTTAATGTTTAATAAACAAAGAAAATTTAAGTCTAGCGGCTTTACTATTTTTGCCTGCTGGCCCTTTTTGTTTTATTTTTATTATATTTTTTTACCACAATGTTTATTTCTTACACGCTAATGGTACGTCATGCAGCGGCGTATCGTATCATTTCTCATTCATGAAGGCGGGCATGCCTTTGGCTGATATAAAATCTTGCACATACTGTTGAAACTGAGAGCAGTTGGCAGTAGTGTATCGATACGAAATTCATTTGAAGGTGTGCGTAAGGTAAAGGCACTGAGGTTGCATGCCTTTCAACGCTCATATTTGGGTTTTTTTTACTTATTTTGCTGGACTATGCATGCGAAATCAAAAATGAGGAAATTAGAGCATGAAATATAGGTAGCTGCCAGATGCGTGTAATTCATATCGATTTATTTTTCAATTTTAAACCAATATTTTTGAATTGGATTGTGGATAGATGTATATTAGTAAAATAAATACAAAGAAACAGATAAGCAACACAGCAGGGTAGGCAGTGCTTTTATGCCTATATGAAATGCACGCCCCTGCCTATAATGATCCTGAAGCCAAAAAACATGGTGGTGACCCCTAAAAAAATTACAATTACACCGCTACGATTTTCCACTTGGATGTTGTTAGGGGACCATGCACAACACCCTCGAACAGTTGAACACCTCCTCTGGAAGTGGACCCAAAAACTAAACCTATACCGAAGATGCATGTGTCGTATTGTCGTGGGCTCAATTTCAAATTGGTTTGTCATGAGTTGACAAACCAATTTAAAATCTTGTTTGTTGCTTTTCTTACTCTAATGTTTAGTGTTTTTATCGTAGTTTGTTGTTTCATGGCATCCGTCTCCACATAATCGGTCACGCAAAACTAAGCCTAAATTAAATGTGCTGAGCTTAAACCTAATGAAGTGGTAAGAAAAACGTAGCGCCGTGTTCTGTGTTTTTCTTGTTTTTTGTTCGGAATGAGGATGATCACGACTCAATCATCATCGTTCGCAATTCTGGAGGGCAGTGGTGATATTTTTTTTTGTGTTTATAGAAAAAATAGAATGTGGACCGTGACATATGGTTCTGGAAACAGGGGATGGATATGTTTCGGAAAAACAAAGATGCTACATGATATTGATACGTCGTGAATACATGAGTAGCCGCAATATGCACAATACACAAGAGAATTGAGCTGTATCCATAAACGACGGAAGCACTTCCATATATTTTTTCCCCTAGTGTAGATGGCAAAAAAAAATCTGCCTACCAGATCCCCGGGTGACCTATCACCTCTAGGTATGTGAGGTTTGACTCATTTAAAAAAAAGGACCATCTACAAGCCCACGAAGTTCCAAGTCGGGACCCACCTAAGCACTGCTTCGACCCGGTCGTGCTGACTCACCCATCGGTAACCACGGACTTCAGAAACTACCTCAGTTCATGGGTCGGTAAGAAAACCCTCCTGCCGCTTTATACGCAGCACTTTCTCAACATATGCTGAGACTGCGCGCCAGTTCTCCTCGTTTCGCAGCATTGCTTCCACGATCGTCTCAGGCGTTGCCAGGCCAATCGTGGACTCAATGGTGCGCCTCAAACTTACGAAGCGACTGCACATAAAGAATGTGTGCTGAGCATCATTGAGCTCAGTCACACAGTACCGGCAGTACGGTGTGACCACCTTACCCATTCTGTTCAGGTATTTCCTGAAGTAACCGTGCCATGTCAAGAATTGACAAAGGTAAAAGTTTACCTCTCCGTGGCTCCGGTTAAGCCAAGGCTCAATGAGACCAATTAGCTTAGCCGTCCAGCGTCCTTTAACAGTTGGAGAGTAAGCGTACGCGCGTGCGTCAGAGCCTCAGTTCTACCCAGCTCTGAGCGATAGAGGTACCCTTCTTTGCGTTCTCGCGCTAGTCGGTCGATCGGGATTACTCCCGATACCACCATCACAGCCGCTTCTGAGACTGTGCGGTAGCTACAGGCGATACGCAGGGCACCCCTGCGCTGGACACTGGCAATGCGCTTCCGGAACTTTTCAGTTCGGAGCGCATCTCCCCAGATTTCGGCTCCATATAGCAAGATGGAATCGGTCGTTACCATCAGCAGCCTCCGTCGCGTCTCACTGGGTCCACCGACGTTGGCCATTAGCCTACTTAGCGAAGTGGCGACTACTAGAGCCCTGTCACATGCCCTGCGGATATGATCCCAATACGTCAGCTTGGTGTCCAGGGTCACTCCCAGATACCTGACCGACTTGCTGGTCTGGACCTCGACGGAGCCAACTGTCATGGGTATGACAGTTGGTATCCTCCGCTTCGTCAGCATAACAATCTCTGTTTTAGAGATTGCCAGCTGGAGGCCGTGTTCGGTCATCCACCGATCCACCCTCCTCATGACTTGGTTAAGTCTGAATTGAGCGGATTCGGCAGATCTGGAAGTGATTACCGCCGTGACATCATCAGCGTAACCTACCAGAAACACATCCGCAGGCATTTCCAGGCGCAGCAGATCATCGGACATGATGTTCCAGAGGTCAGGTCCTAAGATCGACCCCTGTGCCACACCTGAAGTGACAGGCCTCCTTTTGACTCCTTCGTCGGTGTCGTAGAGCAACCAGTGATCCCTGAGGTAGTCCCGCATCATGGCTAGCAAGTAGCCAAGAATACGGAACGTCTGCTCAAGGGCCCGCAGGATGTCTGTCCACCTCACCGAGTTAAAGGCATTTTGTACGTCCAGCGTTACCAGCAGGACGACCGGTCTGGCTTGATGGCATGGCTCTTCCGCTCTTGCTACAGCCCCAACAACCTCTGAGATGGCATCGATTGTTGAATGCCCTTTTCGGAAGTCGGTCTGCCTGGCAGAGAGATCACCAGCAGATCTCACTACTGACGGCAGCCTTGGCTTGAGCAACCCCTCGAGAAGCATCCCCGCAGTGTCCAGCATGCACAGTGGGCGGTATGCTGATGGATTGCCCAGGTTACCATTCCCCTTGTCAATAAGTACCAGTCGAGCTACTTTCCACCGCGACGGGAAGACCCCCGCGGCTAGACATGAATTATACAAGTCCAATAATAGACGCGGTTGGCTTTCTTTCCGCCACGACTTTAAGCGCCTCGACCGGTACCCCATCAGGACCCGGAGCCTTCCGGTTCTTCATCCTGGACACTGCACTGTTCAGCTCCTCGTCCGTAAAGGGAAGAACATCCGCCTGGTTAACGATGATGGGACCGTTAGCCCTTGGCAGATGCACCGGGAACAGCGAACCAACGATATGCTCCATGAATATCGCATCCATGAGAGTGCTAGGCCGCATGCAGCCAAGTCTACGAGTGACCAATTTGTAGCCATCTCCCCAGGGGTCTGAGTTGACCTCCTCACAAAGAGCCTGTCATTTGGCACGTTTGCTCCTCGTGATGGCCTTGGTCAGCTCCCTCTTTGCCGTAATGTGAGCAGCAGATAGCTCAGCCGCTCCCGGCCTATTCCTGGCTCGCTGTGCCCTGCGCCTGCACTCCAAAGCGATGCGTTTCAGTTCGGCGATTTCATCGTTCCACCAGTATGCATGTTGCCTCCTACGGAAGGGTTTACGTTTGGGCATTGAAGCCGAACACGCCCTGCGAATCCACCCCATGGTTCTGTCAGCAGCGGCCTCTGCTGCTGCACGGGTCACAGGGGTCCCAGATGCTAGAGGCTCCCCCTTCCAGCTCGAAGTGAGCAATGCGGTCATCGCGTCCCTGTGAAGTTTCGCGGCATTCCAGCCTAGCCACTTACAGGGAGAGCGGCGGTGTCTTTGCCTGCCCTCAGCGATTTGGAAAGTGATGTAATTATGATCACTCGCAGTGTAATTCTCCATCACCCTCCAATCGCTGACGAGTGCCGCTAGTCTCTCTTATGCCATAATGACATCGGGAATAGATTCACCGAATCCGGGCCTTCTGAATGTTGGCGTTGAACCCGTATTCAGCACCAACAAACCCAACCTCGATGCCATCTCGACTATGCGCCGCCCGCGAGTGTTTTCGGTGGGCATGCCCCACTCCAACGCCCTTGCATTGAAGTCACCCCCTACGATGACGTTGCCGACGATGCCACGGAGAAAAGTCCTCGAGTGAGCTAAACTTGTCTCCAAATTTCTGCATTGAGTCGTTCGGGGACAAGTAGCAGCTCACAAAGGTGACTTCTCCGTATGTCACCCACACGTGACCATTTCCTGAGCCGCGGCTGCCGATACGGGCCCTCTGCCCGTCAGCGATCCAAATCGCCGCGTACCCCGTAGCATCTGCCAGCCAAACGGACGAATGCCTCCTCCTATAAGGCTCGCTGATCAGTACGATCTGAGCCTTATGTTCGCAGACTAGCTGCGTGAGGAGGTCGTCTGCAACTCTACAGCCCTGCAGGTTGCCTTGAAGGACTCTCATATCCTTCCCTGCTTTTTCTTGGCATCAAGTGCGTCTTTGAAAACTCGACATGCATTCGATCCCATTAAATGCTTGGCACCATTCGCACCATGCCTCTCTGTGCATAATCTACGGCAGCCCGGATCGAGTCCTGCAATTTCGTTCGATTGTTCGTCTGCGCAATTTTCAGAAGAACCCCCTCTTCTGCGGTTTTCCTTATGCATCGTACTTGTGTACCAGTTTACTCTGGGGAAACATTTTGACGGATGGCCCCCAGGACCTCCGCGTAGGTTTTCCCCGGAGCTGGTTTGACGATTACAGCATCAATTTTCTTTCCCTGCTGTCTCCGCCTCTTCTTTCCCTTCTTCTTTTTCTTTGCCACCATTTCTTTATTTTCGCCCTTTTGAACCCCCTTTTTCTGCACCTTTTCTGGACCAGCGGGTACCACCGGTGGTTTAGCGACGTTCACCTTCTTCTTTTTGTGGGTGACCGTCACCCACCTCCTTAAATCGGATGCTGGCACCTCCTTCCTGACCCGCATTTCTTGTGTGCCTTCAGGACTTCCATATGTATAAATTAATATTTAAGCTAATTAATTTGAATACAAAGCACAATTACTAGCCAGTTAAGAAAAATAACACAAAATACTACTTCTTGCAATGCTAGACTTCAAACTTTTAATGGTTAGGACTATACTCGTATTTTCTGTGCAAACTCTACACTTACAATGAGCAGTAAAATAGAATTACCGAGGTAAAGTATACTTTCTCGAAGTTAAGTTGAAGCAGATTTTGAAATAGTCTAGTATTTCTTTCTCTATGACAATGCCAAAGCTCAGGAGATTACCTTTTGTGGTGCACTGGTATTATGCCCAATCGCCAGCTCCTGAAACAACACGAGCCAAACAAATACAACCATAACCATACGGTGGGGTTCAAACCCACGGGCAGTAGATCACTGCTTCGGACTGGCGCATTAGCAAGCAGAGCTACTAACCTTTATATTATTTATTGTGAAGAAAAATTAAAGAAGTATCACTGACCTCGTGTCAACCAGGGTTCACACTTTAGATTTACCTAGCAGATTTACGTAGATTTAATTCAATTTTATTTTGAAAATGATGACTACCTCACTACTTCAGTTTCTTTGGATTCTACTCCATTTTCGGTTCAAATCGAATCAGAGAGAATTTTCATAATTCACGTTCTCGACAGCAACACTTTTCTAATACTGTTTCAATGCAACGAATAACTTATTTCAAGTTACTAACACAAAAATAATACTGGACCACGAAAAAATGGTAAAGACTATAAATATAATTATGTTTTGTATATAAAATTTATATTATCCCTTAATTTATCTTTTTAAAAAGCTTCTAATTTGAATTTTTGTCGTTGCTTTACTTAATATTTTTACCGTTATAGTAACACTGATGTTTACTTACTTTATATGAAAAATAAATTAATGCATTAAATTGACCTCAATCGGTTCATTTCTTTTAAATTTACTTCAATTTCTTTTCAACTTCTACGTCAAATTTTGTTGACGAAGTGTAAACCCTGGAAGTCTCATTATGAAATAACAATATGCCGTTACGTTAGCAGGTCCTCTTTGGTGTGTGTGAATCGTGCGCTGACGAAAACAAATATCCAGGTGTTTAGAATGCTACAGGCAAGCATGGACAAGTTCAGAAAACTAGCTTCGCTTTTCTATTGAAATTGCTGGGTTTTACAAAGTGGAACTTCTCACTCCACACTCGTATTCATTCATTGTGCATGAAGTTGGTTGTAGGATAAAAGCATTTTTTTATTACTGATTTTAGAAGTACTAAACTCATTTCGCCGAAAATGCATATTTCTTTATATATATATATATATATATATATATATATATATATATATATCTATATATATATATATATATATATATATATATATATATATATATATATATATATATATATAGATATATGTATATATATATATATATATATATATATATATATATATATATATATCAGCAAAAAAACTAAGGGAGATAATATCTGGAGTGGCCGATCCGATTGGGCTGAAATTTTTTGAGGACATAGCTGTATATAAGGAGTAGGCTCATGATTTGTTAGATTTAAGATATCTTTAACCCTTTCTTTGGTCGCGGCGGGCGTTTTAGTGAATTTTCAGGCACCCCTATATTTCTGTGCAGAGTACAATTTTGTTAAAAAACGGATTGGAAATGAAAATTTGTTATGTTTTGTGTTTGTTCATGATATAGAATTGAAAATTTGTGCGCCTAAAAGTAGGCAAGGATGTTTTCAAATTTTGATTTGTGATAACTTCTGCCATGAACATTGCATCACCGTAAAATTTGCAGAGCGTATTGTTGTTGACCAAAATTATACGTACATAGTTTTTCAAGACTGAGCAGGATACCCTGTAGTTACGGCAGGCTCCTGAAAATTTTTTTTCAAATCATCGACCCTCTCTAAATTTTTTTGCTTCTTTATAAGAAATTCAAATTAGTAATAAATTTCAACCTTTGTCCAACATGCCAATTTAAAATGTTCAAAATTCCGAGTTGCGCAAGAACGGCAACTCGTCACCAAATTACCTCTAATTTGAGCACTCAAAACTTCTGTTCACGGGAACTGACGACCGGGTCATGCGATCATTATGAAATTTACAGGACTTGTTGGTTTTAACTAGAACCAAGGCTGATGGAAGTTATTTTGAAATGCGGACAACCCTGAAGCAGTGGTGCCATCTTGAAAAATCACTGAGAAAAAACTACTTTTTGGCATATAACTTCTGATTCAGCCGATAAATTTTAACAAACTTCACACCGTATTTGAACTTTACTTGAAACCATATCTGCCAGAAATTTGGTTGAAAAATTTGGATAGGGTTGCTAGCTATGGTAATTTTTGTGATCTAAATCTTGTAAATTTGAAACCAAAACGAAATTCATGTAGTAAATGGAGCTTATTATAGGCCAGCTGTCGTAGAAATTTCGTAAAAAAAGCATGAAAGAGCTGCCAGCTATGGTAATTTTTGTAATATTTTGTTTTTTCTTTAGTGAGCGATGTTGTCATAAAATTTTCAAATCGGAATGATCCGGCAATGAAAAATAACAACAAATATTAAGGTTTCGGAAATTTTAAAATTTTTGAGAGTGGCAACTCTAAAATTCTATTCACTCCTATAACTTCCAGCGCAGTCATTCAATCGAAACGAAATTCATAGGGTGGGTTGGATTGAACGTGAAGGAGCTATGGTGCTAGCACATGATTGCCAGCAGCAGACTAAATCGTAAATATGCCACCAACAGATGTTTCCATTTCGTATTCATAAGCAAAGTATTTACGATAAAAGAAGCAACCAATGTTTAATTTTTCAGAGTTTCGGAAATTTTTCGAATGGCAACCCCAGACATAGTTTAATCGCTGAAACTTTCGATGATATTCTTTGATGAAAACGAACTTCAGAGGATAGGTTGATTAAGCACGCGCATGTTATGGTAGATTTATTCCTGCTGTGTTGGACAAATGCTGCCAACACTGAACATTTTCATCATTTGTATTATAGGAAATGCTATCAGAAAATGATATTTGTTCCTTTGAGTAAGAAATGGTTGATATGATACAACAAAGAAGTGTATTAGATCTTTACACATTTTTAAAGCCACTCAAAGATAATTTCTTCGAAAATCAGTTTTCTAGCGGGCCTGTTGCGCTAGACTTTTTCTTCGAAAATTAGTATTTTCTTCGAAAATTAGTATTAAACTCGTTTCGCCGAAAATTCACATTTCTTTATATATATATATATATATATATATATATATATATATATATATATATATATATATATATATATATATATATATATATATATATACATATATATATATATATATATATATATATATATATATATATATATATATATATATATATATATATATATATAATATATGTATATATATATATATATATCACCAAAATGATTTTCCGAGATAATCTCTGGAGTGGCCGATCCGATTAAGCTAAAATTTTCGGAGAACGTAGATGTACACAGTAGGTAGGCCCATGATTTGCTAAAATTCAGATATCCGAAATCTTTTGGCGGCGGCGAGCGTTTTTGTGAATTTTGAGGTACTCTTATATTTCCAAGCAGTGTAAATTTTTGTTGAAAAAAAGTATAGGAAATAAAAGCGTATAATGTTCTAAGCTTGTTTATGGTAAAGAATTGGAAATTTTGAGCCGTGTGTAGGGGCAGCATGCCTAAAAGTAGACAAGGATTTTTTTCAAATTTTGATTTGTCATTACTTCTGACAAAAACATTGGATCATCGTGAAAGCTGCAGAGCGTATTGATGTTGGCTAGGACTCAGCATATGTGGGTTTTCAAGGTTGTGCGGGTTACCCTGTAGCTACGGCAGGCTCCTGAAAAAAAATCCTTCAAATCATTGACCCTCCTCTAAAATTTTTGATTTTTGACAAAAATTTCAAATCCATTGATAAATTTTAACCTTTGTCCATCATGACAAATTGACCTTTTTAAAATTCCGATTTGCACAAGAACGGCAACCCATCACCAAATTACCTCTATTTTCAGCACTCGAAAGTTCTGTTCACGAGAACTGACGACCGGATTATCCGATCATAATGAAATTTACAGGAAATGTTGGTATTAGCTAGGACCAGGCCATATAGAAGTGATTTTGAAATGCGGGCAACCTTGTGGCAGTGGTACCATCTTGAAAAATCACCCAGAAAAAAACCGGTTTTTGGCCTATAACTTCCGGTTCAGCCATCAGATTTTAACAAAATTCACACAGTGTTTGGATCTTACTTTAGAAAGCATTTGTTGAAAATTTGGTTGAAAAATTAGAATAGAGTTGCCAGGTATGGTGATTTTTGTCTCCTAAATCTTGCAAATTTGCTCAGCAAAATAAAGCTTTTTTCCTTATAACTTCCGGTCTAGTCATGAAATCAAAACGAACTTCATGCAGTAAATGGACCTTAAAGTAGACCAAATGTCATAGGAATTTCGTAAGAAAATCATGAAAGGGCTGCCAGCTATGACAAATTTGTATTTCTTTACTGAGCGATTTGTCATTAGATTTGCACATGGGAATGATCCTGCAATGAAAATTAACAACAAATATTAACGATTTAAAAATTTGAAAAGTTTTGCGGGTGGTAACCCTAAAATTCTTTACACCCATACAACTTTCAGCGCAGTGACTCAATCGAAACGAAATTTACTGGTTGAGTTTAACTTAACGTGAAGCAGATTTGGTATATATTTTTCTATGCTGCTGACACAGGGTAACCAGCATTGGCCATTTTCGTAAATATTGCACCAACGGATGCTTCAAACTACGTACTCATATGCAAAGTATTTGCATTAAAAATAAGAAACCAATTTTTAAATTTTCCGAGTTTTGAACATTTTTCGGATGGCAGCCTCAAACAGCGTTTAACCGCTGAAACTTTCGATGAAATCCTCCGATGAGAACGAAATTCAAAGGATAAGTTGATTTAAGTATGAGCTTTTCATGGTAAACTTATTGCTGCTTCGTTAGGAAAGTGTTGCCAGCACTGAACATTTTCATCATTTGTGTTATAGTTGAGTTTTGTTGCTTTCGATAAGGAATGGTTGATATGATTCTACAAAAAAGTGTATTACGTCTTTCCACATTTTTTTGTCATTCAAAGACAATTTCTTCGAAAATTAATTTTCTAGCGGCTCTGATGCGCTAGACTTTTTTTTTTATATTTATGATATAATAATTTTATTTGTTTTTATTATTTTAATCTTAGAGAAAAATTTTACCTTACAGCAACCTCGTCTAATATTCCTGGTCCTGCAAATTTTTATGCCAAACGTTACTTATGGTAAGGACGGTTGCATCTAAGAATGCGAGAAAATGAATTCAAGTTCACCCATTTGAATGTCAAACTATTTGATTATCATTTTTACTTTTTGAAACTCATTTCAACTTCATAACACTAAACCACCAATGAATTTACGTAGTCAGTTTTGGTTCATTTGCCCGAAGCAAACTTTTGTAATATACTGATAGTATCCATTTACTATCGGTTTATCTCCTCCTTGTCTGCTATGTATCTATTTTGATTGATTTACGAGACAGCTCAGACAAATTAATGTCCGAATAAGATCCTCGTTAAGAAAATGACACAAGTCGATGTTTACATTGTTTTATAGAGTTTGTCTAATCTTTCTTCTCGTAAACAAAGCATTTTGCAAGTTTTGTGTTTTATGATTACATTAAGAACTCATACGAGCATTCATCGACACGAAAGTGGTTTGCGCTCGATTGCACTGTGGTGAAATTTTGAATGCGACAATGCACTTAGAGTGATTGATTGTGAGCGAAAGGGAATTGCAATGATATAAACAGTGATCTAATCCGTCACTATTTTTGATGATGTGTATTGCTAAAGTCTTAAAGAATATTTTTATGTCACAGTAACAGCTTTATTTAGTAAGAGTTAAGCTTAGCTAGATAGCCCAGTGAAATTCGACATAAAAAGGCGAAACTTCGGAATAATTAGGGGAAAGCTGAATTTCGGTGTCTGCTTTGATTCTGGCGTGTTGAACAAAATGTCAAAAGTCCCCATCGACCCAAGTGCTGCGTTACTTTTTACACGGGGTCAAAGGCCACCAAAAGTGACCTTTCCTAAATATCTCAGTAAATCCTTTTCTAATCCTTTCCTAAATATCTCAGTAAATATCTCACCACTTGACGTTTTGTTCAACATGCCAGTATCAAAGTTGACATAAAAATTCAGCTTTCCCCTAATTTTTCCGAAACACCAGGTTAAATTTCCCCAGACTATAGAGTACTCTGGACGTGGGTTTTTTCAAACATGTGTCTGCATATAATGTGTCCTGCAAATATACCCACACTTAGAAGGGCTGTTAGCTATATGTCCAATTTTCATCAAGGACCTTATAGTTACGCTTATAGATGCAACAGTGTAAAATTAGGAAAAAAATGTATTACTAAGTGTTTTAATTATATGAGTATATTTTTCTAAAATATATACTAATTATTTAATATTATGAATAATATTATTGCACTTAACTTTTATTATTCTTTAAATGGTATTTAAATTTTCAGTGGTTTGTAGTTTTACTTGCGAAAGTTAATCCACTTTCCCCATTTTGAAATAAATATTCTGGTTGCTAGGCTACTATGCTCAGACATAAAAATGGACTGAATCGATCACTTGGATGAACAGGTGGCTCCAATGAGCCATTTACGCGCCGCGAAGGTAGCTTGTAATCAGCAGCTCATGGTTGCGCTGTTTGCTTATGAAGGCCTCACAACGAATAGGAGGGGCTAGATTTAAGACCTAGAATAAGACTTAAGTCTATCTAGGCTGTTATTTTTAAGTACGTATAAGATAGTATATAAGAATTATTTATAATTATTGTCCAGATAATCCCGGCTTCTGTATAGGCTGGGTAATATTATTAAAGTACAATTTTTTTTTTATTATTTATTCATTCGATTCAATTCAATGTATTGCGCGTACTATAACAGTTACAATACGGGGGTAGCTAATACAACGTGTTACAGCAACTCCCTAAAATGAAAAGTTTGCAAAAAAAAACCAAAAAAAAAAACAAACTATAATGCTCACGCTTTGACAGCTTGTTTGATTCACTATTCTCTCCATATTTTGACGTTTTATATTTCCTATTAACGCCGCTAGTGATATTTCTCCGTAAGACTAGTACTACATTTACTTTTAAAATCGAATTCAATTATGCATACTTATATTTTTACAAAATTTATATTGAAGTATATCGAAATGGAGACTATACAAAATTGAATTACAAATAATGAGGGGAATAAATATCTTTCGTTTTTGTTAAATATGGCGCCTTTTTTTCAAATTGGAAAGGAGAAAGACATGAGAATCCTCCAACATCTCTCAAGCTTATATAATTATAGCAAATCGAAAGTGGAGCTAACGTCGCCATTTGCCGTAAGAATAAAATTATAGTAAACATTCAAAATTAATCAAAAGATTTTAATTATCACGAAACTCAATCAATAATGAGAGTGGGTTAAATTTACCAACTTTCAAGATAAAAAGATAAAAATTCTATGATGTATAATATAAAATTATATATAAAAAACCCTAACCCATCAGAACCGCTAGAAATACTAATTTTCGAAGAACAGTAGAGGATTTGTGCATATTTTGAGTGTATTGTTATATATTGTCTTATATATTGCTGTTATTGTCTTATTTATTTTATATTGTATGTATTGTCATATATATTGTTATAAATTGTATATTCGCGATGTGAATACTTAATGCGAGCATTTATTGGTACGAAAATAACAAAAACACCTTGTGCTAGCAGTCCTTTGCTAGCACCGAAGCCAAAAGTGCTGGTGTCTGATGAGAAACAGTGCATACTTTCGAAACCACTTTGTCAAAATAGAATTTTCAATGTAGATTAAAAATTTTTAATGTTAATAAAAAGTTGTTCAATTTTAATCATCCCGCAAAAACAATTCCAATTTGATTCTGCTTTCGGAGGCTGATTCCGCAAAACGATCGAGTTTCCCGTTTCAATATGCTCGGCCTCGATAAGCTGTAGAAATGATATACGTTGTCTATGCTGATTTATAGACAAGAAGGGAACCGTGATCAAATTCAATTACCTTTACTAATATACAATCTTGCTATTGCGACTAGGACCATCCGAGCAAAACATTCACGAGGTATATGGCTTAGTACATGGTAATTCTTGCCTTGCCTTCTGTTCTCCCTTCTTGTCCTTTGAAATTTCGTACACGTGTGAACGCATGCCTATTCAGGCTAATTTCACACAATATTCAAATTCCAGCTCCAATAGCGTATAATAAACGCGGTTAGAATTAAGACGTGCTGTGAAATTAATTAAGACTAAAACACGTGTCAGACCTTAAATTTAGTAAATTGTACAATTAGTACTTCAATTTTAAGGTGCATTGGAATTATCGTTTCGTTTGGTGTGTATGTATGCTAAAGAAGCCATCAGCATACCGTATACAAACGGCACTTTTCAGCTCGTACCATTTAAAAATTATTTGTTGTAAAAGAGGCACAAATACATTGGGTAGATCAATCAAGTTAAAGTGGACTAAATATTATGAAATTTTGAAGTGTTGAAAGAAATTGAATGAATTATTGTTAAGAAAAATTTATTGTATTGAATTGGACAATACAAAATTGGACAAGGAACTAAGCGATATTTATCATCCGCTACACATCTTAATTATTCCTTTTCACAATAATCTTTTTGGGCGTTGATCGCATAAGTTTGTGGAACAGTTCTAGAGAAGACTGTACACCGGACAAGAAACTCGAAAAACGTTCTTGCCTTTGACTATTTAAATGAAAATTGAATTGAATTTTGAATTCTTCAAATAATGGAAACAGTAATGTTGAAAGTTTCTTTGGCGCACTTGTCTTTCCAAACAAAAAAATTAAAAACTTCAAAGTTTACTGTAAAATAATCCGTTTGCTTGTTTGATGGCTCTAAAACTACGTCATGCGGTGTATTTATTTCATCTGAATTAATATTTTTGCTTAATTTTTAGTCAAAGTCAGTGATATCTGGCGAAATACTATCCGAGCAACGACGAAAATGACGTTTAAAACTTTTTGAATTATAGGTCTATTTTCCTTTCCCTACAACTCTAAAACAAAGGAGATGCTATAGCTCCACAACATAGTAGATGCTATAACTGTAGTAATTTATCGAACTAAAACTAAACTAAAGCGTATTAAAAGCTGTGATGGTTTGAAAATGGTTCATTTAATCGCCCAGATTATTGGAAGACTCATGAAAAATCAACTAGGATGTTGCAAATTTTACAGCGCACATGCTCTTTTGATGCTAATTTGACATTAAGTGTCGGTGCTATTTAGAAATTAATGTGTGTATCAACCGTCTAAAAATAGAAGCATATATAAAAGCTGTAAGTTTATAGGTTTATTTTGAAAATTCGCCCCATAAACTATTTAACTAATACCTTTTAGCTTGTGAACAAACATGTTACTGGGAGTTATTTTTCGCGGTACTTTCCACTCTGGAAATATATTATGGTTTGTAAATTTAATCAGGGCCATTATTTTTTAAATAATATAAGTTCAGCATTAAACATGATCATTTATCTTATGTTTGTTTTTATGCATTCAAAAGCTACAAATTTTGTTCAGTCATTCTTTCGTGTGAAAATTTTGACAATGGAGAAAAGCAGAGACACTGCTCATTTCTGACGGATAAAATGTTAAGAATGTCAATTTTCGATCGATTTTGTAATTGAAAAGAGATTCCAAGCAATTTTCCATGCTAAAAAGTGAGTACAGCTTTTGCTTATTTTGAAGCTAAAATTTCGCCGAAACAAATTTCACACGAAATCGAACACAGTACTAAGCTTTATATGTGATTATGCACACGAAAATTCATCCATCCTCCTTTATTTATATTGAACATATCTCGATTTTACTTTCAACCGAAAAATGAGCAAATATGTTATTTTATAAAGGAATGACGTAAAACAACGAAATCACATCATCTTTTCATCATTCAATAGCAGTAGAATTCATAATTCATACAAATATGATTCGAAAGATAGAAAACGTGCCATGAAATTGAAAAATATCTGATTAAATTCAAAAAGTAGAGCAGCAATTTAAATTATTTACTGTTTCGTATCAAAAAATGCCACTGGCAGATTGAAAGTGGAAAGTTGTATTATTTCTACTCAAAAGATTCAATTGTTTCTCTATGTAGAACGTTAAGCAACCAACTTAAAAGCAACTGTCAAGAACATTGCTATTGTTAAATGTCAGTGAACAAATCTCAACAAATAACTACAGCCTCCTTTCCATTATAATTAGGTTTTCAAAGCATCGCCTTTGGTGTTAAAAATCATATATGAAGTGGCTTTGAGATACATCATTGTAACGGTGTTTTTTTGGGCTTATAAGATTCGCATAATTTACGGGAGGATCTTTGATATGTTTTTAATTCAATTCAATCCTAATAAGCTCACATTGAGCAATAACTTTCAACAGGCACATCACATCTCATATACTTTCAAACCAAGATGCTCTTCATCCCCACTTCACCCCACGCTGGGCGCAGAAGATATTCATATGTTTCAATATATTTCTCACATATTTACATAGTTTTTCATTTTCGTGTAATGTATTCAAATATTCTTGGCAAAGTCGAAATGAGTTTGTTGAACCCAGCTTCTATTTTCCTACTAACTGACCCCAATTGTGAAAATATCCTACTTGTATCTGTTTTTAACTCTTTAAAGCAAACCATCAGATCCGCAATATCACTTGGTAATTTATTCACCCATAGCCATACCGGAAATGTGAAAAGTTTTTCGGTGATCCATTCTTTGTCCGGTTTATTCCGAATCATCAAATATTCTACAGAATAAGTATGAAACTTTTTACAAAAGATGGCTGAATTAAGTCGATTAAATATTTAATGAAATCGTAAAAGTTCCAGCGTAAAGTTGGTCATTCCATTTTGCCGGTGGAGACAGGGAGAAATATAAACAAATTTTGTCGATGATGTCGCTTGGTAGTATCTTTGGGTGGTCACACAAATTTTTGATGTTGCTCATGTTGACTACGTAGATGGTAATTGAAGCTAATTAAAATGCTAATAAAGACAGATTTTGGAAGTAGCTAGATTCACACAATATTGTATGAAACTGTTGAAGTGGATGAATAATACGACGCTGGAGGATGGATGCAGATTAAGCTGATTTTGTCAGAAAGATTGATGGGATTAACGAACTGTATGGCGAGAAGTATTTGGACTTTTGACTTATGTTAGCCTGAATGGTGAATCCTGTCTAAAAATAGGTTCCTGTTGATATTAGTAAATAGCCAATGAGTTAGTTGAAATTGATTTAATAAATCTAATTTTATCCATCAGCTAATTTTTTATGTGAGTGTGAGTTGGGGGAAAGGCGGTTGGCACCTCTAAGCAATAAATGGAATAGAAGAAGCAACAGCGTTCTTTACTACCCAAAAAATAAAAAATAAACTTTAACGCATCAGAACTCATAGAAACCTGTTTTTTGAGGAAATTGTCTTTAGGTGATTGAAAATTAACTATTGGACGTCATATATGACTTTGATCCGATGATTGCATCAATACTCAAAAGGTTGGGATGTTGCCACGGCAACCATTTGTATGAATTCCAAAACTAAGGAAAGTAAAACCCTTGTTACTTGTTTTCATTATGATTACCATTAATGATGAAAATATTCAGTGCTGGCAGCACTTTTCCAATGCAGCAGCTATAAGTCTACCATAACAGACTCATGGTGAAACCGACCTATCCTTTGAATTACTTTTTTATCTGAAGACTTCATCGAAAGCTCCAGCGATAGAACGATGTTTGGAGTTGCCTTTCGAAAAATTTCCATAACTCGGAAAATCTAAACAATGGTTGCTTATTTTTGTTGTAAATGCTTTGTATGAATGTGAAAAAAATATGAATATTAAATTGGAAGCAACTGTGAAAGAAATATTTATGAAAATGTCTGGTGCTGGCAACCCTGTGCTAGCACCACCGCCAAAAATATACCAATTCTGCGTGACGTTAAGTTAAACCTACCCTGTGGATTCTTCGATTCGATAACTGCGCTAGAAGTTATAGAGATAAAAAGAATTTTACGGTTACCATCCGCAATGTTTGTTGCTAATTGTCATTGCAGGATCATTCTCATGTGAAAATTTAATGACAGCATCACTTAGTATAGAAATGTCGAAAAATTTCGGCTACTGTGTGGATTTTGTCGGAATTTGTTGGCTGAATCGGAAGCTATGACCCAAAAAGCAGTTCTTTTTTCTCAATAATTTTTCAACATGGCACCACTGCCACAAAGTTGCCCGCATTTCAAAATCACTTCTATCAGACCTGTAGCTAGTTAATACCAACATGCGCTGTAAATTTCATATTGCTCGGATTAACCGGTCGTCAGTTCTCGTGAACAGAAGTTTCGCGTGCTGAAAATAGAGGTAATATGATGATGGGCTGTCTCTCTTGGGCAACGTGAAATTTGGAAAAATTCTATTTGACATGGTAGACAATGGTAAAAATGTATCAATACTTTGAATTTCTTTTCGAAACCAAAAGTTTTCAAATTTTCGATGGTTTTTGTTCACGTGCCTGCCACAGCTACAGGGTTGTTTGCGCAAATTGGAATTGTTTTTGCGGGATGATTAAAATTGAACAACTTTTTATTAACATTAAAAATTTTAATCTACATTGAAAATTCTATTTTGACAAAGTGGTTTCGAAAGTATGCACTGCTTCTCATCAGACACCAGCACACAGTGCATACTTGACTGGCTCGACCACTTGCAGGTGGAAATCATTACATTTTTATTTATGCTAGTTGTGACAAATTTTAACATCTCCGACTTATATCCATGGATATAATTTTACTTAGTAAAGGTAATTGAATTTGATCACG
This sequence comes from Nemotelus pantherinus, assembly GCA_963978885.1. NCBI lineage: Eukaryota > Metazoa > Arthropoda > Insecta > Diptera > Stratiomyidae > Nemotelus > Nemotelus pantherinus. The sequence continues at coordinate 75,346,898 of OZ022264.1, read as the reverse complement.
GTTCCCTTCTTGTCTATAAATCAGCATAGACAACGTATATCATTTCTACAGCATCGAAGCCGAGCATATTGAAACGGGAAATTCGATCGTTTTTGCGGAATCAGCCTCCGAAAGCAGAATCAAATTGGAATTGTTATGTAGCAGAATCAATTGGAATTGCACTGTGTGCTGGTGTCTGATGAGAAGCAGTGCATACTTTCGAAACCACTTCGTCAAAATAGAATTTTCAATGTAGATTAAAATTTTTAATGCTAATAAAAAGTTGTTCAATTTTAATCATCCCGCAAAAACAATTCCAATTTGATTCTGCTTTCGGAGGCTGATTCCGCAAAAACGATCGAATTTCCCGTTTCAATGGGCCCTATTCTGAGAGTCACCTCACATGAGGAATGAGGTGACGCTCATGATTTCGTATTCTGAGAGTGTTGTTATTTCACCTCAAGTGACGTTTTCGATCTGTTGGCTATTCTGAGAGTCACGTGAAGTGACGAGCGTCACGTAAATTAAGATTTTCAGTCACTTGATAATATCAAGTGACTGTGGTCAGAAATGATTTAAATTGATATTTTGAATAAAAAGAAGAAGGATTTTCACGAAGTTTGCATCGTGAACCATAAAAAAAAAGTAAACAAATCTTATTTTGAAGATAATGCGGTTAAACTCAACTACGTGTTCGCCATAGCCGTTAGCCGTTTTCTAATAAATTTTTGGCTCGTATGTTTGTTATTTTGTAGCTTTGTGTCAATTTTCGGGGAGTTTTATGTTTGATTGGTTGTTTTTGTTTCTGTGGCTTTGAAAATGCAGATGGCATTGATACATGTCTACAATCATTTCACGCCAATTTAGTATGTGCAGCTCATTTTTTCGAGCTAAAAACAGACATTTGGTGTTTGAATTTGAAAATTGAATTGTGCAAATGTGTTTCCAATAAGAAAATCGATCGGAAATTGACCTGTAAAGTACCAGTTTTAAAAAATAAAGGGCTGCACTGAGATACTCGTGAAGCTAAATTTTTACAACTCTCCATTATCTCGTCATTTTTTCGAGCGAAAATTTTAACAATGGAGAAAGACAGATGCACAGCTTATTCCTGACGGATAAAATGTGAAGGATATCAATTTTTGATCTATTTTCTAATTGGAAAGACAAGCGACAATTCGAATGTCTTATTGGACTGATGAAAAGTCATCCACAAAGCCTGAAACAGCACAGCGAACACATAAAAACCACTTCTAATATTCACCAATACTTCTTACTAATCACTATATTTATAATTTTGTATAGCAAGTTTAAATATACCTGGTACACTTGTAAACACCGTCCTCTTTTTTATTTCCCAAATTTCCTGTTTGCGTTCGATTTTCCTTACTTTCTATTTGACTTTTATTTTTTTAATAATTCCACTCCCTCCAAAGTAAGCCGAACTTGTGATATAAAGGTATGAAAAGTTTGTGCGCGCCAACGATGTGCAAGCCGTCCCCCATCTAAGTACTGACCAAGCTCAACACAGCTTAACTTCGGTGATCGGACAAGAAACGGTCGATGCCAGTGTGCTATGGACGTGGTGAATTTCGAGCGATGATAAATTTCAATGACATGATAAATTTCAAGCGCTCAAGCGTTGCCATTCAAACACAAATTCATAGTCACCTCACCTAGAGTCATGTCACGTGACTCTCAGAATACCGATTCGTAAGTGACGTGACTTTCCAAGTGACGTGAGATCTCACGTGAGATGACTCTCAGAATAGGGCCCAATATGCTCGGCTTCGATGCTGTAGAAATGATATACGTTGCCTATGCTGATTTATAGACAAGAAGGGAACCGTGATCAAATTCAATTACCTTTACTAAGTAAAATTGTTTGCGCAGTTTTAAAAGCCAATGTGTATATAGTTTTAGTCAACATCAATACGCTCTGCAAATTTCACGATGATCCAATGTTTCTGTCAGAAGCTTTGATAAATCGAAATGTGAATTTTAGGTACTCAGCGCCTACATATGTAAGGGTTCATAATTTCCAATTTTTGATCATGGAAAAGCATAAAACAGAATTAGTTTTCATTTCCAATGTTAACTTTTAGCAAAAATGAATTTTACATAGAAATATGGAGGTACCTGAAAATTTATGAAAATGACAGCCACCGCCAAAGGGTTACAGATATTTTAGTTTTAGTAAGCCATTGCACTAGTCCTTTTATCCATCTATGTCGTCGGAAAATTTGAGCTCAATCGGATCACGGGCTCCAAAGACTATCCCTTTAAACCCTAACTAAACATGAGTACGAACTTAAGCAAGCGTCAAAACCGACTGGTTTATGAGCAAAAAAGGCACTTTTTACATTTGCAAGCACGTGCGAACATTAGTGCCCACACAGTGAAGTAGCGAATAGAGATGAAGCGTATATACTGGAACAGATATATGGAACAGGTATTTTTTTGGACCAGTACCTAGTACGAAATTCAAAAATACTAGGTACGAGTATTTTTGTGAACTATACAAATAATCAAGAATTTACCCAATAAATTTCTTCCATTTGATTCATTTCAATCAAACAGTGACGTAATAGTATCCTAATATTAATATGCAGTCGTATTTCATACTTGCAAGTGCTTTCATACTCGTATTTCATTCTTTCATACTCACGAGTATTTCGTACTTGCAAGTATTTTCGTACCGAGTATTTTCGTATCGAGTATTTTCGTATTGAGTATTTTGGTACTTGCAAGTATTTTTGTATCGGGTATTTTCGTATCGAGTATTTTCGTAACGCGTATTTTCGTTTCGAGTATTTTCGTACTTGCGGGTGTTTTCGTACTTGCAAGTATTTTGTTCAATTATTCAAAAAGTTTTTAGAGCAAAAGTAACTGAAATCGGACAAAATTGGTTAATTTTGGGTCAGAGTTGTTTGGGACGGGTCATTCCACGGAAAATCGACCAACGTTCTTTTATCGCTATCGTCAGATTTCAATGAAATTTTCACTGCGAATATAAGTAGCTGAGCTATAAACACCAATAAGATTTTTTTTTGAAAAATATCTAATATTTGCAGTAATATGGTCTCTTGAAGTTTTTGAGAAACGTCGGTTCGTGTTGCATTCAAAAAATTGTATAAAATCTTCTACTTTACGTAGAGCCTTCGAATATGGCTTGTTCGAAAGAGAAAAAAGATGTTAATTTCCTAGGAAAAACAGTGCGAGAAACATCCAGGCCAAAAAGGATAAAAAGGATCATTACAGTGTCCTTTGTGTCCAAACATCGCGAACACAATCTGTCTGTGTATGTGTTATACATCAAAACGTTAAATTAATGACTAAAGGATCAAAAATAAATTTTCCAACAAAGGGTTCCGATATAAGCTTGGCTAATTATAAGAACTTTTTATTTGTTTCGAACCATATTTTGTAAGTTTTACCTTGTTTCGATACCATTTTCTATAAATTTTGTTCCGCGGTTACAGTATTCCACACCTTTAATAATTTTTCACGACTGCACTTTTACGAGCTCCTCTTTGAAATTTTGCATATTTGTAGTTTATATAACTATTTACAATGTATAAAAAAATTAAGAAAATCGAAGATGTGCGTTTTGAAATATTGAAGGATAAAGGGCACTGTAATGATCCCTGTCTAATGTCATCAATAAATAAATAACGACTTATTATTCGTAATTATTGCATACATTTTGTTACATGTAGACACCCCTTTATGTACTTAATATTATTTGATTGTTGAATATTTGACAACTTGCACCCACAATTGAATTGTATACGCATCGCCATCTAGCCCAAGTGAATTCGAACCTATCGTAAACAATGCAAGTCGTTGCAGTAAAATTTGCAATAGAAGATCGTGGATAAATGTTTAGGTAATTGGATCATTTCGAAAACAATTACATCTGCTATGTAAGGTTCGTACTCGAGTAAGAATAGGGTATCGAATTCGCTTGAGCTGATGATGCAAAGAAATGCGCAGACCTTAGGTCAGCGTAATTGCACTGGATGCAATCGTGGGAATGCAACTCAAGGTAGCTGTTATAATTAAGAAAGAGTTTCATGTCGTTCAGTCGCTCGCCAACCTTCAAGGAGTAACCAATAAAATTGCACATAAAAGTTCATTGTGTTGTTATTCATCTGTGTTGTTATCGCCATAGCTAAGAAGATATATTAAAGTTCACTGTGTTTGTTATTGGATATAAAGAAAAACAACTTAATTTCGTTTGTGGATCGATCGTGTATCGAAACACAGTAACGCGACAGACTAGATTTGCATCTAGGCGACCGCATCGCGGCAGAATACATTAATTCTGTCGCAGAATAAACAATCCTTTTTATCCTTTTTGGCCAGGATGTTTCTCGCACTATTTTTCCTAAGAAATTTACATTTTTTTCTTTCGATCAAGCTATATTTGAAGGCTCTACGTAGTGTAGAAGATTTGATACAATTTTTTGAATCCAACACGAACCGACGTTTCTCAAAAACTTCAAGAGGCCATATTTCCGCAAATATACCATATTTTCCAAAAATATTTCATTTTCGATAATAAGCTCACTAGACCTTCTGGATACCAAAATGTTTTCAAATTCCAAAGAGGTGAGTTCAAAAATTGTCTGAAAATTGGTCGATTTTCAATGGAATTATGTGATACGAAAATTTTGGTTTTGTAGGGGAGTAAGGGTTTTTTGGCCGTGGTTTGGCAAAAACTGCCTTTATGGCGGTTTCGATGATTGAAAGTGGTCGGGGGTATAATAGTGACATTTTAAGGACGAAAAATTTTTTGATAGGGGAAATTGAGCAAAAACGTCCCTTTTTAGCATTGATTCGGGGAAAACCGTCCGGAAAAACTGAAAGTAGCACTAAAAGTGCCAAGGAGGAAAAGGTTGAGATCCTTTTTGGTTCACTAGTTGGCGTGTCCGGCTGTGCTGCGGCCCTCCTCGTGACTGCAGATCGCCACGAGCGTGTCTCCGACCCTAGCGGGGATGTAAAATTTACGAGACCGCGGGAGGTAAGGTGCCCATGGACTCATGTCTAGCCTTACCGAAGAGGTTGGTCCCCTAGTGGGTGAATGTTTAATAGGCGAAACATTTTGTTTCTATCATTTCGTAATAAAATTTTCGACAAACTTCATACTTCAGTGAGGCGAAGTGGAAATCCGACTGTTTTAGATTAGCCAGGAAAAGTTTGGTATCAGAGATCATTCGATGAAAAGTCATATAGATGACAACAGGATTAGTTGGCCTTATCTTAGTAATTTTTTTCTTACAGGAGGTGTTTTGTGGATATAATAATAATAAAAATAAATTAAATTGATTGAATTTGATTGTTTTCCTTTTGATGGTCCCTAGATTGGAGACAGACTTGCCAAATAAATGACCGACTATTGGAAAGTTACGGACAAGCTGCATAGACTAACGACTCAGTATCCCTTGAAGGTCATCTTGCACCATCACTATTCTAGCTTGGGAACTTTGTGTCTGAAGGGTGGAGGAGGGCATATAATACCGTTTCATTACATCACTTCAAATCGCATGCACTTGTATGTATATATGTACATACTTCAAAAAATACTAGCTGGTATTTTTGGAACAGCTATTTGGAACAGGTATTTTTTTTGTACTCGTACTAGGAATACCTAGTGTGTAAAAATCCGAGTACGACCCAACTCTAGTAGCGAACATATCTCAAGTCGTATCTCATCACCACTTTACATGCGGACAGTTCACAGCAACAATTGAGCAAAACGCTGCCGAATGTGCATGCCACTTTTCTGGCAGTTCGGAAAGTTGTGTTTGGGTGCGTGGTTTGCCTCGGCGCAGGGATTTTCCTACATCCCCCCCCCCTAATACCCCCCCCCCCCTGGGAAGTGCATACACCCCCCATAACACGGACAATTTTCCTACACAAAGGGACCTTTGTGTCTTTTGTTCCAAAGGGACACCCCTCCTAAAATTCTGAACACCCCCCATGAAAAATTCCTGAGAAAACCCCTGCCTCGGCGCATATCGGTGGTTTGCATCGGCGCGTAACCAGACTTATTACTGGTTGGACCTTTAATCTTTTTGTTGATATACAAATAAATGGAGACAGAAGGAGAAAATTTCGGCAAGACGATTTTAATACTAATTTTCTTCGAAAATCAGTAAAAAAAAAGTTTATAAAAAAGTAAGAATGTATCTTTTGGGTTTTCGTAAAAACGTGTCTTTTGGGTTTGCATAGTTTTCTGAATATATCCGTTACTCCTTGAGAACTATCAAGGCTAGAGTATCCGAGTAAGCAGAGCAACGGCTGCTACCATGTTTGGTCCGTGGTTCAAATTCAACTATGATTATGTACCGGGCTTTGAGTTAACCTAACTGTTTGAGTTAATAACCTGTTTGCAAAAGTTAATTGAGATAAGTCATCAGCTGCACTGGTGCTGGAAATTTTTGTGTTATTGGAGCTAGTGCTTTTTGTTACTTTAGGATCGTAGTGCTCCTAAATTTAAGTTAATATCATTTCCGCTTCGTTCTATGTATTTTAAGAAAGTTAAAGTACATATTATAAGAAAATACTATATCTGTAAATGTTGTTAAACAGTTTGAGATACTTGTCACGTGTGTCGATGATTTCTATTCGAAAGTCCTTGTGGGTGTCAACCTTTACCTGCCGTTTGTTTGTTTTGTGTGTTTGGTAAAAGATAGTGGTCCCGTAGGTGATGGTTCGTCTAATCATCTGGTTATAAATAATGTGTAGCTTTTTTGATGCGAATAATGTGTACGGCTGATTCAATATTTCTTATATGTGCGTATTCGAGGAATGTTTTGTGCTAAAAGTTAGTGCTAAGTTTATAAGCTTACAAGTATAAGTTTATAGTGCTGTTTCTAATTCTATCGGCTCAGTGTCGTTTGTCAGCTGGGTTGGATTTTATCGTTCTCGTCTCATCACAAAGATTGCTTGCATTTCTTTCTTGTTGATGCGTGTCTTCCACTTTCAGAAGCATTTCATTAAAGTATCTCCATATTGTTCAAGATTAGTGATATTCTGAAATTACAGTAATTTGGCCTGTCGAGATGTGTAGCAGATGCAGAAGCCGTCAGCAAAAAGTAAAATTTTCGTTGTGAGCACCATCGGGATGTCAGCAGAGAGTATTGATCTTTGCCGGACTCCAGCTTCTATTGACTGTGTACTAGAGAGGTGATCATTTGTTCAGACAGAAAAGTTCCGCCCCCAATGCAATGATCCATTTAGCTTTATTAGATATTTCAAATCATGGAAATCATTCGTTTTAACGATAAGGCCCGAATAAAATAAAAAAAACACGACCTGCTGACTTTTTTAATTGAATCTGGTTATAATGTGTCAAGCCACCCAGTTAACTGCGGCTCTGGAATTATGGACTTTTTCGTGACTACTTTCTCGAATCGTGAAGGTATTAACCGTTCTAACAGTTTTCCGATTGAGAATAGGAAGCTGATAGGATGAGGAAATAATAGATGCTTATGGGGGTTTGGAAGTACAATAATAGTCATTTTTTTCCTGGAAACTTTTAGTACGGAAGATCGTATTGGGAATGATTTTATTTCTTGGATTTTATTGTCTGGTAAGTGTCTGAGGCAGATATTCGTTATCGTGCCAAGTCCTGATGAATAATGTTTATTGAACCGAGCTCTTTTATTTTCGTCGGAGAATTTCCTCACCTACTTGGGTCGTTGTAGCTAAAATATTGGTGGCTCTTACCTCAATCTCCTGCTCCTGATCGTAATAATCTGTATTAGATGAGTTTTCTTTGAATTCCAGCTCTAATGTATCTGAGAAAGTTTTGGCTTTACCCAGGTCGGGACCGTGGGTTGCATGTATAGCAAAATTGCTCTTCTGCCGCAAAAATTTGACCAATCTCCAAAAATTATTGTCACCCAGCTCCCCACTCCGTAAAAAGTTTGCCAACTGTACGTTATTTAGCAGTGTAGACTGGTTATTGATGTGATTTGTCAGTCGTTGTGCCTCCCTTCTTAAGTCAGGGTCACCTGTGCATGTGGCTCTATTCGCAACTCTGTTCTTTTTTTGAATAAGCTCTTTAATGTTACGTGAGAGGTGGTAAACGCTATGGCCTTCCATTGGAGTTTCAGTGGTGGACTCTTCTTTCATTTTGAGCTAATTTCATTAATAAGGTTTCAATGGCTGTATTGATGTTGAAGAGCCTAGAGGGATCTTGGCTGAATTTGAGTGAGTCTGGGGTTTTAATAAACTCAAAAGACTACGTGTGTTTTTTGATCGCTGTTGTGTATCGAGTGTATCGTTTCTATATGGGAATTGAGAAAATGGAGTGTTTCTGAACTGAGACTTTTGCCGACCTTGTAGTCAAAGAGAAATTGAGTCAATTCTCGTGTTTTGCTGCTTATGGAATTCGTATTCTACGTAAGGCGATAAACATGGCCGAGGATGTTCATTGTGGAAGCTTTTAAAAGGAGGTTTTGACAGCTGGGAATACAGAGAACATTCTTTACACTATTTTCGCTATCATGTTTTCCATCCTGAATTGAAATCGGGATTTGGATCATCCGGGATCTGATAAGAGTCTTGTAAAGGCGAGGTTGCGTTTAGCAGCTTATGTTTACTCAGGGATAGTAGTAGAGTTTTGACCCTTAGTGACCTGCGAAAATGAATTTTCATATTTTTTGGATATTTAGGGCATCCGCCATAACTGGCGGAATGTTTTCCGTTGCATTTTATGCACTTACGATTTTTTTCCTCTCTGCTTAGTGTATTGCAGGTTGTGGTGAATATATGCATCTGGCTTGAGCGTGGTAATTGCTGATTGCATTGCCAAATTGTTGGTAATTATGGTATTGTGGGCGCTCGCGCGAATTTTTTGAGCTTTGAATTTTGTAAATAAGTGAGCAGGCTGTTTTGATGTTATGTATGCCCATTTTTCTGCCTAAAAATAAGGACTTAGATTAGTTTAGCGGGACAAGTCCTCAGTTTTAGGAAGAAAACTTCAATCAGGTCTTCAAGGTCTTCTATTATTTTGGCTGGGCTAAGACTATGAAAACCCTTAATAATGATGTTTAAATTCTTTTCTTCGGGCAATAGATAAGTGTAATTTGCTATATTCTTGGGGCTGCACAGGCTAACCATTTCGATCATTTTTCAAATCATTTTTGAAATTAACGATGTTGGTACTGTTGAAATACATCCGTTAGCTTATTCATTGGTGTTTATACAGGAACACGTGATCACATAAGTGCTTTTGTTAAATTTCCATCCGGATATTTATATGAACTTAATGCGTCCAAGCTGTGATGCGAGGCAAAAAAACTGTAAAAAATTCAATCCAACCCTCTTTCCTCTGATAATAACTTTCTTCCTTTCTTTGATGACTTTGTCAATGCATTAACCAAACAAAAATGGTTCGACCAATAATGACTCTTTGAAAGATCTGGATTATAAGACTTAATTAGAAAACTATATGTAGCAGTTTTGATACGTATTTTGAGTACGTGGATTTTCTGGAAGTTCCTGGGTTGAATAATTTATGTGATTGCCTTCTTCAAAATCATCCATATCCATTTCATTTTTTGATTCTTCTGAATTATTGTTTTAAGTGTCACCATTGTTCTCTATGTAGCCATTTTTTGAATCACAGTCATCTCCGTTTTCATTTGATAAGTCGTTTCCACACCCACATAATTCCAACAAAACCGGAAAACTCGTTTTAATTAGTTCTCGTTTCATACCATAATCATTTAAATTTGTAAATTTGAGTGTATAAAAACATTACTCCACCTCAAAATACGCAGTGTAGAGATCAAATGAAGATGAATTAAACCAATCATGTATCCTGGTGATAGAGATACATATGTCAAATTATTAAGAGAAATATTGGAAAAGGAAAATCGAACAAATAAAATAAAAATGCAATCTTCAAATGCATTTATTTGCACAAGTTAAATACATTGGCGAGATTTTTCGAAAAACGCTCTGAAATGCAACCGGAATTTGATGATGAATAATTATTTATGATAATAGGCTCTTTCTAACGATTTATTTATACTCAAAGCAGGTAAAAGCAACCATGCGTGTACGAAAGACTACTGAACTGATCATTTATATCAAGGAGAGACCCGGATCTCAAACCCTAACGTGTTCATCACTAGATGACCAAAAGGCGTACACAAAAGATAAATCTGTGAAGACGGTGCTCCATAAGATAGTTCATGAAATAGAAACGGCACTCCATTACAAGTAGCACACGTTGGGGACCTTTTTGGATATTGAGGGCGCCTTCAATAATGTGCATACAATAACCAGTATGGAAAGTTTCTACGCAATTAACACTGACCCCGCTATATGCAGCTGGTTATGCAACATGCTTAAGAAAAAGCTCATATCAGTGGAATGGATGGATGCGTAAATCACAAAGAAGGTTAACAGAAGCATACCTCAAGGGGGAGTTTTATCTCCTCTCTTGTATTACCTGGTGACAAATACAATTTTAAGGAGCTTGGAGAGCAGGGTAATCACGGTTGTGGCCTATGCCGAAGAGATCGCGATTAAAGTATTGGATCTATATGGCGATAGCAGGGATGATTCTTGCTTACGGCTACCTGGTATGGTGGACGGTGATCGATACCGGCCTTTGGACCAATAACACTAGTGGAAAATTCATTCAACGAGGATGGGTCATTAAACTCGCGGAATGAGTAGGCAGGTCATTAATGAGGGTAGTGTAATGAAACGTAATAAATTCAGATAATCATTGTAAGTATAAATAGTAAGCTTTATTTCAATCGAGATATTATTGTTTGAACTATTGTCGACCAAGCGATTCAATCTGGCAGAAAGTGTAAAATGCGGAGAAAATCGAGTACCTACTGCGCTCTTATAAAGTTTAAGTTCCAAATGGCCAGGTAAAACCATGATTTGAAAGTAGCACAGTCTTTTAAAGAAGGAAAAAAATCACTTGTAGATGTCCTCCACGACATGAACGGTCAATTGAATAGACCACTTCGGAAATTGTAAAAAAAGTCGAAAAAGTGGTATTGGAATATTTTAGACTCAAGAAGAAACAGCTTTCACAAATGGTTGGAGTATCGGATATTACGACTTTCAATAGTCTTTTCGACCATCTTGGGATGACTAAGGTCAGCGCAAGATGCGTGTCGAGAATGCTCACGCTGCTTGAAAAACAACTGCTTGTTGAGTGCTCTCGTGCGTTTTTGGACGTTTGTAGTGAAAATGAGAATGGAATATTGATTTGAATTGTTCCTGGAAACGAAAGTTGGATTCATCATTATGAGCCTGAGTCCAAACAAGACACTATGCAGTGGCACCCAAGAAGTTAAAAGTATCATAGACTACTGAAAAAGTCATGGTGGCCAATTTTTCGGACTCAGAAGTGTAAGAGCATACAAAAAAATAAACAAAACTAGACGAGAAACAAACTCGCATATCGCTTAAAGTATTTATTTATGTATATATATATATATATATATATATATATATATATATATATATATATATATATATATATATATATTATATATATATATATTTTTTTTTTTTCTATTTTGCCGGCAATGTGCCTTTCACTCAGCGTGATGTGGTGGACCTCCGAGCCTGAAACTAAAAGAGAGATATGTGTGAGTGGGGCATACATTTTTCAGCACCTAATTGCATTCACACCGATATACACAAAAATGATAAGCAGTCTACTTGCGTGGCCCGTATTCTTTTTCGTTTGATTGGCAATAAACTTGACGCGTTCACGAGAAACGAACTATTAGATTCCTGTTTAAGGGAGAGCACACAAAAACAGGAATGTAATGCGCGGGGAGAGGAGTACCATTTCCGTATTTACGTTCTGGAAAAACTACCGCGTGTACGTGTAGCGCAGCGTCACACTCATCGTCAAGGGAGAGCGCAAAAGGCGATGAACATAGCCTGCGAGACGAGGAGTGCCATCTCCATACAAACGCACCCGGTAAAACTAATGTACACACATAGCACATCGACATCATCAAGGGAGAATACACAAGATGATGGACGTGTAACGAGGGGAGAGGAGCACCGTCTCCACACACATGAAAGGGGAGAACCACCAGACATGTACTCGCACGATTGATACACTACAGTGAGGAGATCCATCCCAAATAAAACAAAATTACCTCGCCTAGGGAGGATGACCATCCCTGATACCCGACGGACACATTAAAACGTAACAAAGTTTACAAACGCCACGATCAAAAGGGTTATTGCTTTTTTTCGTAAGTGCTACATTCAACATTGCAATAACAGTGAATACCACCAATAGCTACATGTTAGATACGTTTCTTTAATTTTACAAAAGATATGCTACACTCAGTGAACTACTCACCAAAAATTTCTCTTGCGTCAACACACTTCCAAAAATAGTCTTGATACACTTTTGAATATAGTTCTAGCACACCCGTTTTAAATCGCGGCACCACACAGAATGCTGAGGCTCTTACCAGCCGCAACATTCCGAGGGTCTAGCAACGAGCTCAAGGCCATATAGTTATGCGCATTGACTCATACATACACACTGAAGAGATATAAGAGATATATCGATAAGAGATGACTATAATATAGCATGAAGTGATTTTGTTATTTTCGTAACAAAAAATACTAGCATCAACTATTTATATGGCGAATACCTACGATCTAAAAAAAATGGCAAAATAATAACCAATGCTTTATTCCCAATTCTGAAAATTGGTCGGATGGCAGCCCCAAACATCTTTCTGTCCCTGTAACTTTCGATGAAATCATCAGATCAAAACAAAATTCACAGAGCTAGATGTATTTGACGAAAAGCAGTTCTGGCAGACTTTTGGCTGCAATGCTAGTAAAGTGTTGCCAGCACTAAGCATTTTCATTATCTATGCTAGAGGACATGTTGCTTTCAAAGTTTTATAGGAAGCATTTGATAATGAACACAAATGGCAAATGTTCTACACTCCTAAATTTTGAAACTCATGCAAATGGTAGTCCTGACAACCTTCCCACCCAATGAGTTTCAATGCATTCTTGAGATTAAAATGGTACATGGCTTTCGAAACAGGTTGGCTGGAGTAAAAAGCACGTGTGGTAGAATAAGTAATCAAAATCGGAACGATTTCTTTACTTTTCTTCGAACATTAGTGTTTCTAGCGGTTCTTCTAGCGTCGAAATAAATATGAAGTACATGAAGTGTCTTAAGTTAAAAGTAAGAGCTTTAAAAATGCATCTAACTCTCTACGATAAAATTTATGACTTTTGTATGGAATTCTCCTTACTTTATTTTCAATCAAAGGTGGCAGCCTTGAGTATGGCCTCAATATTTAAGATGTTTTATGGTGATTGTACTTTAAGCTAACATATGTACGTATATTTTATATAAAAATAATCAATATTTTGAATTGAGTATGATTTATAAGTTACAATATGATAGCTTGCTGGTAAATGTTGCCAGATGCCGGATTATATTTTAAATAAGAAATTTTATGTTTACCGGGAAAGCTATTTTCGAATAAACTTCAAAGTTACGAAAAGACGGCCCTACATTTTGTTTATCCATGAACGAACCAGAAAGAGCGTATTCATTCAACTGATATCATTACCATGAAGTTTACAAAATCACCGCCCAATAGCTTTACGTTGAAGTGTCTTAGGATAATAATGAAGGAGGTCGACTTCTCTGAAATCTTTCGGCAAATCGCAAATCTGTATGTTCCCAAGCGTTTTCCGAATCCCAGCACGGTCGACAAGAAAAAGGTCTTACCAAGACATTTAGAGCGAACGTGATAATATTTAGGCAGTCACAATATTCAAAGAAATCATGATACTGTTGAATGAATCTGGTTTTCACTGTTGAATGCGTTGTTTAGCAACAGCGATTGAATCGTTCCTGGTCTGCTTAGCAGATAATTGTGAATTCCTTTCAATGGGGAAATTCATGGTGATATGCAGGCGAAATCTTAAAAATCTATAATCTCAAATCTATTCATATTTATTCAAATCCGAATCCGCTGTGCATAGAAGATACTTTCGTACTACTTGGTAGCATTAGGTAATCGATTTTTTTCTTGCACGAATATATTTCCTGCGAGATGAGGTCGGATGGTCGGAGATCGTTTGTCTTAAAGTTGGTCTATAATGTGTAATACTCTGTTGAAATTTAGGTCGAAATAAATATATTAAAGCAGTGTGAAATCGCATCAAGGGGAGATTTAAGCCCCTTTTCTATATTTTCCGAATCGGACGCCAAAAACTTATTGATTGCTTCATTCATGTGGATATTTTTGCAGAGTAAATTTCATATTTCGTAAAAAATCAACAAGCACATTTTCAAACGAATGTAAGTTCTGAAAATTTGAATGCGCATTCAGTATACTACTCCCAATCGAAGCGTTTTTATCAGCCAGTTGCCTAACGTAAGATTCAAGCTGAAAAATTGATTTTTTGATTACAGAACCACTTTTCGACCTTGTGACATACTAACAACGTGTTGAACTACATGTAGGCAATCGTATACCATTTTCAAGGACTGTTGAAAAGGTATTCCTTATCTACTGTCACAAGGTATATTGTGAAGGAGGAAATACCAGGAAAGAAGAGAGGGAAAGACATCCAGTCAGCAAAGTAGTAGAATTAAGTTGATGAAAGCAGATAAGTATTTAATGATACGGTATCTTGAGAGCAGCTCCAGCGTGCTGACTAATTTATAATAAGCATCAGGAACGTTTAAAAATTCATGAAAGTTCAGACACTTCGTGTGGCTTGAGCTAATCAACCCATTAGATAAGTCACGAACAGTAATTTACAAAAGCGTCGTAGCAGCATCAATAAATATTCTATACTAAGAAATATATTCAAACTTAGTATTGCATGTGAGAGTTCTTATTATTTATATTAAAATCAATATCGAAATACAGGTGGGATTCTGTAAAGAATCCAATTCGCAACCCTTTTTTATTTCTGAATCAAAACAGTATGGGAAAGCCATCTCAACTTGCAGTGGAAAGTTATAGTCTAAAGTTCTGCGGAAATGTACTTCGGGTCGTACTCATGCGACTATCTTGAAGGCTTTTAACGGGAAGTCTAATAAACCTTTAAAAATAAAATCTTAGAAAATATTAAGGCAATGACATTAATATGTCAACAATTTTGACAAAATTGACCACGCCCAAAAATCTCCTTAAGTCTTTAGCCGTCTTGGGGAGTTAAGCTGAAGAGATTATCTCAATCCGATCTGAGGAGGGCTTAATGCTTTCCAACGAAATCTTAAGACCTAGGGATTTAACTGAAGGTCCTATGAAATGGCATTTATCCAAGTTAATTATGAGGCCATGGTCCACAAATCGTTTGAAAATTTCTTCTTAGCGAGCAAGTGAACAGTTTCTTGCTACCAGCGCTTCAATTTCTTTAAAGCCAACTTTGTTGGAATGGCGAACGAAATCAATCATATTAACTGGCACTCATTTCTTCGCTGCTCTGACGTTAATGAGGCTCTCCATAGGCTTTATGTCTTCCTCGCTAATCTCATTCCTCGCTTCACGCCCACATGTCGTCCCAGGAGACCCAATGATGCTCCCTGGTTCACCTCTGAAGTTGCTGCTGCCCTTAGGGCAAAGGATGTTGCTCGTGCCAAATTTAAACGTTCAGCTTTGCATGATGACCTGCTTGAGTTTAAAAAGCAACGCTCTCGCTAATGAAGCCATGCGTGCCTACATTGCCAGAGTTGAGGCTTCTATTAGTTCCAACAATCCAAAACCCTTCTGGTCATTTATTCACTCACTGAAAAAATCCCCCGTCATTCCTCAAAATGTGTTTCTTGATGAAACTTCTGCCGCTACAACTGAAGAGACCTGTGAGCTCTTTGCTCGTTTTTTCTCGTTATTTTCTTCCCCACAAAACCCTCTTTCTCCTCCACATGTTTCCTTCACCACTCCCTCGTCGTTTCGCGCTAACCTTAGAGCGCTCTCTTCGTTTCGTACAAACCCTTTAGAAGTTGAATATTAAATGAGTAGTCTCGATTGTAACGCTTCTTCTGGCTCTGATGGTATTCCTAATATACTAACTAAGTCACTATCTTCTTCACTTTGTGTACCCCTGTCCATTATTTTCAACCTAATCATCGCCTCTGGTGTTTTTCCTTCCATATGGAAATCAGCCAACATTTTTCCCATACTTAAGGCAGGTGACCCCGCTTGTATTTCCAATTACCGTCCAACATCGCTTCTACCTTGCTTTAGCAAGCTACTTGAGAGAGTTGTCTACAACAGAATTTATCCTCTACTCGAGCCTTTCCTTGCCAACGAGCAACATGGATTTATCAAAGGTAAATCCACTGTTACCAATTTGTTATCTTTCAGCAATACTGTTGCTTCTGCCATCGATCAGCAAAGACAGGTGGATGTTTTTCACACTGATTTTTCTAAGGTATTCGACTCTGTTAATCACGTGCTTCTTCTCTTGAAATTAGAGAAATATGGTTTTTATGGACCGCTGCTCTCCTGGTTTTCTTCTTACATTTATGAACGTGCTTGTGCCATTACTGTGAATTCCTGCTCCTCTGCTCCCTTCTATCCTACCTCTGGTGTTCCGCAAGGTTCGATACTTGGCCCCTTATTGTTCTTAATCTTTATTAATGATCTGCCAGGTCTCCTAAACTCCTTCTCCCTTCTTTACGCAGACGATCTTAAAATATTCAGAGTAATCGATACAATTGAAGACTGCTCTCAGCTACAGAATGATCTGCACACTCTGGGCAACTGGTGTAGTGCGAATTATCTTACTCTGAATGTCTTAAAATGTCGCCAAATGTCGTTCACGCGTAAAACTAACCCTTTAGTGTTTTCTTATTGCGTTTCCGGTACCTCCCTCGATGCTGTATTCTGTTTTAAAGACCTGGGAGTTATTTTTGACACTAAACTCTTATTTGACCAACACATAATTCATATAACTGCCAAAGCGTCCAGGCTCTCGGGTTTTATACTTAGATCTTCTAAGCATTTTACTGATATCTCCACCTGTGTACACCTGTTTTGCTCTTTTGTCCGCAGCATCCTTGATTATTGTTGTCAAATATGGTGCCCACATTTTCAGTACTTAATTGATGCAGTTGAATCTGTACAACGCAGGTTCACCCGCACTCTGCTTTTCAAATTCAATTTGACTTACTGTGGGTATAGCGCGAGGCTTACCATGCTGCAAATTCCATCCCTGAAATCTCGTAGGCTGTTCTTCGATGAATGCCTTCTATTTAAACTACACCATCGACTTGTCCCATCTGATCTCTGCAACCTGGTTTCCGTCCGTATATTGGATCGGTCATGTAGATCAACTTTAACGTTTGATGTTCCATTTGCACGGGCTGATACATATTACTTTTCACCGCTGCTACGTTTACCTAGGCAGCATAACGAACTTAGACTTGGTTCTCTACCACAGACCTTGATGCTTTTCAAAAACATGTTAAAAGATAAAGTAATTACTTATTCTGTTTAATGCATGTTCATCTTGGCTAATTGTATATTTAAATTTTGGATTCTTATTTTCTATTGAATTATGATACTCTTGTTCGTTTTATATATATTTTTATTTTTATTTATCATTGTCTATTGCGTAATTGGACTTATCTGTTGTTATAGACATTAAATCAATAGATAAATAAATAAATAAACAAGTACAAATAAATAAACAAAACAGAATTTCAGTCCGTGTAGGATTTCGTAGATAAACCGTTGGAACGATTGTGCCGCATTGCATAGTCCGAAAGTCATTCGGATGAACTCAAAGAGTCCAAAAGGTTTGCAGATTGTGGTCTTAGGGATATCGTTCGGCTGGACTGGAATTTGATGGTAGGCCTTAGGCAGGTCTATGGTGGAGAAGATAGTTTTGTTATCTAGTTCTAGTCAGACGTCTTGAATGATGGGGATTTGATATCTATCCGGGACGGTTATGGCGTTAAAACGTCTATAGTCACCACAAAGATGCCATTCTCCATTATCCGTACGAACTATATGAAGTGGGGATGACCAGCTGCTGTCTAAATATATACCCTGCTCTAGCAGAAAATCGAATCCTTTTTTAGCCACCGCGATCTTATCAGGCGCTAGTCGGCGTAGTCTCAACACTATTGGAGGGCCAGTGATCAAGATGTGGGTTGTAACCTTGTGTGTACAGGGTTGTGAAAAAGTCTGCGCCTAAAATGGGTCTAGACCCATCGGCAATGATAAAGTACCATGAGAACTCACAACGGAGTCCCAGTTCCAGCTTGATAAGCTTTCGTCCGCATTGTCGACTGATTTGCCGCAGGAAGTCGAATACCTGAAGGCGGAAGTCTTCCGGTTGTAGTTACAGAAGGCACCGAAACCTCTGCGCCAGTGTCCAGAAGGTAGTACCTTTTAGACAAGTTGTCGTGAATAATTAGACAGTGGCTGGGAGATAAGTCGCGTTGTCCAACCGTCTGAAGCTAACGGCAACTTAGTTTGTAGGCGCATGGAAGAACGCAATTAAGTGCTTTTGAGCCGAATTTCCGATGATAGTAGCAAATTTTTGTGTTCGTCTTGGAACGAGATCTTTTACTAGATCTAGTGTGACCATGCTCGCAGGTGCTGATTATTCAGATGGGTAAGAGCAGCCACTTGATTGGTTAATTCAGGCAACTCTGACTGTGGTGCGGAGATGGCGACCTCATGTTATTGGGGTTTAATAAAAACTTCCATGATTTTGTCAGCCATCTTTGCCAATTTTTCAATGCTGGGCTCCGGAAAACAGGCTAAAATTGCCTAGGTTTGTTCTAGAAGCCGCAGCAGCCTGAGGATTTGTAGCAACTCTACACCCACCGTGGAATCTTCCAACTGTTGTATTTCGTAAAACAGCTGTGAATGCTGTCTGGGAAGAGCTCGCTTGAGTATCTTGTACAGACACTCCGGATCCGGATACCCAATTATATCTCTAATCTTCTTAAGCTCTGAACAGCCAGAAAAGTGGCATGCATAGGCGCGCCAGAGGGGGGGCCAGGGGGGGGGGCCGGGACCCCGCCAGACCCTAGGTTGGCCCCTCCCAGGAAAATAAATATTTCCAACAGCGGACACTTAAGTTTTCGCCTCTTAGGTTTTTGTGTTTACAGGAAGAATTATGTAGTGCAGTAGTGTAAGCCTATACCAAAGCATACACACTACTTATAATATAGAGACTGTGATATTTGCGGTATTAATTACGATTTTATGGGACTTATCTCGAGAAATGGACGGCAATATTTAATTTCGACAAGTTATACGTTAAGAAAAAGACGAAAACCACCCCGCCAATCATCCTTTTTTTATTAAGATTATTTGTTCATTTTTACTAGGCAATATACAGGTATTTAGATAAAAACACTTTTATAAACCGGCATTTTATGCAATTATGTTTTTCACAAAACAAAGTCTGAGTATTAAAATGGTAGGCAATAAGGTAATTAACGTATTATAAAATACAATTTTCGAAGTCATTTGGAGAAAAAAAATGGCATCCTTGCCACTTTTATGCTATATATGACCTACTTTTCATTATATTTTGATAACTGCATCGGAAGTTAAAAGGCATAGCACTTCAATTGCACCGAGCGTTTTTTCATAGTGACACAATCGCCACATGGTTTTTATCACATTCATTAAACTTTTGTCAGACCTGTATCTACTCAAGACCAGTATATCCTATGAATTTTATCCGGTCGCAAGTTCCAGGCACTAAAAATATAAATAATTCAGTGCGATTTTTGTGCGATTGGGAATTTTGCAGGTTTAGATTTGACTGCATAAATATAGTAATTTCATCAGTCATTTGCATTTTATTCTAAAAGCCAAAAAAATACTAGAGAGTCAATGGTGTGAAAGATTTATGTTTACGTGCTTATGGTAGCTACAAGGTTGCCCAGACATTATTTAAAAACGACAAAAACTTATTTTTTATGCCCGTTGATGAGTCTTGTAAATTTTGTGATGATCTGATGATTCGGTGTGAAGTTATCACAATGCCAAATTTTCCATTGTCGCCAAAAATACACCAAAATTTTAGCTCGACCAAACTTTGTGATCCGGATAAATTATCCGGATAGTAAAATTCGTGCACAATAATAAAACTATAATAGTGCTTGGAAGACATTAAGTGATATGGTGCTTGAACAGTCTTAGAATATTGTCAAGATGAACCGAAATTATTTGGAAAAGGTTATCGACCTTACGACGTGTCTCAGTCGCCAAGGACGTGCTTTCAGAGGACATGATGAAAGTGGTGCCAGTGATAACCGTGCATTTTTTCGTTGTTGTTGAATCATCAAGTTTTTCGTTGCATTTGAATCATGCTTCGCGACTGATATCCATTATGGCAGAACAAGCAAAGGCCCACAAAAAGCAACAACTCTCCGTGGTTGTCAGATTTGCTAAAAAGCTAGCTGTTGAAGAAAGGTTTTTAAGCTTTGTAGGTTTACCTTTGTTCAGGAGCTAGAAATGCCTCGTATTAGCAGACATAATTTTGAGCCTGTTAGACAGCTACGGACTTAGCGAATCGCCTGTTGTTGGACAGTCTTATAATTGTGTTAGTGTCATGTCAGGACAAAAAAGTGGTGTACAAATCTAAATTAAGATGAAACATCCTGCAGCCACATTTGTACACTATCTAGCTCATAAAATTATCCTGGTTGTGATGGACACATTTTTTACAATCGAAACGTGTACATCCTTTTCAATGCCACCAAATCCCTTTACCTACACTTTTCGAAGCCATCACAATACGAATTTTTGAAGCAGCTTGAAGAGGCAGTTGGTCTAAATACAAGGCGTGGAATGAGAAGTTTAACCTAGACTCGTTACTCAATGAGATTCCACAATTGCAAATATGTGATCGATAGCTATGGGACTATGAAAGAGGCTTTAGAGAGAGAAATGAATGAGGGAAAATACAACGACTCAGTTTATTCATTGGGGATCTTTCATTCAATCAGTTGTCCTAAGTTTGTAGTAAATCTCTTCATCTTTCATTATGTTCTTTCTATGACGAATATAGTAAACACATATTTCCAAACTAAAAATGCAACTCTTAGGGATGGGATAGATCTTGTGAATGGAACAGTTAAAACACTAAGTCAGCGAGAAAACTTGTATGTAGTTTGGGAAAAAATTAAATCATTCGCAGAGAAGCACTGTCTGGATCTCACATTTCCCAGAGGATCACGAAAACGAAAAAGAGCAAAAAGCACTAGTTTGAAAGGTTTTGTTGTTTCATCTAGCCTCGGACACGCAGTTAGAGCTACAAAGATATCCCTGCAAACCAAATGGCTCGAAAAGAGTAAGTTACAGCACTATTCACCTTGGCAAATTATTTTTACTTTTTCTAGGCTTTCTACGTAACAAAAGTTAGAAGCAAGAGATCAATTTCTTTCTTCTAAGCTTAATATATCCCAATTTCTTCAAAGATATTTTGAAACTAAGCTATCCTCTTCTTCAAGTATAAATTGAAATATATTTAGCTTCTAAACGAAAAAATAGTCTTATATTTCTTATTATTTCCATTCTATTCCCGTATAATTCATACAAGCGTTCTTTCTTTGCGGTCATAGATAATTCTTGTGTAGTTCATACCTACCATTCACATTATATGTATGTGGTAGTAGCTCATACGTATTCACACACACGAAGTTTTTTTTATAATGCATTATGCATTAGCAAATAACAAAGAATAAACTAACAAACATATAATCTATTAGTAAATCATATAAGTTGTATGAACAGTACGTGTACCTTACGGAAGACAAAATCATCGCATGTTTTGAACCTTTTCGATCTCTGGCCCCTGCCAGATTTTAGGCCACGGCACGCCTATGGTGGCATGCTCATTAAGCAGCCGTTTGCTCAATTTTTGATATGAGCTGTCCGTACGTAAAGTGGTAATGAGATTCGACTTGACATATGTTCGCTTATGCGCTGTATGGGCAGTTAAATTCAAAAAGTGCCTTTTTTGCTCTAAAACCGGTCGGTTTTGGCAGACGATTACGTTCGCAGACTCATCTTTTGTTAGGGCTTAAGTCTGATAGAAGTGATTTTGAAATGCAGGCAACGCTGTGGTAGTGATGCCATCTTGAAAATCCGTTACCACCTTCAAATTTGAATAATTTGAGGGTGATAACCCTAAAACTCTTTTCACCCCTATAACTTGCAGCGCAATCTTTCAATCGAAATGAAATTCACAGGGTGGGTTTAACTTAACGTTAAAAAAATTTGCTACATTTTTGACCGTGGTGCTAACACAGGACTGCCAGCGCCAGAGATTTTCGTAAATATTGCTCAAACAGACGCTTCCATTTTGTATTCATAAACAAAGCATTTACAATACAACCAATGTTTAAATTTTCCGAGTTTTGAAAATTTTTCGGATGGTAGCCTCAAATATCGTTTAAAGGCTGGTATTGAGTTAATCGTGAAGCTTAGTTTTGACATGTTTCCATTATCTGGTCATTCTTTCGAGCGAAAATTTTGTAAATGGAGAAAAGCGGAGACACTTATCATTTCTGACCGATAGAATGTAAAAAACTTCAATTTTCGATCGATTTTCTTATTGGATATACACTTACACAATTCAATTTTCAAATTCAAACACCAAATGTCACTTTTTAGCTGGAAAGAATGAACTGTGCAAACTAAATTGATGTGAAAAGATTGGAGACATGAGTCAATGCCATCTGCATTTCAATTCCGAAAGTAGCTTTTGACAGAAAAAAATAATTTTTCACGCAAAAAAGTGAGTACAAATCTAACTTATTTTCAAGCTAGATTTTCGCCGAAACAAGTTTCACGTGAAATTTTGTATGAAAATTTCACGTGAAATCGAACACAGTACTAAGCTTAATCGCTGAAACTTTCGATGATATCCTCTGATAAAAACGTAGTTAAAGGAAAGGTTGATGTTATCATGAGCTGGTTATGGTAGATTTACTGCTGCTTCATTGGAAAAGTGTTGCAAGCACTGAACATTTTCATTACATATGTTATATTCAAGTAATGGTTTTTGCTGCATTGGCTAAGAAATGTGTGTTACGATACTACAAAAAAAGTGTACTTTTTCTCCCCACATTTTTTGGTTACTCAAAGACAATTTCTTCGGAAATCAGTTTTCTAGCGGCTGTGATGCACTAGTGATTTTAATAAAGTTTAAATTAAAACACTTGTTTTCTTCAATTACTAACTCCAACCAATTTTTTATACAATGTATGTATTTTATGCAATTTATGTATACATTATAAGTTAAAAACGTACCAATTCATTTATTTTTCTTAAAAATTCAAAACAGTTTTACTTAATATTGTGTTAAAAATTGTTTTTAAAAAAGCTAGTTTGTTAAAATTTTAATATATGTTGAAGTGTAAATTTGTTGTGGAGAGCTGTGGATTGTGTGTGGAAAGATGTGTAGGAGTAATTAAAACACACTGTTTTAATAATACTTAATACACACTTTATTTAATGATGCTATTCACACAGTATTTTCTATTTCGAGCTAACTACGCACTCCTTTCTCGTGGCCCCAGTTGCAACAACCTTCCAATCTCAAATTCCTCCTGGTGGCTCGATTCGATACTCTTTAGTGGTGCCACATTACTCCCCCTCGAGTGACGAACGGAAATTGTTGATTGACAGCTGAAGTTTCAAATGTTTTGCTTTTTGCCGGCCCGTATGTTCTGATGATATGCGGCGGACGTCGAATTTCAGGCTCGATAATGCGCTGAGACCAGTGAGGTAGTAGAAATGGAGTGGACATGCCCATAAGATTTACATTGAAGGGGATGGTAGTAATTTTTTGTCTGCTCATTGTCAAATCGGGTCAAATCCAAGAAGTTCCCCTCGAATTTGACAATTAGAGCGAAATGGCGGAAAGGCAGCTTTAACATGCTTTGTGCGCGAGAGGATTGAAAGGGCTAATGGTGGAAAGTTATACCGTCCGTGTCCACTCCGTTTCTACTATCGCACTGGTTGAGACGGCTTATGATGATTTTGTGAAATTGGAATATTGTCAAAACGATGTCTCATTGGTACTAGCGAGGATGGCGTAGTCGATGTTGGATGCTAATGAGCAACTTTTGTGGTTGGTCCCCATGTAACATGTCTGACGGGCCTAACGCCTCGTCCACATTGGCCATGGGAGATGGCATGACATTCGACCTGCCATCGAAATGGAAAATGTAGACGGTACATGGCATGCCATATTTGATGGCATGCCATAGATGTCAAGCCATATGGCAAGACATTTGCATGGCCATGAGCATGGCCATATTCTGATAGTTGTTCATTTTCAAAATGGCGATGTCGAGGGAAATAGTGTTACGAATCCTAAGCGAATCCAAAAAACAGGATCGCTTATGGAATTATATGTTCGCCTCTTCCTCAATTTGCGCCTTTCCTCACATTCAGCTTTCTCTAACCTTTGCAGTGCTTTCAAACACCGGATAGCGCGCATATGTTCACTGCTGAATGAAATTTTCAAAATGATATGGCATGACATGCCGTTGCCCAGGCATCAGATGACATGCCATAAACTGACATTCGTTGCCATCGCATATGGCAGAGCTCATGGCCAATGTAGACTCAGGGTAAGCGATGGTTGAATACTGGATTTTACTTGAGGTGATGGTGCTAAATTTTGATAATTTGCTAATTTTGATTCGTTTGTGACAGGCATAACGAACGCTGGTTTTAATCGATCAATCGAAACGGACACATGGCGGTTGTTAATTAGGTTAATCACAATACAGCGTTTTCCACTGCGGCAAACGAAGTGGGCTGCGGCAAAGTGCTGTCAAAAAATTAGAATGCACTGTTTTGTATGGTAACGCGCACAATGGCTGCGGCCGAATTTGCGGTAGCGGCAGAATTTGCCAAATTTCGAATTTTGCCACACCGCTACTGGTGATACCTACCATAGGTTGGCATTACCACTCGGTTGAATTAGCTCTGTTTGAATAAGGTTGAATGGTCTGGTGGAATAGACAAGCGATGGCTGATGTGCATTGTGATAAGCCAACCTAATCCTCATACAACAGGATTTAGCAATACAAAAGAAAAAAAAAATGAATTTGGTTGGTGCCTTGGTTGCATTGACAGCGACATTGTCGCTGCATTGTGATTCACCAAATTCAACTGTGGCATTCACGCCTCCCCCTGTAGAGCACTGCGTTGGCCGCAGCGGAAAACGCTGTATTGTGATCAACCTATATGTTTACGACAAATGCTTTGTCGTTGCGGCTAATAACAATATATGGGCCCTCATACGGCTGCTAGAGCGGTTGCTTCATGCTATCACGCCGTATGAAATTTTGTTTCGCAGTGGAAAGTTCTTTAAAGACAAAAATGTTTCTTTTGCCATGACGAGAACCATCGATAGGTCTCAAATTACGGATATGTTGTCGTAACTCTTTTACAAATTCGGATGCGTTGATCGAAGCTTCGTTATGGTCTTCAAAAAATTCTCCTGACAAGCGAAGTGGTTGACCGTATAGCATTTCTGCTGTTGTTGCCTGGAGATCCTCTTTCCACGAAGAGCGAATTCCGAGCATTACGGTGGGAAGTGTCTCTGTCCAACGGCTATTATGGTGGCACATAATAGCTGATTTGAGCTGTCGAAGAAAACGTTCCACCATGCCATTTGCCGAAGGGTGGTACGCTGTCGTCCTTAGATGAGTTGCACCTAGCAAATGATTCAAATGCTTGAAGAGGTACGACTCGATCAGAAGTAATCCGTAGTGGGGTTCCAAATCGTGAGATCCACGTTGAGTACAGCGCACGTGCAACTGTTGAGGCTTCCTGATCAGCCAATGGTATGGCTTCTGGCCAACGCGTTAATCTATCGACAATTGTTATAAGCCGTTCACACTACACTCTAAATCAAGTTGATTTAGAAGCTGTCAAAGCTAATCAGGTAAGCGTTCACACTACCCGAAGTGATTTAGAATGAGGAGATTTAGAGAGAGAAATGTCATTCGAATATAAGTGTGCAATTTTTTTTGCGTGAAAGTTGTTGAAAATGGGGCAGAAACATGCAAGAGCATTATCTATTCATTTTGTACAACTCATATTTTCCGTTTTTGTTGAGTTTTCTTTATTTTAGACCGAAATTCGAATGGCATTTCCTTCAAATCTACCGTGCCTCTCACGGATGGAATTCAGCGCGCTCTGAGAACAATTCAGCCGGGAAAAATTCACAATAGTACCTGATTTGTACTTGACTAAATCTACTTGATTAACTCGGTCGGAAGCCGAAAAAAATGTATGGGTAATCAGGCAGATTTAAGTTGATTTAGCTCTAAAGCGATCAGCTGATCGAAATCGCCTGATTTAGAGTCTAGTGTGAACGGGCTATTAGACAGTATCTAAATCCCTCCGACGGTGACATGATGACAATATCCACATGCAGATGATCAAATCGGGACGACGGAGAACTGAATTTACCAATAGGCGATGCGACGTGTCGTGATATTTTCGACCTCTGGCACCGAATGCAGTGACGGCTCCATGTTCTGCAATCAGTTTTAATGGATGGCCAAACATATCTTCGAGTAGCTAGCTTAACAGTAGCATTAGCACCAGAATGTGAGAGCTGATGTATTGTATCGAATGCTATTTTCCGAAACTCCTTTGTTATGAAAGGTCTTGCTGTTTGAGTCCCTGGTAGTTCAATGCGTTTAAGTTTGAGTGAAGAATGTTGGAGATGGTTTTGCAGTTCTTTATCGGTTTCCTATGCCATAACCAGCACTTGATTGTCGATGGCAGGTTCAATTTCTTCCACTCTGGATAACGTATCGGCTACTATATTCTCAACTTATTCGAGAAGAAATCGAGCGGTTGCCAATTACCATCTATTTTTTGAAGTAGAGAAGCACCAACAGCAAGATTTGATGCATCTGTGAAGATGGCCAGTGGTGCGTTTTGTGCAGGATGGGCAAGAAGAGTGGCTTGGGCGAGACTTTCCTTGCTTGATTGGAATGCTTGGATACTTTCTGGTGTCCATGAAATAGGTGATTTTCCTTTAACATTTCATTGCAGGAGGTTACTAAGCGGTCCTTGGACTTGAGCTGCTTTTGGCAGGAATCTTCTAAAAAATTCAACATTCCAAGAAATTGGTGAAGTTTTTTAACAGTTTCAGGTAGCGGATATGATCGTATGGCCTCGACTTTCTCAGGCAAAGGTCGCGTGCCTTCGGCTGATACAATGTACCCCAAGAATCTAACTTTGCGCTCACCAAAAATGCACTTTCCGGGATTAATAACGACTCCAAATTGTTGAATGCGTTTAAATACAATATCCAGATGGTGAGAATGTTCTTGAACTGAGTTGGAAGCGACCAGTATGTCGTCTATGTATGCAAAACAGAAATCCAACCCCTGTAGTACTTCATCGATAAACCTTTGAAAGGTTTGTGCAGTGTTCCTTAATCCGAATGTCATGAATGGAAATTCGTATAGACCAAAGGGAGTTATAATGGCAGTTTTTTCAAGGTCCTCTTAGGCTACAGGAATTTGATTGAATGCTAGAATCAGGTCTAATGTGGAGAAAATTGATTTTCCTTGAAGATTGTAGGAGAAATCGTGAATGTGCCTGACCGGATAGCGATCTGGACATGTTCTCGCATTGAGCGCCCTGTTATCACTACAGGGTCACCACTCATCGCCTTTTTTGGGCACCATGTGCAAGGGCGATGACCATGCGCTTTTTGACGGTCGAGCATTGCCAATTTTCACCATGGTTTCAAATTCTGTTTTTGCAATTTTCAATTTCTCCGGAGATAGACGACGGAATTTAAGTGCGATTGGGGGTCCTGGTGTAGTTACTATGTAGTGTTTAGTGGAGTGAGGTTGTTTTGAAATAGCACCAGCTGGTTTGGTTACAGTAGGAAAACGTGCAAGAAATTGATGGTATGGAGAAGTGTTCGATATCGTTTTAATAGTGTTGGAATTGCAATTAACTATTTCTCCGTGTGAACTAATGCAAGTAGTTGAGTCTACGAGCCTTTGGTTTTGAATATCAACAAGAAGACCAAAGTACGCAAGAAAATCAGCAGCGATTATAGGTTTAGACACATATGAAACCACAAATCTCCAAACAAATTCGCGGCGTAATCCAAGGTTCAGTGTCAGATTAATTGTCCCAAACGTAGAAATGATGGTACCATTTGCAGCAGATAGTTGATAAGTGGGCTTACTACGTGGTTTGGGCAGTTTTGCATGTGGAAAAACACAAAGATCTGCTCCTGTGTCCACGAGATATTTAATTTGAGCGGTGTGGTCGGTCACAAAAAGGCGGCTTGACACTGAAAGGCAAATATCGTCGGCCGCATTCAACGACCGCCTTAGCAGTTTTCCTGCTCAGTACACACGAATACACACGGCTTTTGACATTTATTGGCGCGTTTGCCGTAACGCCGGTGGTACCAGCACATGTGGTTGAGACCACTTGCTTGGCTCGAAGAACGTGACCGATATGTTGTAGGCGATTGGGAGCGTGATCGCTGCTTTGATGAAGAACGAGCACTTGACGAAGAAAGAGGACGCGGTGAGACGAATGACATTTCATGCAAAATGTCTGCCAATGTTCGCTCCATACTATCCATTCTAGCATCTATTGAATTTGAAATAACTGACGTACCTGGTTGCGTAGCTGATTCTGAAATGCTCGCCAATGGACCGTAGACTTCGGCAATTGAGTCGGCTATGTCAGCTCTTTTGTCCAGTGTTAAGTCTTTGTGTGGTGCAAGTAAAGCCTGTAGGTGCGTTGGCAGTCGGCTAAGCCACAGACTCTGTAAAATATTTTCTGGAAATCCACTACCAGCTAAGTTGCGAAGGTGGCGCAAATATTGCGACGGTTTTCTGTCCCCGAGCGGCTCGTTTTCCAAAAGACGCGTGTATTGTGTTCTTTGGAGGCACCCATACGCTTGATGAGCTCAGATTTGAACAATTCGTAAGAGCGCTCTGCTCGTGGCTTAAGAATAACGTCGCGAATTTCCATCGTATATTTTTCGTCGAGGGCAGTGAATGCGTAGTTGAATTTCGTTATGTCCCTGGTTATGCTCGCATTTTTAAAATAGCAGTTCAGGAGTCCAAACCATAGTACTGGGTCTGCAGGCATAAACGGCGGTAATTTTGTCGAGATCCGGTCCACGGAAACTAGGCCAGATTCTTGTGAATCAGGCTGCAATGGCACAGGATCGGTCATTTTGCCGATGGTACGCACAATAGAAAATGGCGATGTCACCCAGACTGTTGTATGCGTTGCAAGGAAATGTCCTTTACGCTAGTTTACTATTTATGTAGACTTGGCGGCAGCGACGGGGTCACCAAATATGTAGGAGTAATTAAAACACACTGTTTTAATAATACTTAATACACACTTTATTTAATGACGCTATTCACACAGTATTTTCTATTTCGAGCTAACTACGCACTCCTTTCTCGCGGCCCCAGTTGCAACAACCTTCCAATCTCAAACTCCTCCTGGTGGCTCGATTCGATACTCTTTAGTGGTGCCACAGATGCGTATTTCTGTGAGTGTATCCACAAACCTAATGCAGTATCATTAAATTTTAAAAATTTGCAAATATACCATGTTTGCTATGAAATATGTGCTTGTTTGCCTAAAATATATTCTTGTCTTACAAATAGTATCTTGAATGTTAATTTCAATAGATATACAAATTCATATCAACAAAAATAATCATATAAACTCACCTCTAATTTCCAAAGCTCAATTCTATTGAAAACATGTAAAACTTTGAAAATTGACTAGTGGACCCAACAACCTGTTTTCAAAATAATACAAAAAACCTATTATACACCATAAATCGTCCTAACGAATTTATTCATCGAAAATATATGGAATTGTTGATATGAAAACCCCATAAGAATTGTAAGTAGGTTATTTCAATTTTTTGTCAAGTATTTACGTACATGCTTATGTACCAAACGTTACAGATGAACGATCGAATAAATTTTCCGCTAAAGACATGTAAAATGTATTTCAATAAAACCATTTCAGAATATGCCATTTTCGAAGCTTGACATGGAACAGAAAGTCAATTGAATTTCATGCTTCCGTACATCTCGCATTGTGGGCGATGTACCTACCCTACATACATATGCATGTACATACTTAGGTTCAAATAAATGTGTGAAAAATGTACGAGGAAGTCAACGTTCTTGAAATTTGCAATGATGTAAGGAGAATCTAGTCTTTAAGATGTTTTCGAACTTATGTTTTTCGTTCATGACATCAATGTAGTCTGGATTTGTTTATTTCATTAAATATAAATTGATTTTGAGAAGCCACCTGAACGGTTTACTTGCGCTTCGTTAATTTGAAGATACTTTTTCAATATTATAATGAAATTATTTTGAGTCGATTAAATGACTAACAATCTGCATGGGATAAGATTCATCAGAAATATTGCATTTTGATTAAGTCATAATTGGAGATAAGTGTGTACTCCAAGAAGTGATCAAATTCTTGATTTGCGAATTGATTACAAATTCATTTTTGTAACCGGTCTTCTAGTACTTTACTTGTTCAGCACCGACTCATCGGTTCTAAACTCAAATACGCTGACGGAAACATGAAAGTTGCAGCTGTAACATAAATGCAAAGTTTGATTTTTGACGAGTTCGTGAGCTGTGTGAGCGTGAATCTTCTATTTAAAACTGTCGAAAAATTATCAAGAAAGTTAGAGAAATTTCATGATTTAATTTCATTTAATAAAAATTTCAATTTGCCTATCTTGTACTGTGATTAAAAGGCTAAAAATGTGCGAACCTTGAAGGTTTTAGCTTGTAGTCGCACGATGAATATTAATCTGTAGAAATGACCGAAATGCCCGTTGAAATACACAGCGTTAAGTGCTGATAAGAAAATTAGTCCCGTTTCTATCCATTTCGATAAAATATCAAAGTTTTTTTTTGTGGGCGGCACGTGTCAGAGGAAAATAACGTAGAGGTTGAACAAATTTCAACTCTGACTGATGGCGTACGAATAAATCAAATGAGGTGATGAAACGTAGAACAACAGAAACAAATGGGAAAGAAGAGAAAATGACGACGGATTATAGTCAGTACTTTAAGATATCTGCACGAAACTCGTGAAATGTTTGAGCCAGTAACTTCACTTCAGTAGTGTCTATCACTTTGCGTTGTAAGTATTGAAACCGGTATTGTGTTGCACCTAGCTTTTGCTCTATCAATCAGCTGCCAGCAGTGCTGCCATTTTAGCATTTTGAATGCTAGATTCAGCATTATGTTTTCCAAAACGGCATTCGAAACTCGGAGCTAGCATCTAGCATTATTTTTAGCATTTAAATTTAGATTTCGGAATAATCTGGCACTCATTTACAATCTCGCCCATCAAATTTTTCTCAATAATAGCTCTGTTTGTGTACTTTAAGTCGCGTTCATGAAAGGAAACTTCCTGAATCATGTGGTGGCAGAAAATCATGAAAAATACAAAAACGCGCTCATGGCATTTTCTTGGAAGTGACAACCAGAAGTGACAGTTGTCTGATTTTTAAATAATGATAATGATTATAAAGTCTAAAATATAAACATTATTAAGTCATCTATATTGCTTTAAATATGATAACGTTCAATTAAATCGTGATGATGCTAAAAATCAGTGATGTGGTCCCATCCACTTCAGACTCCCAGGAGCCTCGGGCATCTACAAGTTCAAGTTTACCAAAGTATGTGTATTCTAGTTAGATATTTCAATTGTCTTGTTAGGGCTTCAAATACAAGCAATCGCATGGATAACGCTGGAGAAAAATCTTCGTTATCCGATACTAACACTTTTTCTTCACTTAAAAATAAATAATTGTTGTTGTTTTGATTGTGAGATTCCAAACGATGAACGAAAAATGAGCTTTACACAAGAAAAGAAGATTTAGATATAACTGATATGTCTGTAATAGATATAGAATCATTTTGAGATGTAAATTTTAAACTTCTAATTTGTTGTTGTTACACATATGAGAGTTGATCAATAAGTAATGATAATGGATATAAACCAAGGTGATTAAACTTAAAAGATATATTTATTTTTCAGCATAGTCTTCTAACAAGTTAATACATTTAGTCCATTTTTTTCCAAACCCAGGATACCCTTAGAAAAAAACTCTTTATCTGGACTCTCCCAAATTGATTCAACAGCGGCCATCACTACCCTATCATCTTCAAATTTCTTACTCCGAAGGTGTTGTTTGGGCCGAAGAAAGAGGTAGAGGCCACTGAAAGTAGATCTGGCAAATAGGGTAGGTGTTCAAGCAGTTCGAATCCTGTTTCTTTAATTGTATCCATCGCAACTGCAGTCTTGTGAGCCGGTCCGTTAGTTTGAAGAAACAGAATTAAGGCTCGCAGTTTGCCGTGTCTTCTCTCCTTCATTGCCTCACGCAATCTTCTTATTTGGTCAGATTAGTAAGAGCCTGATAAAGTGGCTCCCTTTTCCAAATATTCCATCATAATAATTTCTTCAGCGTCCCAAAAAACTGATGGCATAACCTTTCCTGCCAAACTTGACTGACACTTTGAATTTCTTCGGCGTCGATGAAGAAGATCGCTTCCAGGTCATCGATTGCATTTTGGTTTCTGGGTCAAACTGGTGGATCCAAGTCTCGTCCATGGTCACGAAATGTGACAAAAAAATCTCCTGATCTGCCTAGAACTTTTCGATATTCATCTTCGAAATGTCGACTCGTTTCTTCTTATGCTCGTCCGTTAACATTCTCGCTACCCAATGCACAGAGACCTTTGTTACATGTAATTTGTTGGTAAAGATTTTTCGAACACTACCATATGAGATCCCTGTGACCTCAGCTACATGCCTAAGGGTCACTCTTTGATCTGCCAACACGACATCTTCGACTTTTTTTACGTTGTCTTCAGTGAGTGATGTGGATGGACGTCCTTGGCGGTGTTCATCTTCAGTGGATGTTCTTCCCAGCTTAAATTCCTTGGCCTAGCGTGCAACGGTGGAATATGGAGGACCAGAGTCCCTTAATGTTTTCACCATGTCGCCGTGTATGCCTCTGGTAGACAGTTTTTTCAAACCGAGGTACTTAATGACAGCTTTAATTTCGTTTTTCCCCATTTTGATGTTCGAATGTTCGTATTCAAATGAATGTAGCTCCTTCCTTTGAACTGTTTTAATTTGGAGCTAGTGCTTTCAGCACTTTGACTCCCTTCCTCTCAGTGAGCGTTCCTGCGCTCTCCTTTTCCTCTCTGGTTTATGCTGGTCTCTTGGTTGCTCCCTCGTAGATCTACTAATTTAGCTTCCTAATTCTCGTAAGTTTAAGTAGATATCATATTCTCTCTGCTCTTGGTATCTTAACATAGCAAGGGTGCTGTTGGAATGTCTGTCGATTGTGTCGAATAGTTTTAGTGCCTTGTCTCGTATGAATTTGTCTATTGTTTCTGTTCGTAAGTCTTTGTGTATGTCAATGTTTCTGATGTACCAGGGTGCCCTTGTTAATTTCCTCAGGGCCAGGTTTTGGCATGTTTGTAACTGTTTCTTGTTTGTCCTGAGTGTTTGGAAAAATATGGTGCTGCCGTATGTGATGGTTGGTCTGATGATCTGCTTATAGATAAGGGCTCTGTTCTTAGTATTAAACTTTTTAGATACTAGTAATGGGTACAGCTGGTTCAGTATTCCGCTAGCTTGTATTCGTTTGTTCTGTATGTGCGTATTCCACGAAAGTCTTGTGTCAAAAGTGAGTCCTAGGTATTTGGCTGTCGTTTTCCATTCTATGGGTTCGTTGTCTACTGTGAGTTGGCTTGGGTTTTGCCTTCGTCGTCTTGTCACAAAGATTGTTTGCGTTTTTTCCGTGTTGATACGAATCTTCCATTTCTGGAAGTAATTGATCAGTGTATCTATGTAGTGTTGGAGATTGGTGGCTATAAATTCAGCCTGTCGAGATGTGTAGTAGATGCAGGTGTCGTCTGCAAAAAGGGAGGTTTTGGTTGTGGGCATCATCGGGATGTCTGCAGTGTATAAGGTATACAACAGTGGTAAAAGCGGAGAGCCTTGTGGTACTCCTGCTTCTATTGGTCGTGTGCTTGAGAAGTGGTCGTTTATTCGAACCGAAAAGGTTCTGCCCTCAAGGAATGATCCAATCAATTGTATCAGGGGTTTTGGGATATTAAAATAGTACATTTTAACGATGAGACCCGCGTGCCAGACCTTGTCGAACGCCTTGGCAACGTCAAACATGACAAGGCCTGTTGATTTCTTTTGATTGAATCCAGTTATTATGTGCTGGGTCAACCTGGCTAGCTGTAGCTTGGTGGAGTGGTGGGCTTTGAACCCGAACTGCTCTTCTGTGATGTTGGATTTGTCGGTGACTACTTCCTCAAGTCGCGAAAGTATTAGCTGTTCTACTAACTTCCCGATTGAGGATAAGAGGCTGATTGGTCTCCAGTTTTGCAGAAAGGTGAGGTCTTTGTGTGGTTTTGGAACCACCGTTATTGTTGCTTTTTTCCAGGGGCTCGGGAAATAATTATTTCGGAAGATCACATTGGCAATGTCCGTTATCTCTTGGATTTTATTGTCTGGTAGGTGTCTGAGGCAGATATTTGTAATCGTATCAAGTCTTGGTGACTTTCGTTTTTTGAGCTGAGCTACCAGCTGCTTAATTTCTTCTTTGTCCGTGGGACGGATCTCTTCTTCTCTTTGAGTAGCTGTTTCTATAATGTTAGCGGCTCTTTCTTCAATCTCTTCTTCCTGGTCGTATTCTTCAGGATTTGTTGTGTTCTCTTTGAATTGCAGTTCTAATGTGTCTGCAAATGGTTGTCATATTTGAGGCCATTAGGGCCATGGATTGCCGGTATTGCTACTTTGTTCTTTTGTCTAAAATATTTAGTCATTCTCCAGAAATTGTTGTCTCCTGGTTCCATACTTAGGGGAAAGTTTTTCCACTGTTCATTCTTGAACTGGGAGATCTGTTGGCTGATTTGGTTTGTGAGACGGTTCACTTCCCGTCTTAAGTTGGGATCTCCAGTGCGTCTAGCTCTTCTCCTTATTCGATTTCTTTTGCAGATCAGCTCTTTAATTTCCCTTGGGAGCTCGTATGGGTTATAGCCCTCTATTGGGGTCTTTGTGGGGGTCTTTCTTCACTTGGGCTATATGTGTTGATAGGTTTTCAATAGCTCTATTAATGTCTCTGGCTGTTTCGAGAGATGGCTGTGGGATCTCGGTCTCCATTGCGCTCTGACAAGCCTGCCAGTTAGTTTTTGATCTGTATTTTAGGGGATCGTCAATGTAGATGTCTTCTATTAGGAATAGTACGGGTTTATGGTCGGATGAGAGCTCATCGAGTACTGTGGTCCGCACATTGTGCTGGAAGTTCAAGGAAAGACCAATGTCCAGTGCATGGCTGTTAGTTATCCCGAAGTGGGGTGGCTGATTTGGAATGTGTGGGCTAACCTGTTTGTCCATAACAAACTTTTTTAGCACTGTTCCCGCTCTGTTACTGCTCCTGTACCCCCAGAGTCGGTAGTAGGCATTTAGATCTCCAGCTATAAAGACTGGTCCTTCCTGATCTAGCAGTTTAGAGAGATCTGGGGTAAAGTTGAGTGAGCCTGGTGGTTTATAAACAGAAATTACCACGAACTCAAAAGACTGAGTGTGAACTTTGATTGCTGTTGCCTCTAGTTGGTTGAGGTTAGGGATGGTGATATGATGGTGGCTGATATTTCTTTTTACGAGGATGGCGGTGCCACCTCCTCTGCCAGTGAGTCTATCGTTTCTATAAAAGTTATAGTTAGGAAAACAATGATGATCTCCAGGCTTAAGGAATGTTTCTTGAATGAGTACTATGTCGACTTTGCAGTCAAAGAGGAATTGTATCAGTTCCCCTGTTTTGTTTCTTATGGAATTCGCATTCCACGTGAGGATTGAAACTTGGTTGGAGACACTCATTGTGAAAGTTTTTCAGAGGGATTTTTGGAAGCTGGAAATGCAGAAAACATTCCTTGCACCATTTTTGCCATCATGTTTTTCATCATGAACTGGAATTGCTCCTGCATGTTGGAGAAGGTATGGTTCATGTATTCTGCATTTGGGATCTGAGTACTATGTTGTTGTGGCGGGGTTGGTTTTTGGGTCCTGGTGGATTTGGTTGGCTTAGCCTCAGGGACGGTGGTAGGTGTCCGCTCTTTTGCAACCTGTGCAAATGATTTTTAAGGTTTTTTGGATGTTTTGGACTTCCTCCATAACTGGCGGGGTGCTCCCCGCTGCAGTTAACGCACTTGGCCTTTTCGTCTTTCTGTTTAGTGCTTTCTGAGTGATAGTGGAGTCCATCGCACTTGACGCGTCTGGCTTGTGCGTGGCAGTTGTTTGCTGCATGGCCAAATTGTTGGCAATTGGGACATTGTGAGTGTCCGCCGCGTGGTTTTTGGGCTTCTACTTTGCATATCAGATGACATACTGCCTTTATATTGTATATGTCCGTTTCTTGCCTAGGAAGAAGGACTTTAGCAAGTCTCGAAGGACCGTTTCTTAGTTTGAAGAAAAACACCTCAATTGGGTGGAAGCCTTGCCTTTCAAGGTCTTCTTTTATTTCGGCTGGGGTAAGCCCGTGCAGACCCCTAATGATTATGTTTAGATTTTTTTCTTCGGGCAGAAGATGTGTGCGAAACTCTATTTTCTCTGCCGTCAGTAATCTGATTAGTTTCCTGTGGTCCTGCGGGGTTTTCAGGATAACCTGGATTCCAAGGTAAACTCTTTTTGCTGCCTCATATTTGATTTTCATCTTTCTTATTGTTCTGTTTATCTGCGTCTATTTTTCTGGTTGCCGAATGATTATTGGCACTGTTGATTTTGTTGCGGCTGTGTCCTTTTTTGCCTGGGCTTGAGCATCCGGTTTGTTCTCTTGTTTGCTGCTTTGAGGGGGAGTTGGTTTTTTCAAGACCAAAGGTGTCGGCTTTTTTGGCGTTGGCAGGACAGGGAACTCTCTCTCAAATTGTTCTCCCACAGATGTCTCTGCCTCCATTGGTGAACTTTTGTTCTCAAAAGGTTTTATTCCGGTGCTGATTGGTTCCTCTTTCTGTTTTCGTTTTGAAGGTACAGTCGTTGGCTATGAGCTATTTACCCCTATCAGTTGGTGCATTAGCTTCTTGCTTTGTTGGAAGAGTTC
This sequence comes from Nemotelus pantherinus, assembly GCA_963978885.1. NCBI lineage: Eukaryota > Metazoa > Arthropoda > Insecta > Diptera > Stratiomyidae > Nemotelus > Nemotelus pantherinus. The sequence continues at coordinate 75,309,725 of OZ022264.1, read as the reverse complement.
GGCGTTCTGTTTACTCTATTCTGCCAATTCTTTTTGGCTCTCTTTGAGCTGTTGCAGGATCTCCTCCATCCGTTGATTGATCTGACTTATCTGAGCCGTAAGCTTAGATATGGTCCTGTCTTTAACTCTTTGTGATTCCTCCTCTTCATCCTCACTTGAATCACTCTCCGAGTCTATTTCCGATTCACAAGCCTCGTTGTCAGAGGCGTGCTCCGAGTAGTTGCTTCTTTTCATTCTCTCTCTAGTCTGTTTGGACTAAGAAATTAAAATACTAAATCGAAGTCAGAAAGAAAAAATAAAACAAGTAATTATAATTATAAGGGTTTCGTCGTCGGCTGCCACGGCTCCTTAATTGTTTTCGGATAAAAAGTCATCTCCCACGTGTATCCTCCGGTGTTTTGTAGCCCGCTTACGGGTTTTTCCTCATTAAGTCAATCGTTGACTCTCTTTGCTCTCCTGATGTTCGGCGCTCATCGCTAATCCGTCGGCTAATTGTCGGGTGTGCGGTAGGAATAAAAATTGCTGTTTCTGTAATCCTCCTGATTGCTTTGTACGATGTAAGATTTACGATATTTTTTTTTTCCGTCGGTGATGTCACCCCACGGAAAATCTACCTGGGTGTAGAAAACGGCTGGTTCTCGGCTAATTGCAAGCTAGTTATACGATCAGCTTGGTAGCAATTAAAATTGCTGTTTGTTGAGCTGTCTTCTGCGTGTGCTCTCCTTGGCGGCTCACGGCTGAATTTTCGTGTGTGAATGTAGCTCCCTGGATCCCTGAATGTTTTTTTCCTGGAGACTTAAGTAGTATATGTAGTAGTAAAAACATTTTTTTTGGAATTTTATGCGAACTGGAAATAACCGATTATCATTACTTATTGATCAACCCTCATATAGATTTACATATTGTTTTCATATTGAACCATGTTTATTTCAACTAAATAAGATAGCATTATTTAATATTATAATTTTACAAGATCTAGCATTATTTAGCATTAAATAAAATTGAATCTAGCATTATTCCAAAAAAATTAATGGCAGCACTGGTTGCCAGTGCAGCATATTTTTTATAGAGGAACACCTCAAGATAAACCCAACATGCATGCATATACTCCACCACAAAGCTCAGTATGGTCGTGAGTTTTGAAACGGATATTCGACTTGGGCTACGCGCACTCACGTCAAACATTTATTTGCATTTGCACAGTACATGAAAAACATAAATATTAGGTTGTTGCAGATGAAATGGCCGATTTAGCAATGACATAAGGTTGGCTGCAATTTTAGTGATTATGTTGGCACAAGGCGGCGCAAATGATATGACATATTGAAGTATAAATACTGCTTCCAAGGTTTATGGAGTCAATTCTGTTTTGCACTACATAGTGATCGTAAAAACAAAAAGAGAAAATGAACATGCAAGTGAATCAAAAACGGCTACTTTTACTTTACTAATTAATATTAGAGCAAAACGCAATGGAAGCAACGAGGAATATCAACAGCGCATTTGGGCCTGATGCAGTTAGCGAACGAACCACTCGGCGGTGGTTCGAAAAATTTCGATCCGGAGATATGGACCTTGGAAGTGAGCCACGTGGACACCCAGGACCGTCGATCGATAACGACGAGCTGCGTGCATTAGTGGAGTCTGACTTCCACCAAATCATAAGGGATCTTGCCGAGAAATTAGGCGTTAACTATTCGATAGTTTGCCGCCACTTGCAACAACTTGGAAAAGTGAAAAGCTTGACAAATGGGTTCCGCATGATGTTACCGAGCAAAACATGACGTGTCAAATGGACATTTCAAGTTATCTTCTCTCCCGCAACAAAAAGGAACCGTTCTTGCACCGAATTGTGACCTGCGATGAAAAGTGGATTTAATACGATAATCGTCGCCGATCGGCCCAATGGTTAGATGCTGATGAAGCGCCAAGACACATGCCGAAACCAAGCCTTCATCCAAAGAAAACAATGGTAACTGTTTGGTGATCTGTAGCAACATGTCGAAACAAACTGTTTCCATCAATGCTGAGAAATACTGTGCTCAACAGGATGAAATGCATGAGAAATTGATAGTCCAACGGCCTAGGCTTGTCTACAGGGATGGAGTGATACTGCTTCATGATAATGCACGACCTCATGTATCGAGAACAATGGTCCAAAAACTAAACGAGTTGTGCTATGATACTCTTTCTCACCCTCCATATTCACCAGACCTCTCACCAACAGATTACCATTTCTTTAAACATTTGGATCACTTTTTGACAGGAAAAAGATTTAATAATGAAGCTGCTGTTAAAAATGCCTTCGAGGTGTTTCTTCGAACCAGAAACTCGGACTTCTACAATACTGGAATAAATGTACTTTTATCTCGTTTGGAAAAGTGTGTTGCATCTATTGGTACCTATTTTGATTAAATAAATTCTTTATAAAAAGTTACAGCTGTTTAAAAATGTATTACTAAATTGGCCATTTCATCTGCAGCAACCATAGTTTAGCGCAAGGAACCATTAAAAATACGTTTCGAAGAACAATAGAAGAATCGTGCAGATTTTAATTACATATTCTACCACACGAATTACATGGGTTTCCCCGGTTGTGATTTTAAAGAAGAAATAAACATCCCTTTTTTGCATCAAAACAACACGTTTCTATTTTCTATATCAATCGCCAAGTTTACACGCAAGTTTATCTCTACAGTTGGTGTCTTTTCAAGCAACTTTCGGGGAACGCCTGATACTCCATTTTTTATAGTATGTAATTAAAATGCTGACTTAAGGTCTATGCAGGTTAGGTTTGTCGCGTTTTATTTGTTAGAAGAATTTGTCTGTCGTGGGAACTTGAAATGTATATGATTTGTTTGTGCAGATATCTTTGTAGTTGTTTTGTAACGTTTGTCGCTTCTGCTTGTTGGTTTGGTTTAGAAGGATTTGTATTTCGTGGGAACTTGGAATATACATGACTTTCCCCGCCCTGTGAAAAGACTTCTCCTGAATTCTACGTTTTTCATTTGCTTTCATATTGCTTATTGAAAATAGTAGTTTTTTTTTATTTGCTTTCATATTGCTTATTGAAAATAGTAGTTTTTTTTTATTTTTTTTGGTGAAAGGATAAGTAGTCAAATCAATAACAATGATTGGTAATGTACCATATTTATATGTTTCTGATGTTCACTAGCATTCAAATCGATTTGGCCAAAAATTCATATTTCCATATGTATATATATATATATATATATATATATATATATATATATATATATACATATATGTATATATATATATATATATATATATATACATATATATATATATACATACATAGGTATATATATATATATATATATATATATATATATATATATATATATATATATATATATATATATATATATGTATATATATACATATATATATATACATATATATATATATATATATATATATATATATATATATATATATATAGTTATATATATATATATATATATATATATATATATATATATATATATATATATATATATATATATATATATATATAGTTATATATATATATATATATATATATATATATATATATATGTATAAATATATATAGTATGAATATATATACATATATATATATATATATATATATATATATATATATATATATATATATATATATATATATATGTATATATGTATATACCATCAAAAAAATTCAGTGTTTGTTTCTCGGGGACGCGTCATCCGATTGAGCTGGAACTTTAAGGATACATTTGCATGTATGCAGAATAGCTCCAGGTTTCCCCAAATATCAATTATCTTTGACCCTTTGGCGCCGGCGGCTATTTTAGTGATATTTTTAATATACCTATTAATTAAATTTTGATAATGTTTTTGAATTTTTTTAACCCTATGTGTGTGCTAGGTGCCAAAAAAGAGATCGGGAAAATTTGAAAATTTTTAAAATGCGATAACTTTTGACAGCTTTCAAATCATTATGATCCTTTTAAGACACATTGATATCATTAATTTGTAAATTTATGTTGCTTTTGATGAATGTGTTAGCAACCCTGTGGCTAGGGCAGGCGCTTAAAGTGAAAACCTTCAAATCATCGACTCTCCTGAAAAATTGTCGCTTTTTGGAAAAATCTCACTCATATATAAATCTTATGCTTTATCTACATAGCCAAAGTAAAACATCTGAAATTTTACTACGGGCTCTAACCCTTTCCCAATTCACCTATATTTTTATCATTAAAAACTTCTGTTCACGGGAACTCAAGACCCGATAATCAGATACAGTTCAATTTACAGAATGTATTGGTCTTAACTGGGACCAGGTCTGATAGAAGTGATTTTGAAATGGGGGCGATTCTATAAATTCTGATTCTGTCACCAGATTTTGACGAAATTCACATAGTAGCTGAATCCATGAATGACAAAATGAATCCATGAATGACAAAATGAGATTTGAAAAATAATTCCTTGTCAATTTGTTAAACATTTCCAAACTGTTATTATCGTTATTATAATCAAGCGTACATTTTTACTAGTTCTCATGTTTTTATTTGTTTTCTACAAAAAAACTATGAGGTGATCTCAAGAGATGTTCGGTTATTTCCAGTTCGCCTAAAGTTAAAAAAACAGTTTTTTTCACTACCTCCTATACCTACTAAGTCAGCATAAAAATAAACATATATGATATATACCCCACTATTCCAGAGAGGTACATTCATTTGAATACGAACCGTCCAAGGGAGACCATTAAAATGGATGGAAACGAAATTAGAGCTGTCATTAAGTACCTGTGTTTGAAAAAAAATGTCTGCCAAAGCCATAGACAGTAACTTGGTGCAAACATTAGGGAACTCTGCTCTTCCATATTTCACCGTTGCACGCTGGGCCAAGGAGTTTAAGCTGGGAAGAACATCCACTGAAAATGAACACCGCAAAGGACGGCCAAAATAGTCAAAAATATCGTGTTGGCAGACTCTGCGCGTTATGTGCCGAGAATGTTAACCGATGAGCAAAAGCGAAACTCTGAATCTCGAAAAGTTTCAGGCAGATTAGGAGAATTTTTTGTCACTTTTCGTGACCATGGATCCACCATTTTTATTCAGAAACCAAACAGCAATCGATGATGTTGAAGCGACCCTCTTCACCCACGCCGAAGAAATTCAAAGTGTTGAGCTCGGCGGGGAAAGTTATGGCATCAGTTTTGGGACGCTGAAGGAACTATTATGTTGGAATATTTGGAAAACTACGCAGACCAAATAAGAAGATTACAAGAGGCCATTGAGCATCTGCCTTATTCGCCAGATCTAGCTCCTAGTTACTTTTACCTCTTTCTTTGGCTCAAGGAACACCATGGGGGCAAGAAATTTGAAGATGATAGCGAAGTGATGGCCGCAGTTGAGACATTTTGGGAGACTAATGACATAATTTTTTTTCCAATAGTATCCTGGGTTTGCCCCCTGCTATGGTCTGCCACATTTTCGCGGTGAATGAGCTCCGGGCAGTGACTCGCCAAGTCAGATGCAATGCTACCTTGCTAAGAGGGACCTAGGGGAAGAATATCCCGTATTTTAAAACCAAAACGAGGAGATTAACTCACGGTACAGGGAGTCGGATACCCAGTACCAGCGGCCGTCTGGGGTGAGCAAGCAGGCCCCAGGTCGTCGCTATCCATCAACTGCAATACTATGGAGATTCACCACTTGACCATCATAGCGGATACAATTACAAGTAGTGTCACACAGCACGCAGAGGTGGTGGAATCGATAGCGGACTCTCTCATGAGGAGCTCAAAGCTACACAGATCCCCACCTCAAACAACAACTAATTTGGAAGCTAGCATCTTCCTAGCAGTTGAGCACGGATGACGGTGGCAAAAAGCCGTGAGCATTTTGCTAGGAACGAAAAGTTGTCACTAAAGGGTTCTGTTTTCTACAATAACGTGAAGCAAAGTTTGTCGAAAAGGCTGGCAGAAAAAAGGCAAAGATTGAATGAGGACGAAAAACCAGCGTCCAAGAGGCCAAAAAATGTGACCAGTCGACAAAGGGCCTAACAGCCCTCCAGCTCGAACCCAAAGAAGGCCATGAGGGCCAGTGATGTGGCAAAACAGCATCTCATCGTGGCTCATATTGACCGCAGCAATCCTTTGGGTCAGTTGTCGCTCGAAAAGTGGAAGAACATAGAGTCAGGCTTGCTCAATATGATGATTAACCGGATGGAGAAGCACCCTGAACTGGCTATGCTTTCGTTTGACGGGGCGGGCTGGTTCAGAGGTGTAAAAATCGTCAAGTACAACAACGAGCTCACGTTGCACTGGTGTACGGTTGTAGTCCCGGAGCTACCGGGTCTGTGGGAAGGAGCTCGACTTGATATCGTGGATAGAGGGAACATCTCAACCCTACCTAGAGCGAAGGTTACAATACCGCGGGTAGTGGAACCGGAGGTGGCCCTAAAGTTGCTATAAAGGCAGGACAAGAATGAAAGATCCTAGACATAAAAAAAAACGACAGAACAACATGGAGGGCAGGTCTACATTCTCAAAATGAGCAAGGAGGCTGACGGCCTGCTCTACCCGCGATTTGGAAAAATTGTTTGAGGCGTAGGCAATGTTTATCTGCGCCTGAAAGAACGCCACCCGAATGATGGAAATATTGACATCTTTAATGCCGGCAAGATCAAGCCCTTCAAATCTTCAAGTCCGGATGGAATTCTACCGGCCACGTCCCTGCTCCCTGAAGGACCGTTAAGATTGTATTTATACCCAAGGCAGGTAAAATCAACCATGTGTATCAAAAAAAAAACGACAGGCCAATTAGCCTGATTTCCTTCCTCCTTAAAGTTTTCAAAAGATTACTAGATCTCGATATCAAACAAATACTTGGATCTCAAGCTTTATCGAGAGCCCAATACGTGCCCACGAAAAATGAATCGGTTGCAACGGCTCTCCATATGGAAAGGCAATGCATTACAAAGAATATGCTTTCAACAATATCTTCAATAATATGCATACTATATCCATTATGGCAAGCCTCGCCGCAACCAACTCCCAACTCGCTATTTGTAGCTGGATAAGCAACATGCTTAAGCAAAGGCTCATATCGACTGAGTGGGTGGGGTCAACAGAGGCACGCCGCAACGAAGAGTTGTAACAAATTCAATTTCGGAAAGGTTGGAAAGCAAGGAACTTACGGTTGTGGCCTATGCTGATGACTTTGCGATGTTAATCTTCGGAAGGTTTTCGCATGGGGCTGGTTGAGGAGTGGGGAAATACCGTGAGCCTCGGCATCAACTACAATAAAACTGATCTTATACTCTTCACAAGAAAGTACAAAATTCCTGAATTAGGCTTAATCAGGTTGGGCGGCGCCAGGCTAAATCTCAAGTCACAAACTAAGTACTGGGGTCTTATTCTGGACAGTACACTTTTCTGGAAGGTGAATTTAGAGGGGAAAGTTAAGCGGGCAAGCAATGTGAATCGCAAGAGGGTGCTGAGTAAAACGTAGGATCTAAGCGCAGCTTTAACGCACCGGATCTATATGGCGATAGCTAGACCGATCCTTGCTTACGGATGCTTGGTCTGGTGGCCAGCAATGAATAAGACTACCTTTGCTAGCATGACGAACATAGTTCAGTTGCTGGCGGCTCTCTGTGCCTCAGGTGCCTTAGCCTCGACTCCTTTCTCTGTTCTGAACGTTCTTTTTCATCTCCCTCCACTTGACCTCTTCGTTGGGGGCACTGCCGCAAAAGCTGCTACACTACGAGTTACGATCCTGCGTCCACAGCAGTGTTGAACGGAGGTTCGCAGGTAGCACTGACTATTTGGTCCCCACTTTGTGCTTCAAGTGGGGATATCAAACGACTGTGGGAGATGGGCAAGAATGGAATCAGCAAATTCGCGCAGCAGCTCTTAGCATCTCCACTGACGGCTCTAAAACAGCTGCCGCAATAGATACTGCAGCATTTTCTGCAGATGTAACTATGGAAGCAGCTTTCAGGCTTCCTAATCACTGCAGTATTTTCCAGGCGGAGGTTTTTGCGATGCCAGAGATACTACAAGTGAGGATATCAACATCTTTACAGACAGTCAAGTAGCGGTCAAAGTTCTGATGTCTCTGATGTGAAATTGAAGTATGTACTTGACTGTATTCAGGCCCTGAATAGACTGGGCAAGAACAGAAGAGTCCGAATTTTCTGGGTTCTCGGTCAGAAGGGCATTGAAGGAATTGAGTTGGCGGACGCATTAGCCAAACACGGGGCTAGCTTTCGCCTGCGAGCGACGGTAGACATCCCTACTCCAGTCCAAATAATCAAGTACTCGATCGACTCCAATATGATGCAAGGTGTGATGTGCAGATGGCGTGCAACTACAGGGTAATCAAAATCATGTGGCGGTCATACAATCTCGCAGCGACTGAATTCCTGCTCGAATTAACGCGGCCTGACTGCAAGCGGCTGGTCGGCATCATTACTGGTCATAAGAGCTGGGAGTCTCAGAAACAATCCAGCACCTTCTTTGGAGAAAACCAGACAGCACTGCTTTGGTGAGCTTTGGATCTCTCACATGTGGCGGAGCAGAGCCGGAAGGACATACTTCAGATCGCAAAATGTTCGGGGCCTTCGATGACCGTTTGGACTGAACTTTTCTTCCCTGGGTCCACTTATCTGGTATCTCTCTCTGGTTCGCCCGATCCTTGAATATGGGTGCTTGATGTGGTCTCCATATTATAAGGAGCATATTGATCGAATTGAATCTGTTCAAAAAAGATTCTTAATCTTTATTTTTAGTTCTTTCCGCTGGTCTGATCCTTTTTATTTGCCTCCTTGTGAAAGCCGCTTGCAATTATTGACCATGGACACTCTTGAAACTAGACGTCAAAATTCCAAAGCTCTATTAGCTGCGAAGTTGCTCAATGGAAACGTGAACTCTGAGTTTTTATTATCAAAGTTAAACTTTCGTGTTTGTCATGGTGAGCGTAGACATCATAGCGCTTTATCCATCCCATTTCATAGGACCAATTATGGATTAAATGAGCCTACCTGCGCAATAGCCCGAAACTTTAACTCAGCATATCAAATGTTCGACTTTAATCATACTGTTGAAATTTTCAAGTGTCGGCTTATCCGACCGTTTAACTGTTATTAATAAAGTCATTGTATTTTTTGTAGTAACCATTTTGTTGGTGAAACTGTAATTGAATAAATAAGTAAATAAAAATAAATAAAATAAAATAACATCATTACGGACCAAAAAAGTCTATGTGTGGCCCTGTGACAGCCAGTATAATGTAACCTAATACACCCTGGGTTTGGAAAAAATATGGACTAAATATACTAACTTGTTAGGAGACTATGCAAAAAAATAAATGCTTTTTTTTTTAAGTTTAATCACTTTGGTTAATATTCATTATCATTACTTTTAGATCACCCCTCGTATATGGGCTCCTGAAAATTCACTAAAATTTTCGCCGCCGCCAATATATACAATTAGTTAAAACAAGCGAGCCAAAATAGAGCAGCCATGAAATTTGAGATTTTATAATGTTGATTAAAGTTTAAGTTAGATCAGAACAGATAAAAATTAAACTTAATATAACATTTTGAGCTTCATTGTGTACGAGAATATGTATTAAAGTCCATACACACAAAACTCATCTCGAATCAAGTATAATTCATGAATCATCACTGCTTACATGCATTTGCTGGCGGCTAGACCTCAGACAGGGGGCTGAAAGTACGTGATTTATTGATGGAAGAGATTGGCAGGGAGTGAAGGATTTACCATCAGCTGGCACGTAAAAAGAGATAAAACCAAAATATGTTCACTGTATCACGTGCGAAAGTGAGAAAATATAATGTCAAACGACAGGTGAGAATGTATATATCCGTGTGAGCTGATAGGTGAGAGTGTGTTGGCGTGCGAATAATCCCATCAAGAAACAGTAAGCGCAGCGAACATTCACTGGCAGCAAACGAAATTCCCTGTATTGGGTTGCATAAAAGTGTCGGAGATATTCCTTTTACTCGCCATATGGTATCGAAAGTAGTATTCCGCGTTAACTACCTTATCGCTTACCATTTTAATACTCAGGAAATACTTTAAGAAAATCAATATTGCATAAATCGCCATTCGTTAAAATAGTCTCTTTGGCAAAGCACATGTGAATTGCCTTGTGGGAAGGAGAAACGTATTTGATCGTAGCAGGGTTGCTTGGCGGGGTACTTTGTGTCTTTTTCCAACTTGGACTTGGATATTGCTATCTACTTCTCGCAATTGTTTCGCAATTCACGTACTTTCCGAGCTATATGTAGTTCTTAAGCTATGCCTCAGATCAATTTGATTACAGTAAATGCAACCTACTCAAATATGGTCACTTGCACAGAATGTACTAATGTAGTTCATCTTTGAGTTAACTGAGCAAAGCTAATAAATCGTCAATCTAATAGACCATTGCTTAGTGGTTGAACTTGGGGAGAAATTTCGGTGGCTTTCTACCTCAGAACATAGAGATCTAAGGAAATGAAACAAGCGTATACATATACGAAATTTAGTGAAGTAATTTTACTACAAAGGTAAAATCTATAAATAGAACAAATCGAGAGAATTGCTACCTCAGATATTCCCCTTGGTTTCCCCGATACCTGAGCTTTTGTTGTTGCTGAAATAGTAATTGTCAAATTCGCGTGCACATGGCCAACTATTTTTCTCTATCTATCTCACTCTATCTTTCTGTTCGGCATAGCTAGTGAATGTCAAATTCGCTTACTACTACTAACGCTCAGCTTAGGCAAATTGCTTCACTTCTCACTGCCATTTTCATTTCCTTATATCTCTCTCTTCTAAGCTTTCTACCAAAGATTTGTTGGTACGTTTTGCATTGAAGTTTATATTAATATCATAAGCATAGATTGATATGTATTATAGTCAGTCAGTAGTCGGCTTGAGCTCATTAAACTTAAGCTTAAATTGCATCGTGACTATTGCATGGATTTTATCTTTTCCTCTTAAAACGTAATAATTGCAATGCAAAGCAATATGGAATGGATATACGAAATTGATTGACTCAGTTCAAATCGTATTTTATATACATATGTATATGAATATTAGTCTTGAACAATCGACCAAACTGCTGGCTGAAGCAGGATTATGGCGAATGCGAATTCTATTCAAATAAGCAAAATGAAGAGTCCTTCTGGATGTTATCCACTATTACTAGAATCACACGTCCACTAGAAGTATCCTTCACTTCAACTAACAGAACACATTCTATATCCACCGCGGTTTAGCCTCTGGCTCTACTATCGCTAAGCTCAATTGATTCTTGAAATCTTTCCTTCTATAAACGAGTAAAGTGCTATTTATACCTTCGGTGGTTTTGTTGTATGTTAAATTAGGCCATACGACACTAGCGAACTCATTTTCCCACCTCCCACTCAATCGAATATGAAAAGCTAAGTTTTTTCTGTCATATTTCCGATATTTCCTGCTGCGACACGTTTATAGGTAGTATTGTATATTCAGAGGTATTTGAGTATAAGATACGTACGTTTTATCGATTAGCTATACTAGAAATGGCAATAATCACTAACATGGAATATGTGTGAAGGTAATATAGCTGAACTTGACATAATTTACCTGAACGACCGAAAACGAGATTAGTGTACACCTGTAAAGGAATGGTAAGCACAATTTCACCTTATGCTAGTCGTTTAAACCTAAAATGTTTTCATTCTTCTTCGTTTGTCTGACGTTTTGGTTGATTACTTGTAAACGGAAACGATGAAAACATTCTGTCCATTTTTATGGTGGCTATGTTTACTAAATAAATGAAGGCACATTTTCCACACTGGCATGGCAAAAATTGCTTTGACTGCTTAATTGCTTTAAAAGGACTTGTTTTGACGTGGGTTCACGCACGTTGAAGAGCTCATTAAGGCCACTTGCGTGTTTTGGTCGGAAAGTGAAATATATATCATAGGCGGTATGTGCAAACTTATCAAGTGGATTTTTATTTTCAGATGATGAATGGATGTTATTTCAAACACATTGTAAGTATATCATAGGTAAAATATTACTCTTGACAACATATGATATTTCGATTATTTCTTCTCTTCCGCCCGCTCCGAAAATCTTTCTTTCCTTTGAAATACTACCAAAAACTCTTACGGGATTGGGGGCAGAGTCAATATTTGGATGAATGTATATGACACTTCGACAAAAGTCTTAATTTAGATGGTCATATTTGCCTTAGAACCTGAATCTGTTTCGATTTTCGACTAATATGCATAGATATTTCAAAGATAATTTTCTCTGGTACTTGCAGCAAAAACGAAAAAACTCGGTTCTTGTTTAGAATCAAGACGATGGCGGCGAGCTATGGGGTTCCGTTGGCCGTACTTGCTCACGACCTAAATCTGCTTTTACAAGGTCCAGCGGAAGAGTGGTACTGGCGTTATATGGAGCTCCATCGTTCGGTGATTTGGGCTGATTTTGAGCGAGAGCTGAGAGAACGTTTTGAGGACCGTCAAAGTGACGTCAATATAAGGCACGAAACCGACGTTCGCACTCAAAAACCGGGCGAGTCCATCCAAGTGTTCTTCGATGCGATCGAGGCAATGACACTGCAGCTCAACAACCCATTGTCGGATGTTGTGTTGCAGTGCATATTGCTACGCGACATAAACCGCCGCTTACGGGAACACTTGGCTGGACTCGAATTCCGTAATGCCCGCGAGTTGTGTGGCTACCGAAGTCATATGGTATCCATCGGATCAACGAGCTGATAACACACAAGTGCGACGCGTATTCCATGAAATATATGAACCTGAAGATGATAATACAGCTCATTATGTGCCCCACCAGCTCGCGTTCCTCCAATGACCCGTAGGTCCCAACCAGCGCCATCATCGAACCTCCGTTCAGCACATTATTCCACTGACCTCAGGATCTGTTGTAAATGTAAAGATCTAGGGCATTCGTATCAGGATTGTCCCAACTCGAATATTTCGCTATGGTTGTGGGGCTCTCGATATGCTAAAGCCCAAATGTAGACGATGCAACAGCTCGGGAAACGCCAGACGGATTGTGATGACTACGGGGATTCAGAGCGATCCATCTTCCACTCAACAATGGCTACCTGAGACAACTAATGTGGCCACCAATGTGGACCCAGAGCTGTGGCGTCATCAATAGGACGGCAAAAATATTCAGAGGCTGCGGCTCAGATGGCAAATACTGCTGACACTGTGACTCAAACACCTTGGTCTGCAAAGCAGCCTCTGAACGAGTCTTATAGTACACCTTCTAGTTAGTCCGCCTCCGGAGATGGCCAAACTTCTCGTCGCACACGCTCCTTTTGTTGGTCATCAAATTCTGCTTTCGGGAGACCATGAATGCACTTTGCCAAGCTTGCGCAGATTCAATTCCGACACCGTATGGAGAAAACTGGCCTTTTGCTGAAATCGAAATAAAAGATCGGAAGCTCATGGGGCTCCTTCACAGTGGAGCTAGCGTGAGTATACTGGAGCGGGATCTTTAGACCTGATCAAGGATTTTGAGCTTCAATTGTCCTTACTGCTTCAGGTCAAAGAGCTTCCGTTCTAGGATACGTACGTGGGCTGGTGCAATTCAACGGCCGCTTGAAGATGGTACGCTTTTTAATTGTTCCAATTTTAACCGGTCGCGTATATCTGGGAATGGATTTCTGGAATACGTTTCCGATTGCGCCAGTCCAAATCTCTGCTGTTGAGGTTTTGCCCAAAACACCTGCTGTTGGGTTTCATCACTTGCTCCCTGCTCCCATTCAATGTTTTGGGTCTTGGTAAAACTTCTTTGCTAAGTCACCACATTGACACCGGTTTCGCGAAACCAATCAAGCAAAGACATTATGCTGTCTCTCCAGCAATCCAGAAACTGTTGTTTGATGAGTTGGACCATATGCTTTCATTGAGAGTGATTGAGGAGGGTCACAGCACGTGGAGCTCGCCCGTAACGTTAGTATGCAGGCCAGGTAAAGTGCATCTATGTCTCGATACCCGAAGGTTGAATGAAGTCACCATAAAAGATGCGTATCCGTTGCCCTTTATTGAGGGGTTGCTTTCGCGACTTCAGTTCACTAAATTCATAACAAGTCTGGACTTAAAGCATACTTTTGGGCAAATTCCTTTGGACGCGGAAGCTAAGGAGAAGATGGCATTTACTGTGCCTGGCAGGCCCTTGTACCATTTCACGGTCATGCCTTTTGGTCTGTGTAACGCACCGCAAACTATGTGCAGACTGATGCATCCGGTTATACTTCATGAGCTGCATGCCAAGGTATCTGATTGTCTACCTTGACGACTTACTTATTACAAGTTCAACATTTGATGAGCACTTGAAACTTCTTTCCACAGTCGCACAGCTGTTACATGCAGCTAAACTCACCATCAATGTCGAAAAGAGTAAGTTCGTGCAAAGGGAAAATGAAATTTATTCAGCTTCGAAAAGTTTTTGATGAAAATTGGTAGCCTATAAGCCTAAAAAAACCAGCAAAGCAATTTGAGGCAGCAAATAGTCCTACCACGCACTCTAGAAAACATAAGCGTGTCGAAACCTGACAAATCATACCAAGATTGAAATTGGTCTGTGGTGACCTCGAAGAAGTAGAACTGCGCGGATCTACAAGGCCAGGAAAAGGAGTGCTTGCACTGTATGTGCGTAGGAAATACCGCATCCTGGCCTGATCTCGACGAATATTTTGTTCCTTTCTCAGAACAGTTGACGCACTCAGTTTGTACGTCAGCTACTTTTGGGCATTCACCGCGTCTGTGTTTTAAAAGTTGTAACATTGCAACCTCTCCATAGTTTTTCATTTTCCCTCACCACTTTTTGCCAGAGAATGAACTGTGTATGATGTGGTCATTGTGGATATCTACTAGTTCAATGCCTATATGTAGGCCACGAATGTCGAGGAATTTGATTTTTTCTGAGGCTGTAGTATAAGTATTTGCACACTGACCACTACCCTTGATGTTTCCGAAATCTTTTCTATGAGCTCCTAATTAGGAACATAGGGTCACTCAAAATATTCCTAATAAGAGGTACAATACTCTCGACTTTCATATCACAGATGAATTTGGCAACATTCATCTTATATGCCATGATAGGAGGTTTTTTGAGAAAGCATTGTTTTGAGTATAGTTTGAGTATGTCTTTCATGTGGAATATTGGAAGGAGTTACCTACTCCTTTGTTTTGCGTTTCGTCTTAGGATTTATTACTAGGTTAAATTCGACTATATATATATATATATATATATATATATATATATATATATATATATATATATATATATATATATATATATATATATATATATATATATATATATAAATATATATATATCTTCTTAACATTCCTCTCCTTGAGCAGCGCAGAGTTTACTTGGATGAGATTTTCCTTTTCAAAATCTGTCGCGGCTACCTATCTTCCTCATTAGTATTGCTCAAGTCCTCTATTCTATTTGAAGTACCGTACGCTCGTACTGACACTTTCGTCTACTCTCCCGTTTTGCGACTCTTACGCACTCACAATAGTCTTCAACTTGGTCCTCTTCCACAATCTATTACCATTTTCCAAAAATATGGTTTGAAGCAAAATTTTTGATTCGTATTAATTCGTTTTGTTTTCTATTCTTATTTATAATGGCTTCTTGCTTTTCTTTTTTACTCTACTTAATTTTACTTTATTATATAATGCTTTAAGAATTTCTTGCATTTATTTTATTTTTATATATACTTTTATATATGCTTGCTCCTCAACTTCTAATTTGATGTTGGGTTTTTTGCTTTACTTAATTTTACTTTATTATTTAATACTTAAAGAATTTCTTGTATTTTTTATATATATATATATATATTCTTATTTAGTTCTTGTTATTTTATTTTTTTATTGTATCCAATCTGTGCTTGGGCAGTTTGCCTGTTGTATTGAATACGCACCAAATAAATAAATAAATAAATAAATAAATATATATATATATACATATATATATATATATATATATATATATATATATATATATATATATATATATATAGTTTGTATATATGTGTAAATACTTCTAAAAAACGGGTTTAAAATGATGGACGTATGGACGCATGTGTAAAATGGGCTTAAAAGGTGGTTGCAAGGGCTTGGCCAGGACTTGGCATTGGAATTACGGCTGGTTTTCGTGCTTTATACTCCACACTTTGCGCCTCCATGAGTGATGCCATGCCATCTGCCATTTCAGATCCAATAGTTCTTTTCGAAGCGTACGATCCTCCTTCTTGAGAGTGATAATTTCGTCTGAAGTTTGATTGGAAGGCAGATTAACTGGCTCGTAAACATCTGAGACTTCAGTGGCATCCAGAGACTTGGTCTTGTTAAATTTTTTCCCCATTGAGGCTTTTCCTTGCAAAACGTTCACTTTTTGTATTGAATCTGGCTAGAGTATTTCGCATTTACAGAGCTTGCTATGTACATTCTATAAATGATGCTGTGCACTTTTATTCAGGAGGCTGTGACTTTACGACATTTTTTCCAGGTGAGTCTGACTAGCAGGCTTATTTTACTGCTATGTCAATGTATTTGAAAATTTGTGCAAAGCTATATAAGGATAAGCTATATAAGGATTGTTAAGTCATAGTTCTTTCTTCACTGTTTTATACACGAATGTTTTTTCATTGCTTTACGAGATAAGATGCTAAGGAAATTTCAATGTTATGCCCATTATCCACTATCGTTTCAGCATAGTGATGCTTACAGAGGATGATTGTAGCAAAATTTCAAATTCTCAGACTCATGTATCGAGAAATATTTTTCTCACGTGAATTTTTTGTATGAAACTTTTGTGTACATTTTAGTAAAATCCAAAAATTCGTTTAAAACCTAACTGTTCATTAAGGTATTCAAGATATTCTGCTGTGGAAATTGAACTAGCTTCCACGCCGAACACCATGTCTATCAACGATGTTTGGACTACTATCAAAAGCGCAGCAGCCGAAAAAGTAGTGGGATATACAGCCGGACAACGCAGAAATGAATGGTTTGACGAGGAATGTCAAGCCGCGTTGGATGAAAAGAATGCGGCCTACAAAATCCACATTGAACGACCGACTAGAGCCAAGAAAGAAAAATATGACGATCTTCGGAGAGTAGCTAATAGAATAATTAGACGTAAGAAACGAAAGCATTTTGACACCATGCTGAGTAACATGAATGACAACTTTATGGCTAACAACACTCGACAAGCGTACAAAGTAGTGAGACACTTAAAACAAAGCTTTAAACCACGGACTAGCCTATGTAGGGCTGCCGATGGAAGCATCATAAGTGGCTCAGAACAGGTGAAGGAAAGATGGGCGTCCTATTTCCAGCAATTACTGAACGGAAATGTCCCCGCACCCGATGAATCGCCATCATTAATTGGCACATACCTTGACAGTGACTCATCTCACCTTCCTACACTAGATGAAGTCCGACAGGCCATAGACCGCTTGGAACCCAACAAAGCACCGGGCATCGATGGGATCCCCACGGAGCTCATAAAGACAGGCGGGATTTCCGTTTTAAGGGCAATCCATGGATTGGTGACAGGTATCTGGCAACAAGAAACGATGCCGGATGAGTGGCGAAAAAGCGTGATATGTCCCATTCACAAGAAAGGAGATAAACTGCTATGCGAAAACAATAGGGGCGTATCACTACTTTGTACGTCGTACAAGCTCTTGACAAAAAATTTAGAGTTAAGGATTTCCCATCACGCTGAGAAAACTCTTGGCGAATATCAAGGTGGTTTCAGACGTGAAAGATCGTGAACTGACCAAATATTTACTGTCAAACAAATTTTGGAAAAATGCTGGGAATTCCATCAAATATTCGTCGACTTCAAACAATCGTACGACAGTATCAACCGAACTGCATTATATAACATCATGCTGCAGTTTGGAATAACAGCAAAGTTGGTACGACTGGTGAAAATAACCATGACCGACTCCACGTCACAAGTGCTGATTCAGAATAATATGACCAACTCGTTAAAACAAGGGGATGGATTAGCTCCGGTATTCTTTAACTTAGCGCTTGAATATGTCATCAGAAAAATCCCCGTTGACACGAGAGGAACTCTATTATTTAAGTCGACACAGCTAGTAGCTTACGCTGATGACATCAACATTATGTCACGTTCGTTCAACGACGCCAAGGAAGTTGGTCTTCAAATAATCGAACAAAAAACTAAAGCTATGACTCAATCAAGGAAAAGGACGCCAATAAGACAAAACATAACGATAGGGGACTATAACCTTGAAAACGTAGACAACTTCGTGTGCCTAGGGACGAACCTCTCGAAGGATGGGAATGAGCTTGACGAAATCAAACGACGGATTTAATTAGCCAATAAGACATTCTTTTCGGTGCTTCCCACTTTGAAATCTCGATGCGTACACAGGAATACGAAGCTTTGCATCTATAAAACAATTAGTAGGCCTGTGCTATGCTACGGAAGCGAAAACTGGACGCTGACCCAGGCATCTGAAAAAGCCTTGAATACGTTTGAAAGAAGGGTATTGCGAATGATCCTCGGTCCAATACGGGAAGAAGATGGATGGCAAATCCGATACACCAACGAGCTGTATACCATATATGACGAGTCAGAAGTCTCTACCGTCATACGACTACAAAAAATACAATGGGCTGGCGACGTCGAACGAATGAGCGACAATTGAATCCCCAAACGATCTCTCAAGGGGCGAGCGAGCGGAGCCAGGCCAGTCGGTAAGCCACGCAAGCGCTGGGAGGATTCTATAGATGCTGACAGCAGGTCACTTTTGGGAGCACCGAACTGGAGGACGCGGTCACTGAACCGAGACGAATGGAGGCGAAGTATTAAGGAGACTAAGGCTCGATTTGGGCTGTAGTGCCCCGATGATGATTCACGATATTCAACGGCTATTTCCGTGCCCTTGAACCTTGAATAACATTATTTTGTGGACACGATTAAATGTAACTTTCCACATTGTTTCGCATTTGACAATAAAAATTTATTTTTTTGCATATGTTTTTGGCTTTTTAAATCATTACTTTTTCATTTTTAACTCATTTAAGCTGCCTATTTGCGCATATTTATTGAAAGTAAGGGGGTTTATTTCAAATTTCGTGTAAAAATTATTTCAAGCTAAACTCTTCATTACAACATATTTCCACATCGTTAAAGTTTATGACTTCAATTTGCATTATTAGGTTTTTTATGGATCTTGTGAAGCTTTTTTAACCGCACTTTGCACAACAATCTATTCGAACATGCTGTCCGTCTGTTCAAGTTTTTCACGAGATTTTCTTGCGAATTTCCATATCCCGTGAAAGGTGTCATTCCAAGGTAGCATGTGATGTAGAGCGCTTACGAAAAATGTCGTATAACATTGTTATGTCTTCCTTTTATTAAAGTATGTATACATGCACGTCTTCGCTTGATTTTTATCGCTTCAAAGCTAGAGATACGTAATTTGCTTTACCCTTATAAGAAATCTTAGCATCGTTTTTCGAATGTATGCCATCCATTCGGATCCATGATGCAAGATACTTTCTGTTAGAGCTCAATAATAAGAACACATTGACGATCAAAATATTAGTATTGTAGTGCAACTTATTTATGGCAAACTTTTTATCTGCGAGTATCTACCTATCTGGCAATTTATCTGCCTGTCTATCTATTCATGGTATTTATTCATCCAGCTTACTGAGCTTTCAAACAATGTCGTCATTCAAGTTTTGATATCTGCCTAGGCCTACGAATTTACATATTGCAATTTTTTTTTTGCAACAAGGTTTACATGCGTACACATAGAAAAGTTTTTGGATATGAAACAACGCATAGTTCACCTTTTCGGTTATCATTGAATTTGAAATTTGGCCTGATTGTTAGAAGATTCATCCAATTTTCATAGCAATAAAATTTCTAAAATCGCATATGTAAACTTCTAAATATTTTGTATGTTCTTAAACAAAACGGACTCAGAGGAGTATCTGCTTTTGCATCCTTGTTTTTATGAAATATTCCAACCGGAATCTTCTTAGTGTCCTTGTCACGGGCATTATTTTGATATTGTAATGAGTAAATTTGGCAAAAACTAGATTGTGAATGAAACGATAATTATTAAGTATGTTCGCGTACTGTAGCAGCAACAGATTTTCGCAGCTGGCCTCTTTTTGTGGGTAAATTTGACTTGCACCAAGAGTGCAAAAACGACTTGCTGCGAATCTATTTTAATATATTGTATTATAATAGATTCAGGTGCGTGAACAAATCTATTATATAACTGAATCTCACGTATGTATTTCTGCAGGACCAAAGGTACTTTCATGCTAGCTGAGCTTTAATTTTCCCTGACTTCTTTCTTCCTTTTGTGCCAAACAGGCTACATATAACTATTGTGAACTGTTCTCTCCTCTTGGTTCCCCATGCTGCATTCGTGCCTGACTCGATGTTGCTGCGATAGCTATCACCATCACGCAGCATGTCTCCAAAGTAACTTTGGAAAATGGAAAAAGCTTGGGGAAATACAAAAGCTTCTACACATTTTTATCACAGGCATGCTTTTCGCTTTCCCTCTGATTAAGTTCCTCGCGGCAAATCAAAACAAAAATCTCCTGTTGCAACAGCCACAAATTCCATTGTAGCATCTGTTCGAGTCCAATGCCAGACAGTCCTAGATTTTCCTCGGATCGTTTCAGACGCTCTCGATTAGACGTCTCGAAAAGTTGTATATCTGGCGCGATTTTTAACGGTGTCCTGCCAGCATAGGAGGAATAGGTAGTCTGTTGTAATGTGATTGTAGTACGTTCTCGTTATAACTTTCGTTGATTGTTCGGGTCGGTGATGTACAGAGGCAAAATGTTTTGTTGTTCTGGTTAATGTGAGGCATTTCTCTCAACTCAAGAGTGTCAGATCTTTTTTTTTCAAAAGAAATGCGCCTTCGATTCGCTGTTGCAAATAACATGTTTTCGTGTATAAAGTGGTTGTCTTAACGATGTAAGGATGTCAATTGTGGGAAGCGAAAAGCAACTTGTTGCTGCCGTGATAAATCATGTTTTCATGAAAAGGTCTTAAGTACGCCTAACGAGATACATATGTATTGTGATGCGGAGCGATTTGCATGAAAAAAGTGAAAGTTGGAAGTTTGTTATTTGTGAATAAATTTAAATGATCGTTTGTTACGGCTCCGAACAGGAGAAAAAACTACGTAGGAACTAATGTAAGCATTGCTTTTGAATTATTATGTGTGTTTTTTGAGCTCGTAGGCTGTTACTAAATCCAACAATGGATTCTGTCTTCCATGGTGGATTGAGTTTTTTTTGTTTAGTAACCAATAGTTGCATTCAGAGATGCAATCAATTCAATCGAATGGATGCTATCTAGAAAGATGAATACTTGCACGAATAATTTTGCCTACATTTAAAAAAATCCTTGGTTAGAGAAGTTTTTATACTTGTGTATACCTTTAAATGTACCGATGGATCAAAAATACTTATCCAGGGAATCCATCACTTTAAAGCAAGAAAAAAGTTAACTCTCATGCATCTAATTGAACGTATATGAAATTTAAATGACGCGTGTCAAACGGATTTTTATCTATTGAATTCAGTGATGCCAATTTAGCTACATTGTAGCTAGATTTAGCTACAAAAACAACCTGTTTAGCTACGAAATTTTTCGCTTCTTTGCTTCTAATTTATAGAGAATAAAAAATTTAAATTTTTGTTTTGATTACAATAATTTGGACTAGTTTATTAATATTTAAAACACTCAGTGCTTGAAAATAATTTCCTCAAATTTTAAGGTTATCACTAATGCTTTGGGAGTACAATAGTATTAGTACTATGTACTATGTCTTTCTGGACATAGCACAATAATAATCTTCTACGAGCAGTTTTATTTCTTTTGTTTGGTGCGAAGAAAAACCGAGGGTTTTAACTCATTAAGAATAAACTAAAATAGGTAAGACAAACGAAATATGTTTAATATATGTACATAGAATACACATTATCTGCCTAAATTTGAAAATTCAGGCGTAGACAAAAAGGAACAATAAAACGTAGACAAAGTGTTCGTACAAAACCCTAGAAGACATTAGGAATCGTGCTCAGTAGTAAAAACAAACGTTCAAATTGTGTTAGCTATGTTTTTTTTTTCATTTCGGGGAATTTTTCAACACAGTGAAAAATAAAGACTATATTTTTTCCGTTGGGAGCAGCACCTGAAAAACAACATCGGCAACAAATAAAGCTACAATGTATATTTTCGTTATGAACCGTTGCGCATTAAGATCAATTGACCATTTGAGTGAGATGTGTAAAAAAACTGGCAGTTGAGCTCAAAAGTTGGAGCAAGTGTACGATTCATCGATCGAAAACCGCGCCATAGTAAAAAACGTTATGTTTCTATACTTCAAATCGGATTTAAAGGCAGATATTAATAACTCTATTTCTAGTATTTTAATTGACGAATTTGCGGACATTTTAGTGATATTCAGTAAAAATTTATGACAATTTACTTGCCTTTGATTGAGCTAGAATGTGGAACTGCTGAAAGTATTACTACTTACTACCATAAACACGTGCTTAGAAAACTACAACCTAAGCATTACAAATATGATAGACAACGCAAGTGTTATGGTCGGAGTCAATAACGGTGTATTTCAAAGATTAAGTCGCCAAAATCCTATTTTAATATTAATAAGACGTGCTTGTCATTCCGTTCAAGTTTCAGTTTCTGCAGCTGCATGATCATTTCTTCCCCAAACGTTAGTTTTTACTTGCAGAAATTGATAATTGGTTTTCTAAATTCCTTTGAAGATGATACGGAGTGCATAAACAAAGTGGTGGTCAATAAAGGAATCAGTATCAAGGATCATTAGCCAATAGTTAGGGTTCATCAGAAGAATGTTATTTAGCAAAAATTATTTACAAGGAGTATAACAATTACAAAACCTATTACAACCCATTTAAAAGGATGCTTATATCATGAATAATAAAATTGAAAGTAATTCTGTTGAGCTCATTAAGTTCTTTAACGATTTTTATACTATTTGATACTGTTAAAATAATTAACTACTGATTATCCGATGTACACCCAATATTTTTCCATTTGAATTACAAACATTAGCTTAATAAAACTGTTTTCCAGAACCTTGAGTTCTTTTATTGTTGGAGTTAGCTACACTTTTAGCTATTTTTTGCCATGTTTTGACCAATTTCTAGCTTGAAGGGCTGGAAAAAAGTTGGCAACACTGATTGAATTCTTTTTGAGCTGTAAATTATATAATATCTCCGAGCGGTGGACCTGATCATTGTACATATTATGGATGCACGCTTGCCTCCATTTCTCCCAAAAAATTTCAAATGATAGATTTGATTGAGTGATCTGCAGTGGAGGCTCGTGACATTTAGAAACAGGGAGGCAGTGAATTTGAGAATCATTTGAGCAAAGTTAAATAATATTATAATAATATAATATCGAATTCATATTGTCGGACTTTGTGGTTAGGTAATGAAATACGGTGTAAACTACACTGTAGAAACATTTTATTTGAAAGCAATTTCTATTTTGCTCTCTTTTGGCAAAATGTTGAACGACATTGTCATACAGCTATGTTAATCCTCCAATTTCTTACAAAAATGTTCTTCAATATTTGGCAGCGATAGCTCCAATAATCGCGTAGCTCACGATATTTTGAAAACTAGTGTTAATTCTTTTCAACGAATTAAATGGCATCTTAGTAATGATTGAATGGCTAAATTTGACTTTGTTGTGTATCTTTAACTTGTCTATTATAGTAACTTTTCCGGATTATTTTATCAGCGTCGAGAACAAAGCTTACTTTTAAGTTTTTTCAGTTGAGGAATATGCCATAAATGGACAGCAAGCAGTCAAACGTAGGCTGATGAAGCATATCTTGAATAAAGAGAGACTGAGTTATACCCATGAGGCTTAAAAGTCAATTTTGTGAAATTCATTTAACCGACTCTTTGTATCTAGCCGAATACATTACACACCTTTGCTTCATTGTGACCTCCAAATGGCAAGTCCAGACGTGGTTAAAGTAACGTGAAGTCAATAAACCACTTAAGCGATTAAGGTTTTATTTTATTATCCTTCATTCACCTGGATTTCGATTCGTTGAGTGAGCTTAATTACGTTATATAGGGTGCCATTTAGATTTTCTAAACTATTGGAACGTTGCTTTGACCACATATTGTTACTGGAGTTCGAATCACACGAGAAGTTTCTTATCGGTCAAGCTACCAGCTTCATACCACTCTTTATTAAATAAACGCTCAACATTCCTATCGGCTCTAATGATTTTGAACTCTGGGGCTGGCTTTCTAATTTCTTTAAATGTTAATGTTCCGGATAAGTTTATTGATTGAATGGGATAACTTGTAAGTCATCATTAAACTCGGTTTGAGTATTATTATTATATAAACAATTGATTTACATGACAATAATTGAAATGAATAATAACAAAATAGTTTCAGATTTCAATAAAAATTCTTCAATGGTACTTACTTACATGTATATACTACTTTTGAACTGGTAGTAAATTCCATTTCACAGATCAACCACATTACCAAATCAAAAATTAGCACATACATACAAAAAAAATAATGTTTCCTCAAAACACAAACAAATAATTTCTTTGGGTTCTTTCGGAAATATCTATGAAATAATTATTCATTCTCTTCATATATTAATTATTTATCGTTCTATTCGGTAATTTGTAAATGTTTCATTAACCGAATAAAAGCATTGACGAAATAAAAATGCAAAACACCTCAGATCTATTAATTACGATAGCTCTTAATTTGTCCATTACATTCCTCCTTTGCCCTAAAATAATTACCTTTGCCAAACAACAACACAGCTCGTACATCGCTGCTTTTGAGCAATGCCTCCTAGAAGTACGGGCCGTAATGCAGAATAATGACGTCACACTAGACTGTCAAAGTGTCGCGAAAAACGCACGTAGTCTTATGGGACGTCCGCGGGAAATCGTAAATTGTACAGGTTGTGTTGAAGTGAGTGAAGTGAAAACAAAGTGAGATCCGCGGAACAGTGCTAGTAAACAGCTAAAACACAAATTAATGCGGTGCGTGCGGTATAATTGGAAAAATTCGCTACGAAATGTTTATCGGTTGGTGTTAGGTTATGTGACGTTTTGTGTCGATTCACTGTCGATACAATTGATTGACACAAAATGCAAGTTATGACTAAATATTATTATTATAACGCGTCCACGCACAAAATACTAACGTTTTATTTATATTATAGCTAAAAATCCGCACGTAAAATCTCCGTGTAAATCGGCACTGCCAGATGGAAATGTCAAAATGCACGGCTAAATTGACGTCATAGCTAAAACGATTACGTAGCCTGACGGCCCCTACTTCTAGGAGCATTGAGGCGTGCCTCTTCGAAATCGCTATTACGATGTTGAAAACTCGAAAGTTTGAAGATTTATGAATGACGGGAAAAGGCAAACTACAACGTTTTCATTGATAAAAATGCAATAGATGGGACAGATGTGAATCTCTTTTTCCCGGCTGCTTGTGTAGAGGCACTGCTCTCAAATGGTTTAAATGTTATCATATGCACATATTCAAAAATAGTGGAGACTTGGGAGCAAAATGCTGGTTTTGCTATGAAATTAAATATTATTATTTGATTAATTTAGAATAGGTATTTTGTAAACTTTACCGAGGAGGCACTGCCTCCCTTGCCTCCTCTGCGGAGGCGCCAATGGTGATCTGATTCTACGGAAATAAATTTTCAGTTCAGGTTCCATTAACATGTGCTAATCTGTTGATTTCGACGAAAACACCATACATTTACTTTTTCATACTGAACTCATACTAAGTTTTTTGTTTTCAGTTCCAATCGATGCATGAGATGTGCTGTGATTTTTTTTATAGATTAAGCTGGTAATGGGCAAGGTTGTCTTCGAACAAAAATAAATAAATATAACTCTGCTATCGAGAAAGGCAAATCAATGTAAAGCTAATCTTAGCCACTTTAACAGCTTTCTTTATCACAAAGGACTTTTGTTTGTTGCCATTCAAAATTATCATTATCTTCACAAAGTTCTCTTCGGTCCCAAACATTAATAAAGTTTAGTTACAAAGATAACAAAAAAACCAGCATCATGTCCCCTGAGTCTCTAAAACTGAATGTCTTTGTCCAATCTTAATAAAACCATTGCTTCCTTGTATTTCGTTTTACGATTGGATAGTGCTCTTATGTCTTTTTTCCATGGAAAAGATGGATCAAGAAACAAACGAAATTTCAAAAGACTGGTTTTATTCTGAGAGTCATTATCACAGAATAGAAAAGTTTTACCGAAGCGCTATGGTAATTGCTTTGTAGTTAATATTCTGGCCACATAATTCCATGATGTTTGAGTTGTTAAAGTGGAAGTGATGAGAGGAAATGTTCTGATATAAATTGAAAGCATTGTTTCAGTAATTTTTTCAACTATGAATTGCATACAAGTATAATCAGATCAAGGTTGAAGCGAACTAAGTTTTTGATGAGATTGATGATTCTAACAACGAGCTGTCTTTGATAAGAGTTTTCATTTTGTTCACAAACTGACGACTCAGCGTGCAATAAGCAGAGATTTATGTTGCAGTTAGTATTAGTGCCCTCTTTACCGCCAGGGCAATCGAGACAACTGCCCAGTACTACAAATTTCTAAGAAACAATAAAATTCTGGGACTGGGAATCAAATTCGTAAAAGTAATTATTTTATTTTATTTTATTTTATTTATTAACCAAACAAGATATAAACAATACAAGAAAATATTTGAAATAAATATTTGTAAAACGTTGACATATAGCTTAAGATAAGGGGTTATGGATGGCTTGGAAATAGGAGGATTTGAAGTAGAATTTGGAGATCGTTGGGGAATACAGAAAACTTATACTATCAAATATTCTGCAGTATCTATTTACCGGCTCATTAGCTGCGTAAGTAGTGGAATGTGGATATTCTTTAAGTAAACGAGAGGACCTGGTGTTCCTTCCAGGGTTATTTAATACAATTTTACTATTCAGGAATTCAACTTTGATAACGCCTCTAATGACGTCGAATGTGAAGCAGGCCGAAATCATCTTTCTTCTGGATGCAAGTGTCAATAAGTTTAGATGACCCAGTCGAAACTCATAAGGGGGAAGAGTATTAAAATCGTAAGGATTGTATAGTTCTCTCAATGCGAAAAGCAAGAACTGTTTTTGTATGGACTCGAGTCTGTTACTGTGGGTTTCAAAAGCCGGATTCCAGCAGATAGAGGCATATTCGAAAATGGGGCGTACAAGTGAGATGTATAAGGATCTTGCTACCCACAGGTTACGAAATTCCTTGGAACGTCTTTTGATGAATCCTAGCTGTTTGTTTGCACGGGAAAGTATTTTATCATAGTGCAGGGTGAAGCGGAGTTTCTCATCCAAGAGAACACCAAGGTCAACAACGTTTTCAACTCGGGCTAACAAATTATTGCCAATGAAGTACGTGTTATGTGAGACCGTGCATTTTCGCGAAAAACTAATAACCTCGCACTTAGCAATGTTGAGAGAGAGCTTATTTTTTAATTAAGTTTAGATTGGAGAAAGAGTTCATCGAATTTAGATATAATGATGTGATATACTTTGAGATCGTTGGCGTAAATATATTAAAAAGAAGTGGGCCAAGATGGCCCACTACACCGGAGGTAACAGATATATTTTTCGATAAAAAGAAAGGTATCGCATATATTTAACTTAGAAAATATGTTCTTGTCTGCTTCTTGCAGTGTGATTGCTCCGCGAGAGAGCTGCAACGCCAGTGCTAATTCGTTGCAGTATTACTCGAAATGTCATAGTGAAGGCAATTAAAGTAAAATCAGTGAAAAATATTCAAAGCGTTTATTTTTATGGTGATATTTCAAAGGGCCGAAATTATCGTACTCGGCGACTGCAAAAGTGATTAAAAAATCGAAGAAGTATGTTGTAAAGTCGAACTAATTTTAAGCAACTGGTATACGTTATCTGCAAATTCGGAACTCTTTGACCACGCACTACGCTTGAACGCTAGTTGAAAGTATGCCAAAAAGATGCCCAATTATATTTGACAACGATAGAAAATACTATTTGCAAATGTAACAGGTTTTAAGTAATAATTTTCAATATTTTGTTTGCTTTTTTGCAATGTTTGTAGCGGAGAAATAGTATTGTCGCCAGTGTAAATATCTCGAAATTGGCTCTGGTTAGTATAGGTTTCAACATTATTGAAAAAAAAACTATATAATTTTATCAACTCATTAACAGTTTCACCAACAAAATGATTACTACAAAAAATACATTTATAAAATTATTGAAAATAATTAATCGGTCGGATAAGCCGACACTTGAACATTTCAACAGTTTGACTAAAGTCGAACTTTTGATATGCTGAGTTACGCCAATGACACACACGGCGGTTCGACCGAAGCGTTTCCCGAGAGGAAAACCGAGTCAGTATATCGTGCATTATTTAAGCATTGTGATGACACACATCGCGGTTTGGGCCGCCTCTCGGTTTGGGCCGCCTCTGAGTCGGTAGACGAGAGAAATGACCCACAGACTCGGTTCTTCGAGCATTTTCCGATTTTCTCATATCTGCGAAACCCGATTGTGCTGAAATTTTCAGGACGCATTGATGAATGCATGGGATAAACGCTTGTGAAAACCGCTGTGGGTGTCGCCTTCAAGAAAAACCGACGCATTAAACGCTTTGATTGAACCGCTGTGTGTGTCTTTGGCCTTGAAGCTTCGGGCTATTGCACAAGCTGGTTCATTTGGTTCATAATTGGTCTTATGAAACGGGATGGATAAGGCGTTATGATGTCTACGCTCACCGTGGTAAACACGAAAATTCAGTTTTGATAACAAAAACTCAGAGTTCACGTTTCCAGGGAGAAACTTCGAAGCGAATAGAGAAAATTTTGACGTTGCGTTTCAAGAGTGCCCATGGTCAATAATTGCAAGTAGTTTTCATAAGGAGGCAAGCGAAAAGGATCAGACCAGCGGAAATAAAAAATTAAAAATCTATTTTGGACAGACTCAATGCGATCTATGTGCTCTTTATAACATGAAGACCACATTAAGCACCCATACTCTAGGATAAGGCAAACCAGAGAGCAGAAAAGGACTTTTGTTGTACGAAAGTCATTGAATTCTGCAGATTATCTTTTTAAGAAGCCAAACGCAGAGTTCGCTTTTATTAAGTAAAGTAGTATTATTAAGTAAAATGTGGTCTATAAAAATTAAAGCATAGTTTAATAGTACTCTTTAGCTATGAACTTTATTGGAACGAGTTAATAGAGTGTTATTTAATGAGTAATTAAAATTAATGGGAAATGATTGGTGGGAGAAAGAGTATATGTCAACATTTAGAGTACATGAACAGCAAAATTAGACACATTGTGTTGCAGGATCGTACAATCATCAAGTGATGATATTGTATTAGAAATCTTTGCGTCATTAGTGTAGAGGAAATGGTGGATCCTGGAGCAAAAGTAATCAGGTCATTAATATAAATAGTAAAAAAAATGGGACTACCTTGTGGACCACCTGATGTGGCAATTATGTCAGTGGGTAGAGAGCTCCGAAATCGAACATTCCGCATGCGTTTTGAGAAAAAAGATTTAATCGAGTCAATAAACTTATTAGGAAATTAACGAAGATGCAATTTACATATCAAAATGTCATGACCCAGCTTATCGAAAGTCTTCGTTAGGTCGGTGTAAATGCAGTCAACTTGTTTAGCTTTTTCAATAGTAGGAATGACTAGTTTTGCAAGTTCTTAAAGGTTAGTGATGGTATATTTACCTCTAATAAAACCATGCTGGCAAGGCGAAACTAACGACTTAAAGTAAAAATTCAACACCTCGGTAACTATAGCTTCAAAGAGCTTGACGACACATGGTAATTTAGCGATTGGCCTATAGTTGTACACGGGGTTAGTGAACAATATTTTCATTTGTTTGGAAAAACACCGGAGAAAATCTATAGATTAAAAAGTTGAGTCACTAGTGATAAGAGGAAATTGGTGCAACGGTTAATCCGTCAGGACAGGAGTGAAAACTATTCTCAAGACGAGATATATGTTTCAAGACGGTGACAATGTCGACGTAAAGGTCTTTCATACCCAACGTCACTTAAGGGGAGTCCATCAGGTAATTGAAATTAGTTTTATTGAAGTCGCAGAGAGGTAATCCCTTTGCATAGTGGATGGTAATCTGCAAATAAGCTACATATTGCTTGCAAGTTATTAATGACCATGGCATCAGAGATAAAGGAGCTAAGGTATCCGTTGTGATACCTTTTTGATTTTACAAATTCCAAAAATGTTTACGATGGCTTATGAAAGACTGCCTAAGCTCGTCCATATAGTTGGACTAGGCAGATGAAGTTTCAGATACGAATCTATTTTGTTATTCCTCATAAATTTCATAGTCATCTCCTAGACTGTTGGACCTGTTGTTGGTACTGGATCTCCTAAACAAATACAAAGTGTTGTTCACTTTCCAAACCTTAATTTTCAAATTCTTGAGATTGATTAAATCTGGTTTGATCCATGAAAAGCGTTTCAAAGATACAGAGTTACTCAAAGGTACTCAGCGAGCAAAGCAACCGAATAAGATAGAATGAAACTTTATGGTAGTAATGTTTATGTCAGATTCATTCACAACCGAAGACCAGTCGCATTCGGTCAGTACCTCACTCAGCGTATCAAAGTCAACTATCTTGAAGTAAACGTTAAAAAGATTAACAAAGGTAGACTCAATTAGTTTATCATTATTGATTTGAAAAGCTTGATGAGCTGAATGGTGTATAGAAGAGATGAGCATCGGGGTAGAAGAGATGAGCATCGTTGAATCGAGACATCAGAAGAAGCTGTTGAAAAAATCAGAGCCAAAAGTCGTCCGTTTGAGTTGTGGACACAGTTGATCTGCTTTATTCCAGTTTAAAGAATCGCGTCAATGGAGTAACTTTCTCGTCGGTTATTGGATGAAGGAAGAAAGTTTCCATTATCGTCAGAGAGTCGCCACTCTGTTCTCGATGTTTCCAAGCCGATAAGATTAACTTAGCATTTTTCTTGGGGAAATTCTACAACTAAACTTATCTTGAACGTTCATCATAAATCAAATTAGATATTTTGAAAAAAAAAACAGCCCATTTACGGACATAAGAAAATAGCAATGCTTTAAAAATACATTTGCTAACTGAAAAAAATTCAATTGATTGATAAATTTGATGCATTGTCTTCTTCGACAAATTAACATTTTCCAAATTCGTCTTGGCACAGGAACAGTATCCTAACACAAAAATACTCGTCTCAATGTTTTCTGGACTCGAGTTTTGTTTTCGTGAAAACTCACAAGAAAATCAAATTCTATTGAAATTCACAGAATGTATTGTCCTTGGGCAGTATCAGGTCTGATAGAAGTTTAATGAATATTTTGCCAACTGTGTCGTCATCTTAAAAGAGCTGTCAACACAATTCAAGCTTTTGACCTAGAACTTTCGATACAGCCATCAGATAAAAACGAAATGCATGCAGAAGAAGCCATGTTCGGTAGAATTTCGCTTGAAAGAAAAGAGTTGCTAGGTGTGGTAATTCTAACTACCATTAATTTTTAAATGTAAATAATCTAGCAATGAAAATAAGCAACAATATAACGATTTCAAAAATTTTGAAATCTTTACAGGTGGTATTCTACTTCTATAACATTCAACAAAGTAATCAAATCGAAACGAAATCCGCAAGTTGAGGTTTCCTCAACGTGAAGCAAATTTTTCAGGTCCTAACAGCCTGATAATGCAATGCTGATCACATTATTATGGCGTATCGCATTAATTACGGCATTAACAATCGACAGATTCGCATTATTAGCTTGTAAGGCTTATTCGCTCATGCAACATTTGCATATTCATGAATATTCACTTACTATCTCTAAATTTATTATGAATGGCATTATTGATGTAGTGTAATAGAACTACATTCGTCTGAAATAACGGCCGAAACATTTTCGTCAGTACATCGTGAACATATTAAAATTAGTAACCATACTCAGTGTTTCAAGATGAACTTAGTGTAAATAAATTGAAAAAGTAAAAATTCCTCGTAACAATCAAACTAAACTTTAATAATTGAAAGTCTGAGGTCATCAATCATCAATTCATGGCAAATTCATCGGCCTAGTACCGATTATCATTTTGCCGTTTAGATAGCGTTTCCTACGTAAAAATCCCAGTTTTACTTGTTCAAGAGAAGCATGGAACAATATTTTCACCGTAGAGTAGCATAAATATTTTTGCGATCAATTCGAACGGTCTTTTGAACAGTAATAAAGAGTTCGCCGAAATGCGCCCAGTGTGGGAACTTTCATCGTCAATAAAAAAGTAATATTTTTGTCTTATTCTACATATTCCCTTACTACATACACAAATGGAAATACACAAATACTATCTAAGACAAAAAAAGAATGAAAAAAAAAACGGAAAGAAATTTTCATAGATGGATGATTTCGTGGAGGAAATCGCCATATCATGATTCAAATATGACATAAAAAATCAGGTTCGAATCGAAGCATTAAAATATAAATTACGGTAAAGATAGTGGTGTTGGCTCAAAGTAAATAAAAAAAAAGACATCAATATTCCTAAACATTTTCAACCTCCTGAGTCCACTTAAAAAATTATAAATTATTTTTCTACCTAGACTACATGTCAAATAAGATTGTAAATGCACTACTCAGCTTAACTGTCATCGATATGTGTTTAGATCAAAAAATGATTCACAAGCATGCTGTGTGGCTATGTGTACAACGACGCAAATGCAATAATATGTAAATTTAAGCTCCCACCTACAAAACATGGCAACGTTAGCTCAAAACATGTTTTGAAATACTTGACTGCACATGTCAGATATTAGTCTGATATGTTCAAATAAACAATACCAGCACTTTGATATAAAAGTCTGTAGAGAGTAGATAGGAATCAACATGTGACATTAATAAATTGTATGAAGCCTTTCAGCGCATTCACTCAGAGGCTTATATCTGATTATAAGTCAACTATAACAGTGTATACTAAGTGCACAACAATGCTTCACTTCAAAGCCGTGAAATAAAGGGATTCAACAGGCTTTCCGCAATGTGCTGCCGAGGGAATACTCGTATAGAATGGTGGTATAGATGGCGGCTGTACTTTATCGTATTGTTAGATGGTGAGCGTATAAATAAGTAGCTATGTTAACAGGCTCACTTTTCATTTCTGTAAATTGGATTATTTCAAGCTAGTTTCATACAAATTGCTCTAACGTTAAATTAGTAAAATATAAATTAGTCGTTTGTGAAAAGTGGTGAATCTATTCGCATTTTCGAAGTGATGATTCTTAAATGTAATCCAAATAGGTCAACTTTCATCGAACATATATTTTTAACAATGGCTCATTAGATAATGGGTAAAAAAAATTGAATATTTTATTTGATAATATTCTTCCTACTTTCCATTAGCATATAATATCGTTTAAATCATTTCAGAGTCTCTTATTATCTATTTATCGCTAATTATTTTTATTAAGAAGTAAGCTATCGTATTTGCGTCTATATATTGCAATTCGATTTGCTGGGCTCTTCGATAGCTTTTAATAAGAAATATCGACATTAGACGCGAAAAATATTTTCATCTCACAACTAACGAATTGAGGGAAAACCCTAATTTTTCTATTCTCGCGGAATATTATGAAATTGACCGGTGCCTGTTTTGTTATTTTTAATACATATCCAAAGGTATCCTTTACTGTGTAAACTGAATCATCCTCACACTCAACAACTGAAGCAGCTTAGTGACGGCTCAAAAATGCGCTGTTTTAAAATTTAATCTCGCTGTTGCTAAGGTGCTTGTTTTTGAAAATCATGAGAGTTGTTTTAGTTTATTTTTAATTGCATCCGAGCTAGCTAACTGCAATGAAAAAAGCGAAGAAAAAAATTCAAAACCTCGATTCACTCTGTAGTGATTCGCTAATAACAAGAATTTTTTTTATATTATTTAAGTTTATTAGTTGCTGGATTATTTCTACATTCCTGAGCGAACTAAAAAATCAACAATTTGACCGCTTTTTCAAATATCTTAACCAAATTGAAAATATATTTTTTTACTGAATTAGGGCAGATTTTCGTATTTAAATAAATCACAAAATAATTGACACATCGGGCTGAAATTATTCCTAATGTACATATGTTACATTTAAGTATGAAATTCGATTTCGTTGATATGATCACTGCGGGCACGTTTGCAGCGATGGATTCTTTGGAGCCAATTTTCTATCACTCTTTCACACATATCGGCCGGAACGTTAGCAAATTCGCGTTTAATATTGTTCCTGATAGTCGGGGGAAATCTAACATGGTGCTTCGGAAAAATTAGGGGAAAGTTGAAGCAAGTTGAACAAAATGTCAAAAGTCCCCATCGATCCGAGTGCTGCGTTACTTTTTACACGGGGTCAAAGGTCACCAAAAATGACCTCTCCTAAATATCTCAGTAACGATCAAGTCTTCAGAAGACCAATGTATGACGAATTTGTAGCTTAAAAAATTTCCAACAAAAAACATGTCACAACTTTTTCTTGTAACCATAACCGTTTTTGAGATATATTGATCTAAACATTTGCTACTAACAGCATCCTCTTTCTCAACGGCATGTTGATATTATCCGATTTTGATTACGACTTGGAATGTTTCTGAGTTGATTTTTCTATGTTTAAGAGGCGCATAAAAAAACATGTAAACAAACTTATCTACCAGACTCCAGGGTAGATGGAAAAGTGTGCTTCGAAAAGTTAGCACCACCCCCCGCCCCCCTTTGCCATAAAAACTTATAGGGACCTCTGCTCGCTACTTTCTTCTCGGAAATAAGGTGTATTGCTGCATTATGTATGGGATATTCTACGAAGGAGCAGGACAAGACAACAGCATTGCAGGTGAAAATAGGTTTTGTAATATATCATGGCCCTAGGAGTATGAAAAAGCAAGATAATATCATGGCATAATTCTGTAAACGCTCATTCTTAAATCATCTTAAATCATTCTTAATTCTCGCCACAAAAATATTCGACCTTCATAGCAGCATTATGCAAAAAAATGTTGCTTGCCGCGCACATTTGAAAATATTTACTCGCGCCACACCGTTTGACACTTTTCAGTATTTTTCAGTACTATACTGAAACTTGAACTTTACTGAAAGAGGGAAAATTTTTAGTTTTCAGTAAAACGGATTACGGGAACGGATCCATTGCAATTAATCGCGATTAATCGCAATTAATCGTAGTACGGGAACATACCTATAGTATGCGATGACTTAGATCGACGGCTGCTAGATTCTGGTGCGTCTGCGGCTGGTGCTAGTGAGTTTATGGATATCGCGTTTGCTGCTGAGCTTGCTATTGCAACAAAACTGGGTGACATAGCACTGTGCGCACGAGCAAAGTTCGTGAACGCTTTTTCCGGAACTGATAAATCAATTTATCGACTAGTTCCTACTGCCAAGTTGGCTTAGTACTACCTCCTGCCAAGTTGAGTTAGCTTTTTCGAGCCTCAGAATATTGTTATCAGACTCGGATATGTTCACTCAGAAAAAAGACGCATAGTAAAATCAAGAATTACCAATGTTAAAACAATGCTCATAATAAGCATTCAGTCTCTTTGTATATTCGTTGAAGTTTCTTTCATAAATACAAACAATTTTTCAGAATTAAAACGACTAATGTAAATTCAACACGAATGTAGTAAATATAACAGGTTCCTATGCGGCTATTTGCATTACATATACAAACCAACTAATCGATTTGTTGATTAAACAAGATGCGCTGTAATTTCTTATCTTTTGTTTGATCGTTTACGAAATCCCTTCAGCATTCATTCCGAGATCCATCAAATGCGCATAAAATATCTGGTGCGTGCAGTGGAAGCAAGTCATTCGGAGTGATAAATAGTTTGGTTTTGTTTTGACTGGTTCACCTCGATTTTATTCATTTAAATTGGTTATTACCGGTACGTGATAAATCGTTTATTAATTATGATTATCAAATAATAAGTGGTGGTAATGTGTGATCAAATTGATCCTAAAATAGTTACAGAAAGTGTAGTGATAGTGATAAACATGAAAATCATTAGAAATACGCATAAAAAAATGAATGAAATCCATTTTGAAAATGTATTATTATAATGAATAATAGGTTCATGTTGGTATGACACTAGTTTTGATAAGCATTTTTTCCATGTAAACACTAAAAATTAACAGTAATTTATCCTGAATTATTACTGAACCAATTTAAAAAAATACTATTTATTGCTTTCCATAGCTTAAGGAGTGTATACTCGTACTTATTAAGCGAAACGAATGTGAACAATTTTTTTGTAATTAGCTTTGAGTATGAATATGAAATAAAATGGTAAATGGATCTTACCTTAATTATTTTTATTTTAATTAGCATGATTATTTAATGAGTGGTAATGTAGCCGAAGTGCAGGTACGTTGTACAAATAAAACATGGGATTTGAATTTAACTAATTCCTGAGTAATTTTGAGAGTGCTTTTGTTGTTTCAAGAATCTACATTGTACATTTATGACGTTGTTGTTAATATTTTCACTATGCAGCTACATTGTTCTTTAAGATGGCATTTTATAATGATACAAGCTGGCTGTTGGATTTCCTATTCGCGATTTTAAGATTACAAGCTTACCATGTTAGCTTACCATACAACTAAAGTACGTATTACTATGTAGTAGTTAATTCATAGCGAAACCTCTATGGCGCCAATTCACTGTGAAAAATAGATTAAATAACTACGTTTTTTCCCAATTTTACATATTTTTTTCTGAGTGTTGTGTTTTCAGAATTGATGCCTGTTTCTTCAATCTTACTGCGTTGTCCTTGAACGGAATAAATTTAATAAGAATAAAGTTGACAGAATTTTGCAGCCGCATCTACTGTTTTTAAAAACAAGCCTATCGCATCAGAACCGCTAGAAAACTGGTTTTCGAAGAAATTATCTTTGAGTGACTTAAAAATGTGGAAAGAAGCACTTCACTTCTTTTTAGTATCCTATCAACCATTTTCTACTCAAAATAACAAAAATCATTTCCTGACAGCATCTCTTATGAAACAAATGTTCAAATGAAAATATTCGGTAATGGCAACATTTTTCCAAAGCAGCAGCAATAAGTCTACCATAACAAGCTCGTGCTAAAATCAACCTATCCTTTGAATTTCGGTTTCATCTAGGGATATTATCGAAAGTTGCAACGATTAAACCATGTCTGGGGTTGCCATACGAAAAATTTCGAAAACTCGGAAAATTTTAACAATTTTTGCTTAATTTATTGTAAATGCTTTGCATGTTAACACAAAATGGAAGCACATGTTGGTGCAATATTTACGAAAATGTCTGGTGCTGCCAATTCTTGGATAGCATCACAGTCAAAAATGTAGCGAACCTGCTTCAAGTTAAATTAAACCCATTCTGTGAATTTCATTTCGATTGGGTGACTTTACTGAAAGCTAAAAAGGTGAAAAGATTTTTAGGGCTACCATCTTCAAATTTTTTCACATACTCTAAACATTAATATTTGTTGTTAATTGTCATTGCAGGATATTTGCAATTGTAAAAAAATGCTAAAAAAATTATCATAGCTGGCAGCCCTTTCATAATTTTTATACGGATTTCCTACGAAAGCTGGTCTACACTAAGGTCCATTTACTACAAAAATTTCATTTTGATTTCATGGCTGGATCGAGAGTTTTAGGGAAAAACGCTTTACTTTGCTAAGCAAATTTACAATATCTAGGAGACAACAAATCACCATAGCTGGTAACTTTATTCTAATTTTTCAACCAAACTTCTACTAAATATGGGCCAAACATTGTGTAAATTTTGTTAAAATCTGATGAAGTTATGGGGCTAAAAGCTAGTTTTTCAGTGATTTTTCAAGCTGGCACCACTGCCACAGGGTTGCCCGCATTTCAAAACCACTTCTATCAGATTTGGTCCTAAATACTGCCAACACGTTCTGTAAACTTCATAGTGATCGGATAATCGAATCGTCAGTTCTCGTGAACAGAAGTTTTGAGTGCTAAAAATAGAGGTAGTTTGGTTATGGGCTGCCGTTCTTGTGTAAATCAAAGTTTCGAAAACGTTAAATTGGTGGACAAAAGTCTAAATTTATCAATGACTTGAATTTTTTGTCAAAAAACAAAAAATTTTCAGGGGCGTCGATGATTTGAATGATTTTCTTCACGTGTCTGCTGTAGCTACAGGGTTGCCCGCACAGTCTTAAAAACCCACGTTTGTTAAGCATTGGTCAACATTAATATGACAAAAAAAAGCTATGACAAATCAAATTTAAAAAAAAATCCTTGCCTACTTTAAGGCACTCACCACTCACACATGGCTCAAAATTTCCAATTCTTTATCATGAACAAACATAAAACATAACCAATGTACTCTGCATAGAAATATAGGAGTAACTGAAAATTCACTAAAATGCCTGCCGCCAAAGGGTTAATGATATATTAATTTTAGCAAGTCGTGGAACTACCCACTATATACGTCCTCCTAAAACTTCAGCTCAATCAGATCGGCCAATCCAGAGATTATATTCCTTAATCATTTTGCTGCATATATATATATATATATATATATATATATATATATATATATATATATATATATATATATATATATATATATATATATATATATAAATATATATATTTATATATATATAATTTTCGGCGAAACGAGTTTAATACTAATTTTCTTCGAAAATCAGTAAATCAAATTCAGTTCACCAAGGAGGCTTTAGGTCTGGTCGATCAACTACGGATCAGTTCTTCACAGTCAAACAAGTGCTCGAAAAATGCTGGGAATTTAACATCGACGTCCACTAGATTTTCGTGGACTTTAAACAAGCATATGACAGTATTGACCGAAACATACTGTATAAAATAATGCTATACTTCGGCAACACGGCAAAACTAGTCCTGACCAAAATGACGATGACGTCAACAGCATCACAAGTCAGAATCAGCAACAGTCTGACTGACGCCTTTGACACAAATGTCGGACTAAAGCAAGGCGATGGGTTGGCCCCTCTGCTGTTCAACCTAGCACTTGAGTACGTGATAAGGAAGATTCCTGTCGACACAGGGGGTACGCTTCTGTATTAGTCGAATCAATTAGTGGCCTACGCGGATGACATTAACATCTTGTCACGTTCCTTCACATCCGCCAAAGAACTACTGTTGAAACTTGACCAGGAAGCCAAAGAAGTAAGCCTGAAGATAAATCAGACGAAAACAAAAATCATGACGCAAACAATAAAGAAGACCTCCATTAGACGAAATATAATTCTGGACGAATATAATTTAGAGAATGTGGACGAATTTATTTACTTAGGCTCAAAATTGACAACGAAAGGCAATGAAACTGATGAAATTAAACGGAGAATATAGCTCGCTAATAAAACTTTCTACTCCGTTCTGGCCCTACTGAAGACCAGCTGCATACACAAGAAGACGAAGCTCCAAGTCTACAAATTAGTAATCAGACCTGTGTTGTGCTACGGATGTGAAACTTGGACCCTTACCCAAGCATCCGCAAATATGTTGATCGCCTTCGAAAGACGGGTCCTCAGGCGTATAATTGGAGCTAAACAAGAGTGTGTGTGTGTGGTACAAACACGAGTTGTATGAGGTTTTTGACGAGCCAGAGGCTGCTACAATAATCAAACTGCGGAAGCTGCAATGGGCTGGTCACGTGCAATGAATGGACGAGCATCGAGTACCTAAGAAGGTATTCGACGGAAGGGCCGAGGGTCGAAGACCAGTGGGAAAACCCAGCAAACGCTGGTCTGACTCTGTCGACGAAGATTGTGCAAAGCTGCTCGCTTTTCGAAATTGGAGGACGTGGTCATTGGACCGAGACAACTGGAGGCGTCGACTGCGAGAAGCCAAGGCCCGAGAGGGGCTGTAATGCTACGACGACCAAAATTCAATTTGTTCTTTGTCTCTTGCGGTTACGGTTTCGACCACAGAATCTTCCTGGTCTTCGTTGTAGGTTGAATAACGACAGAACTGGTGTCTGATTTATCTCATCGCTACAAAATATTTTCTGGATTTAAGAAAGCTGTAAAAACGATGTTCTTTTTCGAGAGCACCATTGTGATTATTGGATAATAATAAGAACAGTTCTTAATTTGATGATTGTGACTGTTATAACTATAAACTTGTAATTGTAATTGCATTGCTGCTATTTTAAGTATCTTAATCTAATTAATAAAATTATTCATGGTTAATTTATTTCTTAAGCCAACGATGTATTTATGTAAATCTGTTAAGTGAAGTGTATTTCGAGTGTTGTGGATTGTATACATACGAAATAAAATTGTATTTTATTACGTGCATCCACATTATTTAAGGAAGTCACTTGGTCAATCTTGTACATTATTGTGAAGTAACTTTCAGCAAATTTTAAATTTCACCCAGCCAAGTATTTGCTCAAAAAATCGTATGTTAGTGAAATAATATCTCAAGGGAGATTGCTTTTTTACCTACTAACAAATACATGATTTGCTTGATTTATTTTATGAAAACCTCTCTGTATCGAATTCTTCCCGAAACTTATGTTATGTATTCATTAAAATTTAAGAGCACTCTATATAATATAAAGAATATCATCCATGAACAATGTTTGAACCCCAGAATAAAAAAAAACACTTTTTAGAATTGAAAATACTTAAAGCTGTTACGATTTCTCTGCATATCTTTGACATAGTGAATATTTATTTAAGAATATGACGAATTGAAATTACCTTGGCTCTCTGTCCCACTAAATTAAGAATTTTAAATTTTCACAATCGCAAATATTTGCCAACACCTTAATCAAAAATATTTTAGCCCAGTTCAAATATTCACAAACTGACATAGAACCTTCTGTAATTTTCCCAAATTACGGGTTTGGCCCGGAGAATTGGATTCACGAAAACTGACTCGACCCTTATAAACAATAGAAGGTGAATAAATTG
This sequence comes from Nemotelus pantherinus, assembly GCA_963978885.1. Lineage (NCBI taxonomy): Eukaryota > Metazoa > Arthropoda > Insecta > Diptera > Stratiomyidae > Nemotelus > Nemotelus pantherinus. The sequence goes on along the minus strand of OZ022264.1, from coordinate 75,268,542 downwards.
CTTAGCTTACCAGGACATTGGGTTAGAGTTCACTTAAGGTTAAATCGATTCAGACGTACATGAGACGAAAGACGATTCGAGATACGACAAGTATTACGAACCCACTTGGAAAATGCTGAGTGACAAAAAATATTACCACAAACAAGCTAATGAATCATCGATTGAACTTGGACAATAGCACTAACAACTTTATCTTAAGCAGCAATTAATTACGAAGAAATCGTTAATAAATTGTTCTGTAATTCGGAAACCACTAAAAAAAACGAAAAGAAAAAGCACTGAGCTGTGCGAATTGAAGCATTACAGCGATGTAAAAATAAATTTCTAAATTTTCTTTAATTTTTATTGTAAATCTAAATAAAAGCATGCAATAAATTTTACATTTGCTTACTAAAGCCGATCGATTTAGTATAGATTTCAAAAGTTCTGTTGCACTAGAGTTTGAATGCGGGTTGTATTGTAAATTTTCTAAGGCAACCCTATAAATTTCTGAATTTCAACTGTACCATATTCATCTCACAAATCGTTAATGCTCACACACCTCTTTATTCTTGAAAGTCACTTATTTCAATTCGATGTGGAATCATCTGTCTTTCTAGCCCAGCTGGAGTAAACGTTGATTGAGTCTCATCAAATTACGTGAATTCGTATCAAAAGGCGTGGGCGGTATCGTTTTCCGTGTGTGTATCGTTTTGTGTGTATGTATTCGTTAGGATAATGGAGAGATATATAAAATCAGAAATCCTTTCAAGGATCATTGAAAAAGGTTCACGTCACGTTAACAGGATACCGTAAGCAACATGAAAGCTGTCATTATTTGAAATTTTTTCAAGATTTCCACTTATCTTCTGTTCGAAATGATGTTAGAATTTCAGTCAATGAATCTGTTTTCAGTGGTGTGGTTCCCGTTTATTTCAAATCAGCAACCGCTACTTGAACGAATATTTGAGTTTTATCGGCAAGGGAATTTAAATTTTTACGACCTACATTTTATGTAAATGTGTGTGTGTGTGATCACGAGACTTTATTGAAATGATTAAATTTGAGAATCGCCAAGCAGCTTGTGGCGGGTTTTCTAATTATTTTCTCACCTGCTGTTTCGTGCAAGAGTTATATACAGTCAATTGTTTATATTTGGAAACCAAAGGGATTTCAGATAAGGTCCTTTGTATGGTATATTTTGCATAAATTGGAATAAGCATTGCAACCAGTATGGAATCTAAATGAAAGGACTCCTACCGCTTTCTATTTTGTTTGCTTTGTTTGAATTATTCCGTTGAACTAAAGGATGCCCTTTTTGTTTTACCCTTCTGTTACCAAAAGTTGTTTGCTTTGAGCTTCCTTGTATCTGAGATTTTTTAATTATTTTTCTAGACAAATAGACATAAGAATTTTAACAACATGTTGCATTTCAACTAAACTATAAACATATAAGCATCAAATCATAAGTTTAACTTGTAATATGCATACATAACATGGTTATTCATACTTACGAGATATGGTTGCAAGACAATGAGTGAAATTCAGTCACAATGCAAATAAATAAAAATATAGAAGTGTTTTGATTGCGATACTATCAAAAATTTAATTTCAACTAAGTAAAGTATACACTGTAGTGATGGGCGATTGCGAGATGTTTTAACAATCGAGATAATCGCAATCGGCGCCACAAAACAATCGAGATAATCGCAATCGAGAGAATCGCAATCGATGCGCCAAAACAATCGAGAGAACAATCGAGACAATCGAGACAATCGAGAGAATCGAGACAATCGAGAGAATCGAGGGAATCGAGACAATCGAGAGAATCGAATAAATATCTCGCCATCGTAGCAATCGAGAGAATCAAATAAATATCTCGCCATCGTAAGGATAGGTTTATCTTAAGTTAAAATCAAGATATCTTTAACTCTTTGGTGACGGTGGGTATGTTAGTGTATAAGTACACCAGTATACACAGTACGCTTGTAGAACCGCTTGTGAAGAATAGATTTGAATGGATTGGATATAATATTTAGCAGATTTTTTTACGTGTGCATACATATGGAATGTAATGATCAGATATGCATGGCTAGTATTTATCATGCATAAATGGCTGGTAGTTTTGCTAAAACCATTAAGTCTGATCAAAGTGTATGATGAAATATTATATGAAGTTGAGTTTTGTCATGCTGTTAAGTATGTTAAAATAAAATCTGCTTTAAGATAGTGCAGTTTGAAAGCATATCAAGTATCGAGTATTTTCGTACTTGCGAGTATTTTATTCAAATATTCAAAAAGTTTTTAGGGCAAAAGTAGCTGAGATCAGCCAATTTCGGGTTATAGTGGTTTCGGACATAACGCGCCAAGATCTATTGCTGTGATACAAACATTTCGGTTTTGAAGGGGAGTAAGGGGTTTTTTGCCCATAGTTTTGCTAAAAATGCCTTTACCGCGCTTTCAATGATTGAAAGTGGTCGGTGAGTACAATAGTGATATTTTAAGGATGAAAAAAAATTTTTATTGGGAAAATTGGGCAAAAACGTCGAATTTTCCCAATTTTTTTTTTGCGTAGCTTAAATTCGGGGACCTTTCTGAGTGGTTTTGGGTGAAATGTCCATACATGTCTGGGAAAAAGTGGCCTAGTTTCGAAGATACGGCAAAGTGAAATCCGCCGGAAAACCGTCTGGAAAAACTGAAAGTAGCACTAAAAGTGCCAAATAGAAAAAGGTTGAGATCCTTTTTGGCTTGATAGTTGGCTTCTCCGGCTGTGCTTTATGCCGTATCTTCGAAACTATGCTACTTTTTCACAGACTTGTATGGACATTTTGCCCGAAACAGCTCAGAAAGGTCCCCAAATTTAAGCTACGCAAAAACAAAATTTTGGGAAAACTCGACGTTTTTGCCCAATTTTCCCCATAACAAATTTTTTTCATCCTTAAAATATCACTATTGTACTCCCGGACCACTTTCAATCATTGAAAGCGCGGCAAAGGCATTTTTTGCCAAACTATGGCCAAAAAACCCCTTACTCCCCTACAAAACCGAAATGTTTGTATCACAGCAATAGGTCTTGGCCCGTTATGTCCGAAACCACTCTAACCCAAAATTGGCCGATTTCAGCTACTTTTTCTCTAAAAACTTTTTGAATATTTGAATAAAATACTCGCAAGTACGAAAATACTCGATACTTGATATTAGAGATTGGCAAAATGCCTCATGACACACCACTGATCGCTCTTTTTTAGAGCATTTTACAGTATTGCGCCGTACTCTCAGTACACTGTTCGCTTCGCATTTCATTAAGTTTATTCAAACGAAAGCTTTCGTTCACAGACTATGCTGTGCTTTTTTCAGGCGCTGCAATGTAAGAAAGAGCTATGCCTCATGAGCCATGAGGCATTTTGCTCATCTCTACTTGATATGCTTTCAAACAGCACTATCTTAAAGCAGATTCTATTTTAACTTACTTAACAGCACGACAAAACTCAACTTCATATAATATTTGATCATACACTTTGATCAGACTTAACGGTTTTAGCAAAACTACCAGCCATTTATACATGATAAATGCTAGCCACACAAATTTCCATGCATATCTGATCATTACATTCCATATGTATGCACACGTAAAAAATCTGCTAAATATTATATCCAATCCATTCAAATCTATTCTTCACAAGCGGTTCTACAAGCGTACTGTGTATACTGGTGTGCTTATAAACCAACATGCCCACCGCCACCAAAGAGTTAAAGATATCTTGATTTTAACTTAAGATAAACCTATCCTTACGATGGCGAGATATTTATTTGATTCTCTCGATTGCTACGATGGCGAGATATTTATTCGATTCTCTCGATTGTTTCGATTGTCTCGATTGCAACAATCGAGTCCAACTTAAATCATCGAGATGTTTCGAGATATTTGAACAATCGAGTTTAACATCTCGCAATCGCGCATCACTAATACACTGTTTCTCATCAAACATAAGCTCATAGTGCCTACCTGACTGATGCGACCACTTGCAAGGTGTGATAAGACATGAAAATGTGCTGAAATAATTTCAACATAAAAGTGATATGTGGCTTAAGCCTTTTCTCCTTTTTCACATTCGTAAAATATTTTTCAAACCCTACAATTATTGTTGATTTTATTTACTTGACATTCTTTTTGGTGCGTAGTGATACCCGATAGAAAAAAACTGGAGCTTAAAGCTTTAGTTCAAGCAGCCTCTTCCGGGTCCATGCTGGGCCGTAGTTTCAGGCACCTGGAATTCGTCTTCGACTCTCTACCTACAAAAACAAAACAAAAAAACAAAGCATCATGTACTAAACTGGGCAATATGTATTTATCTGACGCAAGGACTCCTGGACCGACTAGCGCTGGATTGTCAACGATTTCTTTGGTCGTCCGCTAGCAACTCCATCACACTAAATTACCGTTGAAAATGTAAAAATATTAAGATTGTATTCCAAATCAAGCTATTGATTCTCAACCTATAAAGAATTTTTAAATTTACCGAAGTTTTCAATATCGTAAAAGAAATTGTTAGTTTGTGGTTGAATTTTAATAAGAAATTGTTAGTTCGTGGTCGTATTTTGATAAGAATTCGAAGGTGTCTATAACAAACTTGTCTATATCTCTTTAGCAAAGAAAATAAAAAAGTTTTTTAAATCTGAAAATGGATAAAGTGTTTTAATTAAAAACGAAATTCGCATTTGTTGCGTGCGTGTGACGCAGTCCTCTTTGCAATTTGAAAAATGTCCTTTAGCCTTTGTTCTGCCACAGTTGTCAGGTAGTGCTGTCTTGTTTTCCCCCGCGCCAGATAGTGACACAGGAGATGTTGCATTGTACCTGAGACTCGCGGCTCCTGACATTTGCTAAAGTTATCAATAGGCAAGAGTCGCAGTTTCTTTGCATATGCTGGTATAAAACAGTGGCCAGTAATGATGACCATTAGCTGTTTGCAGTCAGTGCGAATTAATTTAAGCAAAGATTTAGTAGCTGCGAGACTGTATGATCCCCATATGACTTTGGTTATACTGCAGGTCAAAGTTGACTAGCATCTACAACCTCATATTCGAATCATCAATCGTTTAACCGTTTGGATAAGGGGAAAACTGACCCCATGCTTGGCTGTTGCATTCGCTTTTTTATTCCCATCAATGACTTTATGACTGGCAACCCAGAAAATTCTGACTCTCCGTTGGTTTCCTAGCCTGTTTAGGGCCTAAATGCAGTTAAAAGCGCACTTCGATTTGAATGTGTTACCACAGGGTAACTGTCTGTGAACCGGTTGATCTTAGCCCCTGTATCCTTAAAGTATATTAGTTCTGCGACTTTTCGTATTGCAACGATCTCCGCCTGCAAAAAACTACAGTGATTATGAAGCCTGAAGGCTGTTTCTGTATCATGATCTGCAGAGTAAACTGCAGCTTTTGGTTTCGAATCCAGTCGTGTTGGTGCTACTGTGCCCATTTGCTAATTCCATTTCTACACCTCTCTTGATATCTTCGTTTGAAGCAAAGAGTGAGTACCAGATAGTCAATCCTTATAAACATATTATTTTGCTGCTGTTATTAAAAAGAGGTGATGGTTGAAATTTAGCGGAATCAGCCAATTTACTGAAAAATCGTACCCCGCATTTTACTATAGCATTTACTTGCCCAATAATGGCATTGAGTTGAAGTGACTACGGGAAAATGGAAAGCCGCTCAGTTTCAGAGATATGAGCGCTTCCCATTATCGCACGATGAGACGTGTGTGGCACTTGCACCGTGAATCGCAAAAGCAGGAGTTTTTTTTTAACACGAATGATCAAGTAGGACACCACAAATTAGCGCTCGACTCCTTGGTTGAGGTACAGTTTCTCGTTCCACGCGTAGCACACGCGTCTCAACGTGCAACCGGGCTTAGAACCGAGACGTGTGTGGAGCAATCAATTCGCCGCACAGATATAAGAGAGAATGGATTAGAAATCGACCGAAAGAAATGTGCTAATTTTCGACTTTTTGCTTACTGGTGTGAGAATGAGGTACTGGTGTGTGCCCTACACAGTTCATATGGTAACAAAAAGCACGAGAGATCGCCATTTTGAACGTCGTTTGACGTTTCTTTCCCCGAATCGGTGAGTGGAGATTAAAATGCTTATTGTGAATGAAATTAATTATGATTTCACGCAAAAACCAACAGAAATTGATGCCAAAGGTTAATTTTACTCAACCGAAATACGATATCCCCTGCGAAGCACTTCGGTAGCTACTTTTGCAGCCTGGAACGCGGCACTTCATTATCGCACTATTTAATAATTTTTTACCGCTAATTTTCTCGCGAAACAGACACAAATGATTGCGCACAAACGTAGATGTACGTTTCCACCGAATTCGCCGAAAAACTTCAAAATTTTATTTGAAAAAATTTGACTTAAAGTCAATGCTCTCAGTCCCCGACACAAATCAAACTGACATTGACGTTTCTTTCCGTGTTGCCCGTTGCACGCTTTTACACCGATCTGGTGTTCCCAGCATTAAGACACAGCATTAAGGCTTTTCGGTTGTGAGTGCGGTAGAAAGGGGCGCACTGAGCGAAATTTTTGTGAGAGAGCAATGTTGTGCGTGTATTAAAAAAGGCACATTCACGTATGGGTACACGGATAGCCATTTCGTATCCATATTCTTTCATATCTATGATTCGCCGTCTTCTTTTTGAACATTCGTGTTATGCTGAGCTTACAGACTTGCCAAATGTTTCGTCAAGACATTTGTCGAGACATCTGGCAAAACATTCAAAAGACACACAGTATTCACTCAAAAGCCGTTTATTCAAGCCATCAACCCTTTTCTTATCTCAGCACGAGATAAAAACAAATGAGATTATTCTAAGAGTGTAAAGTTTAAATTGCAGATATATTCATATGGTGTAGGTAGGTAGCATTTTCTCTGTTTATATATATAAATATATATACATATATATATATATATATATATATATATATATATATATATATATATATGTATATATATATATATATATATATTTATATATATATATATATATATATATATATATATATATATATACATATATATATATATATATACATATATATATATATATATATATATATATATATATATATATATATATATATATATATATATATATATATATATATATATATATATATATATATATTGAAATATTTTAAGAGTGTGCTTTGTATCCATTCATATACAAAGCAAATCAGTTAGTAAATATTATCGGAACCAACACCAGACCTTGCCTAAAACCGAGAAAATTTCAAGCGACTTCGAGATAAAGCTAGCGTAGAAGGTACTACACTTCACACTCTTGCGAAATAGTATGAACGTTGACGAAGAAACCGTACAAACTCTTGTGCTCGGCTATATTTGTCATGTCTCTGCGCAAACTTGCGCTACGTACAATCACGCTGCACGTGCGACACGCGTTTCATCTTGCGGCCACTCTTAGCTGTGTATAAAAAAATCTGCGTGGTTCGCAACGGTTTAAGGTATGTATCCATATGTATCATTTTCGCGTATCGTATCGCCGTTGCGTATCAGTGGATACGACAAACGTATCTTCGTTGCGTATCAAAATATGATACAAAGAAACGCAACGAACTCGATCGGTCATTTGGCGGTTTCTTGCCGTCGCATCAAAGGAATGAAACGATACGCTCTCGAATCATATTTGGACAACTTGCGTCGCACAAGTCGCGTTGCATGATTTTCAGCATTGACATTTGAGACGTCAACTTGTCAATATTGTAGTGCAGTGCATAGATAATGGAGTGGAATAAAGAAAACATTCTTCAATTTATTGAAGTATATCGACGATATGACATTTTGTGGAATCCCCAGCACGGAGAGCATTATAATAATATGAAAAAACGCGATGCGTGGGAGGAAATAGCAAAAGACGTGGGAGCAAGCGTAGAGGAATGTAAAAAGAAAATGGATTATCTGCTAGCAGCGCTTAGGAGGGAAAAAATGAAGTTAAAAAAAAGCATCAGCACTGGTAAAGGTAAGTAAAGCAAATTTATTTCAAAAATATGTAATTTGTTGCGTACAGTGGGTAAAAAAAGTTAAGGCACGAATTCTTAATATGAATAAAAAACCTAATTTTAATGCGATTTTAATAATAAATGATGATGTTTTCGCATTTAATTAAAAGTTTCGCATGATCACTTTAAGAACATTAAAAAAAAACGGTAACGAAGTAAATTTCGCAACATGAACGTTACATTTTTCACTGAAGTACCAAAACAGCGCCAAAAAAATTAAGGCACCGTGCAGTATTATCTGAAATTATTTGTAATTCGTGGAAAAAAGTACCGGTAAATGTATTTCGATTCATCAAAATATGATATTTCTATTCAATTTAGCTTGAAAAGTGTTTTGAAAAAGTGATTTTATTGAGGGTGTTGTTCAAAATGAGTGTGAAAAGGAAATCGGTAGGCGCAGAAATCCGTTAATGTTTTTTGCCACGTTGGAAAACATGAATGCTGTATTTGGAGACTGGAATACTAATGGGAAAATCAAGTTATCCAGGGAGAAGTGTAATGAAAAAATATAAATCAACTAAATCGTTTGAAACAAAGCATCGGTCAGAAAGGACTAAAATCTTATCTGAGCGAAAAAGGGTGGATTATCGGGAAAATTAAGAAAAACCCTAAACTAAGTGTCGCAGTTTTACAAATTAAGGTGTAATTATTGATGAAGACACCACAATTTCACCCACTTTTTGTAAAACATTTGCGAAAAAGATGCCGAACCGACTGCGAGAAGTGATAAAAATGCATGGAATAGCAACAAAGTATTAGCGCCATGTAAGCTATTTTTTTCACTTTCACACAATTGAAGTAATTTCAGATAGATGCGAAACATCAATTATTAAAGTCGCATTGACAATAGGTTTTTTGTTCTTACTAAGTGCTCGTGCCTTAACTTTTTTTTACCCACTGTAACTCATTTCGAAAATATTTGTAGGTACATGTGAAATCTACAAGTGCTCATGGTTTGCATTCAACAGCATGCAGTTTCTGTGGGACAAAAATAAACCCAGAACTACATTGAGTACAGTAAGTAAATCTTTAAAAACAATTTGCATGTTGTTTATTATTTTCTTTGTTTATTATTATTGTACATATTAAATAATTGTGCCACGACTTAGGATAAGTTAAACCTCTAATGCCAGTTTCGATCCTATTAGCGATTTAATTAGTTAATTAATTTGTTCAAGTGTAGATTAGCCAATGTAATTGAGAAAAAAAATTGAAAAGTCAAAGCCGCGACTCAAGACGCTGGCATGAAAATTTACATTGTTGTATATTTTAAAAAGTGTTTGACTAAGCATAATCGTTTTGCCATGATAATTTTCCTTCAAGCAAAAAATAGTCAGCCATTTCGTCTCTGATATTGGACACTGTAGGCCTGGTTCTACGTGCAACTGGTCTCAATGAGCGCAATGAATTTGTATCATTAGTTACTTCTCTCCAAGCCCCATTTTGTACGATGCCTGCTTCTTCGGAGTCGAATGTTCCACGTGGAGTGTAAAGCTGAGCTGAGTTTGGTTGCCGGCGCAAAAAATTATGTAATAAAGTTACTGTTAATACTACAAGCGAGGCCTTTTCTGGCTGTAACAACAAGGGTTTCCTTAGCACACGAAAAACAGATGAGGCTATGCCGAAGACGTTTTCAACAACTCTACGAGCTCTACTAAGTCGATAGTTGAAAATTCTTTGTTTTGAACCTTTCGGGTGGTACCCTGGATAAACTTTGAGCAAATTTTCCGTCATAGCAAATGCTTCATCTCCGATAAAAAAAAATGGCAGCTTTTCTACTCTTCCGTCCAGATGAATTGGTTCAGGGAGATTCAAGCGTTTTTGGTTCATTTGATTATATAGCTCTGTGTCACCAAAAACTCCTCCGTCAGATATCCTTCCTTGACAGCCCACGTCTACAAACATAAAGTTATAATTCGCATCAACTAAAGCAAAAAGAACAATGCTAAAAAAGCCTTTGTAGTTTATGAATTCACTGCCACTTTTTATGGGACATTGTAGAGGAACGTGTTTTCCATCTAGGGCTCCCAGGCAATGTGGGAAGTTCCATTTAGTATTAAATTCATCCGCTACTTTCTCCCACTCTTCTTGTGTTTTTGGAATCTGAAACAAAATAACCTATAAACTATCTCAGATTAGATAAAACATAGATTTATAATAAATTTTGTTCTTTTATAGATGCCGAAAACATTGAGTAGCCAGGTTGAGGCACAAACGGAAACGACACAATGTGAGGAATCTAGCCGAACGTTGGATACGTTTTTAGAAGACAATTTTGAGCTAAATCGAAATGTTCGCAAGCACCCTAGTCCGCCTGCATCTATTGTTCCTTCAAAAAGGAAAAAAACAAAGACAGCAGAAGAGCAGCGCCTTGATAAAGCTTTTGAAATTCTACAGTCCACTGTTAATGTAGGGGATGATTCATCTCATTTCGGTAATTTAGTGGCTGCTAAATTGCGGAAATATGAAGAAAATATTCGCTGTGCCATTCAGGCTGACATTTTAAATATATTTGTCCGTGCAAGTACAGGATTTTACAATAGAGCTACCGTGCTGACTACCCACTTGGCCGATAATGCACTTTGTAGCTACTCCAACTCGCCTACATATTCCGTATGTCAGCCCGAAGCAGAAACTGAATCACATTCGGAGCATTCGATGCAATACCAACCAGCAGCATCTTCAAACTTACAAGATGAAATTGTTCACTGTATTGATAATGTAACATAACCTACAATTTATATCAAATAAAATTATGTTTCACTTACCACAATGTAATCTTTCAATGCTTCCACAATAGCTTCACATACTTCCGGTATGATCTTGCTGATTGCTTGCTTGGAAATTTTGAATAGGTATTGGAGACTGGCGTACGAATCGCCGGTGGCCAAAAAACGTAGCGTTAATGCCAACCTTTCCTGAGCAGGAATTGCTTTGCGAAACGTAGTGTCCCGTTTTGCAATTCGTGGTCCAATTAATACCAGCAAGCATTCAAAATCGCTTGGATGCATCCTTGTAAAATTTTTATACAACCCACTGACAGGCTGAAACTTTATGTCGGCTAACAAACTTGAAACATTATAATGTTCCCTATTTGCGAATAATTTCGACATCCACACACGAGGTGATTTACGTTTCTTATTTTTCTTCAGCGACAAATGAATAAAAATGTACGCGGCTGCTGCTGTTTGCTGCGGTGTACTCATTTTCGTAGTTGATTTGGAACTGAGATACACATCTCATTGTTATCGCGTATCGTGCGTTTTGCAACGCAACGCACTTATGATACGTGACAAATCGAGTAGTGTGGACACCGTATCCGTTTAGTGAATGATACGGAACGGGGATACGATACGGAAGAAATGCAACATATGGATACCTACCTTTACGTTGCGGTTTGCCTCGATCCTGGTCATTATAGTATCTGTAGACTGAATACTAACAAAGATTGGCTCACTTTTTGATTGCATCGCGCAAAGACCGCATACCACTAGTAATTCGTTACATGGGCAGAGTTTGTACTTAGTTATTGCTCTTCAGTCTTATAAATGACTAATACGTATTTTTAGAGACTGCAGCTAGCTTGTGAGAAAATGTAATTGACCGCATCCCGTCGATTTGCGGGGCGGGTGATAATCGGTTCAAAGGTTCGCTCAACTTAAAATTAGAATGTTCCTGTTGTTTATTTTTTTTAAAATGGTAAAAATAATAGAATATATTACGTGGTAAGAAATTGAATACAACCGAAAGAAAACTAGTGGAACAGCGTAAAAGAGAGCGAAAATATGTTTCCAAAATCGCGCAGATGTCAAAGAGAAGCTAAATAGTGATATTAAATTATGTCCCGATCCCGTTAAATACAGTGAGAAGCACGCAGAAGGTCGATCATCATTAGTGACCAAACGGAAAAAGCGGGCCTTTCTTCGAGTTCTTTCAAATTTAAAGTCATCGGAGCGGGAGATCAGCGCAGAGGCGGGTCTGTCCACAAGTATGCATAATGTCCATTTACAGCAAAAATTGAAATTTAAGCCGCCATTGACGCAGGCAACTACGGACGCTTGTTTGCTATTTGCACTAAGTACGTGCAGTGGTCGAGAAAATGGTCGAGACTCCTTTTTTCTGATGAGAAACGATTCAATTTAGAAGGCCCCAATGGTTTCCGGAATCATTTTAACGGTTTCTGGTATTGTTTTTACCTTTTGCGGAACATGAAGTAAGCGTCTAATGGGCATCAATGAAATCATAATATGGGCAGGAGTTGGATTCCATGATGATGCCGTGTTCGACGTGGATTGAATGGTAGGTTTTTGATACATTACCCTAATCCACGAGCAGCTAGGACGTCACGCCGCTAAAATTTCGGGTAGAAATTACATTTTTCAACAGGATAATACCCCGGTTTGCAACGACCGTGTCATGCGCTGATATTTGGCAGAGCAAAAACGTAACGTTCTTCCTTGGCCAGTTCGTTCCTCGGACTTAGCCTAATCGAAAATGTGTGTGGGAAAGACGACAGTTTGCAACAGTGGATGAGCTAAAAAATGCGACAACGAAAACATGGACGCAAATCGACCAAAATTACATAAAAGATTTGCTTTCGCACTATGTTAAAACGGATGTGTGAAGTGCTGAGCAATAAAGGCGGGCCTAGTAAATATAGAGGCCCAAGCACGTGTTTTTACTCCAAAAATACCCTGTAATACACGTGAGGTGTCCTATAGTTTTGTCGCGTCGACTAGTTCCAATTTGGCTTTTATTTTAAATATTTCTCATGTTTATATTAGTATTCAGGTTTGTATTGTATTTTATATGACTCGCCTATTGAAGTAGAAAATGCCCAATCAAACAAAGAAAATAAGCGGTATGTAGTGCCTATACTATAGTTTTGTTGCGACCTGTACTTGTATCTACAGCATTCTGGTAACAGCACAAGCAAATATCTATTTTTAAAGACATTCCTAATTTCAACTGCTAATTATTGCATGTGCTGCACGCTACTAGTTTCTATGAGTTCGATTGATGATGACATAATACGTTCTCTGAAAGCTATATCCCTCAAATAAAAGACCTTTCATGCATTCCCGACCTAGAAAAATGACGAACACAAGCAAACATGGTGATTTGCAATTCTTTCGATTAAGTTATCGAAGAGCAGCAAAACGAAGGAATGGAGTGCCCGCACTGAATTTTCAAGTCAGTGGTAGAACTGCTTGTTATATTTTTGCCGGTGTATTTTTGCTTATTGTGGTTATTACAGTGGGAGTGTAATTACTGCAATCAAACGATTTGTATTTCTTCTTTCCATATGCAAACGAAAAGAAAGTTTTCTCATGTTGGTCAGTTAGATTTCATTGCTGCAAAATGGCTGCAGAATCGTACAACCGATTAGCTTTGAGCACTTTAGAAAGATTTGATAAACTTACAAATTTGATTTATATTGTCCTGCGAGTGATGGGAATCAGTTTTTATGAAAAGAAACAATACAACTGGAGATTTTTGTCTTGCATTAGCGTTATTGTGATGGGAAGTTCAAGTGTTTTATATACATTGATCTTTGCTCGACACGATCTTGTCATGTTTTTGAAGTGCATCTGCGCCTCCACACAGGCTATACAAGTAAGTAAATACGTAGCACCGTAATTTTCACTATGATGGGCAATCTATTCTAGGGAACATCAAAGCTCTATGTTTTTACCAAAATTCTACCAGCGCTTAAGGGATTCAGTGACTTTATTCGAACTTTGTACGTTATCAACTGCAAGGCGACAGCCAGGCGACAAACAATTATGCTTGAGGCAGTCAACAATTTTCAGCTTTTGATGAAATATATCTTAACAGTTTGCATCCTCATGATTTTGGTAGTTGCTGCCTATCCAGCTTATTCGTTTTTCTGCCTTGACAAGGTCGAATTGTTCTTTGAGATTCAGTTCATTGGTTACCCAATGGCTGCTGGAACCCCTACGACGTACCTCATCAACTACACTGCACAGTTCTTAGAAATATTTTACGCATATCAAGGAAATATTGTGTTTGACGTTATGCTGTGCAAACTGTGTTTTCATGTCTATGTCATGACGGAGTTGCAAAGGGCGGCTTTTGACGAAGCCAAGGAGGTGATTAGCAAGGACCAGAAGCTTTTCAAGCAAAGGTTTCGAAACTGTATCATCATGCTCCAGGACATTAACAACTATATTTTGAAAGTGAAGAGCACTTATTCGTCAATGATTTGTGTGCCAATCTCGACAGGATCGGTAATGATGGCTCTGAGTTTATTTTGTGTTGTCAAGGTGAGACGTACTACAGTAAAAAATCCGCCGTGATTCGCGAAAAGCCTGTTCCTCAAAATTAATTCTGCGTTACGTTTTTCAGACCGATTGGTTGGGTGCCTATGCTTTTGCGCTCTACGCCTTCATCCAAATATTTGTCTATTGTTTCATTGGGACATTCGTAGAAATAACGGTAGCGCTTATAATTTCAGTGAAAATAGAGTTTGTAGAGGACTTATTAACGATTATTTGTTTTCAGTACGATAAATTGGTTGATGCTATTTATGATTTCCCGTGGTATCTCACATCTACTCGAGATCAAAAAATGATCTATTTAAGCCTGAAAAAGGCACAAACAGCACCGAAGATAATGATTGGTGGAATAGCTGCATTGAACGTCAGCTCTGGAGCCGCTGTGTGTTTCTAAGCATAAAATATACGAGAGTATAATTTTTAATTTGTCTGAGTATTTATAGATTTTTAAGACGATTTATCCGTATTTGATGATGCTGCTTAATTTTACCGACTAAATGACCAATAGAATGTTCAATGGAAGCGAATGGTATATAGTTTAGAGTTTCATTGACAGAAAACCAAACTCGTCGGCAGTAAGTTTAATTGGTGGTGGATTACCATTTGCACTGTAGTTGTTGTTACTGCCGTTCACTAAATTGGCAAGAAATTTTTAAATAAAATGACTTTGTACAATTAGAAATACTATATTTCATTCGTTTTTTATTTGATGTGATATTCGTATCAGTTTCCTTTAGTATGCCACATAAAATCTGACTTCCTTCTAGAAGGTGCATCGTGTAGCGGTTTCTTTTTACAATTTCTATAAAATGAAAACAGCTAAATTTTTTAAAAATTCTTGCACCAGTGAAAAAATTAAGTTTTCCAATTAACTATAAAGTACAATTTTATTTAAATGGCTTCCTGAGCCTGAGAAATACCCATCTGGCCAATTAATTTTTCCAGTACATATTTGATCAGTTCAGGCTGTATCACACGAATGGCTCGATTAATATTGTGCTTAAGTCATTGACTTGAACAAAAAATTTCTAACGAGGCTCTAAAAATCTGACCACGCGATTCACGACCAAAAAAGCGATTGCTTCACGGCTGATAAGGAATAGAGCGCCATTCTGCTGAACCCGGAGGTATTCTGAAACACTCTCCATTGGCCGTAACAGAGTTGACAGCATGACTTGGTTCTTTATTAATATAGAATATAGGCCGTGGAAGGCAGTCGTTGAACAGCACCGAACCAGGAGATCACCTTAGTTTAAATGTTTATCTGCTAACATTTTATCTTATTTCTATCTAATAAATTGTGAATCTTTTGTTCACTCAAACTGTTTTTCACTTAATCCCTACTATATATATATATATATATATATATATATATATATATATATATATATATATATATATATATATGTAAATATATAAATATATATGTATATATACATATATATATAAAGATATACATATATATGTATATATATAGATATATATATATATATATATATATATATATATATATATATATATATATACTAGCTGACCCGGCCACGCGTTGCTGTAGCTAACGTCTTTGTCATATTACATTGTTGTAAACTATTTAAGGGGAACGGTAGGAGAACATCAGACATGGGCACCACCATGCTTCTTTACATAGATGCCATTTGTAAAAAAAACATGGCGACCTTCATGACTGATTTTTTACTACTGTTACCCCTTATTACAATGAAATTATTATTTACGAACGAAGACGGAAACGTTAAAGCTGGTATAAAAATTTGATCAAAATTGATCAAAATTTTCGTATAGTTGAAATTTTAAATTTAATTCTTTTTTTAATAAAAAAGAATTAAATCTAAAATTTAAAATTCAACAATAAAAAAGAATTAAATTTAAAATTCATTATTATTTTTATTCAAGTTTGTAACAAATGAGTATATTACAAAGTTTTTAGTAAACAACATGTAACACTTAAACTTATAAATGAGGTAGGTAGGGTGGAAGTTTAAAATCTTCTAACAATAATATTTATTATTTTGAATTATAAATACTTTCAATTTCAATTTAATGTAGCACAAATTGGTGCACAATATTTTTGGTTAACCTGTTTTTAGCTAACACAAATAGGTTCGACGGTTTTCCTACACGTGAACATGCAACATATAGCTGCCCATGAGAAAAACATGGATTTTCCAAATCTAAACCACAAATGGACATTGTTTGGCCTTGAGACTTATTTATAGACATGGCAAAAGCTAAACGAATTGGAAACTGTAACATTCTGAAGGGTATGGTAGAATCTGATGGTATCATTGGAATACGTGGCAACAGGACCACTTTCCCTTTAAACTTTCCAGTTAAAATAGTTGCTTCAAGAATATTTCCGGTGATGTTTTTGATGACTAAACGCGTACCGTTGCATAATTGAGGTGGATTCAAATTACGCTGGAGAATAATAGGTGAACCAATCTTTAATCGAAGATTATGTGGTGGCATTCCAGGTATATCTAGTGAATTTAAAAATTCAATTGGAAAATTTACACTATCATTTTCATTAACAACAGTATCGATTGATTTGAAAGACATCAGATCGCCTGGTAACAACTGTTGTATCTGGAAGTTAATTGATGACTGAGCCAGTTATGATTTAAGTAATTACTGTGTATATCCGGAAAAATACTCTGAATCAATTCATTTTTTCCCTGAAAAACAGTGCAGAAATTGTCTGGCAGTTTAATGCATTGCGTATTTGGTTGCAGTTCTATTTTACCGTTCCCAATATCTAATAATTGTTCGGAAAATATTTGTGCTGATGGATCATTTTGCAATCGTACGCGCATGTTTATGGTCAATTGAAGTGTTTTAACACTTCGCCATAAGAATGATTGTTTCAAACATGCATTAATCTCATCCGCGAAAGTAGAGCGAGGTATAACAGGTAAGGTCTGGCGGAAATCACCAGACAAAAGTAAAAGAGCACCACCGAAAAGTTTATCATTGCCGTTTAAATCTTGCATAGTTCTATGCAATGCTTCGAGTGAATATTTGTGAGCCATTGTGCACTCATCCCAAATTATAATTGAACTCTTCCGCAACACTGCAGCTATTCCACTTTTCTTTTTTATGTTACATATTGCATTTGGTTTATTATGAATGTCCAATGGCAGTTTGAATGTTGAATGTGCCGTTCGCCCACCATCTAGCAAAGTAGCCGCAATGCCTGACGATGCAACTGCCAATGCAATTTTCTGTTGTGACCGTATTTTGGCAAGAATCAACGATATTAAAAATGTCTTACCGGTTCCACCTGGTGCGTCCAAGAAAAAAAAACCGCCTTGTTCAGCGGCAACAGCCAGCATAATCCGATCATAAATAATTTTTTGTTCTGCTGTCAGTAATGGCTCGCTGTTCGCGATAATTGTTGCTAAATTACCTTGGTCATATTGTTTTTCTCGTTGACTAAGTCGGTGGCTGGGCGATCAGGTGATGGCATACCATAATGATTAAGTGGTAAATTTGAAATTAAAACACATAAGTCCTCGATTAACACTAACGCTTCATTATACATCTCAGGCGTATAATCTATGTTTTGGCATTGATCTGTTTGTCTAATCCGGTGCAATATGTCTTCTGTCATACAATTTTTATATTTTTCCCACAAAGTTTGTGCTTGCGATGGATAACATGTCGTCAAAATAATTGCGAACAACTGACGAATATTATTGGGCGTTGATGTTAATGCGGCATCAGCAAGCGTTAAGTCCCAATGGTTATCGTCTTCTAGCAATTGCAGTTCATGACATGCATCTTGGTATGTATTGAATACTCGACCATTAACTGTTCGCAGAAATTCAAAAGACGTTGGTCCGGGAACATTCACCAATAACAAACGTAAATAGAAGCACTCGCGTTGCTTTGGATGTACCGTGTAAAGTCGCCCCAATGTCTTAGCTTTTAATATGCCTGTGATGGAAGGATGTGGTTTTCCTTGTTTTCGTGGTTCCCATTTTTACTGGATTTGTTCCATGTGAAATAACGTGGAACATCAGTATATTTCAATGTTTTTGCGAATCGGCCAAAAATATCAGATTTTTTACACAATGTAAAAAATTCAGTTAGTGTCGTTTTTGGAGCCTCAAGCGCTCTTTGGAGAACATTTTCTTCAGTGAAGTATACACGTTGACCGTTTTCAAGATGTATTGCTAGATGCTGGACAGAAGGGTCTCTTTCGTGTATGGGAAAGGTAAGAATATGCCAAATAGCTTCGTTGCTGCTAATGTACCTACCCATTTGGTATCGTGCTATTTCGTCATTTTTATTTACATTCTGTACTTCAAATATAGCCAAATCATTGCCTTTATTTACATATTTGCAAATGTACTTAATTGATTTTACAGAGCTGCAAAGCTCAACATTGATATGAGCCTCATAAGTTTTTGAAAGTAATGGTGAGTATGGTACCACCCACTGATTATCAAGTTCAACTTGATTTGTAAAATTCGGCAGTCGCATTGTGAATGTGTGGCCACCATTCTCAGTATTTCTGCGGCGATACATTGGATAACCGTCAATATCCGTGATAGTGTCATTCGTATGCGGCTTTGGGAAATTTTTCTTACATTTTCCATGCATGGTGACGTTATGTTGAAAGCACCACACGGCCCGTGGATCATGTGTTTGGTAACAATATCAAATAATTCTTTATCAATTGATGAGTCTGGAATTTCGGCTGAAATTATTTGATCAATTTCTTCTGGACGGATTTTATCTTGAAGCCAAATTAAAATGTGGGCATGAGGCAAACCTCGCTTTTGCCACTCAATCGAATACAGCCAACAACGTGTGATACCGAAAACTGAATATTTAACAATAAAATCAATTAAGGATTTCAATTTTTGTTTAAACACACGTGCAGTTATATCATGACGATGAAATGCTTAATAATAATAATTGTGACTGTCAAATAATAGACAAATAATTTGTAATAAAATAATATTGCGATCATAAATTGCGATGTAAGCTATCCTATCTTTCAAGTTGGATCAAACTGCACACGGTGTACAAATTTGATAAAAATCGGTTAAGTAGTTAAGGAGTCCATCGCGGACAAACAACGTGACACGTAATTTATATATATTAAGATATATATATATATATATATATATATATATGGCTCAAAACCACGAAGGTGGCAAATTCCAAGTTTGCACTTTGAGCATAAAATCTTAAAAGCAATATAAAAATTACAGAGTTTAAATGATTGATTCGTTATTGTACTTAACATATTTAAAAGGGGCGCGCACAGATTTCACATTTTTTCGAATTACAGTGATTTTAAGGCAACTCGGCAGCAAATATCGTCATTTCGGGAACGTGATTAAATATTTGTTTTAAAATATAATACCTCTTACTAACTTTAATTAATTATAATTTATTACAGCGTTGTATTATATTAGCTAAGTGCAAATGGAAATTTCGTGAATAGATACACGTATTTATAGAAAAAATTCAAACAAAAAACTAGAATTATGCTAAGTTTCAAATTTCAAGCATAAAATTTAATATATAATAGAATATGGATGACTTAAGAAGTAAAATTAGAAACGACTGTAACAAGAACTTTATTCTGTTTGTATTTAGCTATTTTCATCTTTAATAATATTTAAAATTAGTATCATTAAGACAAATAAAAGCAGTGTTCCCGGAAATGATGTAGTGTTCCCGGAATGACCGAGGTGTTCACTGAATGATGCAGTCGGGATTTTGTTACAGGTTAAGGTATTTTTAAGTGATAAATGCGAAGATGTAACTTTTATAATTTCTTTATTCAGTCTTTGAATTGACAATTATAAAAACAAAACAACATTCTTAATAGTTTGATTACTTGTACCAACGATAATCTATACAAACTCAACTTTTAACAAGTTTTAAATAGTTTGAACTTAGGTTCAGATATAGGTGTAGCCTTTTTAAATTAAATCAGTCTTCAAGTGAAGTCTTATCAATAAAGTTCTACTTACTCTAAATATTTTTTTAAGAAATTAACGGCTGCACGTTGAACTAACGCAATAAAATAAGTAACACAACCGTATAAAATTAAAAAAGAACTAAATTTGCATTCTTTTGCACAAAAAAAAGAACCTGGAGAATATTAATTATTTAACATTTTTCAAATATATCAACAGTGGACTTAAAATGATAATACTCGCGATTGTTTTCAACTTCCAGCGACGGTGTAGGTATTATCTCTATAATTTGTTCAAATGTAACATACGATACATCTTTTGGGTCTAGCTGAAATATCTTCGAAGTCTTGCACACTGATCTCAGGAAAGTGACATTGAGTTCTCCGTCGTCTTCAACACAAGCCTGACTGATGGCAAGGTATCTATAGAACACATTTCTTTTTTGAGTGGGCACTTTAACCAATAAAAATGTTCCAGGACCAATTAAATTGGGATGAATATTTTCTTTGCTATTCATGTCATAAGACGATCCAGCTGCTATATCCTTAATGTTGGTCTTTACAGCTGTCTGGCGAAGAGAGATTGTTTGTAAATTTTCGTCATCAGACGAAGAAGAGTCATAAATGCTTTTGAAAATGCTTGATCTGTTATAGATGTTCGTCAGGTCTTCAAAGTTTGTTTCAGTTGGTTCTTCCGATTGACATGAATCAATTTCTAAAGGCATAATAACGTCCGTGGATTCGATAACATCGTTGCATTCATCTTCGGAGAGCACTTGTAGTTTCAACACTTTTTGCAAATGTTGATATTGATACAATTCTATGACATCAGGTGCTTTTTCCCAAACAATGTTAGTAATTTTCATTACGCCTGGAACAGCATCAATTGATTTGGGAATATTTTTTTTCATGACTTTAACTTCATCGTCGGAAATTTCTTCCACATGGATGCTAGACTCTGTAAACAGATTAACAAATTCTGATGCAGTCTTGATGTCTTTCCCCATTAACACATGACTATCAGCAGTTCTTTTTAAGACTCCGCCTACACCATCCATCGGCCCCTTTCCATGTCCGGGTTCGCTAAATGTCCACGTAGATTTTATGATTTGTTTAAATTCGCTAGTCAAAGTTTTGAGCCACAAATATATGTTTGTACGATTACGATATTGCGATGTCGGTCCGTCAGAGTAAATATGCAAAGTGTCAATTTTCTTGTTTTCCAATATTTTCCTTAAAATTGGTTTCATGTGTGCCCACACCGCATGGGCCTGGTGATTCAAATTTTCACTCACTGTAGCAAAAGACATTGTTTGTAACTGGTGGTCATCATTTCGTGAATAGTAAACTCCAGTGTGAATAGTTAATTGATTTTTGACAAAGTGCGAGGATTGTATTTCTTCTGAATATTTTGTTGTATAATTTTCCGAAAAGTCTATTTGGATCATGATCTCATTCTCAGTCATGGTTTCTTTTAGCTCTTTTTTTTTGTTTATTATAGTTGTAAATACCATAGAGATGATATTTGATTCTTGGAATTTCTTCTGCTAATGCTTTCCTCAATTCTCTCACTGTCGTTGTAATAGGAATTTTAACTGTAATTTTAAATGTCTTTTTCTCTCCCTTAATCATACTTTCTTTATTTATAGATTGCCACTGAAAATATGTTATTAAATCTTCGTTTTCTCCTTCTTCTAAAGCCAGCTCTTTACAATTGGCGCATAATCCATTCATGCACTTATAGGAAGTCGGGTCACAAACATAATTTTTCATAAATGCATCGGTGTCACGGCATTCTGTTTGGTGTAAGCTATTTAGCTTCCTTAGTTTTAGTTCGAAGTTTTCGTGTTTGACTCAAAGACAAGTTTCACGATCTCTTAGTTTTGGTGCTACTATCCAAAATGGCTTTGCTCTTAGGAATGTTGTGTAAGGTAAATTGATTCCAGTTTCCTGAACAAATCTAGGATGTAAGGCTTTAATTGTTGATAAAAGCACACGTTTTTGTTTTTTGACACCATTTTTGTTTACGAAGTCCCTTTTTCCTGGACACATCCTACTAACATAGTCCTTTTGGAAGAAATCCCTGCCCTTTCGGCGGACATCTGGCTTCAAAACTACCTCGCGAACTTTTTTGTCTGACATCAGAATGGTTTTATTAGTTTTCTATTTGGGCATAAATGCCTTAGCCATGTGCAACAATTTGTACTTCCTGAAACCGGTGCCACTGACACATCTTTCAAAAAAGTCTCTCTCTTTTGAGTTTTTCTGTAATTTTGATGCCTTTATCTTCAATTGAGTAGATAATACCTCACCAAATAACAGTCGCTTGTGTACTTCAGGAGGTATTGGTACTGGAATATCTTTGATTAAATCATTCACTTTACTTTTAGGAGACATCTGTACATTCTTTTTCTTCTCCTCTATATTTTTCTTTCTGCTTAATTTTTTCCTCAATGCCTCAATTTTACGTCTCATTTCTGTTATCGTATCTTGTTGCTTTTTTAATATTCTGTAAGCTTTTGTCGGGCCTTTTTTTCATGTTCTCTTCCGCGGTGTCTTCGCATTAAATTGCGAGGTGATGGTAATGGTATGTCTAACTCTTGCTGATTACATTTGCTAATACCTTTTTCTTGTCTCTATAGTTCTTTGATGCTTGTTTCCATTGTTTTCTTTGCTTACGTTTTTCCCGTTCTGTTATATCTATTATTTTTCTTACCTTGTTCTCTGCTTTTTTTTCTGGTAGTACTCCCTATCCTTAGCTCGTTTTATTTCTCTTTGTTCCTCTGTCATTTTATCTAAAAACTTCCTTTTTCTTGCATTGGCTTTTTCTCTTTGGTTTAAATAAGCTGAACTATTTTTTTTAACTATTCTTTTAGCATTCTTCTTCTTCCCATCTCCATTTGGTTCCATGTTTGCTGAAAGTAAAAACATATCTTTGAATTTCCACAAAATATTTATTAAATACTTATTCAGCAAGAATAACGTCATATCGGGAACAACAGCGTCATTTCGGGCACGTGTCATCATGTTCGGGAACGTTCCCGTAATGACCGTTCTCGGAATGACGTTTCTGGAATTTCGCGTAATTTATTCCGATACCC
Organism: Nemotelus pantherinus; assembly: GCA_963978885.1. Taxonomy (NCBI): domain Eukaryota; kingdom Metazoa; phylum Arthropoda; class Insecta; order Diptera; family Stratiomyidae; genus Nemotelus; species Nemotelus pantherinus. The sequence continues at coordinate 75,245,120 of OZ022264.1, read as the reverse complement.
GCCATCTTCGATGCATTATTTTGAAGTTATTGTGAAGTTAACAATGATAGTTATAAGGAATACTCATTAAATAGCTATAATTCTAATATATCTAACAATTACACGCATTCCCGTAATGACGCATAATTAAGGTACGGTAACAAAAAATTTGATATAATAGTACGTACCACTGAAATTATTATTTATTTGCGAACAAAGCAAATAAAACCGGTCACACAACACAATTGCTCACTACTACAGCACACTAGCGCCAAAAGTTGCGTTCAAGAATAAAAGTTTTGCCTGCTTAATGCTGCGTTCACGAATATGATGTAAATTTTCTTGGACAATCTTTGGACAAATGCTGTGTTCCAAATTAATTTGTTTTGTCAATATTAGTTTTGAATACTTACTATTTAGGAAACAAACCTATTATAATGTTCATTGAAAACAATTAAAGTTTGATTTTACTATATGTTTACGTAAGTTGAAAATAGAAGTTGTTGTTTAGGACGTGTTCCCGAAATGACTTTTTAACCATATTTTTTGTAAAATTCATTAGAATTACTGGTTTTTCAAATCACAAACTTTAGGTATAGATACATCAAACTAATCTCGATATTATTAAATGCTCATTTACTGTTATTCATACGGACACAATATTTTATGAGCTGCCATAACGAGTTTGTCACCTCCGTGGTTTTGAGCCATATATATATATATATATATATATATATATATATGTAAATATATAAATATATATGTATATATACATACATATATATATATATATATATATATATATATATATATATATATATATATATATATATATATATATATATGTATATATATATATATATATATATATATATATATATATATATATATATATATGTATATATATATATATATATATATATATATATATATATATATATATATCTGTGGCGTGGCGTCCATGGAAGCAAGGGAAGCATTGCTTCCCTTACATTTGGCTGACATAAATTTTAAATTAATTGCTATTTTTTCGAAATCGTGAAATAATCGCGTATAAACATTTATTAAAAAAAATTTCTCAAATCAAATTGTGAACATCTCACACATTTGATGTGGTAACACCAAAGAATGAAAATAATGAAAGAACAACCGCGACTTGGAAGCAACGTAAAAATGGCATCTATGAGCGTTTATTTGACCTCATATAGACTAGACCGTGACGTCATTAAAAAAAATGTGTTTATACAATCTGTTTGAAAGCAATGAAGATGTTGCTTCTTAGGAGAAATTATCTTCTCAAGAGAGAGACTCAGAGCGGAGCTGCGAACGCATGACTACTGTGGAACTTATTTCTGCGTTCCCCTCACTAGTAGCAGGGTAATTTGTTGTTGCTATCATTTTGCTTTGATTGTACAGATTTTTTGTGAATGAAAAATGCTTGCTGTGAGCGAATTTGAGTTGCGAGATGTGGCAAGCGTTGCCAGACACTGTGGATTCGATAAGTCGTTATTTTATGTGTTTTATTTATGATTTATATTATGACATTATTTTTTGTATGTTCTATTTTGTATAGAAACTTTTATAAAGGTGTTTTCAACTGGCGAAGGCTTTGAGTCACTTGTAGTCTATAGGACTCGGTAATAATATTGCATGGTAGTAATAGGTGAAGCTGTAGACTAGAATTATGTTGAAATTACTGTATAAAATTGCATGATACTTTTGATTGATATTTGAAATAGTGAAAGGCTGAAATAGGTGAATGTGTTCACTTGTTCTGTGGGTCAAAATCTTAAAATTCGATTCAACTTATTTAATTTTTATTTCAGTGGATCTCGATAATTTGCTGAAAAAAGGATATCATCAACCAGGACTGATCGAAACCGAATTCGAAAATTGTCTCTATAACAAAGAGATGTACCTACTCGACAGCTTGATCGCGAAATTAATAAATGAAAAACTCAAAACGGATTATCGGTTGTAATATTAAACAAAAATAAATTTGCTGGTCATGTGTGCTATTTTCAAGCGTTTCAGACATTTGGCGAAATATCAGATTTTGTAATTTAAATAATGTTAAAGCTGTGAACAGGCATGGTAGAAATAGCATTGATCATTTCAATTCAGTCTTTTTACTTTCCAAGTTTGATTCCGGTGATTTGAAGAATTGCTGAGTAGTCAATATAGATATTCAGGCATATTGCTCACAGTTAGGAGAAATTGAGAAACAATGAAGATTTTAATAAACATTGTGTGTCATTTAGGATGTCAAGAAGAAGCATTACATAGTCATAATGATAATGTGTATTCTTACAATAGGGGTAAATCACCTAAAAACAATAAATCTTTTGACAGTGCGTAACCGATAATTGTCAGCTCACTTGGACCAAGCAAATGTTTCTTCCGGAACATCAAATTATATTCAAAACGATCTTATTAGTTGATTTTCAAAAAAAAATATTGAAAGAGATTTGTAATGAAATTCAGAAAAGCAAATTCATAGCAATAATATTAGATAAAACAACCGATATATCATATCGATCACAACTTCAACAACCTTTGGTAACATTACTTCTTCCGGTGCAGTTTAAGAAACTTTCATAAATCGCACAGATGTTTCTGATAACCAAACTGCGTCCCGTTCATTTAACTTTGTTGTCCGAAAATTCAAAGCCTTGAAGAGCCTCTGTAATATCTGCCAAAGAAACTGGATTGCAAAGATGTATAAAAGAAATGTACAAAAACGCAATATTTATTCATTTCTTCGAACATCGACTAAATTTGATTTTATCTAAATCGTGCAATAGTATACGCGAATGTAGATTTTTCTCCAATCTATTACTAGTTTTTCAACAACGACAATAAGTTTATTTGCTTTGTATTTATTCGTCAAAAAAGGCTTCCAAAATTCAGCTCCAAAACGTTGGATGGTCGGTTATTTTTAACGATTTTTCTATAATAAAGAGCAATTAGAATAACTCGTGGAATATATAACTGAAAATGATGATTGAGACGGAGAGATCGTTAATAGTGAGCTTTTTATTTTACTTAAAGATTCTTAGTTTATTTTTCTGTTTAATGTTTTTTCTAAAAAAAAACAAAAAAAAACATACTATTCGATATATTTCAGTCCTAACAAAGTAATATACTGTATCATATTCACAAAATGACAAAATTTGAAGATCAAATACAATCTTTAAGAAATAGTTTCACGGGCATTGGGAACGAATTATGGTTAATTTTTGAAACACTACAACGTCGTAAAACAACAAGGTGTATAATTGACAACAATGAGAATGTTGTACCATTCTTTACAAGTGCTTATGTCGAAATAATTGGTAGCATAATCGTTAAAATAAACTCAAGGCTTTCATCCTTAAAAAGTTTTAGATTTTTAAGCCTTGTCAATTCCTCGAAGTTTGGCCTCTTTCAAAAATATTATATTTCTAGTTCTGGGAATGTTATTATTTTACTGATAAATATTGATATGGTTTCTTATTGTGTGAAGGACTGTGAACTTTTATTTTCATAAGAATACAGAATGTCTACTCTCACGTCCCCGTTAGTAATTCCTAGGTGATTTTATAGTGGGGTTCTATTACACGTAACGAATTTGCGGAAAGCGTAATCAACCATGGACATCAACCAATTGCTTCCCTTCGGTAAATTGTCACGCCACGCCATTGATATATATATATATATATATATATATATATATATATATATATATATATATATAGATATATATATATATATATATATATATATATATATATATATATATATATATATTTATATATATATATATACATATATATATATATATATATATATATATATATATATATATATATATATATATATATATATATACATATATATATATGTATGTATATATATATATATATATATATATATATACACATATACATATACATAGGGGCATTTGACGCGAAGCAGACAACGAAAAAAAGTCGAGGCTCTGGATTTCGTTCATATTGTGCATAATGGTACTTCTAGAAGATATGAACGGATTTTGGGATTCAAAACAAAATCTAAAAATCATTAAACATACTGATTGATTTAGAAAAAAAACGGTTTTTTTTTTCATTTGGAAATTAGATTTGAAAAAAAAAATTTTTCTCTGTGTTTAACCGGAAGTAGGCACTTTAACTCGTAATTTGAATATTTGATAACACTTATTTTATCATAAAAGTTTTAGAATGGGATGGCCAGTAGTTTAGGAGGTAGGTGAATTTCAATACATAGAAGTCGCATTAGCCAAAGCTCGGAAGAATAAGAGTTCGATTGAAGCCAAAATTATGACCTGGTATGTTGTCTTAGCTAATGCCAGTCGGAAATCGTTAATTTTAAAGCAGATTCTGCGAGTGTTTTAATAATAAAGTGAGATATCTAGTTTTTTGTGGTACGGTTGTGTACAATACGAGGAATACCATTTACTTGTATATAGTGGCCTGCGGATTATTTTTGTTAATATCATGAAGTTGTGATCTCAACGCATTTAAGTGCTCACATTAACGAAGTGTGAGATCAGACACGATATTTAAATTCAATTAACTCAAGAAGTTTTTCACATTGTGATCATTCTTTTTCCTAATAATTTCGAATGCTGTAGTAGAATTTGTGGTAATTATTTTAACTGACCGTTTCTCATTCGGATCAATGTCTTGCAATGTTCAGGGAGCAATTGCATTATTTAATATTACCAGAGACTGTTGGCGATCAGCTGTTCCGTTGCTTTTGGGAATATGAGGTTTTTAAGCTCCAAAATCATATCCTCCATGCCACCAGAAGTATAACCAAGCGATTTTAATTCACACATTTCTTTTTTAAGCTTATCATTTTCTCTTTGAGAGCACTAATGACAGTAGAAAGCTTTCTGTACTGTTCGTCCTTCGCAGTACAAGAAGTACATACAAAACGCATCTTTTTACAGGTCGATTTCAAAGATAAAATCACGGATCTCGATAAACCTGCGTAGGAAGAATGTTCTGGTGTCTTACAAGAGTCATAATGGAACAAAACTCTTGCGCACCTGAACCGCTAGAAACACTAATGTTCGAAGAACAGTAGACGAATCGTGCAGGTTTTGAGTGCATATTCCACCACATGAGCTGCTTATTACGGCCAAACTGTTTCACATGCCACGTTTTACTTTGGTCTCAAGAATGCATTATAGCTCATATGGTAGAAGGTTTCAGATATTACCACTGGCATGAATTTCAACGTTTATGAGAGCAAAACACGGGTTAATTATATTCGTTATCAGTTGCTTATTTCACAAAATTTTGAAAGCAGCATCTCATATAACATCAATGAAGAAAATGCTCAGTGCCTGCAGCACTGTAACTGAAGTTGGTGTTTGGGGCTGCGATCCGAAAAATTTGCAGAACTTTGGAAATTGAAACATTGGTTATTTATTTTCATTGTAAATGTTTCCGGTATGAATACTAACTGAAAGCATTTATTGATACAAAAGTAGCAAAACCGATTCGTGCTGGCAACCTTTCGCCAGTATCAAAGCCAAGAATATATCACATCTGCTTCACGTTGTTATATTATATTCGAAGTTATAGGAGTATAAAGAAATTTAGGGTTACCTGCAGCGAATTTTTTCAAATAATCGAAAGCTTAATATTTGCTGTTTATTGTCACTACAATATCATTACCAATTGAAAATTCTACGATAAAACCGCTGAATAAAGATATTGCAAACAAACACAAAACCAACAATAGCTGGCAACCCTATCGTGGCTTTTCAACCAAATTTGGCTTGAATAAAGTTTATAATAGGTTCCATTAATTGTATGAAATTTGTATTGATTTCATGACTGCACTGGAAGTTATAGGGCAAAAAGTTTTATTTTCCTGAGCGAATTTTCAAAACCAAAGACACAAAAATTACCATAGCTGGCAGCACCAATCGAATTTTTCAACCAAATTTCTAATAAACAAGGCTTAGAGTAAGGTTCAGCTACTATGTCAATTTCATGAAAATCTGGTAACTTATTCACATTTCATAGGGCAAAAAGCAGTTTTTTTTCTTTGTAATTTTTCAACATGGCACCACTGGCACAGAGTTGCCTACAATTCAAAATCGCTTCGATCAGACCTGGTCCTACTTAAGTTCAATGCATTCTGTAAATTTCAACTGTATCTGATTATTGATTCGTGAGTTCCCGTGAACATAAATTTTTGATGCTAAAAATATAGGCTAACTGGGAAAGGGTTACCGTTCTTGTCCGACATGAAATTTCCAAAGTTTTACTTTCAACGTGTAGATAAAGCACAAGATTTGTATACAGATAGGTTTTATTGTAAGAAACGGACATTTTTTAGGATATTCGATGGTTTGAATGTTTTAACTTCAAAATTTTTATTTTTTTCAAATTTAAGACACCAAAATTATCATAGCTGGCAGCTTCAACCGAATTTTTCGACCAAATTTGTACCAAACGTGGTCCAGCTACTGTATGAATTTCGTCAAAATCGAACGATTGAATCAGAATTTATGGGACTAAAAGCAGTTATCTTTTTTAGTGATTGTTCAAGATGGCACCACTGGCACAGAATCGCCCCTAATTTCAAAACCACTTCTATCAGACCTCGTCCTATTTAAGACCAATACATTCTGCAAATTTTAATTAATTCAGCTTATCGGATCGTGAGTTTCCGTAAACAGAAGTTTTTGATACTAAAAATATAGGTAAATTGGGCAAGGGTTACCAGGCGTGCTCATTATACCATATCAAATTTTTTTTTGTCTATGTAAACAAAGCACAAGATTTACATTTGAGTGGCTTTTTTTTGAAGAAGCGGTATTTTTTCAAGAGAGACGATGATTTGGAGGTTTTCACTTTCAGTGCCTGCCCTAGCTACAGGATTGCCAGCACGCTCATTAAAAGCTACACAAATCTACAACTAAATAATATCAATATGCCCTGAAAATTTCGTAATGATTGAATAGCTTTGTCAAAAGTTATCGCAATTTAAAAATTTTCAAGTTTTCCCGTTCTCTTTTTAGGCACCCAGCGCACACATGGGGTTAAAAAATTCCAAAACATCCGATTCGCATGTAAAACACGTTCGAAATTTATTTCGTCAAATTACTTTTTGCAAAAATTATTTGTGTAAGGAATAATAGGTATATTAAAAATATCACTAAAATGGCCACCGGCGCCAAAGAGCTAAAAATAATTGACATTTAGTGAGACTTGGGCTTATTCTGCATATACGCCAATGTATCCTGAAAGTTTCAGCTCAATCGGATGGCGCATTCCCGAGAAATAGTCACTGAATTTTTTGATGATTTTTATACATACACATATATATATATATATATATATATATATATATATATATATATATATATATATATATATATATGTATATATATATATATATATATATATATATATATATATATATATATATATATATATATATATATATATATATATATATATATATATATATATATATATATGGAAATATGAATCTTTGGCCGAATCGATTTTAATAATAATGTTCTTCGAACATTAGTAAAAATTAAAAATACGGTTTCTGGTATTACTTTTACGATTTGCGGCACATTAATCAATTGGATATTTTTGTCATAATGACATTTTACTCATACCAGTTCCATCTACATCGTTTAAGTATGATGATTCACAACTGTCCACTGATTTATTTCTGCCGCCACTCCATATCAAATTAGGCTTTATGAAAATTTGAATAAAAGCAATGCATTGCAATGGAAATGAACTTATGTATTTAAAAGAGAGATTCCTCAGAGTAAGTGATGCTAAAATCAAAGAGGGCATTTTCATAGGACCTCACCAGGGAGTTAATAAAAGACTTGATATTAAAAAAAAAAGTCTAGCGCATCAGAACCGCTAGAAAACGAGTTTTCGAAGAAATATTCTTTGAGTGACAAAAAAATGTGGAAAGACGTAATACAATTTTTTGTAGAACGATATCAACCATTCCTTATCCAAAGCAACAAAACTCAACTATAACACAAATGATGACAATGTTCAGTGCTGGCAACACTTTTCCAACGAAGCAGCAATAAGTTTACCTTAACAAGCTCATACTTAAATCAACTTATCCTTTGAATTTCGTTCTCATCGAAAGATTTCATCGATAGTTTCAGCGGTTAAACGTTGTTTGAGGCTGCCATCCGAAAAATGTTCAAAACTCGGAAAATTTAAAAATTGGTTTCTTCTTTTTATCGCAAAAGCTTTGCATATGAGTGCGTAATTTGAAGCATCTATTGGTGCAATATTTACGAAAATGGCTAATGCTGGTTACCCTGTTTCAGCAGCAGAGCAAAATATATACCAAATCTGCTTCACGTTAAGTTAAACCCAACCAGTAAATTTCGTTTCGATTGAATCACTGCGCTGGAAGTTATATGGGTGAAAAGAATTTTAGGGCTACCACCCTCAAAAATTTTCAAATTTTTAAAGCGTTAATATTTGTTGTTAATTTTCATTGCAGGATCATTCCAATTTGCAAATCTAATGACATAATCGCTCAGTACAAAAATTCCACAAAATTACAAAAATGGTCATAGAAATTCCTACGACATTTAGTTCACATTAAGGTCCATTTAGTGCATGAACTTATTATTTCTGCACTGGACCGGCAGTTATAGGGAAAAAAGCTTTATTTTGCTGATCAAATTTGCAAGATTTAGGAGACGCAATTCACCATAGCTGGCAACTCTATTCTAATTTTTCAACCAAATTTTCACCAAATGTTATCTGAAGTAAGATCCAAGTACTGTGTGAGTTTTTTTGAAATCTGATGGCCGAATCGGAAGCTATAGGCCAAAAACCGGGTTTTTTCTCTCTGTGAGTTTTGAAGATGGTACCAATGCCGCAGGGTTGCCTGAATTTCAAAATTACTTCTATCAGACCTGGTCCTAGCTAATTCAAACATGTCCTGTAAATTTCATTATGATCGGATAATCCGGTCGTCAGTTCTCGTGAACAGAACTTTCGAGTGCTGAAAATAGAGGTAAGTTGGTGATGGGTTGCCGTTCTTGTGCAAATCGGAATTTTAAAAATTTTAATTTGACATGATGGGCAAAGGTAAAAATTTATCAATCATTTGAATTTTGTGTCAAAATTCAAAAAATTTTGAGGAGGGTCAATGATTTGAAGGATTTTTTTTCAGGAGCCTGCCGTAGCTACAGCGTTACCTGCACTATCTAAAAAATCCATGCGTGTTAAATTTTAGTTGACATCAATACGCTCTGCAATTTTCACGATGATCCATTGTTTTTCTTAGAAGTAATGACAAATAAAAATTTTAAAAAAAATCCTTGCCTACTTTTAGGCACGCTGCACCCACACACGGCTCAAAATTTCCAATTTTTTGACATAAGCAAGCTTCAAACATAATCAGTTATCCATCCCAAATATTTGTTTTAACAAAAAATTACACTGCTTGGAAATATAGGAGTACCTGAAAATTCACTAAAACGCTCGCCGCCGCCAAAAGGTTTAAGATATCTGAATTCTAGCAAATCATGGACCTACTTACTATATACATCTACGTTCTCCGAAAATTTCAGCTCAATCAAATCGGCCACTCCAGAGATTATCTCTCTTAATCATTTTGCTGATATATATATATATATATATGTATATAGATATATATATATATATATATATATATATATATATATATATATATATATATATATATATATATATATATATATATATATGTATATATATATATATATATATATATATATATATATATATATATATATATATATGAATTTTCGGCGAAACGAGTTAAATACTAATTTTCTTCGAAAATTAGTAAAAACATTGAACGTTATAGAAAAATCTGCTTGGTGATGCTTTGAGAACGTGGTTGCAAATTTTTTGGGTAACCATAAGAGTGAGAGTTACAGAGAATTGATTAACGAGATTCTATTGACATATGAAGCTTTGGGTTGCAAAAAGTTGCTTAAAATTCATTTTCTACACTCAAATCTGGACTTTTTCCCTGAGAATTTTGAGACTGTAAGTGATGAACATCGAGAAAGGTTCCATCAGGACATTTCAAAGATAGAGAAGCGTTATGAGGGTATATGGAGTCCAATGATGTTGGCTGACTACTGCTGGACGATCAAAAGGGACCAACTGAAAGTGAAAAGAATTGCAGAAAATTCTAACCTTTAATTTAAAAGCCACATTGTTCACATATTTCTGGAGGACTATTTCATATTTTCTAATAAGTAATGTTGCTTAGTCAAATAAAATTCATACGTAATAAAAAAAAAATAGCTGCATATTTATTCAAAACACCTGATAATTAGAAAAAACACTAAAAAAGTTTGTATGGCACGACGAAGATTGAATTTTGGTAGCCAGTGTAATCGAAAACGTGTCTGGGAAATCAGCAACCTTAGTTTACGCCGAAGGACGGCAGTTTGGAAAAAATCCCCAATCTAATCAAGAAAATAAGCTGTATTGAGTTTTTTTTCATTTGTAGTGCCTATACTATAGTTTTGTTGCGTCCTGTACTTGTATCTACAGCATTCTGGAAACAGTGCAAGCAATCATCTATAGTTAAAGACATTCCTAATTTCAACTGATATTTATTGCGTGTGGTGCACGCTACTAGTGTCGATGAGCTCGACAAAATACGTCCTCTAAAAGCTGTATTCTTCAAGTAAAAGACCTTTTATGCATTCCTGACCTAGAAAAATGACGAACACCAGCAAACATGGTGATTTACAATTCTTTCGTTAAGTTATCCAAGAGCAGTGAATTTTCACGTCAGTGGTAGAACTGCTTGTTATATTTATGCCAGTGTATTTTTGATAATTATGGTTATTACAGCAGTGTGAGTGTAATTACTGCAATCAAACGATTTTATATTTTCTTTCCATTTGCAATCAAAAAAGAAGTTTTCTCATGTTGGTCAGTTAGATTTCATTGCTGCAAAATGGCTGCAGAATCGTTCAGCCGATCAGCTTTGAGCACTTTAGAAAGATTCAACAAACTTACACATTTGATATATATTGTACTGCGGGTGATTGGTATCAATTTTAATGAAAAGAAACAATACAACTGGAGAATTTTATCCTGCATTGGCGTTATTGTGATGGGAAGTTCAAGTGTTTTATATACATTGATCATTGCTCGACACGATTTTGTCATGTTTTTGAAGTGCATCTGCGCCTCCACACAGGCTATACAGTAAGTAAATACGTAGCACCGTAATTTTCACTATGATGGGCAATCTATTCTAGGGAGCATCAAAGCTCTATGTTTTTACCAAAATTCTACCAGTGCTCAAGACATTCAGCGACTTTATTCGAACTTTGTACGTTATCAACTGCAAGGCGACAAAGAATTATGCTTGAGGCAGTCAACAATTTTCAGCTTTTGATGAAATATATCTTAGCAGTTTGTATCCTCATGATTTTGGTACTTGCTGCCTATCCAGCTTATTCGTTTTTCTACCTTGACAAGGTCGAATTGTTCTTTGAGATTCAGTTTATTGGTTACCCAATGGCTGCTGGAACCCCTACGACGTACCTCATCAACTACACTGCACAGTTCTTAGAAATATTTTACGCATATCAAGGAAATATTGTGTTTGACGATGTGCTGTGCAAACTGTGTTTTCATGTCTATGTCATGACGGAGTTGCAAAGGGCGGCTTTTGACGAAGCCAAGGAGGTGATTAGCAAGGACCAGAAGCTTTTCAAGCAAAGGTTTCGAAACTGTATCATCATGCTCCAGGACATTAACAACTATATTTTGAAAGTGAAGAGCACTTATTCGTCAATGATTTGTGTGCCAATCTCGACAGGATCGGTAATGATGGCTCTGAGTTTATTTTGTGTAGTCAAGGTGAGACGTACTACAGTAAAAAATCCGCCGTGATTCGCGAAAAGCATGTTCCTCAAAATTAATTCTGCGTTATGTTTTTCAGACCGATTGGTTGGGTGCCTATGCTTTTGCGCTCTACGCCTTCATCCAAATATTTGTCTATTGTTTCATTGGGACATTCGTAGAAATAACGGTAGCGCTTAGCATTCCAGTCAAAATAGAGTTTCGTCGTAGCACTACAGCCCCTCTCGGGCCTTGGCTTCTCGTAGGTGACGCCTCCAGTTGTCTCGGTCCAATGACCGCGTCCTCCAATTTCGAAATCCGAGCAGTTTTGCGCAGTCTTCGTCGACAGAGTCAGATCAGCGTTTTCTGGGTTTTCCCACTGGTCTTCGACCCTCGGCCCTTCCGTCGAAAACCTTCTTAGGTACTCGATGCTCGTCCATTCGTTGCACGTGACCAGCCCATTGCAGCTTCTTTCACTATTGTAGCAACCTCCGGCTCGTCAAAAACCTCGTACAACTCTTGGTTGTATCTTATCCGCCATTGGCCGCACTCTTGTTTAGCTCCAATTATACGCCTGAGGACCCGTCTCTCGAAGGCGTTCAACATATTTGCGGATGCTTGGGTAAGGGTCCAAGTTTCACATCCATAGCACAACACAGGTCTGATGATTGATTTGTAGACTTGGAGCTTCGTCTTCCTGTGTATGCAGCTGGTCTTCAGTAGGGCCAGAACGGAGTAGAGAGTTTTATTAGCGAGCTGTATTCTCCGTTCAATTTCGTCAGTTTCACTGCCTTTCGTTGTCAATTTCGAGCCTAAGTATATAAATTCGTCCACATTCTCTAAATTATATTCGTCAAGAATTATATTTTGTCTAATGGAGGTCTTCTTTCTTGTTTGCGTCATGATTTTTGTTTTCGTCTGATTGATCTTCAGGCCTACTTCTTTGGCTTCCTGGTCAAGTTTCAACAGGAGCTCTTTGGCAGATGTGAAGGAACGGGACAAGATGTTAATGTCATCCGCGTAGGCCACTAACTGGTTCGACTTATACAGAAGCGTAGCCCCTGTGTCGACAGGAATCTTCCTTATCACGTACTCAAGTGCTAGGTTGAACAGCAGAGGGGCCAACCCATCCCCTTGCTTTAGTCCGACATTTGTGTCAAAGGCGTCAGTCAGACTGTTGTTGATTCTGACTTGTGATACTGTCGACGTCATCGTCATTTTGGTCAGCCGAACTAGTTTTGCCGGGATGCCGAAGTATAGCATTATTTTGTACAGTATGTTTCGGTCAATACTGTCATATGCTTGTTTAAAATCCACGAAAATCTTATGGACGTCGATGTTAAATTCCCAGCATTTTTCAAGCACTTGTTTGACTGTGAAGAGTTGATCCGTAGTTGATCTACCAGACCGAAAGCCTCCTTGGTACTCCCCAAAGACCTTTTCAGCGTATACATTTATCTTATCCTTTAATATTTTCGTCAGTATCTTATAGGATGTACAAAGTAGCGATATGCCTCTGTAGTTTTCGCACCGAAGTTTGTCTCCTTTTTTGTGGATAGGGCATATGATGGATTTGCACCACTCCTGCGGTATTTTTTCTTGACCCCAGATGTTCTGGATCAATTTGTGGATGGCTTTTATAGGGCAGCTTCCACCATATTTAATTAGCTCGATAGAGTTTATAGAGGGCTTATTAACGGTTATTTTCTTTCAGTACGATAAACTGGTTGATGCTGTTTATGATTTCCCGTGGTATCTCACATCTACTCGTGACCAAAAAATGGTTTATGTAAGCCTGAAAAAGGCACAGACAGCACCGAAGATAATGATTGGCGGGATAGCTCCATTGAACGTCGGCTCTGGAGTCGCAGTGTGTATCTAAGTAGAAAATTAACGAGAATATAATTTTTAATTTGTGTGAATATTTATAGATTTTTAAGACAATTTATTCGTATTTTATGGTGCTGCTTAATTTTACTGACTAAAGGACCAATGGAATATTCAATAGAAGCAAATGGTATATAGTTTAGAGTTTCTTTGGCAGAACACCAAACTCATAGGCCGTAAGTTTATTATTTGCACTGTAGTTATTGTTACTACCATTTTCTAAATTGCCATGAAATGAAATGAATAAAATGACTTAATAGAATTAGAATTCTAGAAGGTGCGCTTTTTAGGGTTTTTTTTTAAATTGCTGTAAAATGAAAACCGCTGGATATTTTTAAAAAACTTCTTGTGCTATTTTAAAAATTAAGTCTTCCAATTAGCTATAAAATACAATTTTATTTGAATGGCTTCTTTGGGGCTCAGAAATGCCCATTTTGTCAACAAATTTTTTTAGTACAGGCGGCAAATTGAGGCTCCACTCGTAACTGACACTCCCCAAAAGGCTGATCACGTGATTCACGAACTTAGTGTGGAATAGACCGATTGTTTCACAGATGGTGGGGAATGGACCGGCATTCTGCTGAAACTAAAGGCTTTTTGTAATATTCTCCATTGGTTGCAACGAAGTTGCCAGCATCATTTTCGAAGAAAAACTTGCTAATGATATCCATACTCCAAAAATAATACCAAGTTCTCACTCGTTGGAGATTTATTGATTTCTTTACAATTATAAGTGGGTTTTCTTATCACCAAATACGCCAATTTTGCATGTTTACATTGCCATTAAAAAGAAAATGCGTTTTATCATATTTTTAGTTAAAACACTTTTAAAATATAGTTTTTTTGAAGCAAATACAGCATTATCTTCGAGCTATTCTTAGGCCCACACAAAGCAGCGATATCGAAACGAGTGGTTAATAGTATCCATGAAATCAAATGACGACGGTATTAGATGTCCTGTAAGGATATATTTTATGTTTATAATGACAAACACAAATGATCAGATTGATTTGTAATTCTTTAGAATCGGGAAGCATCTGAAAAGCTATGTGATGTCCATCCTTTTCAAGACGTTATCAGGGCATAAATGATCTGCTTGCTACACGAAAGTGGGCTGAAAGGTTCCTGACCTAAGAAAAATACGTGACATTTTCCATCGAATTTATTTTTATTTTTCTACACAAAATAATTATTTACGAAGGTGATGACCTGCTCATTTGTCGAAAATCTCTGTCCTCTGATCGTAATATTTTAGATTAGGGAGCAAAAAGAAATCACTTGGAACTAAGTCTGGTGAGTAAGGTGGTCAAGCAGCTCAAACCGTAATTCGTGGATATCCGCCCCGGGTAACCCAAAATGATCTAAAAAAAAAAACTATTGGCATGACTTGGCATGTTAAACGGCTTGAACGAAGTTGATAACGGATTTAATTTGATGCAGTGGCAGGATAGGCACTTTGTTGCGAAACAGCCTCGCACATATAGCCCCCACACACACCCACAAACATTGGCGGTGCAATGCTGCATGCGACGGTCGAATGCATTGCATTGCATTGCATTGGAAAACAGGCTTTGCTTATGCATTTGATTGTCGCATGTGTCATTGCATTGCATCGGGTTCGCTGACCTGAGCGCAGCTGATTTGCAACAATACTTGCATCAGCTGCGTTATCAGGCCAGCGAAAACGGGAGATGTTTGGTGCTGGTTGTGGAAAAACACTTGTCGCACAACTGGGCAAGAAAAAACAACGGGACGTGGCGGCAACGGGAGCTTGTTTGCTATAGTTTTGGCGCTTGGGGGGCATTCGGGTTTTAGCACGGAAGATGGACACTGTGCGTAGGAGAGTCAACTTGTGAAGTACGGAAAGTGATTGAAAAATTGTGGAGTGGCTAAGAAGATGAATTGATTCGGATTGCGCGATAATTTTGGTGGTATCTTTCCGAGAAGCAAGAAGTGCAATCGAACATAATGAAATAGAATTTCAGTGAAATAAAATTAACTTGAGTTGAAAAACGTGAAGAACGAAGAAAGAGACCGTGAAATTAAATAAATAACTAGAATTTTGCATTGGCAAGAAGAAAGGTGTGTTGTAACGGCATCGACAGAACAACTGCTGTGTTTTCAGTTCGACCAATTTGTGAAATAGCATCTTTGAAGTTTTTTGAAAAGAGATTGCCGACTATGCGAGTGTTTAGTAGACATGTGTAGATAGTTGCGTACAATGGCTTGTACAGTAGCTATTTAGAATCAATAAATTAGATGAATATGGGAGATATTATGTTGCGTCATATGGATATGAAAGAAAGAAATCCAAAGGGACCGGGTGATTTGAGTAGCCGGATGAACTCCAACGCTTGGTAAGAAGTCTGTAAGAAGGAAGACTGCGAAAACTTGTTTGATGGTGACCTAGCGAATGACGAAGAAGAACCGAGTTGACTTAACTGAAAATCTCGATTGTTGGTTGCGGCTCTAGATAAGTACCTTTTTTTAAAGTTTACCTTTCGATTTGCAAACGTTGCACTAACATTAGAGAGACAATTTCTAAAATAATTAAATAATTGAATGCAAGATATTTAGAATTTTGAAAAAGTCAGCGATTTTCGATTAGTTTACGTTTGCCTAATTATATTGTATTTCTTACAATTCATGGTGTGTGGCTGTTGCATAAAGATTTCGCCATAAGGTGCATATTATTGATATTTATTTTTACATTTTTACATATTTCTAACATTTTTAATTTAATCATTGTATGAATTGATTTATTATTTATTATCTGGTTTACTTGAATTACAATCCGAACTGTTATGATCAGTGTAAACTGATCCCGGCCGGGATTGGGTCTAAAATTGACTCATCCAAAATTGTAGCACTTATATTTTTAAGTTTTCATTATTCGTTACTAATTTAATTTGAGTGTTAAAATAAGAACAAATCCGGTTTAATTTCGTATGTTTTATTCTTCATCCGTTTGCTCATAATTATTTTTTTTTATTTCGATCTCTGAATTATAGGTTATGAAATAGTCTATTTATTTTAAATGCTTAAATTTTGCTGAAATTTCTTTAGTTATAATTTTCTCATTATTTACTTGTTTTTGTTAAATTTTTGAGAATTTCAACAAAGGCCATGAATTGTGAATAAACTGGTAGAATTATAATGATTCCTACGGACTTTTTTTCTTTTCCCTGTTGATTGTACTATGTGTTAAATGTTGTATTGTCTGCGTGCCGTAGCACGAAGGTCGGATTCGTCCCAAAACCCACGCCGGACTGAGCTAGCTGGCAGGTTTGGCACGCGGGACAGACTCGAATTCGACTTTAATTAAAATGTTGCACTGACGGCGGCTCGGCTGCCTTCGGGTTTCGCAACAACTTCTGGTACGAGATTCCAATGAAACGACTTGTTCTTTTGGGCTGACGGATATGGCATTCTGGACCTGATGGGCTCTGTGTGCGGTATCGCCGGAATGACATCCGATAGGAAACAACTCCAGGCTAATGTCATGTCCGAATCCGTCTCGTTAAAATCTGGACAAGCTTCAAAGAACGTTCAAAACTCGTACCATCAGGTTGGTGGTGTAGGTTTGGTTGACATTGTTCCCGATTAGCGCTGATCTGGCTGTGGTCATCAGACCCCATGAAGGCTAGAGCCAACTCTTGCATGGCCTCCCTGCTTTGAATTAGACAACCATGAAATCGATAAGGCGACTACACAATGGAGATAGTGGCTCTGAGAAGGAACCAACTAATAAAAAATGGTTTTAATTACAAATTACGTCGCGTTACTATCGATGGATAAACCAAAAGATGGACATACTTAAAAGGAAACGAAAACAGCAGTACTGAAGGAAGCAAACGCCTCCATCGAAAAGTTTGTCTTTTCCAGAAAACCAGGGGTGCTGAGGACCCCTCCTGATACGACAAACGCTCAGAGTCCCGCACATGAAAGTAGCATGCGTGATGACATGGCAAAGTGGCTCATAGCTGTCCTGAACAACCCCTTGAGATCCGAAAAGGTCAGCTACAAGAAAATACTGAAGGTATTTCGCGAGTACCCGTAACCCCGTACCTAAGCTCGTCTGCGTAAAACTCTCCTAAAAGAAATTATATTAGATGGGAGCGTGTCGCCGAAGAGAAAATGCTTGCCTATTCCAAGCGGACTCTACATGAAATGCTGCAGGCCGCTTCATTACAAAAAAATATTTCTAAGCAGATGAAGAATGGCATGTTACACCTGGAACAAGCCTTCGAGGTCATCTCCGCTTGTTGGACCAACTGACAAAAGGCAAAAAAGAGTAAGAAACGCAATTGGTGCTCCACTTGCCCAAAGTGATAGCACCCGCAGTTGTTTCGGGTGTCACTCATCCCCAGATAAATAAAAAGGCAGCCGATTCCAGTCTAGAGAAGACACAGGAGATCAGTGTTAGGAAAGAGACTGTCGAAGATAGAGAAGAAGAGACCTCTTCTAAAAAGACTCCTCACATATCCACAAAGACAAAAGATACTCAGGAGACAAATATACCGGCTGAAAAAACACGAAAAAGTGAAAGAAAAGTAGGTGGAAGCAGCGGCAAAAAAAATGTGATGTTGTGATGGTTAAACCAGCCCCAGGAAAAACGTACGCTGAGGTCCTAGGTGCGATCCGTAAAGGAATTCAGCTAGACAAAACTGGAACTGAGGTCCGTCAAATAAGAAAGACGGTGGAATTGTCTTATTAGAAATTACGCAGTGTGATGATCACATGAGGCTCCATAACCCGATCCGAACAGCTGTGGACAGTTTTAAGATAATGTCTCCAATATGGTGTGGTCAAGCGTGTAAATGGCTAGTCTGCCCAGACTTATTTTTTATATACATTTATGTATGTCCTCGAAACATTTCAGCTCAATCGGACCACAAACTCTAGAGATAATTTCACTGAATCTGTTTGCTTAATTAGCTAGTCGTGTCATAAATAGTATCACAAAGTTTACTGTATCATAAAAGGAGAACTAGTAAAGCAGCACTCATTAAATTTCGCACATAGTTTCAGTCATACTACGAAGACGTAATAATTCTCCAATCCTACTATAATTCTGTCCTCATAGCGATGGAACAGGGAGTCAGGACAACTATAGGAATACTTATATTCCCTGTGAAACAGGGAGTTAGGAAAACTATAGGAATAGGAGGTGGAAAGACAATACTCCGTGAAAACACTGAAAGTGGTACCTAAAAAATATTTTCCAACGTATTATTCAGCTGCTATGATCCTGACTCGCTGGTGTCCTTCCCGCAATCCTCAGCATTAAAGATTGAAGCACTCTCGGAAATGCGGATGACATCATAGATGACGTGACATCTACAGAAAAAGGTAAATTATCTAGGAGTCCACCTGGATAGGAAAATCACCTGACACAAACATTTAAACAATACTGACCCTGATGGACATTAGCACGTTGGGCGATAAAGCACATGTTTGGACGCAATCGGGGACTATATCTGGACATACAAACGAATGATGTGACGCAGTGGCGTGGCGTGACAATTTACCGAAGGGAAGCAATTGGTTGATGTCCATGGTTGATTACGCTTTCCGCAAATTCGTTACATGTAATAGAACCCCTCTATAAAAGCACCAATAATTCAGTAATAATTCAGTAAAATAATAACATTCCCAGAACTAGAAATATAATATTTTTGAAAGAGGCCAAACTTCGAAGAATTGAAAAGGCTTAAAAATCTAAAACTTTTTAAGGATGAAAACCTTGAGTTTATTTTAACGATTATGCTACCAATTATTTCGACATAAGCACTTGTAAAGAATGGTACAACATTCTCATTGTTGTCAATTATACACCTTGTTGTTTTACGACGTTGTAGTGTTTCAAAAATTAACCATAATTCGTTCCCAATGCCCGTGAAACTATTTCTTAAAGATTGTATTTGATCTTCAAATTTTGTCATTTTGTGAATATGATACAGTATATTACTTTGTTAGGACTGAAATATATCGAATAGTATGTTTTTTTTTGTTTTTTTTTCGAAAAAACATTAAACAGAAAAATAAACTAAGAATCTTTAAGTAAAATAAAAAGCTCACTATTAACGATCTCTCCGTCTAAATTATCATTTTCAGTTATATATTCCACGAGTTATTTTAATTGCTCTTTATTATAGAAAAATTGTTAAAAATAACCGACCATCCAACGTTTTGGAGCTGAATTTTGGAAGCCTTTTTTGACGAATAATTACAAAGCAAATAAACTTATTGTCGTTGTTGAAAAACTAGTAATAGATTGGATAAAAATCTACATTCGCGTATACTATTGCACGATTTAGATAAAATCAAATTTAGTCGATGTTCGAAGATATAATAAATATTGCGTTTTCATTTCTTTTATACATCTTTGCAATCCAGTTTCTTTGGCAGATATTACAGAGGCTCTTCAAGGCTTTGAATTTTCGGACAACAAAGTTAAATGAACGGGACGCAGTTTGGATATCAGAAACATCTGTGCGATTTATGAAAGTTTCTTAAACTGCACCGGAAGAAGTAATGTTACCAAAGGTTGTTGAAGCTGTGATCGATATGATATATCGGTTGTTTTATCTAATATTATTGCTATGAATTTGCTTTTCTGAATTTCATTACAAATCTCTTTCAATATTTTTTTTTTTTGAAAATCAACTAATGAGATCGTTTTGAATATAATTTGATGTTCCGGAAAAAACATTTGCTTGGTCCAAGTGAGCTGGCTATTATCGGTTATGTACTGTCAAAAGATTTATTGTCTTTAGGTGATTTACCCCTATTGCAAGAATACCCATTTTCATTATGACTATGTAATTCTTCTTCTTGACATCCTAAATGACACACAATGTTTATTAAAATCTTCATTGTTTCTCAATTTCTCCTAACTGTGAGCAATATTACTGAATATTTATATTGACTACTCAGCAACCGGAATCAAACTTGGAAAGTAAAAGGACTGAATTGAAATGATCAATGCTAATTGTACCAAGCCTGTTTACAGCTTTAACATCATTTAAATTACAAAATCCGATATTTCGCCTAATGTCTGAAACGCTTGAAAATAGTACACATGAACAGCAAAATTATTTTTGTTTAATATTACAACCGATAATCCGTTCCGAGTTTTTCATTTATTAATTTTGTGATCAAACTGCCAAGCAGGTACATCTCTTTGTTATAGAGACAATTTACGAATTCGGTTTCGATCGATCCTGGTTGATGATGTTCTTTTTTTCAGGAAATTACCGAGATCCAATTATATAAAAATTGGATAAGTTGACGAATTCTAAAATTTTGACCCACAGAACAAGTGAACACATTCACTATTTCAACCTTTCACTATTTCAAATATCAATCAAAAGTATCATGCAATTTTACACAGTAATTTTACACATTTAATTCGACACAATTCTAGTCTACAGCTTCACCTATTACTACCATGCAATATTATTACCGAATCCTATAGACTACAAGTGACTCAAAGCCTTCGCCAGTTGAAAACACCTTTATAAAAGTTTCTATACAAAATAGAACATACAAAAAATAATGTCATAATATAAATCATAAATAAAACACATAAAATAACGACTTATCGAATCCACAGTGTCTGGCAACGCTTGCCACATCTCGCAAATCAAATTCGCTCACAGCAAGCATTTTTCGTTAACAAAAAATCTGTACAAGCAAAGCAAAATGATAGCAACAACAAATTACCCTGCTACTAAGAAGGGGAACGCAGAAATAAGTTCCACAGTAGTCATGCGTTCGCAGCTCCGCTCTGAGTCTCTCTCTTGGGAAGATAATTTCTCTTAAGAAGCAACATCTTCATTGCTT
The DNA here is from genome assembly GCA_963978885.1 of Nemotelus pantherinus. Lineage (NCBI taxonomy): Eukaryota > Metazoa > Arthropoda > Insecta > Diptera > Stratiomyidae > Nemotelus > Nemotelus pantherinus. Next base: position 75,223,518 of record OZ022264.1, on the reverse strand, counting down.
TCAAACAGATTGTATAAACACATTTTTTTAATGACGTCACGGTCTAGTCTACGAGTATATGGGGTCAAATAAACGCTCATAGATGTCATTTTTACGTTGCTTCCAAGTCGTGATTGTTCTTTCATTATTTTCATTCTTTGGTGTTACCACATCAAATGTGTGAGATGTTCACAATTTGATTTGAGAAATTTTTTTTAATAAATGTTTATACGCGAATATTTCACGATTTCGAAAAAATAGCAATTAATTTAAAATTTATGTCAGCCGAATGTAAGGGAAGCAATGCTTCCCTTGCTTCCATGAACGCCACGCCACTAATGTGACGGCCGTCCTATACAGAGCAGCTGTGTGGTGGAAGAAAACCACACAAAAACCACTGCAAATGGGCTCAGCAAACTTCAAAGAATGTCCTCCCAGCTGATTAAAGGAACCATTAGCCGCCTCGAGTTATTAAGAGGCAACTGAATCGTTGAGCAGGTTTAGATCTTATTCTTATCGCCGAGGGAGCCGGAGTTGGTCAATATCATATAGAAAACTGGATGAATATTATCACCATGCCGACAGTTCTATACCTAGGAAATATAATTAGCATTTGAATTAATAATCTTTAGCTTCGATTCGTAGCGAGGTATCAAATTTGACCAAACTGAAAGTATGATTAGTGAAGGTGAGACGACATATAATATGCATTCTCCCGAAATTAAATATTCTTTGCAAATAATATAACTTATTATCGCACACAAGCAAATCAAAACGTCATTTAAACAAGGCATTTAAGAGCATTGAGCTTTTATCAAGATAATTGAAAATACCTTTGACGTAAATTAATTTTCGAAGTAGTATTACCAGCCGCAATGACTAATTGTCAGCATACAACGACAATCATATCATTCAGGTTCATCTCAGAAGCAAATATGCTAACTTCCACATAATAGCAAACCAACATTATGCCCTTTTTCATTAAGTTTATCTGATAGACAATTAATTACTTTCCATGCTTTCAGATGGATATCAAGAAAAGCTCAGAGTGAATACCGTTTTTCTTGTGATGGGAATGCGTGATATTCTAACCCGATTTGTGATTAGTAGGAATGTGTAAATAGGAAATGTCTGTTTCGATTTGTGTAGGTTTGACTTCACTACTGGTTCTTCTAATACAATCTGAAATGCCTGCAGGAAACTTTCCCACGAGCTTGATATACGATTGATCGAAATCTCATTAATGAAACTTTTACTAAAATATTCGTCGTACGTTACATGCATCCTATGGATTGATTCGTATATTAGATAGTGACATACCATACATGCACATAGAAAATATTTGGATGTGGGAGGCATATCCTATGCACTACGTGTCTATATATTGTTTATGGCATTGTTCAGTTGGGCATTATTTATTTCTTAAAGCTAGCACTACACTTTTCAATGAAGTCCTATTGCTTAAATAAATGCAGCTGAAATTGAGAAAGTAGTAGTATAAACAAATCTAGCGCATCAGAACCGCTAGAAAACTAATTTTCGAAGAAATTGTCTTTGAGTGAAGAAAAAAGTGGAAAGACGATGTATACTTTTTTGTAGTATTTTATCAACCATTCCTTACCCAAAGCAACAAAAGCCAACTATAACATAAATGATGAAATGAAGTCACCTCACGTGACTCTCAGAATACGAAATCAAGAGAGTCACTTCATTCGTCACGTGAGGTGACCCTCAGAATAGGACCTAGAATAATTTGTCATACGCCAATGGGCATGATAGGGGCTTCAAATTTTTCAGTTTCACTTATATTTATATTTAATTTCTTTGAAGTGTGCAAACTTCTGAAAAATGCTTGTGTACTTGGATTCTCTAAGAGAAATACCCGTTACAGTTATTAGCTTCTTCTTCACAGTGTCATTTCTTGTGTATTTTTAACTAGAAGAAAAATGGTTAAAAGTTAAAGAAACATGCTTAGAGAAAGTAAAATAAATAAATGGGGAAAAAAAAATAAATTCTAGAGGTAGAAATTCAAGAAATTTATTGGTCGCTCAAATAAATCTAAATGATCGAAAATCATAAATATAGATATTTTATTGTAGCAGCAGGTACATGACTTTCAGCCTGAGCATGTTAGACTTCCAAGACTAGACTACCAACTAAAATACTCTATGCTCTATGCTACTCTATGCTTATCGCGTCCGACTAATTTCATTGTTTTAAATTATCACTTCTGCCGACAGTCCTTAATGACCGCCTTGTGTTTTTTTTTACATTTTTGCTTTTTATTTATTTATTTTATTTGTTGTTTAGCAAGCAAGGCGGACATGCATAAAAAGAATAAAATAAAATAGTACATGCATAAAATTACGAAACAAAATAAAAATAAAACAAACTATATATAAATACAAGACTATTAAATAGTGCATAAATAACATAAGTTATAAACAGACAACAAATAAAGTAATAAATAAATGACAAATGAATGGCTAACAAATTAAATACCAAATTTAAATTTAAATTAAATATGCAATACATATATGTTAGTATGGTGGGGGTGGGGGAGACTATAAAGAGAGAGCCTTGATGATGTTATTTTTAAACGTTGATTTAGAGATCGTAGGGGAAAAGTTCTCGCTCATGCTGTTGAATAACTTGCAGCACCTATTTATTGGCTCGTTTGCTGCATATGTTGTGCTGTGATGGTATTCCATAAGCAATCGTCGGGATCTAGTTACTCTCAAGGGCTAATTTAGCACAAACTTTTCTTTCAAGTAGACGACATTAACCACGTCTCTAATGACATCGAAGCTGAAGCAGGCAGATAACATTAATCTTCTCGAAGCAATGGGTAACAAATTAATACATTTAAGGCAATATTCGTATGATGGTAGATTACTGAAATTATAAGGGTTGAAAAGGTCCCTCAAAGCGAATAGTAAAAATTGCTTCTGAACAGACTCAAATCTTTGGCTGTGAATTTCGAAAGCCGGGTTCCAGATAGTGCATTCGAGAAGAGGATGCACGGGTGAAATATATAAGGATTCAGTAACCCAAAGATTCCTAAACTATTCCTAAACTTAATGAAACCAAGTTGTTTACTTGCTCGGGAAAGCACTTTATCGTAATGAAGATTGAAGCGGAGCTTTTCATCCAGGGTGACACCAAGATCTAATATGTTGTCAACCCTGCTGAGTGACGTGTCGTTGAAGCGGTACGTATAATGAACGCGTGCAAATTTGCGAGAGAAGCTGATTGCGCGGCATTTAGCAATGTTAAGAGGGAGCTTGTTTGCCGAGCACCAATGGTCTAGAGAGTTCAATTTAGACTGAAAAAAGGTAGCGTCAGATGGTGTCCTGATGACATGGTAGATTTTGAGGTCGTCCGCATATAGTAAATGGAGAATGTCAGATAAAACCTCCGATATGTCAGATATAAAAATATTAAAAAGAAGAGGGCCAAGATGACTTCCTTGAGGTACACCGAATTTTGCGTCAACATTCTTAGAAATTAGACCTTGGAATTTCACGAATTGCAAGCGGTCATGGAGATAGGAGCCAAGCAACTTTAGTAAAGATCCTGCAATTCCAAATTGTTTCAGCTTGGGGATCAAAATCGAGTGATCAACTCGGTCGAATGCTTTGCTGAAGTCTGTGTAGACTGCGTCAATTTGATCACCTTTCTCCATTTTGCACAAAACATCAGAAACAAGGACCATAAGATTAGTTGTAATAGAACGACATTTTCCAAATCCATGCTGCTGCTCGTTCAGTCGAGCGTCGACCAGAGGAGAAAGTTTGCAGTAGATGATTTTTTCGAAAAGTTTGGGAGTAGCAGATATAATGGCGATGCCCCTATAATTTTGAATAGAACGTCTATCGCCACTTTTATAAATTGGTGTAATATAAGAAGATTTCCAATACGAAGGAAATAGCCCAGAGGAGAGAGAATTATTGAATATAGTATGAAGGGGCGAGATCAGTTGTTTTACACACTTGGTCAGAAAAGTAGGAGGGAGGGGGTCAGGTCCAGGGCTTTTGTTACTGTCAAGCTCCATAATGGTAGTAAGTATCTCATTCCTCGATATGGTCATATCCTCAGCAAAAATTATTTGAGACGCACCCGGGAATCGATACAATGTTGGGATGCTAACTGGACCAAAAACTTCTTGAAAATGGTCAGCAAAAAAGTTACAGATCCTCCCCTGAGGAGAAGAAGACAACAACAAATTTTCAGTGGACATTAAAGAGGGGTATCCGCTTGTTTTCCGCTTCATATTAACAAAATCCAAAAAATTTTTGAGGTTGCGGATTATATTCTCCCCAGTTGTTTTAATGTATCTGCCATACGCTTCGTGAGACTTTCTGAAAGAAGGGCATTTCGGGACGGTGTCACGGCGTTATAAATCGCGCGCTTTTGTATTTAAAAAAAAAAAAAAACCTCCACCGCCATCCTGAAAAGGAGGGCGATGGAGATTTACGAGCAGAGACATTCATTCGATAGATCCGCGTCTGAGTTAACCTAAGTTAGTTACAGAATGACAGATAGGGTTAAGTAAACAAGGCCGTCGTCATAATGGCTCACTAGTACTATGCAATTAGTATGTAATTAGTAGTATGTAATCAATACGTAGTTAATATATTGCAACAGATAGGGTTAGATCAACAACGAGAAAACAACACGAGTTCAAAACAAAACAACAAGAAACAGGTCGAGCATCAGACAGCAACATCAACATCAGCGACAATCACGACATGAATAAAACCCCGATGTTACGACAGCAAGCCAGACCAAACTCACGGCACACGCAGGACAACACGAGTTCAAAACAAATCACGAGTTCAAAACAAAACAACATGAAACAGGTCGAGCATCAGACATCAACATCAACATCAGCGACAATCACGACATGAATAAAACCCCGATGTTACGACAGCAAGCCAGACCAAACTCACGGCACACGCAGGACAACACGCCATAGAAAGGACACACGATCCACGGTCACCAAAACAAGCTAGATAGTCATCAAAATAATTTGTTTCAATCGACTTACGCGCAAATTACTAGTCATCCGGACTTACGCTGACAAATTGCGATGACAGTGCTGGCTGTCAAACGGCGGGTGGAACAGATGTTCCACGCTAAAGATCGAAACGAAATAGCCGGAAAGGGGCCGAGGTGAAATTCAGCTGGGGAACGCACAAGCTCACAGCTGAGTTTAGTGAACCCAACGGATTCGAAAAATTCCGTTGCCGCCAAAAGTTTTCATGCGCGCCAACAGGGAAAAATAAGCCCTCTTTCGTTTTGAACTGGGTGAGTGGACGGATGTCCGTGGCGAAGATTCACAGAAAGCTTACGCTGGTTTTTCTTTTTCATACGATCATCGGGTCGAATTTGGACGGAGATACTTAGATATTGAAGAAATACATGTTCATCGAATCAGGACGTTCTGCAGGGTGGAAGTTAATACAAAATTGAAAATCGAGCGACAGGCGAGCGATCGAGAAGAAGTATCTCAAGGAGTGTACCAAGTGGCAGAGTGACCGATTTGGAACCAAGGACAACGAAGCCCCAGCGAGGTTGCAGTCGACGCCGCGGAAGATTAGACAGGTAGTGTGCACACTAGTTTTAGCAGATAGGTTTTTCTTTTTTTTGTCGATCAGATAGCATAAGTGATAGATTGAAGTCTGAACGCTTGGAAAATTTGAGAGGTTGAAATTTAGAATTAATAAGCAGGTTGATATTTAACGTAATTGTTTATGTGAAAAGATAAATGAATAAAGCGTGAAGAAATGTTATTTTGTGAAAAGAAAACCGTTCTTGATTAGTGGTGTAAATTAACTCAGGTAGCGGAATTTTTGATATCCCGACGTTAGTTTTCGTGATCCTTTTCTACGTATTAGTGCGCGCCGTCGCAACTTCTCGTTTCAGTGCGACGGCGATTCGGTAGTTTCGTTTGAATCGAAACGAGTGGCGCCCAACCCACGGCAATTTTCTTCGCGAGCAGAAGCCGCCCGAAACTACCGCCCTTTTTATCCCAGTCGGGGAAAAAAGGGTTTTGGGACGTGTTGCGCTTGTAACGGTAATAAATTGGCGCCCAACGTGGGGCTAACGGTCGTAACGGTACACGGAAAAATTTTGGATTTTCTTTGTTACGCACTCGTGTGCTGAACGTAAATTTTGCTTGAGCAGGAAAGCTAGATTGAAGTTTTCAGATTTATTTATTTTACAGTATTTCAGTATTACAGTATTTCATATAAATTTTCATATATAGGTGGAATTAAACAAAAAAAAAGACAAATATTAAGGAAAAAAATTTGAATTCACATATAATAATTTGAATTCTGGTGTTACAGTGTGTGGAAGTGCATGATAAATAAGAAAATTTGTGTGAGTGTGTTAGCGTACCGAATTACTGGAGCAGGAGTTTGAGAGTCCGGCAGGTTTTGTTTCAGCTCACTGATCGCGGTTTAGGTTATCAGTGGCTGAGGTTATCCGAGTTGATATTGTTCAGGTGTTCCTGTTTAATAGGGAAAGATTAAATATATCCAGTCCCAAATTGTGGGAATACCAGTAGGAGCAGGAAAATTGAATAGGGGATCCGATATCTTTCAACGGAAAAACATATGTTTCGCAAGATATCTTTTGAAAACTGCGTTTGAAATTGAATACCGTGGCGTAAGGTGGAATTTTATTGAATACCGTGCGGAAAAATTAGTTTTATCTCCATACAGGATTGAGTTCCGGAAAAAGTGAATGTGGTATTTGTAGTGAAGTATAAATTTGAATTGGAGCGAGTGTGAGTGAAGAAATATAAAGGAATAGTTCGTAATAGTATCTCTATTAAGATAGATAAAGATTGGAGTGAGTGAGTGTAGCTACGGGAATTGGTTGGTGTAGAGGCTGAGGACATTTATCCGGTTTTTCAAGGGTGGTATTGTGCTAGTAGGACTCGTCGGGGTTGAAGCACTTTGTGACGGGGCACTTCTGGTGATTTAGTGCGGCTTTCTCTGGTTATTTGGCCGTTTAACCCCCGTGGGAGCATCTTCGAGTTGAAGGCCTAGAAAATTGCGTTTCATAGCTTGTCCTTAGGCAATTTTTATTTTAGCTTTAGTGTAGACCTACAGGTCAGTGCAGGTCATAATGAAAATTTTAGTAGATCGGCTGTCCAAAGACGAGCTCGTTTACGAGCTTGCTATCAGAGGGTTTCCGGTAGATACTGTGGACAACATGCGGAAGACGCTAAGGGCGACGCTCAGGTCGGAATCAGCTATGGATACTTCCTATGTGGAGGCCGATTATCCGTTCGACTTTGAGACGGACTACAGGGAGCTTGAGGCCAAGGCAACAGAATCTGAGGATCTCGTAGAGCGGGTGACGGGCGGCAAAGCGTCATTGGAATTTTTGAAGGCAAAAGTTAGGATAGAGTTCGGCTTTCGACGTTTAGGGAATTTGCAGGCGGTATCGAAGGAACAAAAGGAAAGAGCGAAGGCTTTGCGTAACAGGTTTATATTAGCAATGGGTGCTCTAGTGGAAAAAGTCGAGGAACCCAGTGAGGATGAGGAGGAGCAGTCTGACGCAATTCAGGATGCAGCCACGCCACCATCCCCCAAATCTGGAAGTCCGGCAGAAGTGGCCAAATGGGGATTGAAATTTAGCGGTGACTCGTCAGGATCAGTTAATGCTTTCCTAGAGCGCGTAGAAGAGTTGCGACTGGCAAGGGGACTTACGAAAGCTCAACTGTTTAGAGCAGCGGTAGATCTCTTCGACTCGCGAGCGCTAATTTGGTTCCGAGCCAACCGGGACCTGGTCAGTTGCTGGGACGAGTTGGTGAAGGAGTTGAGAGCGGAGTTCTTGCCATCCGATTATGAGGATCGGCTATGGGAAGAAATTCGGCGGCGAACTCAGGGCGAAAGCGAGTCGATAGGGGTCTATGTAGCTGTCATGGAACGCCTCTTCAGCCGTTTAGAAACCAACTGTTCGGAGGAGGAAAAACTGCGTCTGTTGCGGAGGAACATAACTCCATTTTATCAACAGCAACTGAGCTTGACGCCAGTGACTTCCATTGCGGAGTTGGTGAAGATGGGCCGGACCATGGATGCCACTAGGGCATCGGTGATGGCATTCGTGCCTCCCAACACACGGTCAAGGCGTTGTCTCGAGCCAGACCTAGCATATGTTAGCTCTGGAAGCGTGGAACGAGTTTCAGCCCTGGCAGAATCGAGTAGGGTTCAGTGCTGGAACTGCAGGAAGGAGGGACATATGTCGAGGGACTGTCCGGAGCCTCGTCGCTGTTTTGGTTGTGGTCGTCGAGGGGTTATGAGGTCCGCCTGTCCAAATTGCCGGAATCGAAACCGGGGACAAGGATCAGGACCCCGTCCTAATCACAGTTCTTCGGGAAACGAGCGTCGTGCCCACTAGGCGGTCGGGTAGGCACTACGACAAGACCGCAGCAGGAAGATAACCAACCGATGGTGGACTTTGCACTGGTGAAAGGGAATCAGGACAGCCGCCCACACTTGAGAGTGGATATAGAGGGCATCGAGATGGAAGGGCTGTTAGATTCTGGGGCGAGTCGTACCATTTTGGGGGGAAAAGGATGGTTACGCTTGGCCAACAAGGGGTTAAGTCTGGACCGGGAGAAAGTTGAAGAGGTGCGACTGGCGAATGGTGAAACGTGCTCGGTGGCTGGGGTAGTCCAGTTAAAGTTCACCTTGAACGGCAGGGTGCATGAGTTAGAAACGTTGGTCATACCATCCATCCCGCAGGAAGTGATCCTTGGAATTGACTTTTGGCAGCACTTTGGGGTCATCCTGGACATGCAGGGACAGCAGTGGACATCAGTTGCGTCGGCTGAAGTGGTGCCAGTGAAAGCGCTGCGGAGTCAATCTCGTTTATCAGAACGTGAGTCAGGGATCCTGCAAAGTTTACTAGAGGAACAGTTCAGATTAATGGGTGAGGGCCTGGGTTGCGCTAAATTTGTCAAACATACTATTAAGACAACAGCCAGTCCTATCAAACAGAGGTACTATCCTGTCTCCCCAGCAGTGCAGAAACAAATCAACGTTGAGTTGGACGAGATGTTGAAGTTGGGAGTGGTCGAGCCATCGTCAAGCCCCTGGTCGTCACCGATTTTGCTGGTACGCAAGGAGGACGGGTCGTACCGGTTTTGTGTAGACTTCAGGAAGGTAAATGCGGTATCAGAGAAAGACGCTTATCCGCTGCCCTATATTTCTACCACATTAGATAAGTTACGCAATGCAAAATACCTTTCGACATTGGATGTTAAGTCAGCTTACTGGCAGGTGCCAATGGCGGAGGATTCTCGGCAATATACAGCTTTCACCGTGCCGGGGAGGGGTCTTTTTCACTTCCTGAGAATGCCATTTGGTCTACACAACTCGGGTGCGACGTGGCAACGCCTGATTGATACGGTGTTGGGTCCCGCACTAGAACCGTATGTGTTCACTTACCTCGACGACATTATTGTGGTAACTCAGACATTTGAGCAACATATCGCGATTTTGCGCGAGGTTTTCGGTCGTCTGAGGGAGGCGGGTCTACGTGTGTCTAAGGAAAAATGCCATTTCTGCCGGGCTAAGCTTCGATATCTAGGATATCTGGTGGACGAAGAGGGCCTCCACGTGGACCCTGAGAAGGTGCAGGCGGTGAGTGACTTTCCACGACCAAATTCGGTCAAGCAGGTCAGGCAATTTCTGGGTATGGTATCTTGGTACCGGAAATTTATACCTAACCATGCGACGTTAGTGGCATCTCTTAACGATCTTTTGAAGAAAGGCCGGAAGTTTGTTTGGACGAAGGAAAGCGAGCAGGCGTTTGTTGATTGCCGGATTAAATTGACTACCGCACCAATTTTGGCATGTCCCGATTTCGAACTGCCGTTCAAAGTGCAGACGGATGCATCTGATGTGGGGATTGGGGCGGTTTGGAGCCAGGCACATCCAACAGGGGAGAAGGTAGTGTGCTACCTAAGCCGGTCACTATCCAAACTCGAAAGGCAGTATTCGACCACTGAAAAGGAGTGCTTAGGGGTGTTGTGGTCTATTGAAAAACTCCGTCCGTATATTGAAGGCACTCGGTTTGTAGTGATTACCGATCACCATTCTTTGGTTTGGCTACATAAGTTGAAAGATCCAACTGGAAGATTGGCGAGGTGGGCTGTTCGTCTCCAACAGTTCGATTTCGAAGTGGTACATCGAAAGGGGAAGGACCATCTGGTTCCCGACACACTCTCACGGGCTGTTGTTAACGTGAACTGCGTTTCTACTAACCCAGAGAAAGATAAGTGGTATGGGAACATGAGGAAGAAGGTACGAGGGAACCCCGACCAATATCCGAAATGGAAAGTTGTTGGAGATGTGCTCTGGAAGCAGGTGGAGGGCCGGTACCCCGAGCTACAGAAAGCCGACAAGTGGAAGAGAGTAGTTCCAGCATCCGAAAGAACAGGGCTTTTGGTTCGGTGCCATGACGAACCCACTGCTGGAGACATGGGAATAAAGAAAACCTTAGATCGACTGACACAACATTTCTATTGGCCAAAGATGGCAGTGGATGTGGGGAAGTATGTCCGGAGCTGCAAAGTCTGCCAAGCGGTCAAGGTGGAGCGGAAGTCTCCTATGGGGCAGATGGCGTCGAGGAGTGAGGAGGCGATTTCTCCATGGGAGATGATCTGCGTGGATTTAGTGGGACCCCTACCACGATCTACGCGTGGTCATGCCTACATCCTGACAGTGGTGGATTATGCCACCAAGATGCCACTACTCTTTCCCTTGCGGAAGGCAACAGGGGCCGCAGTAGGTCGGTTGCTCGAGGAGCACGTTATATTTCTGTTCGGAGTACCACGGGTCATCGTGTGTGACAACGGAGTACAATTTCGTTCTAAAGAGCTCGCACGGATCGCAGAGACCAACGGAATTGAATTAAGGTTTACCGCTCTTTATCATCCTCAAGCGAATCCGGCAGAACGCGTGAACCAGAACGTTAAGCGCCTTCTTCGAACTTATGCGTCCGAGAACCATCGAGAATGGGACAAGGAACTGTCAAAGATTGGTTGTGCCCTGAGAACCTCAACGCACGAGAATATGAAAGTCACCCCTTACTTTTTGAACTTCGGGAGGGAAATGATCATTCACCCTAGGAGTCCTCAAGGCCCGGAAGCACAAGAAAAGAGAGTCGATCAGGATGAAGGAACTGAGAAGGCAATATTGCTGCAGAAAGTTCGCGAAGAAGTTCGCGAGCGTTTGAAAACAGCAGCTCGGGTATCCAAGTCACGATATGATCTGCGACATCGGGATGAGCGATTTCTGCCGAAGGATCTGGTATGGCGTCGAAATTATGTCCTGTCGGACGCGGCAAAGTACTTCTCCGCCAAACTTGCCCCAGAGTTCGTTGGACCATTCACGGTGAGAAAGAAGGTGTCCGGCTGGACGTACGAACTTGAAGATTCCAATGGGAAAGCTATGGGTGTGTGGCACATCAAGGATCTCAAGCGCTACGTGGTATGAGGTAATGGAGTAGAGTCCTGAAATTATCGTAGGAGACGAGGTAGTCTTCTATTAGCAAAAACAAAAAAAAACCCCCGAGGTATTTTGCTAGGGTACTAATGATTGGTGGTGGAACTAGAATATAAGAGGGGTAGATTAGTGGTGGCGGTGTAAAAATATACAAACTTTAACATAGTCGGTGGGGGGATAGCGTAGGTTTTCACGTGTGTGGTGTGGTAGCCGGATTGAATTGCGTTGGATGAATTAGCGATAGATGGTTGTACAGATTAAGGCTGGTACTGAGTTAACCATGAAAATAAATTTTGACATGTCTCCATCATCTGGTCACTCTTTCGAGTGAAAGTTTGGGCAATGGAGAAAAGCAGAGACACTGCTCATTTCTGACGCATAAAATGCCAAGAATCTCTCTTTTCGATCGATTTTCTTGTTGAAAAGATATCTTGCACTGCTCCATTTTCAAATTAAAATACCAAATGTCACCGGTAGGCTCGGAAGTAGGAACTGCACAAACTAATTTGGCGGGACATGATGGGTGGCATGTTTCGGTGCCATCTACGTCTTCAACGCGAAAGCGACTTCAAAGCAACTTTTCATGCTAAGTACAGAGTACAACTCTTGCGTATTTTCAAGCTAAATTTTCGACGAAACAGATTTCACGTGAAATTTTGTGTGAAAACGTGGAATCAAACTCAGTACTAGGCTTTAGATGGTGATTTTGTCGTATAGATTAGGTGGTGGTTATCTAGGATTTTAAGGTTTTAAGTTTATGCTTGTACATAAGGGTTAGTTTTAGTTAGGTTAGAGAGGTGTAAACTTAGATATAAATGAGTGTGTTAGTTTTTTTTCAGATACTGAGGACATAATTGCAATGAAATTGAATGAAATTAATGATGAAATGAAATGCATACCATGAGCGAGTGATTGACTCCCAGTAGGTCCTTATATATATTTTTTGTTGGCGTTTCATTACTTTTTCTTTTCCATTTCCTTTATGGCGTTTAATTATTATTTCCTTTCCCTTTCATTATTTTTTTTTTTTTCCTTTTTCGTGTACCATTCGGACTCGGGTACCTCATTCATTTCGGAGTTTTACCTAAAATCGAGTTCGATCGGCATTAGTGGTTGATGTAGATAGATGGGTTTCAATTCCAACACCAAAACAATACACAAGTCAGAAGTAAAGCATGTATTTTAAGAAACGTAGGTGTAGAGGGGCTCAGAGATAGAGTGATAGAATGGATGGTGTTACGGACAGCTGTTTGCCGCCACTCACAGTAATTTATTTATAAAAAAACAAAACAAAACAGTCAGGCGGTGCAATTCGAATGTCATTGCACTCAATTAATGCTATTGACATCTAATGGCATTCGAATTGCATTGCCTGTATAAAAACAAAACGAGCGGTTGTTGCTCTGCAAGCATCACCTAAACACTGAAAAAAAAAACAACCACAATGAAGCGGTGCAGTTCAAATGCAATCAAGACCTGAGTGCATTTGAGCTGCATGGCTTGTTGTTCGGGTGATGCTTGCTGGGGAGATAAGTTGTTGCGGGAGATGGCGGCAACGGGATCAGCTGGAAACTGAACTGGCGAGTTGGCGTGACTTTTTGCTGGGGACAGGGAGTTGGATTTTGGCGCTGAACCTGAAAAGTTTTTGGGGTTTTAGCGCTGCACCGAGAAGGTGGGAGGTTTTGGCTGTTGTGCGAGGAGGATGGGATTGGATTTTCTTGAATCGTTGGTGGAGGAGGTTTTTGGATTTTTGTCTTGAACACTGGATCGTGAAAGTTGGAGTGTACAGAAAATTTGAGCGGGAGGCGAATTGAAGAATTGAAGATGTTCGTCTAATTGAATTGGGGAGTGTGAAAGAAAATTTTTGAACGGAAGGCGGATTGAGGAATTAGGGTGAAAGAACCGTGGTGTCGTTGTCGTGAAGGTTGAAGATTTGCATTGAAGTGTTGTTTGGATTGACAGTGTCTATGAACCAACAAGTGACCCTTGCCACGAAAATAACAAGAAAAAGTTTTGTGCGAGTTTCAAAAAAATGTATATATGAAGGTGAAAGCCATAACTGCAGTTTGTGCGACAGATGCATCCGTTACGACAGTTATTAATGGTCGTGTTTCGCGACATCGTGACGGCGAAAATGCCGAAATCCAAATGAGCTGGAAACTCATCCGGTTGTTAATAGTTTTGATGCTGCTTTCGATGTGTTTGAACGGTGTAGCGGATCCTCGAAGTGTTAAAGCGGCTTTTCTATGTGTTGAGATTTGAAGTCGTTGTGATTGAGGCGTTTTTTTTCCAATTACCGAACAACTCGGTAATTGACTGAGGAGAATTTTTATCCATCTCACATCTGGCTCGATGATTGTGCGTGGTACCGACTTGGGACAGTTTTCGGAGGTACAATTTACCTCGGATTGATGATAATGTCGGTCTTTCTATAGCGAATGAAACTACTGCTGAGCATCATGATCGACAGACGAAATATGTGTGTATTTTTTTTTGCTCCATTTTTCTCTTCGCTTACTACGGCAGTTACCTACTTACTGACGAAGAAAATACATAGTACTGGTGCTGTATGGGCTGCTGTGGTAGGATATCGATTGTATCAGTTTATATTTGGCGATCTGTGTCTGGATCGCCTGTAGATATCTCCACATTTGAAGAAGCGACAGGAGTTTTATAGTGATTATATCTATATGGCCAACGAAACGGATATTGTGGAATAATTTATGGAATTGGCACCTGTAAATGTAACATGTGTGTATATGTATATCGGGACTGAATTGTAAACGAAAAAAAAACCGAACGAAATTGAAAAAAGTTTAAAAGTCCAAAAGTTCAATTTGGTATTTAAATTCATTATGAAGTTCCACTAGATTAGAATTGGAATATAAATTATTTGTGTTAATTTAATAAAACAGGAGAAGATATAATTTTGCAGTGTTCCAGTGGATACGGTACCGTCTTCCGGATCACTGGTAAGTGAGCAATGTTTATTCTATTTTATTCTATTTTTATTACCTTTAACATTTCATCTATTTTATGTTATAAAAAAACTGATTTATTTTCCGATTTTAATTTTTTTCATTTTCTTATTTGGAAAAGAATATTGATTTCTATATTATATTTAATTATGTACATATTTATGGAGATGAATTTCCTGGCTGAATTTTTATTTATTTGCAATTTTTTTTGAGTAAATTTTGTTGTTGTATTCATTACCTATAAATTTGCGTTTTTATTTATTTGTTTAAATTAATATCCCCGGAAAATTAATAATGAAGTGGTAAATCCATTCCAATAGGTTCAGTGGAGCCATGATTAAGTGGGCTCCTTTCTTCCCACCTTGATTTTTTTTTATGTTGGTCCGTGTCCGTAGTGCGTGACACAGCTAGGGCTTGACCTGCCCCTCAACCTACCCACGACACCGGTGACTAGTCGGCACCTTAAGTCACGCGAGAGTAGCAGGTCAGGCTACAATTTCTGTTGTGGTGGCGGCTGTTCACAGCTGTTCCGCAACAATGGTTGCGTGAAGATACAAACCAGAATTCAAGAAGAAAATAAAAGATATAGTGTATTTTATTATTTACCTAAAGAGAGAATTAACTTTCAGACAAGATATGGAATCAATGAACTCGGTACGGGTGACGGTCGTAGAAAATTATAGAGAATTTCTAGGAAATTCTCTGAAGCGAGGGGGGTGTCACGGCGTTATAAATCGCGCGCTTTTGTATTTAAAAAAAAAAAAAAAATCTCCACCGCCATCCTGAAAAGGAGGGCGATGGAGATTTACGAGCAGAGACATTCATTCGATAGATCCGCGTCTGAGTTAACCTAAGTTAGTTACAGAATGACAGATAGGGTTAAGTAAACAAGGCCGTCGTCATAATGGCTCACTAGTACTATGCAATTAGTATGTAATTAGTAGTATGTAATCAATACGTAGTTAATATATTGCAACAGATAGGGTTAGATCAACAACGAGAAAACAACACGAGTTCAAAACAAAACAACAAGAAACAGGTCGAGCATCAGACAGCAACATCAACATCAGCGACAATCACGACATGAATAAAACCCCGATGTTACGACAGCAAGCCAGACCAAACTCACGGCACACGCAGGACAACACGAGTTCAAAACAAATCACGAGTTCAAAACAAAACAACATGAAACAGGTCGAGCATCAGACATCAACATCAACATCAGCGACAATCACGACATGAATAAAACCCCGATGTTACGAGAGCAAGCCAGACCAAACTCACGGCACACGCAGGACAACACGCCATAGAAAGGACACACGATCCACGGTCACCAAAACAAGCTAGATAGTCATCAAAATAATTTGTTTCAATCGACTTACGCGCAAATTACTAGTCATCCGGACTTACGCTGACAAATTGCGATGACAGTGCTGGCTGTCAAACGGCGGGTGGAACAGATGTTCCACGCTAAAGATCGAAACGAAATAGCCGGAAAGGGGCCGAGGTGAAATTCAGCTGGGGAACGCACAAGCTCACAGCTGAGTTTAGTGAACCCAACGGATTCGAAAAATTCCGTTGCCGCCAAAAGTTTTCATGCGCGCCAACAGGGAAAAATAAGCCCTCTTTCGTTTTGAACTGGGTGAGTGGACGGATGTCCGTGGCGAAGATTCACAGAAAGCTTACGCTGGTTTTTCTTTTTCATACGATCATCGGGTCGAATTTGGACGGAGATACTTAGATATTGAAGAAATACATGTTCATCGAATCGGGACGTTCTGCAGGGTGGAAGTTAATACAAAATTGAAAATCGAGCGACAGGCGAGCGATCGAGAAGAAGTATCTCAAGGAGTGTACCAAGTGGCAGAGTGACCGATTTGGAACCAAGGACAACGAAGCCCCAGCGAGGTTGCAGTCGACGCCGCGGAAGATTAGACAGGTAGTGTGCACACTAGTTTTAGCAGATAAGTTTTTCTTTTTTTTGTCGATCAGATAGCATAAGTGATAGATTGAAGTCTGAACGCTTGGAAAATTTGAGAGGTTGAAATTTAGAATTAATAAGCAGGTTGATATTTAACGTAATTGTTTATGTGAAAAGATAAATGAATAAAGCGTGAAGAAATGTTATTTTGTGAAAAGAAAACCGTTCTTGATTAGTGGTGTAAATTAACTCAGATAGCGGAATTTTTGATATCCCGACGTTAGTTTTCGTGATCCTTTTCTACGTATTAGTGCGCACCGTCGCAACTTCTCGTTTCAGTGCGACGGCGATTCGGTAGTTTCGTTTGAATCGAAACGAGTGGCACCCAACCCACGGCAATTTTCTTCGCGAGCAGAAGCCGCCCGAAACTACCGCCCTTTTTATCCCAGTCGGGGAAAAAAGGGTTTTGGGACGTGTTGCGCTTGTAACGGTAATAACGGGTAGTCGATCAGCGTTGGATTGTCAATGGTTATTAGTAGGTAATGGGTTTGCTTCCGATAGTGCGTCAAATTTGTCGTAAGCACCGTCTTCGGTCGACTCAAATGGCTCAAAATCGTCATTTTCATTCGTGCCACCACCGTCATCGAAGTCAATCGGTGGAGGTGTGCTGCATAGCAGAGGTGGAATTGTGCTCGACATAATGCAGACAATTAGATACTCTACCAAGAAAGATCGTTCACGTTGTAAAATGAGTTTGCAGCAAGAATTGTAATTCTCCAATCAGAGAATACTTAAAACTCAACCACCACTCGAAGCGCCCTTTACGATTTCACGGCGTTATCACTCACTATTAACACCTAAGTGAAAATCATTCGAATTCGTCTCCTTTAAACACATAATTTTTTTCAATGCAATAAGTATACGAGTCGTTGCAGTTCCACGTAATAATTTTGGAATGGAAATATTTTTCACGCACGTCACGACTGGGTAGGCCCCTAAACATTGATCCACGATTTAAAATCGAAACAAAGCAATCAACTCATATCCTTTCATTTGATTTTAAGGTGCATTGAACTTTTCCAACAAATATTTTTTCATGTTTTATATGCGACAGCTGTGAATTTTCTCTTCTGCATTTTTTGCTCAATCCGGATCAATATGTTATTGCAAGAAATTTACGCGTGCAAACAGTAAATAGTTAAGAAACTAGGCTTTGAAGCAGGAAATGCGGAAAAAACCGAAATGGAAATGTTATATGAAGTAATATTAACAAAGAGGGTTAGAGTGTAACTCTTGGGAAGCGATCTAATTTCCACGGGCTCGAATTGTATGACTGAATGTATTTGTTTGTCTGGTGACTGGCCGTAATACCAATGCGCCATTAATGTTTCACTAAATGTTTGTTCGTAAAGAAATACTACTTCTTCATTTTTCTCGAAATGTTTCAATCAAACAATAGAATGGTTTTCTCGCAGCATAAAAAATTACGCTATTATATAATCTGAAAACTTACATATTTTGAAAAGATTTGAGCCTTCCATTCTATTTAAAAATACAGGTTCTTTATTTGGCATGCAGGAATCTTGTTGTTACGCATTAAATTTATTTCTCAAATTCTGTTGAAAAAATCTCAGGAACGTATCATCTGATTGAACTGAAATTTGCAGGATACATTGGTGTATATGCAGATTAGTGGCAGGGTTTCATCAAATGTTAATAATATTTTACCCTTTTGCGCCAGTTGCCATTTTAGTGATATTTTAAATATACCTATTATTCTGTCAGCAAATGACTTTTCCAAAAATAAAGCTTATACAATAAATTTTGAACGTGTTTTAAATGAGAATGTGATTTTTTTTGGAAATTTTCAACCCCAAGTGTGCGCTAGGCGCCCAATGAGGTTGGGAAAATTTAAAAATTTTTGATTTGCGATAACTTTTGACTTGATAATAATGAACCCTGCAGCTACGGCAGGCATTAAAAATAAAAACCTTCAATCATCGACTCTCCTGAA
Source organism: Nemotelus pantherinus (assembly GCA_963978885.1). Classification (NCBI taxonomy): domain Eukaryota; kingdom Metazoa; phylum Arthropoda; class Insecta; order Diptera; family Stratiomyidae; genus Nemotelus; species Nemotelus pantherinus. Next base: position 75,205,095 of record OZ022264.1, on the reverse strand, counting down.
AAATTTTCGTATTTTACAATAATTAACAAATCATAGATATAGCGTATGCTTTGTTTATACAACCAAAGTAAAACTTTTGAAATTTCGTATCGGACAAGAACGGTAACGCTCCTCCAATTTACCTATATTTTAAGCATCCGAAACTTCTGTTGATAAGAACTCACAACCTAATTATCAGATACAGTTGAAATTCACAGAATGTATTGGTATTAAGTAGGACCAAGTCTGATAGAAGCGATTTGCGATTTTTGCGCTAGTGGAGCTCATTATCGTCAGCAAATCGCTTTCCCCGGAGGTCTTTTTTTAAATTTGGAAATAAAAAGTAGTAGGAGTAGGCTGTAGGGTGGGTGGTTAATTTCCTGGAACCCGCGCTCTTGTACAGCAGCCTTGGGGAGCCGCGCAGTGTGAACCGGTGCGTTGTCGTGAAGAAGCAACATTTTCTTTGCCAGCTTTCCTATTCTTTTTTCTTTTATTGCTTCTCTCAAACGCCGTAAAGTAGTTGAGTATTTTTCTGCGTTGATAGTTTCACGTTTTTTATGTACTCGGTCAATAGTATTCCTTTAGAATCCCAGAAAACTGTGATCATGATTTTGCCAGCCGATGGAGTGACTTTAAACTTCTTCGGAGGGTCTGATCCCTTTTCATGCCACTGCATATACTCCTGTTTACTCTCGGGGTCATAGTAACTATCCTTTCGAAAACACTTGCTGGATCGTCGCTACACACTTCCAAAAACTCCTTACAAGTGTCAAACCGCGCCTGCTTTTGAAGCGCAGTGAACATGCGCGGCACCCATCCTGCACTGACTTTTGTAAGGTTGAAATAATCATGTAGTATAGTGTGTATAGTACCAACGGATAGCTTAGTTATTTCTGCCAACATCTTGATTTTTTCACGTGCATCTTGTAATACAAGTTTTTCGATAATTTTCACATTTTCTTCGGTAGCCGCCATGGTTGGCTCACCTGGGCGGGGGTCATCCTCGATACTTTCCCTGCCTCTTTTGAATTCACTTGACCACTTCTGTACAGTCGATAATGAAGGAGCAGAGTCTTGATAAACGGCTACCATTTCTTCATGGATAGTTTTTTGAGGTTTTCTTTGTTTAGTGAGAAATTTAATTACCGCACGATGCTCGATTTTCTTCAACATTGTCGCGTCAGTCATTTTCGTCGTCTCTGACTGGAGGTCGCAAACAAACTAATGAAGTTATCAACATGAAATTTTTTATAAATACCCTCAGAAAACGTTGTTAGCTAATTATATATTTTAATTACCCACAATAATATCAAATCATCCCGATATCGAGAATACATTAAACGCCCCTCGTACTGTTGGAAAACCAATATAGGATTGCCAGCTATTGCTGGTTTTGTATTTTTTTTCCATATCTTTACTAAGCGATTTTATCGTAAAATTTGTACTGACAATCAACAAAAAAATTAACATTTCATTAATTTGAAAACTTTTGCGACTGGTAACTCTAAATTTCTTTGTACTGCTATAACTTCCAATGCAGTCATCGAATCGGAACGGAATTCGCAGGGTGGGTTGATTTAAAAGTGAGGCAGATGCGATATATTTTTGGCGTTTATGCTACCAAAGGGTTGCCAGCGTGAGGCGTTTCTGTTTTTTTCGTATGAATAAATGCTTGGTGATCCCAAACATTTTTCTATCCCTGTAACTTCTGACGAAGCTGCCGGATAAGATTGAGATCAATGGAGTTATTTGATTTTGAAGTGAGACAATTGTGGGAGACTTTTAGCTGTAGTGCTGGTAAAGTCTTGCAAGCACTAAGCATTTTCTTTGTTTATGTTATGTTATGCTGCTTTCGAAGTTTTGTAGTGTTCCTAAAAATCAAAGCGATTTTGCCTTCGTTCCACGTGTGGTAGAATAGGCACTCAAAATCTGCACGATTCTTCTATTGTTCATCGAACATTAGTACTTACAGCGGTTCAGGTGCGCTCGAAAGAATGAACGCCACAAACTAAATTGGCGTGAAATGATTGGAGGCATGCGTCAATGCCATTTGCGTTTTCAAAACGAAGCAACTTCTAAGCAATTTTTCAAGGTAAGAACTGAATACAACTCTTGCTTATTTTCAAGCTAAATTTTCGCGAAAACACATTTTATGTGAAATTTTGTATGAAAATTTCACGTAAAATAAACACAGTACCAAGCTTTACGTATTACTCAATTTTTCATGAAGTTTTGCATTTCGTTAAACGTTTCACCCAGGAGATTTGAAAATTCCGTTTCTGTGATAGAAATTTTTTTGTGTGTACAGGAAAAAGGAAAAATTGCCTCTTTGATCTGAAACCCATACGTGAGTGTGCCTTTTTTAATACACGCACAGCATTGCTCTCTCGCAAAAATTCCGCTCAGTGCGCCCCTTTTTACCGCACTCACAACCGAAAAGCCTTAATGCTGTGTCTTAATGCTGGGAACACCAGATCGGCGTAAAAGCGTGCAACAGGCAACACGGAAAGAAACGTCAATATCAGTTTGATTTGTGTCGGGGACTGAGAGCATTTGCTTTCAGTCAAAATTTTTCAACTAAAATTTTGAAATTTTTCGGCAAATTTGGTGTAAACGTACATCTACGTTTGTGCGCAATCATTTGTGTCGGCTTCGCGAGTAAATTAGCGGTAAAAAATTATAGAATAGTGCGATAATGAAGTGCCGCGTTCCAGGTTGCAAAAGTAGCTACCGAAGTGCTTCGCAGGGGATATCGTATTTCGGGTGAGTAAAATTAGCCTTTGGCATCAATTTCTGTTGGTTTTTGTGTGAAATTATAATTAATTTCATTCACAAAAAGCATTTTAATCTCGACTCCTCGCCGATTCGGGGAAAGAAATGTCAAACGACGTTCAAAATGGCGATCTCTCGTGGTTTTTAAATGAGCGTTACCATATGAATTGTGTAGGGCACACACCAGTACCTCATTCTCACAGTAGTAAACAAAAAGTCGAAAATTAGCACATTTCTCTCGGTCGATTTCTAATCCTTTCTCTCTTATATCTTTGATCGTATCTCTTCTTTTCCTGAGCTGCATCGGCCGAAGGTGACGAGATACAGCAGAATCATTTCACAAGAGATACAGGAGAATTGATGGGGGAAAATTTTTGGGACAAGCGGTGGCATTAGTATTGCATCTATAATTTGGTTGAAAATTCGACGGCCAACAAGATAATCAACAGCCAACAGATATTAGACGCGGAGTTAAATCAAGTGGAGAAGTGGATAAATGGGCTTCAGCGAGGGTGCAGCGAGAACAGCACGGATACGCCGAGAAGAAAAAGTAGTGTGTACACTTTTAGATCTTAATGTATTAGATATAGTCACACTAGGTTAAAGCATGAAATTTGTGCGTAGGATCTGTAGCATGTAATAATAAAGTTTCACGAATATACGATTAGTGAAAGCTAGTGCCTTTCTTTGGGTTGAAATTTTCATTTATAATTTCGTCGGCGGGGTTGACATGTGGATTGCACGGTTTGAATTTAGAACGGTCACCATTACTAACTTCTCTCTTCAGAGTGACGGTATAGGGGTAGTTTGGGATCAATTGAAGCGAGTGAAGCGCAACTTACCCCGTTTTTCACGAGCGGAAGCCGCCCGAGACTATCCCCTTTTTCGTCTCAGTCGGGGACAAAAGGTTTAGATCGCGTTTTCACTGTTGACGGCAACAGACTGATTATTGATTTTTTTACCTCATATGCTTAGTTGGAAAAAGCTCTATTTTTCATGCTAGTATTTTTTTCCTCAAAAAGATAAGTGTGACTACTGTGTTGTTTTTACATTTACGTTTGAATAATAATGCGTTCATAAAATTATAATGCTATTGCTCTTAACGTTTGTTGTATTTTTCATTTAAATATTTGGGGCTGCAAAATTATTTCTCATTATTTCTCCTTTAAATTTCCCAATTTCTCTAGTCAACCCTTCCGCGTGTTGAGGAAGATTGGAGACATAAAAAAGGAAAAAATATTAACAGCTCAAGTAATAGTTTAACAATTGCTTTGAATGTTGGAAAATGGTGCCTATCTCCCATTGCTTTGCATACGTGGTTGTACAGTCCAGTTTTGTATATTTTTATGCATTTTTAAATCAAAGATAGTTCAACTCTCCCGTCTTCACCCTACTAAGAGTTCTTATTTGGAATTAATAAATTTAAGAATTTTGTAAGGTCAAGAGCTATTAAAATTAAAAAAAAAATGTCTCCTGATACAAATGTCAAAAATCTTTGAAATTGCAAGTTTATCTTAAAAAAATCTGCACTGCCTCTCCATCTACCAATACTGCTGATGAAATGATAAAAACCCCAGACTGAAATACAAAGAACAAACTTTGTAACCTTGTGGGTAGAGTGGACGACTTCCAATCCAAAATAAATGAGTTTAAATCACAAATGTTAGAAATGAAATTTAATTAATTTGGAATAAAAAAATACGAATATCTTCTTACTTTACAGAGCAGCACATAGGGTCCAATGTGAGCAGAAAACGCCTTTAAACAGCATGAGGACATTTTATTTCCTGAAATATTTCAGTACTGCAGATAAATCATTTTCAGTATTTCACAACTGCTGATTTTGCGTAATGTAGAGGCATTGTTTGTGAAAATCAGTTTTTATTATCAAAACCTGAAGAGTACTTCTCAGTTTCGAGACTCAGTTAAGATTGAAAGCTGTTTAGTGGATTTCATTCAGCATTAATTGAATTCAGTCAAATTTAACTCGCTCAGTACTCAAAATGTTCCGCCGGAATTCTGAGTGTTTCAAAACTGGAAGGAGAAAATATTCCAATTGGATTGTGTTGGAGATCCGCTTTGTTACTCAGGATACAATAGTTTTTTTAAGCCTGGATAATGTGGACTCTTAATTTTTCAAAAACGCTCGCACATTCAGTTTCGTATCCGTTGGAGTGATTTTACCTCCGTGTCTTGCCGATAAGATAATTCAGAATGATTCTAGTGATAATAGCTCTGTGATATAGTGATATATAAGAGTGTAATAGTATATAATAGTGATATAGCTCTAAAAAATTATGGTAAGTGAATATAACTCTTAGTTTCTCCTATTTGCACATAAGCCTGATGAGTTTCTTAGTTTCGTGGATCAGCACATAACTCAGTTCCATACACGGTGACGAACCCAAACGCAGTTATAAAAATGGCCCTGTGTGATCACAAGTGAGGGTTAGGTGACTGACTAGGAACACTAGCTTTGAAGTTTTCTTGGAAATATTTAGAGGTTATAGTGTTCCTACAGTACCAACTTAAATAAGGATGTTGAAATGCATATTGGACTTCTGTCAAAAATATTGATAAGTAATTCTAAGAACAAGTAAAATATCTCACTTTTGGGAAAATGTTTACTCAAATCAGAGAGCATATCAAATGAACTCTTAACCATCAGTGTTATTTTGAAAATAACGCAATCTCACAGTTTCGCTTCAAAATTGATTCCTAACATTTTTTTACAAAGAAAATTGTAACATTGAATGCTGAGTAGGTGTGTACATGTCGCAAAGAATCTTTCTTAATAAAAATATCAAAGAAACTGGCAACAACAGCAACAATAAAGATTTCGTTGAACCCAGGGAATAGAACATACTTATCAGAATGCAATTTTTAACATATCACAAAAACATCAATTACCTATAAAAAAAAAGTCTAGCACATCAGAACCGCTAGAAAACTAATTTTCGAAGAAATTGTCTTTGAATGACAATGTGAAAAGACGTTATTCACTTTTTAGTAGAATCATATCAACCATTCTTTATCCAAAGCAACAAAAGTCAACTATAACACAAATAATGAAAATGTTCAGTGCTGGCAACACTTTCCCAAAGAAGCAGCCATAAGTTAAAAAGCTCATACTTAAATAAACTTATCCTTTGAATTTCGTTCTCATCGGAGGATTTCATCGAAACTTTCAGCGGTTAAACGTTGTTTGAGGCTGCTATCCGGAAAATGTTCAAAACTCGAAAAATTTAAAAATTGGTTTCTTAATTTTTTTTGCAAATGCTTTGCATATGAGCATGCAATTTGAAGCATCTTTTGGTGCAATATTTACGAAAATGGCTTAAGCTGGTTACCCTGTGTCAGCAGCAAAGCAAAATATATACCAAATCTGCTTCACGTTAAGTTCCAAACCAACCAGTAAATTTCGTTTCGATTGAAGTTATACGGGTGAAAAGAATTTTAGGTTTACCACCCTAAAAACTTTTCAAATTTTCAAAGCGGTAATATTTGTTGTTAATTTTCATTGCAGGATCATTCTCATTTGCAAATCCAATGACTTAATCGCTCAGTAAAGAAATTCCAAAAAATTACAAAAAGAATCATAGCTGGCAGCCCTTTCATGACTTTTGAACGAAATTCGTACGACATTTGGTTCACATCAAATTGGAATTGTTTTTGCGGGATGATTGAAATTGAAAAATTTTTTATTTATCTTGAAAATTTTTATTTGACAAAGTGGTTTCGAAAGCAAACAATTCCAATTTGATTCTGCTTTCGGAGGCTTATTCCGCAAAACGATCGAGTTTCCCGTATCAATTATTCTCTGCTTTGATAAGCTTTAGAGACGATATACGTTGTCTATGCGATTATAGACAAGAAGGGAACCGTGATCACAAATCAATAACCTTCACATCAAAGTTTATTTACTGCATGAACTTCGTTTTGATTTCACGACTGAACCGGAAGTTATAGGGAAAAAAGCTTTATTTTGCTGAGCAAATTTGCAAGAACTATGAGACAAAAATCACCATAGCCGGCAACTCTATTTCAATTTTTCAGCCAAATTTTCATCAAATGTTACCTTAAGTAAGGTAAAAATATTGTATGAATTTTGTTTAAATGTGATGGCTGAATCGGAAGTTATAGACCCAAAAACTGTTTTTTTTCTCAGTGATTTTTCAAGATGGTACCACTGCCACAGGATTGCACGCATTTCGAAATCACTTCTATCAGACTATATAGATATATACATATATATATATATATATATATATATATATATATATATATATATATATATATATATATATATATATATATCTATATATATATATATATATATATATATATATATATATATCTATATATATATATATATGTATATATATATATATATATATATATATATATATATATATATATATCTATATATATATATATGTATGTGTATATATATATATATATATATATATATATATATATATATATATATATATATATATATATATATATATATATATTTATAGAAATATGAATTTTCGGCGAAACGAGTCTAATACTAATTTTCTTCGAAAATTAGTAAAAACTGTAATATGAATAGGTAAGTTAAATCTATTATTTACCCTCAAAATTTTATATTACCTTAAAATCAATTATTTTTAAATTTACTATGAGTTATTGGGGTCAAAATATTTTGCAGTAAACCATATTCATCAATAGTTTTATTATTATTTTTAAATGATACGCTGCAAGTTAATTATTATAGTTTTAATTCCATTTTCTGGTTTAAAAAATGTTGGTTTAATTTCAACTTTGCAAAGTTAACTATGTGAAAACATCCACATTGGCAATGAAGGAATCATTGAAAATTATGAGCTGTATCGGCAAACATTTTCTCTTGTCTTCTATTCACAGTTGATTTTCACCCAGTCTAACTGATGTTATGCTTGGGAAAGGGATAACGGGAGGCAAGGACAGTGTGAAAGTATGTTTTGCTTTTGCCCTATAGATAGCATTTTAGGTATGGTAATGGAATTATCAATATCAAGCAACCCTTCTTCCTGGAAATGTTCGATAAAGATCTGAAAGCATCAGAGTTGAGAAAATAATGAAGAGCTCATCAACAAATACGAGTTCTTGGTAATGCCTCTAGATGTAATTATGGTCGGTCATATTCATTTATTTTCAAATTGATAATTCTCTTTTCGAGAACATTCGGTGCCCGAAACTCAAAAGCAAATTGTTTTGAAAATGCTTGATAAAATTTATTCAATGCAAATTTAGAAGATAGATCCTTACTAAGGTGTATTGATATTTTTTACACAATACTTTTAGTACTTTGAACGTATTCTGTCCACTGAGTTTTTGGCTACACAGCTCTGACATTTAAAAGTGGAAACATAAAATTATAATGTAATCATTTTAACCATCACTGAATCAATCGCGTATGCTGGTAAAAATGAAAGACATCAGGCAATTGTGTAAAAGCATTCAAATTTCAATACTAAATAAAATATTAGGAATATATTTTATTTAAAAAAATTCAGTGACTATTTCTCAGGAACGCGCCATCCTATTCAGCTGAAACTTTCAGGATACATTGGTGTATATGCAGAATAGGTCCAGGTCTCACTAAATGTCAATTATTTTGAACCCTTTGGCGCCGGCGGCCATTTTAGTGATATTTTTAATATACCTATTATTCCGTACACAAAAAATTTTTGCAAAAATTAAGTTGACGGAAAAAATTTCGAACGCGTTCTAAATGCGAATCGGATAATGTTTTAGAATTTTTTAACCCCATGTGTGCGCTAGGTGCCTAAAAAGAAACCGGAAAAACTTGAAAGTTTTTAAATTACGATAACTTTTGACAGACCTATTCAATCATTACGAAATTTTCAGGACATAGTGGTATTATTTAGTTGTAAGTTTGTGTAGCTTTTAATGAGCGTGTTGGCAACCTTGTAGCTAGAGCAGGCACTGAAAGTGAAAACCTCCAAATCATCGTCTCTCTTGAGAAAATGCCGGTTCTTCAAAAAAAAACACTCATATGAAAATATTATGCTTTGTTTAAATAGCCAAAGTAAAAAATTTGATATGGTACAACGGGCACGCCTGGTAACCCTTGCCCAATTTACCTATATTTTTAGCATCAAAAACTTCTGTTCACGGAAACTCACGATCCGATAAGCAGAATTAATTGAAATTTACAGAATGTATTGGTCTTAAATAGGACCAAGTCTGATAGAAGTGATTTTGAAATGCGGGCGATTCTGCGCCAGTGGTGCCATCTTGAAAAATCACCAAAAAAGACAACTGCTTTTAGCCCTATAAATTCTGATTCAATCGTTCGATTTTGACAAAATTCACACAGTAGCTGAGTTTTTATTTTGAACCACGTTTGGTAGAAATTTAGTTGAAAAATTCGATTGGAGCTGCCAGCCATGATAATTTTTGTGCCTTAAATTTTGAAAATTCGTTAGGCAAAGTAAAGCTCTCTGCCCTTTAGCTTCCAGTACAGTCATGGTATCATAACGAAATTTATATGGCAAATTAATCTTATTGTAGGCAATATTCAGTAGTCCAATACAATGATAGGGTTGCCAGTTATGTTTGTTTTTGTATGTTTTTGGCATACTTTTAGCAAGCGGTTTTAGCATAGAGTTTTCAAATCGTAGTGATCTTATAGTGAAATTAAACACCAAATATTAAGATATTGAAAGAAATAAATATTGAAAACTTTTGCAAATGGTAACGCTAAATTTCTTTGCATTCCTATAACTTCCAATGCAGTCATCGGATCAATGCGAAATTCGCAGAGCTGGTTGACTTCAACGTAAGGGCTGCTAGCACTAGGCCTTTTTGTTATTTTCGTTCCAATAAATGCTTGCATTAAGTATTTTCATCGCAAACATTTGCAATGAAAATAAGTAAACAATGTTTAAAGTTTCTAAGATCTGCACATATTTCGGATGACAACCCCAAACATCTTTCTATCGCTGAAATTAAAATAAGCTTAGATTCTATTATGACTTATGGTGTATTAGTTTTAAGTAGGAAAAAGAAAATAGTGGTAGAATTCACACTCAAAATCTGCACAAATCCTCTACTGTTCTTCGAACATGAGTGTTTCTAGCGGTTCTGATGCGCTAGGGTTTTTTCCCGATTTTAATGAGTGGAAAATTTACGTAGTGATAAATACTAAAATTCCATACCAGTAAATAAGTATCCTTACCGGAATACTATCAACTTCTCTGCGCCCAGTACTCCACGCTTACTATATGTAATGATTCCTTTTGCTTCGTTGTGTCTCTCTCTCACTTTGCATCAATCCTCTAGAAGTCGAATCATTGTCATAGCGTAAATATGAACGATGTTTGTCTGATGGAAGAGATTCGCAGAGAGTGAAGGATTTACCATCAGCTGGCACCCAAGAAGAGCCAAAACCAAAATTAGTTCACTTTATCATATGCAAAAGTGAGAAAAGCGTGTGTTGGAGTGCGTATAATCCCATCAAGAAACAGTATGTGCAGTGAACATTCGCTGGCAACAAACGAAATTCTCTGTAGTGCAGCGTTGCCAGATTTGGCGATTTATCGCCACTTTGGCTACTTGAATCAGTCATTTGGCGTTGATATTTACGCCCTGGCGATTGGCTACATTTTTGGCTACTTCAATGGTGAAAACGATATTTTTCGTTACAAGCTACTATATTGCATAAAATTTATACAGATAACTCGAAAATTTAAACATTGCCGCCACCTTTTATGGCTGAATAAGTTTACATTTTCAGTTTATTTTCATGATTTTAAACTAGCCCTAGAATGTCAATATTATTGTACAATTTTAAGAATTTGATTTTTTTCGTTGTTCACAAATTAGAAGTAATAGAGCCGCTATCATCAGCATGCCTTTTGATGAAAAGTCCGCAAGGAAACTTTTATTGGAAGTGATTCGAGTTTACCTTAGTAAGTTCCGTATTGGAGTTTACCGTAGTAGTTTGGCGTACTGCATTGTGCCGTGCCACACTTATTAACATTGCCGATGAATAATGCTGCAGTAAAAGTGCCGGCAAGTGCCTTTTAATTGTAAGAATTTTGAAACTTATTTTGCACTTGTAACACTGTTTTTAACGGGGGAAATGTTGAATATGTTAAATAATGTTGTTCCAAAATATTTTTTATTTTAATGAAAAGTCGTTTTACTACAAATTTTTGAATTTAAAATAAGCAATAAAATCTTTGTTTACGAGAAAAAGATGAAAATATTAGCAATCAATGCATACTTTCGAAACCACTTTGTCAAATAAAATTTTCAATGTAAATAAATTTTTTTTTTTCAATTTTAATCATCCCGTAAAAACAATTCTAATTTGATTAGTTTTGTTTGTTAATGTTATTGGTGAAATGTTTGTATATTTTTAAATTTTGTTTAAAGCTGTAAGGTTTAGAATTCCAGGTACTGTTATTTATGTCAAGCGATTGATACTCTAATGGTTTACGGTCAAAATTGTTTGAATATTCTTCGTTTCGCTCATTTTGGCGATATTGGCTATGTCGGCTTCTTCATTTGACGATTTTGCATATTAAATATCTGGCAACGCTGCTGTAGTGGATTGCATAAAAGTGTCCGACATATTCCTTTTACTTGCAAAATGGTATTGAAAGTAGTATTCCGCGTTAACTGTCTTATCAGTTACCATTTTTATACTCACAATATGTTTTCAGAAAATCAATATTGCATAAATTGCCATTCGTTAAAATAGTCTCTTTGCAAAGCACATCTACTGGGAATGAGAAACGTATCATGATTTGTTAGATATAAAATATCTTTAACCCTTTGGCGGCGGCGGGCAGTTTAGTGCATTTTCAGGTAACTATGCAGAGTACATTTTTGCTAAAAACGAATATTGGAAATGAAAACTTATTCTGTTGTATGCTTGTTCATGATAAAAAATTTGAAATTTTTAGCCTAGTGTAGGTGCTGAGTGCCTAAGAGTAGGCATTGATTTTTTTGTCAAATTTCAATTTGTCATAATTTCGGATGAAAACAGTGGACCATCGTGAAATTCGCAGAGCGTGTTAATGTTATCTAAAGCGATGCACACAGACGTTCAATACTGCGCGAAAAACCCTCTAGCTACGGCAGGCTCCTGCAAAAAAAAAATCCTTCAAATCACAACCCAAGTGACCTTAGGGGAAGGTGACCCCGAACAGAAAACCAAATATGGACGAAGACAAAGGAGATAAAGTTACGGTACAGGGAGTCGGATACCCAGTACTGGCGGCCGTCAGTGGTGAGCGAGCAGGCCCTGGGTCGTCGTTATCCAACGATTGCAATGCTATGGAGGTTGACCACTTGGCCATCGTAGCAGATCCAATTACAAGTGGTCCTACAATAAACGCAGAGGTGGTGGAATCGGTGGCGGACCCTTTTAGGAGGAGCTCCAAGCTACAACGATTCCCACTTTGAAAAACAACGCTTGAGGAAGCTAGCACCTCCGCTGACCGCCATTCAAGTCGCGCGAAGCTAATGCGCTCGGGTGCCAGAGTACTCGCAGACTCGGACTTGGAGAGCATGGTTTCGATGGAAGCGGTGGAGGAACTCTTCAAATCGCCTGAGCGAGGTGAAGGTGATGGTCCCCAGAAGAGGAACGGGCTCAAGCCGAGCAAAGAGGGCAAGAAAGTGCTGGCGAATTACAAAGCAGCGTTGCGCATTGTCGACAGGCTCGGCGACAGTCCTTCCCTCTCTGCGGAGGAGAAGGATCGGTTGTGCAGCGCTCGGACGACGGTGGCAAAAGACCGCGAGTTCTTCGCTGGCAAAGAAAGGCTGGCTCTTAAGGACTCTGTTTTCCACAACAAGGTGGAGCAGAGCTTCTCAAAGAAGCTGGCAGATAAAAGGTAGAGGTCGGCTGAGGAGGAAAAACCGGGGTTCAAGAGGCCTAAAAACGAGACCAGTCGGCAAGGGGTCCAACAACCCTCTACCTCAAAGCCGAAGAAGGTCATAAAGGCCAGTGATGTGGCTAAACAGCACCTCATCGTGGCTTTGATAGATCGAAGCAGCCCGTTGGGTCAATTGTCGCTTGCGAAGTGGAAGATTGTAGAGTCACGCCTGCTCAACGCGATGATTGACCGAATGGAGAAGCACCCTGATCTGGCTATACCTTCGTTGGACGAGGCGGGCTGGTTCAAGGGTGTGAAGTTCATCAAATGCAACGATGAGCTCTCGCTGCGCTGGTGTACGGCTCTAGTCCCGGACTTACCGGGGCTATTGGAAGAAGCTCAGCTGGCGATTGTTGACAGAGGGAGCATTCCGACAATACCTAGAGCGAAGGTAACAATAGCGCGGGTAGTGGAACCAGATGTGGCTCTGAAGCTGCTACAAAGGCAAAACTCGGACATTCCAACACAGGATTGAAAAATCTTGAATGTTATGAAACCGGCTGTCCCGGACGAAGGGCAGGTGTACATCCTCCAAATAAACAAGGAGGCTGACGACCTGCTTTACCCGCGCTTTGGTAAGATGGCTTTGGGTGTAGGTAGTGTCTAACTGCGCCTGAGAAAACGCCACCCGAAGGATGGAAATAAGAACACCCTGGAGGCTGGCGAGATTGAGAGGGATCTGGGCACCGTTGACCTGCAAAGTACAACAGCCGATCCCCAGAAAGAAGAGGTGCCGGTCAAGGAGGATGCCGCGGCCAGCACTCAAACTGCTGTAGATCAATCTGCACCGCAGTAAGTTGGCCGCGGCCGAACTACTGCAGACACTCGACGAAGGTAAGTTTGATGTGGCGCTGGTTTAGGAACCTTGGATCTCTGCGGGGGGTTGGGTTGCGGGACTGGCGTCACAGAACTTCAATCTTTTCTTCGCTTCTGCAGTAGCAACAACAAGAACGGCTATGCTGGTGAGGAAGAATATTCACGCTTATCTTCTGTCTTATTTCAGCACAGACGATTTGACGGTGGTGGCATGTTAGAGGGACGAAGAGGAGCAGGTGCTCCTAGCATCCGCCTACATGGCACACGATCGACCCGCTCCGCCGGATGAGGTCAGGAAAGTTACCGCAGAGGCGCTCCGAAAGAAACAGTGGCTGCTCGTGGGAGCGGATGCCAACGCGCATCACACGGTCTGGGGCAGCAGCGATATTAACGATAGTCTTTACTCAATTTTATTATTAATTATAATCTATTCGTGGCAAATCGAGGAAACACCCCCACTTATAGGGGATTTCGAAGTGTCAACTTCTCAGACATAACTCTTCACAATGATCCAAATGAACAGCTAATAGAGCATTGGAGGGTTCTTGAAAGTCAATCATTCTCTGACCACTGTTACATTAGTTACAGTTTAAATTTCAATCTAATTCGCACTTCTCGATCGTTTCGCAATCCCAGGAAAACAAACTGGGAAAACTTAAAACGGGAAGTGACCAACGGCTTAGGCCCTCCTCCCAGGATAAGCTCTGTAGCTGGCCTGGAATCTGCGGTCAACACTCTTACTGGTAAGCTGGTAAAAGCTTTTAAACGATGCTGTCCCAAAGTCTGTCCGAAGCGCAAACCTAAGCCACCCTGGTGGAATAGAGACCTGGGTTGTCGCAGAAGAAAGACAGCCACGAGAACTTTTTAAGTTAGCCAAAGTAGCTGACTGTAGGGAATCTTGGGACGAATACAAGGACGTACTTAGGATCTACAAAACGGAAATCAGGAAAGCCAAATGGAGCTCCTGGAAAGAGCTGTGTGGCAGGATTGAATCCACCTCGGAGACGGCAAGACTTAAAAATTTGCTGGCTAAACGCCCTGTCACGCCTAGCCTGTTATGCAGGTCTGATGGGGAGTGGACGAGCAGCAGCTCGGAAACGCTGAAGATCCTCGTAAATACTCACTTTCCGGGCTGTTTGAATGGCTCCACCCCTTTAACTTGTGTGCAGGTGTCTGATCTGCATGACATCGAAGGCATTGGCGAAGTTGTCACCAGGCAGAGGCTTGTCTGGGCAATTGACACCTTCAAGCCCTTTAAGTCTCCAGGTCCGGATGGAATTCTGCCGGTCATGCTTCAAAAAACAGGTATGCTTGCTGTTTCCTGGCTAACACAAATTTACAAAGGTTGCCTAGTGCCATATACCTGCAGCCTGGAGGGCTGCTAAGGTTGTATTTATACCCAAGGCAGGTAAAGTCAACCATGCGTATCCGAAGGACTACAGACCAATTAGCCTGACTTCCTTCCTCCTTAAAGTTTTCGAAAGATTTCTTGATCTTCATATCAAACAAAAACTTGGTACTCAAACTCTATGGAAAGTCCAAAATGCGTATATGAAAGGAAAATCTGTTGAAATGGCTCTCCATAGGGTAGTCCTCAAAATTGAAAGGGCACTCCATTACAAAGAACACGCCTTGGGAGCCTTTCTAGATATTGAAGATGCCTTCAATAATGTGCACACAACAGCTATTATGGAGAGCCTCCACGCACACAACACTCACCCCGCTATTCGTAGCTTCATAGGCAACATGCTTAAGCACAGGTTCATATCAGCGGAGTGGTCGGGTGCGCAAATTACAAGAAAAGTCTGCAGAGGCAATCCGCAGGGAGGCTTTCTATCTCCTCTCTTATGGAACCTTGTAACAAACTCAATTCTGGAAAAGTTGGAAAGCAAGAGACTCACGGTTGTGGCCTACGCTGACGACATTGCAATTTTAGTCTCGGGTAGGTTTCCACATACCCTTGGTCAGCTCATCGAGTACTCTCTAAGGCTGGTTGAGGAGTGGGCGAATACCGTGGGTCTTGGCATTAACCCCAATAAAACGGATGTTGTGCTCTTCACTAGGAAGTATAAAACCCCGGATTTAGACCATATCATGCTGGCCGGCTCCAAGTTAGGTCTCAAGTTACAAACTAAGTACTTGGGTCTTATTCTGGACAGCAAGCTCACATGGAGGGCGAATTTAGAGGAAAGAGTTAAGCGGGCAAGCAACGCGATTTATGCCAGCAAGAGAGTGCTGGGTAAAACGTGGGGTCTAAGCCCTGCTTTAACGCACTGGATCTACTTGTCGATAGCTAGGCCGATCCTTGTTTACGGATGCTTGGTCTGGTGGCCAGCAGTGAATAAAAGCACCTTTGCTAGCATGGCGGATAGAGTTCAGCGGTTGGCGGCCCTCTGCTTTAGCCACTAGCCTTAACCTCGACTTCTTCGTCTGCTCTGAACGTCCTGCTTCATCTCCCCCCTCTTGATCTCTTTATAAGAGGCTTTTCCGCAAAAGCTGCTGTCAGGCTTAGGGAATCAGGATCCTTTGGCCACAGCAGTTTTGAACGGGGTTACGCAGGAAGCACTGACTACCTGGTTCCCACTCTGTGCTTTGAGCTGGGATATCGAGCGACTGTGAGAGATGGACGGGAATGGAATCGACAAATGTGTCCTGCAGCTCTCATGGCCGGAAGACAGCTGCAGGAGTGGGTGCTGCAGTATATTTTGCAGATGCAGCTATGGAAGCAGCTTTCAGGCTTCCGAATCACAGTAGTATTTTCCAGGCGGAGGTGTTTGCGATACGTAAAGCCGCAGATCTGATACATGCCAAGGATACTACTAGTGAAGTATTAAACATCTTTACGGACAGTCAAGCGGCGGTAAAAGCACTGATGTCTCACATATACAAGTCGAAGTGTGTATTCGATTGCATTCAGGCCCTGAACAGACTGGGTAACAGCAGAAGAGTCAGAATCTTTTGGGTTCCCGGTCATAAGGCTATTGATGGAAATGAGAAGGCGGATGCGTTAGCCAAGTATGGGGTAGTCTTCCCCTTTTGAAAGTGGTTAGCATTCTTACTCCTATCCAGACGATTAACTATTCAATCGACTCCAAAATGATGTAGGGTGGGACGCGCAGATGGGGTGCAACTCAGACCTGCAGGGTAACCAAAATCATGTGTGGGTCATACAATCTCGCATCGGCCAAGTACCTCCTCGAGTTAGCGCGGATTGACTGCAAACAACTCGTTGGTATCATTACTGGTCATTGTCTTGTAGCAGCACATGCTATGAAAATGGGACTCCTAACGAGCGACACCTGTAGAAGGTGTCAAGAGCCGGGGACCTCAGAAACTATCCAGCATCTCCTGTGTCACCTCCCGGCACTGGGGAAAACCAGACTGCAATACTTTGGTGAGCCCTGGCTGGTGGATCTCTCGCACGTGGCAGAGCAAAAGCTGAAAGACATTCTTCAGTTCGTGAAAAAGTCCGGGGCCTTTGATGGCCGCTGGGACTGAATTCCCTTCTCGAGGTCTATTTATCTGGTATCACTAGGGACCGGTAGGTCTATGTGTGGCCATGTGCTAGCCAGTACAACCTAACCTATCAACCTTCCTGAAAACTTTTTGATTTTTGAAAAAATTCCAACTATCGAAAAATTTTGATTTTCATCCACCACGTCAAATTGAAATTTTCCAACTTCCACGTTGCAGAAAAATGGCAACCCATCATCAAATTCCCTCTTTTTTCAGCACTCAAAACTTCTGTTCACGAGAACTCACGACTGGATAACGCGATCGGTATGAAATTTACAAGCCATGTCGGTATTACCTAGGACCAAGTCTGATTGACAGTATTTTGAAATACAGGAAACACTGTGGCAGTGGTGCCATCTTGAAAAATCACTTAAAAAAAACTGGTTTTTGGCCTATAGCTTCCGATTTAGCCAACAAGTTTTCACAAAATTCACATAGAAGCTGAACCTTACTCTAAGACAGATTTGATGAAGTTTGGTTGAAAAATTAGCATAGGGCTGCCAGCTGTGGCAGTTTTTGTCTTCTTAGCATTGTTCATTTGCACAGGATAATAAAGGTTTTTTTTCCTATAACTTCCGATGCAGTAACGAAATCAAAACGAAATTCATGTGATAAGTAGATCTTGCTGTATTTTTAATTCTGTTGGAATTTCGTTGAAAAATCATGAAAGGGCTGCCAGCTATGGTGAATTTCGTAATTTATTTTCATTTCTTTATCGAGCGATGTTGTCGTTAAATTTCCAAATGGGAATGATCCTGCAATGACAATTAACAATAAATATTAACTTTGTAAAATTTGTAAAGTTTTGAGGGTGGTAACCCTAAAATTCTATTTACTCCTATAACTTTCAACGCAGTTATTCACTCGAAACGAAATTCACAGAGTGGGTTTAACTCAACGTGAAGCAGATTTGGTAAATTTTTGGCTATGGTAACACGTGATCGCCAGCACCAACCAATTTCGTAAATATTGCACCAACGGATTCTTCCATTTTGTATTAATAAGTAAAACATTTACAATAAAATAAAGGTTAAATTTTCCGAGTTTTGGAAATTTTTCGGATGGCAGTCCCAGACATAGTTAAGATGCTGAAACTATCGATGATATCCTTGGATGAAAACAAAATTGAAAGGATAGGTTGGCTAAGCACGAGCATGCTGCTGTGTTGGACAAACGTTGCCAGCACCGAAAATTTTTATCATTTGTGTTATAGGAGATGCTGTCAAAAAATGCTATTTGTTATTTTGAGTAAGAAATGGTTGACATTATACTACAAAGAAGTGTATTACGTCTTTACACATTTTTAAGTCTCTCAAAGATAATTTCTTCGAAAATCAGTTTTCTAGCGATTCTGATGCGCTAGACTTTTTTAATGTTACTGTTAGTTTTTTTTAGTTTAATTTTAATTTTGTTAGGCTTAGCATGCAGTGCTTTCATTACTGTCTCTTTTCAAGGCAGCTAGTAACGCTTTGAGAAGACGCAATGATGGTTTCACGTTTAGAAGTAAGATTGTGTTAGCTGCGCTATTGTCTCTTTCCAAAGTTGTTTTAATCAGGCAACTTTGGTGAGACACAATAGATCCCTTATTCTGAGCTAGGTTTCGTTTTAGGGCTTATTATTTTCTTGCAAGTTTATGGGTTGATTTTGCAAGAATTTTCGTTTTCTATCGAACTATTATTGCAACTCGACATAGCTTCGAGATAGAATGATTTCTTTTGCTATTTTATTAAGATAACTTTAGGCATTATTATCTCCTCTTAAGGTTGGAAGTGTATTGACCTTAAGAGTATGTAATGATTAGTTTAAGATGAAAAATTAGATTTATCTTCAGATGTATTGTCTCCTTTCAAAGTTGGGATTAATTTTGTGAGGATACAATGCTTACTTTAAGATAGTTTTGTTAATTAGAATGATTGCCTAATTCTAAAATTTTAGAAGTTCCTTAAATTTGGGAGGATGTAATATTTAAGCTAGTATTTTTTGTCTTTGTTATTTTTTTTACATTATTATGTCATCTCAAAGATCATAAGCTTTGAAATGATGAAATGATTAGCTTTAGATTTAATTGAAGGAGTTATTATCTATTTTAAAAGAAGTAGAAAACTTTGAAACGACATAATGACATTTAGGGTGTATTTCACGTGAAGCGGACAACGATAAAACTTTCGTTCATATTGTGCATAATGGTACTTCTAAAAAATATGGACGTGGATACACAATCATTTTTTTCTATGAGGTTTAGTTGCCGAGCTATGGGCTTCTGAATTATTGACGAAATTGATGAATTTTTGGAAACCGATGCAGACATTCAAAAAACCGTCTACAAAACATTAAACATGCTAAATGGTACAGAAAATTAATTGGTTTTTTTAGTTTTGAAATTAGATTTGAAAAAAAATACCGTTTCGTGTGTAAAACTGGAAGTAAACATTTCAACTCGTTATTGGAACACTTTGGACCAGGTTGATTTCGTTTCTTTTTATAACAAAACAAAGTTTAAAGTATACTTATTTTATCATAAAAGTTTAGAATGTCGCATGGGGCGTGGCACCGCGAGCTTGATTGAAGAGAGAGAGAGAAAGAAAGAGAAAGAGAGAGAGAGAGAGAGAAAGAAAGAGAACGAGAGAGAGAAAAAGGTCAATTAATTTTCTATACTAATAAGTATGTTTAATGTTTTTTAGATGGCTTTTTGAATCCCAGAATCGGCTTCGTCAATAATTCAGAAGCCTATAGCCTGGCAACAAAACTTCATAGAAAAATGATTGTGTATTCACGTTCATATTTTGGCTGTTATATTTGAGAAACTTTATTTCTCTCCCAAGCTTAATTAAGAAAAAGTTATCTTGTTACACGATAATTAATATCGAAACTGCGAAAGTTATTATTAACACCATTTATATTTATAACGATGGTTTCCTAATAAATTTGCAAGTTTTTTTTATTGAAAAACACAATTCCAACCTACAACTGTTAGTTGACAACAATCATGAAAAATTAATTGACAACAACCAAAAACATTTTTTGCTTAACCTACTTGATTTATAAATTTTGATGTGGTGTGCTTCAAGTCAAGTAGTGTGGTGAGTAGTGAATGCGAGAATGATAAGTATATGTGTTTGTGTATCCACAATATCCTCCAGAAGTACCATTATGCACAATATGAATGAAATCCAGAGGCACGACTTTTTTTTCGTTGTCCGCTTCACGCGAAATGCCCCTTAGGTAATGAGTAGTTAGTAGCTAGTTTTTTGTGTTTCGCTTTCGTTTTACGTCATAATTTTTTTCTTTTTTCTCTTAACTTTTGCCCGGCCGGATGAGACCACAGGGTATGAGTCGTCCCCACGACTGTTGCGAAACAGCCCCGCCGCCAGCTTAAGTCTCACATACACAAACGCATAGTCTGACAAGGCAAATCATGGCCGCCGTTTTCATTTACAGCAGCCGCAACACTAGTAGATATTTACAAGGCTCGGCACAATATTGACGTTAACTAAGGAACTAACACACGATGTCTTCCTCGTGCCTCAAATTAATTTACGAGACAAACAACAACAGGAAAGCGTGAGCGATTTCAAGATCAACAAAGCTAGAAAAACGCTAAGATCAACAAAGCGGTGGAAATTCGAAAAATGTCAACTGGTGACAGGACGGCTGCCAAGCGGACGTAGTTATACTTCCAGTAGGCTGGAAAAAAGGGTACGTTCGGAAAACTTACTGACTAAGTGGCGTAAATCCACGGCAGGAAACCAATACAGACGATTGCCCCGATAGTCGATAGAGCAATGTAGCCAAATGCAGGAGTGCATTGTGTTTATAAACAATGGGCCCAGGAAAATCCCGCAGAAGGGGTGAATGCTACCACTGGACGAGGTTTGGTTGTAAGTGGTGAGGCTATTCCGCGGCTCTTCTATGTCTGGCAAAAGTGAGAGACAGCTGTGTTGTTAGTTCCGCAGAATAATCCATTTTCTTTTCAATTTTTTTTGTTCTCGATGCCGACAAGCGAATGAAGATGAAGCGTTGACTCTTATCGAGTAGAAGTGATTGACAAATTGGCACAAGTTGAAATAAGGAAACCTAGGAGCTTCTATAGAAGATCGAG
The DNA here is from genome assembly GCA_963978885.1 of Nemotelus pantherinus. Lineage (NCBI taxonomy): Eukaryota > Metazoa > Arthropoda > Insecta > Diptera > Stratiomyidae > Nemotelus > Nemotelus pantherinus. The sequence continues at coordinate 75,183,975 of OZ022264.1, read as the reverse complement.
CGAAGGTTATTCAGCCGTTGGGTACCCTACGGCATTTGGCCATTAAGCTGAACCTTTTCAGCCCCTAGGAAATGGACAAGTCCAGCTTCTCCGCCATCAACTCCAGTGTCTCCAAAGTCGAAAAAGGTTTTCGACGGATATCTGGAATTAGGTGCAGTTGTGTAAGAGACTGATGCTTCTACCAATCCCGTTCCACTCCGGCGCCACGTTTTATGGCTTCGAAACCTAGTGAAACGAAAGTTTCGGCGCCACAAAGCCATAATAGTCCAATGGATAGGATTCCACCAATAGCCTGTCGCAAGCTCGATCTAAAGAGTTTCAGAGCTTCAGTAGCGGCAACTTTTGTTTGGAGAAAAAAACAAAACCACTGAACTTAAAATTAAGGTGAGCATCGTCAACAAGACAACGCTGTTCCCTAAAAATATTGAAGCACATCCGCGTTTTCTTGAGTTACTGAAAGCATGGTCAATGTCTTGTTTTACCTACACTTCACAGTATGTGAAAAGAGCAACTGTTCTTTTAAAAGGCATTCACACATCGTATAATGAGAACGATGTGCTCATCGAATTGCAGAAGTTGTTGGGAGAACAGCTCTCCCATGTCAGGCGCTTTTGTACCGCCCACTCTCAAAAAGAAGCAAAGAGCTTAGGGACTTTTACCGTCCAGTTCGCTCCAAAAATAGACACTAAAGCACTCCCTAATATTAAATACTTTCTGCACTAGCAGATCCAGTGGAACTGTCTGCAAAAGGGTAACGTTACACAGTGCTTTAACCGTCAACGCTTTGGGCATACTGTCTCCAATTGCGGTCTTGGCACATGTTGTGTCAAATGCATCCAGGTGCACGTCAGGAAGGACTGCGTGGTAACAAAAGGGTCCGATGTAGTATTTTGCGTAAACTGCAAATCAACAGGTCATCCGGCCAGCTATCGAGTATGTCTTGAAGCTAAAAAAGTTGAAGAGGGGCGAATAGCCACCAAATTGGAAAAGACTGCAAAAGCGAACTAGTCCCTGCGGCAAGCTACTTCGCAACTGGTAACAGGGCCCCCAGCACAAAAATAACCACTACCTTGTCCTCTATCAACCGCTCTTAACTATCTCTTGACTCAGTAGCCATGAATGCCAGAATTTGCTTGTCTGCAACCCCTTTGCCTTGGTTTCCCAAATCAAAGAATTTCTCCCTACCTTCAAGAGATTTTCTTGCCAAGCTGAAAAGCGAGATGCTTTCATCTGATTCGCCCATCGCTTAGCTAGCAATGCGTCCATTTAAATTTGCAGCCTTAAATATTGCTACCTTAGTTACCATCTACAAGAGAAACTTCATTCAGGATGACCTGAATCATGATAATCCCGATATTCTTTTTCTATCAGAAACTTAACTCAAGCCTCGTCACCGTGTAGCCATGGATGACTACAAAATCATCTGTGAGGACACTTCTGATGACCCAAGATCCTTAAAACTGGTTACCGCACTATTAGTTAAAGAGTGGATCAAAACCCAAAGACTCTTGAGCCCAGGACTAACGCCAATAGAAATGATCTGCATTAGCTTCCAATTAGGTAGTGAACAAATAGTGTTTGTGGGTACATATGTTCACCATGGTTTCAGCAGTTTTGTGCTGGCTCAGGATCTCAACCGCATTCTAGCGACAGCAACTTCCCTCGGGTTGATCATTCTTGGGGGTGATTTCATTGCTCGATCACAATAATAGGGTGATCGTGTCGACAACCCTTACAACGTTGCCTTAAGGCAATGGCTGACGTAAAATGTTAGCCTTATTAATCCCATCTTAACCCCAGGAACCTGCTTTTCGATGGTCTTGATTCATTATTGATTTCTTTCTTATGTTCCCGACCCTGGTCAGCTCTCTCCCACCTTTCGTCACTTACGAGTGCCAAGTCCACGACGCTGAATCTAACAATCAGCTGATCCAATTGTGCATCCAAAAAGAACGTGGCCTAAACGTTTTAGCTGTATACCCCGCATTATTTATCCCGTACTATAAGATCAACTGGGACCAATTCGCAATGGATGTTGCAAATCAAATTCAAAATCTAGGTTCTGACTGCTTGCAGGAAAAAGATGAGGCTCATGAAATGCTTAACTAAATCACGTCCTCGATTATTGATAGTTTGGTTTAGTAAACTTTGCCTTCCGTGACTTCCCCCACGATATTATTCAGCTCCATAATCGGCGGAAATCTTAAGGACGACGTTTTACCGGAATCTACCACAGATAAATTAGCACGGAAAATAACTCATACAGGTTCACTTCTGCCCTGATTAAAGGCGTTAATATCCTCATCTTGGTGAAGACTAAAGCCCATGTCAACACAAAATTCAACGAAGGTCCAGAAAAAAGAAATATATATTTCAAGAAATCAATAAAATCACTGGCCGTTAAAAAGTAGTTTCAAATAACAAGTAATTTCGCTTCTATGGGCAATTCGCTCCCTGATGATAAAGCGTTTTCAGATGCTATTGCTGGTGCCTTTTCTCTCATCTATGGTGGTGACAGGCATAGCTCTGATCCAAATTTTACCTCAATCGTCAAGAGTGCTGTCTCTAATTTTAAACAATAAAAGCAATCAATTGTTGGCTTTTTCTAGGCTTAGTCCTACAAATCCTTCCACAAACCCTCAATGCCACGGCTCTTTCGTGAAAAAAGAAACACTTCTAACTCTGGTGTTGACTCTATCCTTTAATAAATCATGCGGAGTAGAAAAATATCTAATTTTATCTTAAACAGGCTTGCTATTTACTACTTTGACCACCTCTCCATTCTATTCAATACCTGCTTAAACATAGTCTATTTTCCCACTGCTTCCAAAAGCATCAGGAACCTGTGACGTCCTGAACACGCGTCTGATCTATCTCCTCCTGAAATTGGGAAAGCTACTTGAATGGGTTATTCAGAAACACATCATATGTGGAAGACACATTGGCTTCAAAGCCAAACTCTTCAGTGGACGCGCTAATAGTTCTTAAAAGTGCTGCTGAGGAAAGCATGCAAAACAAACGGGTTTTGGGTGCCTGCTTGATTCATTTGGATTAAATGACTGCTTTTTAAAATTATCAATTTCGGTTTTCCAACATGGTTAATCAAGTTTGTTGATAATTTTCTTAGTGGCAGAAAATCTTTCGTCACATTTGATGAGGCTTTTTCTGACGAATTTCCAATCGAATCAGGTGTACCTCAAGGCTCTATTCTCGGACCAATTTCATCCAACATTTTTATGGCTAATGTCCCAGAAATCTCAACCGACTCTCTCGCAAGTGTTTTCATCAATTTGTACGCAGATGACCTCGTCTTCTGGAACTCACATCATAGCACGCGCGTTGTAACAGTGGTGTTACAAATATACGCAAATCAGCTTGTTGCATATTATGCAAAATGAGGCTTGCAGATAAATGCCAACAAAAGCCAGCTGATATTCTTTCGTTATTAGCAATCAAGCTATTACTCCTTCTTAGTCTGTAAAATACCTAGCATAAACTTTGACCCTCGCTTGAACAGCAATCGCCATATTCAAGCAAGCCGAAGCAAGGCTGCCATAGCCTATCTCCTCAAAGGCTGTATCTTCAGGCCAAACTCCATTATATCTACTAGATCTAAAAGTATTGCGTACAAGCAATTGATGAGAGTGATGCTTACCTACGGTGCCCCAATCTGGTTCGCGACAGCCTCAACTCAACTTGAGAAGCTGGCGAAATTCAAACACCGTATTCTTCAAAATGTTACCTCCCTTTACTTTAGACTCAATAGACTATTATTTATAATATTGTCCTCTATCAAATATCGAAAATCAAGCCACTTACTTCTCATCTGCTTCAGTCAAGCAACAATGCAATTCACCGCGCCTCAGAGCACCTCAACCCTATAATTCAATCACTTCATCCAAGACCTGGATCTAAACGATCATACCTTGACCTAACTCACTCACCACACATGTAGTTCCTTGTGAACATGTTTGTTTTATTCTATTGATCCAAGCATTATTTCTGATTTTCCCACATTCCTCATTCTTACAGAGCTTCACTAGGCGCAAACCGACTTTCCTCTTCTCTCGTTCCGTAACACTTGCATTAACTAAGCAATTAAAGCTCAATATCAATCGAATCTCATATTAATAAATACCCTAAACGGCAGAACTTCCAGCCATAAGCCAAAAGGGTACAGCTCATAATTCCATAATCGCTTTAAGAAATAGTTTAAAGTAATCTAATTTAAAACTTCTCTCCTGCACTATCGCAAAACCTTCCCCCCACAGGACTTTGCATAAGCAGCATAAAATTTGTTTCATGCCTGCACGGCGTTTGTACCATTTCGAGGGAAAATAAAATAAAATAGGACGAACATGTTCGCAATGATTTCCCATTTTCGCGTCGTAGTTAAACTTAGAGCACTTCACAGATTCTCTCCCTGGTTTTTTTTGCAGTGACAACTAAAGTGTCAGTTGTCAGATGATATTTGAGTTTCATGGTCTATTTTGAAGTTAGTTACATACCTAAGCACTTAACATCTATGGAAAAAATTAGCAATTAATAATTGAACCCTCCAAAATTACAGAAATAAATAATCAAGTAATCAAGCAAAAGTAAGTCTCAAAATCATGTTTCGAAAATAGGTACTCGCTTATTTCTTCGCCATTGCAATACTGTTTGCTTTAGTTGTGTGATTAAATAGTAGGTTAGCGCTATGGACGAGTATTTTATTCATTATCGGTATTGCGAAAATTAGTTTAATTGGAGTTACGGAGAGAAGTATCAGTTGCATGTATCCTAGTCGTCATAGTTCGAGTAATGCGGAGACGTTACTGAGTGTTTTGCTCGTCTTGGTTCGGCCAACTGTAGCCTTCAGTCATTCTGCGTGATAGGATCAGCTGATGCATTTTAGATACTTTTTTCCCTCCGATTTTTTCTGACTCTTGCAGAAAAAAAGTCCTGATTTCCTGACTAGCAGGAATCAGCCAACGTTTGCTCGGTTAAATATTTTAAAACACTTTTAACCAGTATTCAATAGACACAAAACACAAACTGCGTCTTAAACAACGGGCTGATATGACGCACAGTTACGACACGATGATTCACGTATGATCAATTCCAGAGAAAGACCGTCCTTCGGAGAAAAGCAATTCACTTTGCAGCTCTCCGGCAACAACCGTCCATTACAAGAGACCATACGAGAATGTGTAGTTGGCTCATTTTGGCTCTGATAGCACATACTACTCTGTGTTTGATGATGCCATGATTTTACCAATTGCGCACCCCGCGAAAAAAGAAAAAAATTAAACCATATCCACCGCGCTCTAGGAATGTAATACCGGCAAACTTAGGTTTATTATATTTTACAGATGGCGAGGCCTATTTGGTGAGCATTTTCGGTCTACGTAGAGAACCAACACTGTACATATATTATTTAAAAACAAATATATACCGTGAATATAAAAACCTGCAAACATTTATATTTTTCTTTAATAAAAAAACCTAAACATTCCACAGTAAGCATCTATACTTAGAATACGGTTGACGCATATTACTGAAATTCAAAATAACCTGTCAATTCTCAACATTGACCAAGCGGATATAATCCTTAAATTGCTCATCATGAGGAAATGGTAAATTTTGAAAGCAATATAAAAGTTGGTGTATTTACACAAGCGTATTTATTCGGACATTTTTTCTAGGAAGCATTAAAAACTTCCGAGAACAGTAATTTTTTTCTCGAACAGTATTTGTTTAGGTTCACGTGAAAACGCATGATACGCTGATTGGATGTAGAATTATATTTGGAACATTGATACTGCTTAAGGAAATAATTCCTGACGATTCGATATAAATAAATGTGCGTGGAAAAAGAGAGCGAAGGAAAAATATAATAAATAAAGTAGGAAAATCGTTCTAATCTGTGAAGTGAGCTTTAACTTTTTTCGGTTTTTGTATGTCTTTCATGGCTTGAATATGGCTTAAAACACTCTGCATGGGTATGCAAAAAATAAAATACAGAATTTTCGCCCTTGACGCAATACGTTAATTTAGTAAATACGAAATGCTTAGTCATGAGCAGATGCGATTAAAGAGCTTCGATTTTTCCATCAAACTGAGGCAGCATTTCTAATACTTTATTCATTATTCAACACGCAACATGTAAGCTCAATCGCAAGGACGATTTGTCGAGGATAGCTCACGCAATATCTTGTCTACTTGATTGCTTTTAGTAAAATGAAAGTCCATGACTTGTTAAGTATATGTATATCTACATATCTGTGTAGTTTGGCTTATGTTCATCTCAGCAGGATATATCCCTTATACATCCTACACATACATATATGCAAATATTCCGCCTTTGTTAAAATAAAATGAGAGATTTTGTGTATTTAGGACGATGATTTATAACTATAAATTTGGCCATCCCTCCTTAATACGAGTAGATCCTGCTGTAAGAAGAACTAAGAGATTTCGTTTTGTTTTGAATAATAGTAGCTACAGGCTAGTTTCCTATTATTCAGAAATGATTTGATTGTTTGATAGTCAGGTTACGAAACTAAATGCTATTAATGCATGTAAGAAAGGAATCTCCAAAACATAATCATTTATTGCGAATTCCAAAGTATCATTCAATCAAAATCAATGATGATGGGGCTGTTAAAAATATCAATAAAAATCGTAATGAATTTCAAGCATGAAGAGAAGAAATGAAGAATATAAGAATTTCATAAACTTTTTGGAAATGTCAATAAAACAATTGGATCAAAAGGCATTCGATGGATTGAATACACTTCAGATATAATGTGTCTATTTGAAGTATAGTCTTTCCAAGGAATGCATATGACAACATATGTAAACTTTTCTCACTTATATACTCTAAAGCCAAGCTCAGAAATTCGGGTAAAATGTCATATTTCACTCAAATTTTACTTTTCGAGGAAAAACTGATATGAATTAATAATATATTGTAAAAGATGGCGCAGTATAATTTCTCCATTATTTTGAATGTCCGATGCATCAAAATGAGAGTTTGAAATTTACCAAAAGTGAAATGGTCATAATCAGTTTTTGTATAAACTTCTTATAAATATAAAAATTCGTTTGAAACTAATTCAAAATATAAAAAAAGTAAAGTTTTTTTCGGTATAAGTTCTAGTCATGAAAAGAAAAAGAAATAAACATAACATAGAAATAAACAATCTGGTAACTGGATCAGAATTTATAGGGTAAAAAGCAGTTTGTTCCTTACTAATTTTTTAAGATGGCAAAACTGATACAGTTTTACCCATGTTTCAAAAGTGGATAAAAGATGAAATTGATCAATTTTATAGTTTTTTTTCCAAAAAGCAATACCAGTTTCAGGAGGGCCGATGATTTGAAGCTTTTTTTGCATTTGCCTGCATACTCCTAAAAGATCATGTGTGGATAGTTTTAGTCGACACCAATATGCAAATGTTTCTGTCAGAAGTTATGGTAAATCGAAATTTGAATAAAATCCATGAGTACTAGAGTTGGGTCGTACTCGGATTTTTACATACTAGGTATTCCGAGTACGAGTACAAAAAAATACATGTTCCAAATACCTGTTCCAAAAATACTAGCTAGTATTTTTTGAAGTATGTACATATATACACACAAGTACATGCGATTTGCAGTGATGTAATGAAACGGTATGATATGCCCTCCCCCACCCACCAGACACAAAGCTCCCAGGCTAGAATGGTGATGGTGCAGTTGACCGTGAAGGGATACGAGCCATTAGTCCGTGCAGCTTGTCCGTAACTATCCAATGGTCGGTCACTTATTTGGCAAGTGTTTCTCCAATCTAGGAGCCATCTAAGGGAAAACAAGCAAATTCAATCAATTTAATTTGATTTTCATTTTAATATATGCACAAAACACCTCCTGTATTCGTTCAAATTACCAGTGTCGAAAAATTAACTATGATAGGACCAACTAATCCTGTTGCCATCTATATGACTTTTCATCGATCGATCCCTGATACCAAACATTTCCTGGCTAATCTAAAACAGTCAATTTTCCACTTCGCCTCACAAACATTTTTTTAAGAAATGATAAAAAAATGCTACGTCTATTAATCATGCACCCACTAGGGGGCCAACCTCTTCGGTAAGTCATATATGGACGTTTTTGCCCAAATTCCCCTATCAAACATTTTTTTGTCCTTAAAATATCACTAATATACTTCCTAACCACTTTCAATCATCGAAAGCGCTGTAAAGGCAGTTTTTGACAAACTATGGCCAAAAAACCCCTTCCTCTCTTACAAAAACTAAATTTTTATAACACAGCAATAGGCCTTGGCCCGTTATGTCCCAAATAAGTCTAACCCAAACTTGGCCGATTTTGTCGGATTTCAGCCACTTTTGCCCTAAAAGCCTAAACCTAAAGTCCCAAAATACTCGCAAGCACGAAAATACCCTATACAAAAATATGCGATACGAAAATACTTGCAAGTTATAAAATACTCGATACTCGTATATACTCGTATAGTTCCAAAATACTTGCAAGTATTTTCGTCTCGCGTACGAGATACTCGTGAGTATGAAAGCACTTGCAAGTATGAAATACAAGTTTATATTAATATTAGGATACTATTACGTCACTGTTTGATTGAAATGAATCAAATGGACGAAATTTATTGGGTAAATTCTTGATTACGTGTATAGTCCACAAAAATACTCGTACCTAGTATTTTTGAATTTCCTACTAGGTACTGGCTGTTCCAAAAAAAATACCTGTGCCATATACCTGTTCCAGTATATAGGCCTCATCTCTAATGAGTACCTTTGGCCACTCCACGCAAACATATCGTTCTAAATATATATATATATATATATATATATATATATATATATATATATATATATATATATATATATATATATATATATATCTATATATATATATATATATATATCTATATATATATATATATATATATATATATATATATATATAAAACTTGTTTTTAATTAAAGAAAAAGAGTATGAGTACCTTTGGCCACTCCACGCAAACATATCGTTCTAAATATATATATCTATATATATATATATATATATATATATATATATATATATATATATATATATATATATATACAGTGGTGCCTCACACAACGAACTTAATTCGTTCCAGGAGCAAGTTCGTTATGCGAAAAGTTCGTTATGTGAAACGCGTTTTCCCATAACAATACATGTTAAAAAAATAATTCGTTCTGTGGCATAAAATATGGTAAGATGACATAAAAAAAAGATAAATTTTTTGTTATTATTTTTATTTAGATACATCTAAAAACATAATGAAAAAAACACACATTTTTTAATTTTAAGAAATAATCGAATCTTGCACATCTTCATCCATTTTCCGCTTTTTGGCCGATGGTGCAGTGAAAAATCTGTCCAAAGTCGTTTGTTTCTCTCTTTTCTTCAACATCTGCCGGAAATAACGGACAAGAGTATCGGAGTACAGGTCGTTGATCCTGTTTGCTTCAGCGGAATCCGGATAGTGGGCATTGGTAAACTCCTGAACTGCTTTCCATTTGACCAGGATGTTATTGATGTCAGCAGTTGGAATTGGTTGATTGTTTGATTGTTGCTCCTCGTTATCAGATGACGCTTCCCTTTGAGCATTGTCCTGTTGTTGGGCCAGAAGTGTTTGGAGCTCTTCAGTTGTCAGCTCTTCTTTGTGTTCCTCAATAAGCTCCTCTACATCCTCTTCCTCTACCTCTAATTCCAACCTTTGGGCCACTGTGATGATGTCCTTCACCACTTCTGTGTCATCAACTACTGCTTCTTCCTGAATCCACGAAGGCACAAGCATCTTCCAAGCAGAAATGAGGGTCCTTTGTGACACTTCTTCCCAGGCCTTCTGTATAAGTCGTATTGCCAAAAGGATATCAAATTTCTCCTTCCAAAACATTCGGATAGTCATATTGTCTCCACCAAACTCGCATTCTTCAAACACCTTATTAAAGAGGGCTCTAGTGTAGAGTTTTTTAAAGTTCGCAATAACTTGCTGATCCATTGGCTGGAGAATGGATGTGGTGTTTGGTGGCAAATACTGCACCTTGATAAAAGGATAATTTTCCTGCAATATTTCTTCTAGGTCTTTTGGGTGAGAAGGGGCATTGTCAAGTATCAGAAGGGCTTTGAGCGGCAGTTCTTTTTCCAACAAGAATTTCTTCACGGCAGGAGCAAAGGTTTCCAGAATCCATTCGTTGAAGATAACTTGGGTCACCCAGGCTTTTTGATTGGACTTCCAATGGACGGGCAATTTGGACTTAATAACGTTATTTTTCTTAAAAATTCTTGGATTTTCAGAGTGATAAACCAATAGAGGTTTGATCTTGAGGTCTCCGCTGGCATTAGACGAAATCATGAGGGTAAGTCTGTCCTTCATGGCTTTGTGTCCTGGCAATTTCTTCTCTTCTTTTGTAATGAAGGTTCTGCTCGGCATTCTTTTCCAGAAAAGACCCGTTTCATCGGCATTGAACACTTGTTGTGGGCAGTATCCTTCATCCATAATAAATTTTTGAAAATTAATAGAGAACTTTTCTGCTTCTTTTTTATCAGCACTGCCAGCCTCACCATGCATATTAACGCTGTGGATTCCATACCTTTTCTTAAATCTAAAAAACCACCCCCTGCTGGCTTTGAAATCTTCTTTATTATCTTGATTGCTGCTACTTCCAGGGATGTTTTTCTTTAGATCTTCATAAATTATCTTGGCCTTGTGACAGATAATATCTTGGGTTGTTACGTCACCTTTCACCTGCCTGTCCTTGATCCAAATCGCTAATAGCCTCTCCATTTCCTCGTGGATTGAAGATCTATGTTTTTCATTAAATAGTTTTGATACTCCTTTGGCTGCTTTGGCTGATTTTATTGCATCCTTGTTTGTCAAAATGGTGAAAATGGTGGTCTTGTTGAGGCCAAACTCTTTGACGAGGTCACACTGTTTTACCCCACATTCACTCCTTCTAATTATTTCCTGTTTCATTTCAAGAGAAATCACCTTCCTGCTTTTTTTAGAACCCATCATATAAAAAAAATGTTGAGTTTATCTTAAAAGGACGACTGCCGTGATACGTGTGCGATTTAATTCGTAATGAAGAACGATTGCTGCGATACGTGCGTAAGTTAAGCGTACTGCTCAGTGACTAACGACTGCCTGCGCGGATGCATGCAATAAATCGGCAGTGATCGTGTGAAGTGGGCGACTTCGTTGTAATGATGAACGATTGCTGCGACACGTGCGTAAGTTAAGCGTACTGCTCAGTGACTAACGACTGCCTGCGCGGATGCATGCAATAAATCGGCAGTGATCGTGTGAAGTGGGCGACTTCGTTGTAATGATGAACGATTGCTGCGACACGTGCGTAAGTTAAGCGTACTGCTCAGTGACTAACGACTGCCTGCGCGGATGCATGCAATAAATCGGCAGTGATCGTGTGAAGTGGGCGACTTCGTTGTGTGAAGCGAAGTTCGTTGTATGAATCGTGAAATGAACGAAAAGGAAGTTCGTTGTGTGCAGCGTTCGCTGTGCGAGGCGTTCGTTATGCGAGGCACCACTGTATATATATATAAATATATATATATATATATATATATATATATATATATATATATATATATATATATATTATATATATATATATATATATATATATATATATATATATATATATATATATATATATATATATATATATATATAAATATATATATATTAGGGCGGGCCAAATTTTGTGTCGATTAGACCTGCCCCCTAAGATGATTATATGGACAATTCTAAGCAACTTTGCCGAAGGAACCATAGGTCTATCTCGATTTTCAAGTCTCCCACTTTTCAAAAAAAGATTTTTTCCCTATAACATCATTTTGATTCAAAATTCGTTTTTTTATTCATCGTTATATTATCTTTTTTATGTGTATATGGGGGGTTTTTGGGGTCGAGAAATTCATTTCTGATCTTTATTTTTACCTATAACTACCGCCAGAGGGCGTTTCATGCATATTTTAACTATTTTTCGTCTATTTTCCGAGAAAAATTACAAGTTTTTCGGTAAAATTGATCTTTATTTTATTTTTTTCAACAAAAATTCAACTTAAAAAATAAGAACATGTGTAAAAAATAAAAAAAAAAATGAATTTAGTGGAAGAAAAGCGAAATAACTTATTTTTGAAAGTCTTTTTTGCTTTCAAGTCGGGGGTATTTTGCACGGCTTTCTGATGTAACTGCCATAACACTGTGTCGACTCTTTTCTAAAACACGTTTAGAAACGCTAGCCAGCAATTGAACATGTCTTTCCGTTGCTTGTATGTGTACCGGAATTCTTGGATCAGGCAATGGTGGATCATCGCATTCTAAATATTGTTCCAAATGATCATACGGAATGCTATACGTAAACGGTGGTTCGAATAAGACATCATCTCTATTTAAATCAATCATATTCGTATAATCTGTACAATTGAAGTTTATCAAAGGTTTTTGATAAACTCTAAGATGTGCTGGGTCGTACAGATTTCTTCGGTAGTGTAAAATTTTCTTGATTGCGATTTTTCGTGTCTCTTTTTTATCATCAAATAACATCGCTAACAAAATATTTTCGGAATGTGCGTAATATGAATTGTTTTTAATGACATTATTCACAACTCCGCGTAGATTTGTATCCAAATATTGTGTCCAACGAATGAATTTGTAAAATAATACACTACCGAAGACCACCGAATTATAGTACTTGATGTTGAAGTACATCGGCACATACACTTTCATTATGTATGTTGCCAAAATTTTCAAATTCCTTGATAGATTTTCAGTTGACACATACAACCGCAACAATCTATTCGCCTTGGTGAGCCAACGTGAATGTGCTATTGGTCCTGGTTTATTGTGAGATAAATCCGCAGGAACAACACCATTCGAAATTGCATTGGCCATTTTGTATAAGTACTTTGAATCGGTGGATAATTCAAATGGATCTAAATCAGGTGGCATGTTCTCTAGCACGATTATCTCGAATTCATCTACAAGCTGAAAAAAAAGAAATGAGATGAATTAAATTTTACCATTTAATAATGGAAAAAATCGATGAGAAAAATGACAAATGATACATACCGGAAGATTTTCACAAGTTTCAATTTGTTTGCCCAACGTTCCAGTTGTTGTTCGTGGTCCAGTGGTCGATGATCTTTCCAAAGTGTCAAACAAATGACGAAATGGCAGCTCGTTAAAGTGCAGCATGCACACAAACCAATGCAGCGGTCTATTCAAATGCAATTCAAATCGACGCAAAATCCCATTTCTTACGCCAGTATTTGTTGGCTCACCATCACAGCATATGCCGATTAATGCATCGAGAGCAATTTCTTTTTCGACGAAGAATGCATTAAATGTCATCAATTTGTGTTCAGCATCTTCATTTTCGACTTTTGTGTAGCCTATCAATTGAGAATTTGGTTCCTTCAAAACAACTAGATGTGGTTCTTTCACCATCCTTGCATGCAACTTCTCATCGATTTTTTCCATTGTTAAAGCATCATTTTTTCGGCCGTCGAATGAAAATGCTATCAAATTGGATGCATCATACTGCTTACGAAGCAGTTCTTCTCTGCATTTGGCCTTTTCTCGACGCACTTTATTTTTATCCATGATGATAGGATTGCCATGTGCATCTTTTACGTCAATGTCTTGCATAAGAGATGTTGCGAGTGCTGCTGCTATTCTATCAGACACACCAAATCGATCACACATCGCAGCGAAGTTCGAAGCATCGTATCTGGGAGTATACGGTCCTCGTATCATTGGCGGAATATCTTGTGGATTTGAACTTGGCTGATCTATATCAGTACTTGGTTCATATGCTGAATGGCTCTGTTCAACGCTTGTTGGTATTATTGTTGACGTTGGTGCTGGCTCTTCAACTTCTAGCACGAATTCCGGTATCGTCAATCTTCTGTCATTATTTTGATCTCGCATGAACTCTTTCAAATGATCTGGAATCAATCCACATGAGCATAATTCTGCTTTCAAGTCACATTGACATTTGCCGATGTAAAATAATTCTTTTGTAGATTGCTCGAACGTTCTGAATGAGGCGATATTTGAATGTTTAGTTTCGATTTGATACTTGTCAATCAATGTACCCAATTTTCTAACAACACTTTGTTTGGTTAGAATTTCAACATTAAGTTGACTCCAAATTTCAATCAATTTGTCTGTTACGTGCGGTACGAATGTTTTATACGAAAACATTTTGTTTTGGAGTTTAGCACGTTCGGCCAAGAAAAAAAAACATCTTAAAATATCCTGTTTCGTTGGCAGATCGAGTCCACTCAAATCACAAGATGCACCAAAAACAGCAACATCGTGCGAAGGCAAATGCTTCAAATGACTTTCGGTACTTGTTGATGTTGTTGCGGTTTGAGATGTAGACGGCAATGCATTTGGATCCATTGTATAATTTTACTAAAAAAATTTTAAAAAACTGAAATTAGTATATTTCAAAACATTTGGTTCGAATATATTTTTTCCACCTACAAATTGGTAAATACACAGTGGTAAAAATGGTGTGAATTTTATTTATATTCAAATATCAAATTTTACAAAATTTTAACACATACCTTTTAATTCTTTTTGAATTTCACAATTATTCACTGGCAGGAAATTTATAATTCACTTTCACTGAAATGATGCTCAAACACTAATGAACTGAACACTCATAAATGTCATTGTGTTGTGCTCTTTCACAAAATATGTCGGTAATGATGTTTTACCGATGTTTTTTTTTAAATAAATGCGTTGTTGACTTGAAAGCAACAACACTTTGTCGCTTTTTTTCTCACTAAATTCATTTTTTTTATTTTTTACACATGTTCTTATTTTTTAATTTGAATTTTCATTGAAAAAAATTAAATAAAGATCAATTTTACCGAAAAACTTGTAATTTTTCTCGGAAAATAGACGAAAAATAGTTAAAATATGCATGAAACGCCCTCTGGCGGTAGTCATAGGTAAAAATAAAGATCAGAAATGAATTTCTCGACCCCAAAAACCCCTCATATACACATAAAAAAGATAATATAACGATGAATAAAAAAACGAATTTTGAATCAAAATGATGTTATAGGGAAAAAATCTTTTTTTGAAAAGTGGGAGACTCGAAAATTGAGATAGACCTATGGTTCCTTCGGCAAAGTTGCTTAGAATTGTCCATAGAATCATCCTAGGGGGCAGGTCTAATCGAATTTTTCGGCTCCATACAAATTGGCCCGCCCTAATATATATATATATATATACATATATATATATATATATATATATATATATATATATATATATATATATATATATATAAAACTTAATTTTAATTAAAGAAAAAGAAAAATATTCAGTGGTTTGTCACCACTAGACTAATCACAAAATTTTCACCAGCAACTTTAAATCAATTAAAAACTTTGGGTGTTTGTTGTGATCAATCTGATCTATTTCATGTTTTGATTGGTCTTATATAGTAAATTATTCACCTATATATCGATTACATTAACTCTTTTTCTGTAGAACCAAAAATACATACTTAGCAGATTTACATTAGCATGTGCACATCCATACAGGCTTTTACATTTTTACTAATGTTCGAAGAACATTAGTATTAAAATCGATTCGGCCAAAAATTCATTTTTCCATATATATATATATATATATATATATATATATATATATATATATATATATATATATATATATATATATATATATATATATATATATATATATATATATATATATATATATATACATATATATATATATATATATATATATATATATATATATGTATATATATATATATATATATATATATATACATATATATATATATATATATATATATATATATATATATATATATATATATATATATATATATATATATATATCATCATCAAAAAATTTCAGTGAGATAATCTCAGGAACGCGCCATCCGATTGAGCTGAAACTTTCAGGATACATTGGTGTATATGCAGAATAGGTTTCACTAAATGTCAATTATTGTTAACCCTTTGGCGCCGGCGGCGATTTCAGTGATATTTTTAATATACCTATTATTCCGTACACAAATAATTTTCGCAAAAATAAAGTCGACGAAATAAATTTCGAACGTGTTTTACATGTGAATCGGATAATGTTTTGGAATTTTTTAACCCCATGTGTGCGCTGAGTGCCTAAAAAGAGAACGGGAAAATTTGAAAATTTTTAAATTGCGATAACTTTTGAAAGAGCTATTCAATTATTATGAAATTTTCAGGACATATTGGTATTGTTTAGTTGTAGATTTGTGTAGCTTTTAATGAGCGTGCTGGTAACCCTGTAGCTAGGACAGGCACTCAAAGTGAAAACCTTCAAATCATCGTTTCTCTTGAAAAAATGCCGCTTCTTCAAAAAAAAGCCACTCATATGTAAATCTTGTGCTTTGTTTACATAGAAAAAAAATAAACTTTGATATGGTATAACGGGCACGCCTGGTAACCCTTGCCCAATTTACCTATATTTTTAGCATCAAAAACTTCTGTTCACGGAAACTCACGATCCGATAAGCAGAATTAATTGAAATTTACAGAATGTATTGGTCTTAAATAGGACCAGGTCTGATAGAAGTGATTTTGAAATGCGGGCGATTCTGTGCCAGTGGTGCCATCTTGAAAAATCACTAAAAAAGATAACTGCTTTTAGTCCTATAAATTCTGATTCAATCGTTCGATTTTAACGAAATTCATACAGGAGCTGGACATTATTTCAAACCACGTTTGGTAGAAATTTGGTTGAAAAATTCGGTTGGCGCTGCCAGCTATGATAATTTTGGTGTCTTAAATTTGAAAAAATAAAAATATGGAAGTGAAAACATTCAAACCATCGAATATCCTAAAAAAATGTCCGTTTCTTACAATAAAACCAATCTGTATACAAATTTTATGCTTTATCTACACGTTCAAAGTAAAACTTTGGAAATTTAATGTCGGACAAGAACGGTAACCCTTTCCCAGTGAACCTATATTTTTAGCATCAAAAACTTCTGTTCACGGGAACTTACGAACCAATAATCAGATACAATTGAAATTTACAGAATGCATTGGACTTAAGTAGGACCAGGTCTGATAGAAGCGATTTTGAATTGTAGGCAACTCTGTGCCAGTGGTGCCATCTTGAAAAATTACAAAGAAAAAAAACTGCTTTTTGCCCTATGAAATGTGAATAAGTTACCAGATTTTCATGAAATTGACACAGTAGCTGAACCTTACTCTATAATCTTTTTCTTGATAGAAATTTGCTTGAAAAATTCGATTGGTGCTGCCAGCTATGGTAATTTTTGTGTCTTTGGTTTTGAAAATTCGCTCAGGAAAATAAAACTTTTTGCCCTACCTGTATAACTTCCAGTGCAGTCATGAAATCAATACGAATTTCATACAATTCATGGAACCTACTATAAACATTATTCAGGCCAAAGTTGATTGAAAAGCCACGATAGGGTTGCCAGCTATTGTTGGTTTTGTGTTTGTTTGCAATATCTTTATTCAGCGGTTTTATCGTAGAATTTTCAATTAGTAATGATATTGTAGTGACAATAAACAGCAAATATTAAGCTTTCGATTATTTGAAAAAACTCGCTGCAGGTAACCCTAAATTTCTTTATGCTCCTATAACTTCGAATGTAATATAACAACGTGAAGCAGATGTGATATATTTTTAGCTTTGATACTGGCGAAAGGTTGCCAGCACGAGTCGGTTGTGCTACTTTTGTATCAATAAATGCTTACAGTTAGTATTCATACCGGAAACATTTACAATGAAAATAAATAACCAATGTTTCAATTCCCAAAGTTCTGCAAATTTTTCGGATCGCAGCCCCAAACACCAACTTCAGTTACAGTGCTGCAAGCACTGAGCATGTTCTTCTTTGATGTTACATGAGATGCTGCTTTCAAAATTTTGTGAAATAAGCAACTGATAACGAATATAATTAACCCGTGTTTTGCTCTCATAAACGTTGAAATTCATGCCAGTGGTAATATCTGAAACCTTCTACCAGATGAGGTATAATGCATTCTTGAGAACAAAGTAAAACGTGGCATTTGAAACAGTTTGACCGTAATAAGCAGCTCATGTTGTGGAATATACACTCAAAACCTGAACGATTGTTCTACTGTTCTTCGAACATTAGTGTTTCTAGCGGTTCAGGTGCGCTAGAGTTTTTATCATTTTAGTCAGCTAAGCGTTATTTACAATGAATAATATTGTATCGAATATGCAGTTAATACTTGAAGTGCAATATTTGCGAATGATATATGCAATCGATGAACAATTAAACACCTACTTTAATTGTGACTATGTTGAGTATGCACACGAACAAAGTAATTGATTAAATGTTGACGCATAATTCTGAACAATTGTAGTTTTTTTATGATTTAAATATTATTCTATTCATAAAGGTTATTGATTTGTGATCATGGTTCCCTTCCTGTCTATAAATCAGCATAGATAACGTATATCATCTATAAAGATTATCAAAGCAGAGATGTAGTACTAATATATATACAATTCCCTTCCCAATACATGTAAATAAATGTCTTGGACCAAATTGATACGGGAAACTCGATCGTTTATCGGAATAAGCCTCCGAAAGCAGAATCAAAGTGGAATTAAAGTGGGATTAAAATTGAAAAATTATTAGTGAAACATTTTTTTAACTAAGTAGTTTCGAAAGTATGCGCTGATTCTCATCAGACACCAGCTCAAAGTGCATTCTTGACTGATGTGATGACTTGCAGTTGGAGATCATTAATTTTTATTTACGCTAGTTGTGACAAATTTTAACATCTCCGACTTATATCCATCGATATATATTACTTGTAAAGGTTATTGAATTGTGATCATGGTTCCCTTCTTGTCTATGCACTGTAAGCTGGTGTCTGATGAGAATCAGTGCATACTTTCGTAACAATTTAGTCATAAAAATTTTCCAACAAATTTTTTTCAATTTTAATCATCCCGCAAAAACAATTCCATTTTGATTCTGCTTTCGGAGGCTTATTCTGATAAACGATCGAGTTTCCCGTATCAATTATTCTTTGCTTTGATAAGCTTTAGAGGTTATATACGTTGTCTATGCTGATTTATAGACAAGAACGGAACCACGATCACAAATCAATAACCTTTATGAGTAAATTATTTCGATGGATATAAGTCGAGGATGTTAAAATTTGTCACAACTTACGTAAATAAAAATTAATGATCTCCAACTGCAAGAGGGTTAATCAGTCAAGTATGCACTGTGAGCTGGTGTCTGATGAGAATCAGTGCATACTTTCGAAACCACTTAATCATAAAAATGTTTCAATATCAATTTATTAACTTTAATCATCGCGCAAAAACAATTCCACGTTATTTTATTGTTTGTTTTTTGTATATTTAACTTGATTTGAATTTTCCTTATATTAGATTTGCTATTTTGCTTCTTTGAGTGAGCTAATAATAGGTTACTTAACCCTAAAAACTTTAGGTTCAGTAGAGCCATGGGCTGGTCGACTCCCTATCCCGTCCTTTTTACCTGATTTTGTTTATGTTGGTCCACGTTCTTAATGCGTGACATATCTGTCCGCTTTAACCCAAGTATTTCTTCCTGCACGTTTCCTTCTCCCTGGAAGTCCGCAAATATTTTTCCCATCCTTAAAATCGGAAATTCATCCTGTGTCTCCAATTTTTGTCCCATATCCCTTCTATCTTGCTTCAGTAAGCTTCTTGAAAGAGTTGTTTACAATAGGATTTATCCTCTTATTGAAGCTCTTCTCGCTTCTGAGCAAGATGGTTTCGTCAAGGGTAGGTCAACAGTTTCCAACTTACTTTCGTTCACCAATACTGTTGCCTCCACTATCGACCAGCAAAAGCAAGTCGATCTACTACATACAGACTTTGCCAAGGCTTTTGACTCCGTGAACCACAAAATCCTCCTCTAGAAGCTCGATAGTTTAAATATTTCGGGTCAGCTGCGGTGCTGGTTTTCCTTTCCGTTTCATTCTTGTTCTTCTTCCCTCTATTATCCTACTTGTGGTGTTCCACAAGGGTCAATTCTTGGTCCTCTCCTTTTCCTCCTCTTTATAAATGGTCTTCTTCCCCTCTTCAACTCCCCATGGCTCTTGTACGCTGACGATCTGAAAATGTTCAGGGTGATTGTGTCAGTGGATGACTGCTTCCAGCTGCAGGATTACCTGTCTGCTCTGGGTAGCTGGTGCTCTGCCAATTGTGTTACCCTTAATGTTGCTAAATGTTTCCCGATGTTCTTCACATTTAAACTGTCCCACATCACGTTTTCCTATTCTATCCGTGGCTCCTTCCTCAGTCCAATTGATAATTTCATGGACCTTGGTGCTGTGTTTGACACTAAATTAAAATTTGATGTCCACATTTTGCGTGTCACATCCGAGGCCTCGCGCTTCATTCTTAGAGCGTCCAGATCTTTTATTGATATTTTCTCGTGTGTGCGTCTGTACATCTCCTTCGTGCGTAGTGTCCTCGAATATTGTTGTCAAATTTCGTGCCCTCACTATCGTTTGTTAATTGATGCTGTTGAGTAGATTTACTCGCTCACTATTGCTCAAGTTCCGTATTCCCTACTGTGAGTATAGCATGTGTCTTGCCATCCTTGAGACTCCTACCCTCCTTTCACGCAGAGTGTATTTCGTTGAATGTCTCCTTTTCAAAATGATTACTGGTTCTATTACATATATCCTCAGAGCTCAGATTTCTGTTGCAGCTCTTCATTTACCCTCAATGTAGCTTTTGCTCGCACTAATGTATATTTTTACTCCCCACTTTTACGCTTGCCTATGCAGCATCATTGTTTGAATATTGGTCCTCTTCCGCCTTCGTTTTGCACTTTTAAAAATAAAATAAGAGAATGCACTTTATCTTATGAAATGAACTAACTTTCTGAATTTTTGATTCATTATCTGTGTTGAATTTTGACTTGATTTCACCGCGTTTTTATATTTTGTTTATTTTTAATTTATAGTGTCTTTTCTTTTACTTTTTTTACATACATAAGTTTGCACTTTGTCTAGTTTTTAATTGAATCTGTATCTGTTGATTTTAGACAATAAATACATAAATAAATAAATAAATAGCAAGGGCTTGACGTGCCCCCCATAAACCCACTACACCGGTGACTAGTCGGCATTTATGCCACGTAAGGGTAGCAGGTTGGGCTAAAATTATGTTGTGGTGGTGGTTGTTCACAGCTGCTCCGTAACAGTATGCATGTGTAAACAAAATAATAATTTTTTACAAAATGATTTTCCATCGAACATGAGCAAAAATTTTTCGCGAAATTTGAAAGACTGACTATTTGGTGTTCGAAGAAGCCAAAACTGTGCACATACATACCTACTTAGCCCAATAGGGAATTGTTCTTTACCGCTGGGTCATATCACAAGTGACCAAAAATCTCACTGCTCGTCCGTTTCAAGAGTATCATATAACATTTTTATTCCGACCATCAAGCAACCCATTGTATTACTAGCATATATAAGACAACACTTTCTCTACTATTAGTACTACTACTCTCATTGGCTATTGGAAATCTCCAAACAGTTTAATCATTAACTCAACTGGCTATTCAGATACCAAATAATTTCAAGCAAAACAAATAAACGTTTGATTCACAGCATTATAGGCTGCATGGCAGATATTCTGATGCGATTGTATTACTAAGGTATCCATCATCATAAGCAACCATAGTAAGAATGCCAATGTATGTAATTAAATAAATTCTAGGGCCTCGTTCGGCGAAGAGGACTATGAAATAGTTTAGCATCTCTGTCGTCGTTCTTCAAAAGTTGCTAGGTATCCCGGGTTTTATTTCTCCATAAAGCCTTTCGAAAGCTGAAAACATGAATAAAAAATTGTGTACAAGTATGGGAAAAACCGGTTAAAGTGTTAAGTGGATAAAAAGCCTAGAGAGTTCACTGTGGTAGCTCTTCAGCAGTTAGCCACCTGAATCAAATCCAATCTTTTAGTGACAAGATTTTTGAACTCAAAATACTCGACAAACAGAGAGACAATCTACCCGAAAATCCCTTCATCGAAAACTTGTTGCAAGTAAGAGTTTTAAGTTTTGCAATCTTTTTCTTAAAACACATGTTTTATTGCAGTGATGCAAAAGTATTACTTACGTTTCTGCCCAAATCAAACATCCGATATTCACAAGTTCAAGACGTGCCGGCCCTAGCTCCCCAATAATTTGCCATCTCCATCAATTTCAATGTGATTTTATAATTGGGGTAGCAAAGGGGAAACCATTGCGTAAAATTTAATTCAATTCAAAGTTTCAGTTTAAACATATCCGCTTTGTTGTTGGTCGATTCCATTCGGAATTATTGTTACAAACGCAGCAGCATTTTATTACAATCAAATCGATTATAATCAAATTGAACGTAAATGTCAAATAATATCAGCCGTCTACTTTTAAGTGCCCACCGAAAACATATCCTCTTAAGTCATGAAAAATATCGATTTTCATTGACGACTTTTTTCATCAGACAGTCGCTACGCTACTAAAGCCTTGAATTTTTATAGAAAATCGAACGTTTGAAAAGTTTGTTGCTTTTTTATGCTATTATGTCGTTTCAATCGAGATTCGTGTCACTGTGGATATCAAAGGGATTTCTCTACCTCTGTTCCATTGTCAGATTGTTTGGGTTTTATTGTTTCATTTTTTTTGGTGAATGCTTTAAAAATTAGATTTCACTTTGGATTATGGGGTTTGGATTGGCTTCAAGAAGTTTTTATAGGAATGAATGGTTTAATTTCTAGCTGTATATGAGCGTATGAGCAAAAACGACATAGTTTTGCCACTACTACACGACTTAGCACTAGTACATTTTCCCAACGCGGTGCATTTCGATATTTATTTGTGTAGTGAATATTTACGTGCCCTATGTCATTTGGTATACAAATAATCGACAGTTACTAGGCCTTTTCCTAACGCTTTAGTTCAAAAGTCTGTAAACACGCAATCATATTTCTGCACCTCAGCCTAAGTGGCGTCTAATTCAAACTACATAAAACGTGTGCTGCACTTGAGCATTAAGCAATTTTTCACTTTGCTACCGCTATCAAATCCCGGAATGTAAAATGCCAATGAGATTAGTCATATGTTGTTCAAAACAAAACAACTCTAGCGCACCTGAACCGCTAGAAATACTAATGTTCGATGAACAGTACAAGAATCGTGCAGATTCTAAGTCCATATTCTACTACACGTACTTCAACCTGTTTCGATTGCAAAATCACTTTGATCTTAACAATGCATTTAAACTCATAGGTTGGAAAGGATTTCAGGGTTACCACTTGCATGAATTTCAAGATTTAGGGAAGCCAACTACTGCAAAACTTTGAAAGCAGCATAACATAAGATAAACAAAGAAAATGCTTAGTGCTTGCAACACTTTACCATCACTGCAACTAAAAGTCCCTCACAATTGCCTCACGTTAAAAACAAATAACTCTATCGATTTCGATTTTATCCGATGATTTCGTCGAAAGTTACAGGGATAGAAAGATGTTTGGGATCAAAAAACGAAAGATGTTTGGAACTAGAAATTCTCTAGAATTTAGAACATTTCAACATTGGTAACTTATTTTCATTGTAAATGTTCACGATATGAATACTTAATGTAAGCATTTGTTGATACGAAAATAGAAAAAAAATGCCTTGCGTTGGCAACCCTTTGCTAGCATCAAAGCCAAAAATATGGCACACCTGCCTCAAATTGAAATCAACCTACTCTGTTATAGGGGTACAAAGAAATTTAGGGTTACGTGTCGCAAAAGTTTTCAAATTTTCGAAAACTCAATATTTTTTGTTAATTGTCACTACAAGATCATTACCGTTTGAAAGCTTTACGGTAAAATTGCTTAATAAAGATATTGCAAATAAATGCGAAACCAATAATAGCTGGCAACTCTTTAATGTTTTTTTTTTATCAGATTCCTTCTAAATAATGCCTATATTAAGTTCGTTTTGATTTCATGACTGCTCCAAGACACCAAAATTGCCATAGCTGGCAGCACCAACCGAATTTTTCAACTTAATTTCTACCAAACACGGCTTGTCAATTTCATGAAAATCTGGTAACTGAAACAGAATTCATAGGGCAAAAAGCAGCTTTTTTTCTTTATAATTTTTCAAGATGGCACCACTAGCATAGAGTTAGTCACATTTCAAAATCGCTTCTATCAGACCTGGTCCTTCTAAAAACCAATACATTCTGTGAATTTCATTTATATCTGATAATTTGATCGTGAGTTCTCGTGAACAGAAATTTTTGATGGTAAATTGGAGAAGGATTACCGTTCTTGTCCGATGTGAAATTTTAAAAGTTTTCCTTTGGTTGTATAGTCAAGCATAAGATTTCTACATGAGTTGGTTTTCACTGTAAAAGTCGAACATTTTTCATTAGAGCCGATAGTTTGAAAGTTTTTAATTTTAATACCTGCCGTAACTGCAGGGTTGCCAGCACGCTTATAAAAAACCACACGTGTCTACAACTTAGTAGCATCAATATGTTCTGGAAGTTTCATAATGATTTGACAATCTGGTCAAAAGTTATCACAATTCAAAAATTTTCAAATTTTTCGAATCTCATTTCAGGCGCCTAGTGCACACATAGGGTTAAAAATTTCAAAAAAATATCGTATTCACATTTAGATCACGTTCAAAATTCATTCTGCCAACTTTATTTTTGCAAAAGTTATATGTTGACAGAAAAATAGCTATATTTAAAATATCACTAAAAGGGCCGCCTGCGCCAAAGCGGTAAAAATTATTAACTTTTTGTCAGACCTGGCACTATTTTGCATATACACCAAAGCACCGTGGAAATTTCAGTTCAATCGGAAGGCGCGTTCCTGAAATTTTTTCACTGAAATTTTTTGATGGTATATATATATATATATATATATATATATATATATATATATATATATATATAAATATATATATAAATATATATATAAATAGATAGATAGAAATATGAATTTTTGGCCAAAGTGATTTTAATACTAATGTTCTTCTTCAAATATTAGTAAAAACAGTTTAAACTGACGGAAAATTGACGATGGAACACATTTTGAATATTCGAAATCAGACTCAATTAAGAAAAATTATAAGTGTGATTATTGACATTTTCAGGGATTTTTTAGAAAGGATAATAAAAAATATGTTATTTGCAATACGTACCTAGAAAACGCAGAGCAAAACAGCACATAGTGGTTGTCAAAAACAAATTGATAACAAAGGCTTGAAGATATTTTGACTTGAGCTATATGAAGACATTTTATAAGCATTTACTGAAAACTTTTTTTTTTATACAGCTTTAGAAAACAAAAATTTGATTCTTACTGTCAAGCACGGTGGAGGTAATGTTATAGTTAGGGGAGCCATAGCTGCATCTGGGGTCGGCAGATTGGCTATTTTTGAAACTATTATGGACCCCTATATTCACAAAAACCTGTTGGAATAACATTTGAAGCCATCAGCTGAGAAGTTGTGCCTTGGAGTGAGTTGAATTTTCCAACAAGACAATGATCCGAAGCACACAGCACTTTTCGTCAAAAACTGGTTTTTCTACTACGCTCCCATGAAGCTTAATACGCCTCCCAAAAGCCCGGATTTAAACCCACTAGAACATGTATGGGAGCTTCTGCAGCGGAAAATTCAGAAATGTTGCATAAAAAGGAAACGCTCATTACAGAATGGGAGAAAATTACATCCGCTGAAACCTCTATGCCTCGAAGACTACAAACAGTAATTGATTCTAAAGGGGGTCCAACCAAGTATCAAGCCAGCAAATAATTTCAAAAATTCCCATACGTTTAGTTGGAAATTTTTTGTGTATAAGTCAGCCAGCACTGACCGCCGTAGACTTTTGTCCATTCAATGTTTTATGTTTGTATGAATTTATCTTTAAGTTTTTTATGAAAAGTGTTTTTTGTTTTATTTTTTATAAATATATTTTCGTTACTGGTTCCAGTTAACCAGAACCTCAATATAAGGTGCTGCCATAGACTTTTGTCCGCCACTGTATATAAATATGGTGTTTGAACAACTTGTTTGCACAAACGACTTTAGATCTGGATCAGAAAGTGATTTATTTTCTAAATGGTAATAGTATTTATTACAAAATTAATGCTAACCAATTCCGAATGTACTTCTTGCAATTAATCAAATTTAGCTTAGTAGGTAAAACTGCAATAACTGAATTACAAATATTAAGCGTAAATGCCAGCGAACTGCATATGCAAACAAAGCACTTCGCTACATGCATGATTAAAGGTTGATATACCTGATATAGTTCAATCATTCGGAATTGTTTACATTTTGCTTGCTTTGCGTATGGAAAACAAAGAACAAAGTGCATGTATATTATTGATTAGTAATAGCTTTTAATTGAGTTATGCAAAAATGCTTATTTAACATCTTCCACCACCTTGAATTCTCGTGACAGAATTTCAACAGCTGGTGAGTGATTTCGTAATCTAAATCGGAACTTCTGATGGAGATAAAAAATCATGATTATGAGCAGGATCGTCACGGCGATGTAATTGACTGCGTAATTGTGGGTGTCATGTGAGGATAACTGTTCGGGTAGGCTGGAGGATAGCTCATCTTTTAGTTTGGTGTGAATGGCATCTAATTCGCTAGACTCAATTTCCCATGTGGATTCAAGGTTTGATTTTTGTGAGTTAATGGTAGGTCCAGTGAATTTGGCGAAGTCGATCAGAGGAATAAATGAAAAGTTTGTGTTTCAGTGAATTGAGTGTGTCCTGTAAGAATCATGGTCTGTTGATTAATAATACAATTCGGTGATAATCTTAGAATGCCGGTTCCCATGATTTGTTTAGTAAATATAGTTTGCTTGCAAACAATATCTAATGCTACCGACTTGAAGACTGAATATATCCAGCGATTCTTGCGTTCAAGCTGGATCCAGTAGTTGTCCGTGGGCGTGGCAAGCCTTTCAATGTTGCATTTGGATGAAATTTCCGTTGAATGCGTTAACAAGGACATTTCATATTTACTAACGTCTGACTGTATGGTGTATATTGGAGGGCTTTGGATGCAGATGATAGAATCCGAATCGAAGCGCTTACATTGGCCCTTTTTTGATTCAGACAACGGATAGTATTTATCTCGCTGCAGTTTTACAGCCAAATAATTCGACGATGGTTTGATTTGGATAACTGAGTGGTTTTTTTTCGTTGGAATTGAGTAGAGTTTCAATAGTTGATAGTGTTCAGAGGTTACTAACGGTATTCGAATATCAAATATCATATGTTTTCACGTCGTTCTAGTTTGTACTTCGGCCAAGTTGTACAGCTTTAGTGGTGAGGTTTTCGGAGCAGGTAATATTTGGTCTGGAGGCAGATGTTGTTTCATAATCTGAATTTGCTTGTGTAACTGAATGTGCTTAGCCGCATGGATCCAACGTCCTCAAAGAAAATTCCAGGGTTAGTTGTGAAGGGAGTGACTTGAACTGGATCGTAAACTTCTCCTTGAGTTTCCTTAAAAAAGGGACACACCAACAGTACACAGAGCAGAGCCTGTGACAACAAAAATGTTTCTTTTTTCCTTTTAGTCGGGTGAGTGTTTTCAGCTTTTCTTTTTATTGAACCGGAATTCAACGTAGGATATTTGGAGCTCACAGGCGCTATTTTTGGCTTCGTGTTTTTTGGAATTTTGTTAGCTGGCTCAACTGCTTCATCAGATGTTGGACCCGGTGTTGTTATCTTATCGGGAAGCGGACAAAGTGTGTGAATAACCCGCTCAAATTTACCTGTTGATGTTTGAACTTTCACCACTCTATTATGATTATCGGCTCCTGGGATTTCCTTTATTACGCGGGCCAACTTCCATTGTAGTGGTGAAATGTTAATGTCCTTTAACAACACAAGGGCTCCATTTGTCAATTCTGGCTGTGGTTTTTGCCACTTGTAACGGTTTTGTAGACTTTGTAAATATTCCTTGGACCATCTTCTCCAGAATTCCACATGTAATGACTGAACTAGTTTCCATTTTGTAGCCAAGGATAAGTTGTCTACATGCCTCAACGGCTCTGGTAGTGCGCAAATTGGCTGTCCGATCACAAAATGACCCGGTGTTAGAGCTTGCAGGTCATTTAGATCAGAAGACATAGGCATAAGTGGTCTTGAATTTAACACAGCTTCGACCTGACAAATCACTGTATGCAATTGCTCATATGTTAAAGGTGCACTTTCAAGTATCCTTTTTAAATGGTACTTGGCTGATTTTGCCGCAGCTTCTCATAAGCTACCGAAATGAGGCGATCTTGGTGGTATGTGCAACCATTCGATTCTTTCCTTGCAGCACAGTGTTTGAATTGTTTCTTGGCCTTCTTTCTTGAAAAGTGTGTCGGAAAGTGCTTCTAATTCTGATCGGGCTCCAACAAAATTAGCTGCGTTGTCACAAAATATTTTAGCCGGTAATCCTCGCCTTGCAATAAATCGCTTTAGACTACCAATATATGCTGCAGTCGTCAAATCAGAAGCCAATTCTAAATGTACTACCTTTGAAGAGAAGCATACAAAGACAGCAATATAAGTTTTTAAAGGCTGTTTCCCTCTGATTTGGAAATTAATTTTGACGGGTCCACAAAAGTCCACGCCTGTATTCAGAAAAGGTCGAGCTGGCTGTACTCGCTCTGCAGGAAGATCTCCCATGAGTTGGTTGAGTAATTTTGGTTTTGCTCGTGCACATCGGACGCATTGCTTTACAATGGTGTTGCCCAAATATTTTCCATTTATGCACCAAAATGTTTGTCGTGAGATATATAGTAAGGTTTGTGGGCCTGCATGCAATTATTTCCTGTGTGGATCTTCAAAAATTAATTTTTATATGCTATTCTTGTTTGAAATAAGCATAGGGTGCTTTGCCTGGTATGATAACTTACTTTTGGGAATCCTTCCTCCAACACGTATTATTCCTTCATCGCATAGGAATGGCGCTAATGCTCTTAGATTACTGTCACTTTTGACGGTATTATGCTTTTTCAGATGATCTAGATCTGAACGAAAATCATGAGCTTGCACTTGTTTTACAATTAATTTTAGTGCTGTATCCAATTCAGCTGGTGTTGGCTTGCCAATTGTTCGCTCCTTTTTCGGTGTTCTAGTGTTACTCGCAAATCTGATAATTAGAGCTAGAACCTCATGCAATCGTTGGAAGTTGTTGTTATGTCGAATGTTTTGAATCGTTGGGTAATTTTGAATTGTTGGAGTAGCAGCAAGTGCAAACTTTGTCCTTTTTGTTTCCGGAAAAGGATGTCTGGTACTTAAATAATCAGGAGCTGGTTTGATTCTGATAGGATGGCGAAGAAAAGTCGGCCCTTCAAACCACTGGTTGGCCGCTATCAGCTGAGATGCAAGCATTCCTCGTGACACCATGTCTGCTGGATTGTCTCCTGATTTGACATGTTGCCAAACCCCAGCTCCTGTGGCTGTTTGTATGGATGCAACTCTGTTGGCCACAAATGTTGTAAATTTTGATGGAGGTGAAGAAATCCACTGCAGAACAATTGTTGAATCCGTCCACAAAAACGTTTTTGCGATGGGAAAAGGTATAATGCTTTTTACTTGCTGCATTAAATTGACAAGCAGCTGGGCTGCACATTGCTCTAATCTAGCGATGCTTCTCTTTTTTATTGGTGCTACTTGACTCTTAGCACACATTAAAAATGTCGTTATTATCCCTTTTCCATTTTGCGTACTTAAATAAATGTACGCTCCATAAGCCCTTTCATTTGCATCTGCAAACCCGTGAAGTTGAAAGATTTTATTGCTGTCAAAGTTTTTTATGTTCCGAGGTATTTTGACATCATTCAAAAGCGGAAGTTGCGCTCTATACATTGTCCACCGATGTTGCAGCTCTTCTGGAAGCGGTGTATCCCAATCAAGCTTGATTTCCCACAGTTGCTGCATGAAAATTTTTCCCAATACGATCACTGGACCTTACCAGGCCTAATGGGTCGAAAAGTTGTAACATCTCTGACAGCACGATTTGTTTCGTTATTTCTTTCGTACTTTTGAAACCATTGATGTTTATCCTAAATTCATCAGATGAAGGATTCCACATTAGTCCCAAGGTTTTGAAAACGTTTTCAGACTCTAGCTTCGTAATGTCAACTTCTACAGCCTTGTCTTTTGGTGGTATGGATTTAATAAGTTCTGAGTTATTTGAGCACCACTTCCGTAATTTGAATCCACCTTTTCTAAGCAGAGTTATTGTCTGTTGTTGAATTAGGAAAGCTTCTTCGATAGAATCGCATCCAGTCAACAAGTCATCAACGTGAAAATCTCGCGGAATTATTCTTCCTGCTAACAGGTATGACGCACCTTCTTCTTGAGCCAGTTGGTTTAAGCACCTTATGGCCAAATATGGTGCACAACGTGTACCATAGGTCACCGTTTTTAATCGGAATGTCTCAACTTTACCTCCAGGCTTAATCTGCCAAAGAACAAGCTGGAAATTTTGATCTTCCGGAGCGACAATGATCTGGCGATACATTTTCTCTATATCAGCCGTCATTACGTATCTGTGACATCGAAAGTGCAGCAAAATGTCAAATAAGTTTTGTTGCAATATGGGTCCAGTACGTAATATATCATTAAGAGCCTTATTACTTGATGTTTTTGCTGATCCATCAAATACAACCCGCAGTTTTGTTGTCTTGCTTTCTGGCCGCAACACACAGTGTTGAGGAAGATAATAATGGGGCTTGCTTTCATCAACATCCGTCACTGGCTCTAAGTGACCTAATTTTAAATATTCTTCGAGAAATGCAGCGTATTCCTTTGGCAATATTGGATTTCGGGTAAATCTTCTTTAAAGAGCACTCAATCGCTGTAGAGCTATCTGTTTTGATGCCCCAAGGCTAGTTGGAGATTCTTGAAAAGGAAGCCTTACAACATATCTTCCACTTGGAGTCCTGTTAACCGTCGAAAGAAAGAAATTTTCACACTCTTTTTCTTCCGCTGACATTGTTGAATTTGACGATCTCTATCTCCCAAAACCGCTCCAGTTGCTCATCTAGACTTTTTGCTACGCCGCAAAATTTCGCTCCTGTCGCTGATGACTTTACCTTTCCGAGAATCATCCATCCAAAAACAGTGTTGTGTAATGTTGGCAGATGTGGCCCGAAAGAAATTACTCCTGGTACCATTATCGAGCTGAATAATTCTGCTCCAATTAGAATATCAATATTCTGGGGTAAATTGAACGAATGATCTGCTAGTGAAATATCTTTGGGAATTGGCCATTGGGTGATATCCACTTGCTTATCTGGATGCTTGCTAGTGATTGCTTTTAGTACAAATGCTTCAAACTGAATGCTGAAATTGCTGCACTTGGACTTCATCGTTAAATTCACTCGTTTCGAAGAGTGTTGATGACTATTACCTACCCCAGCTATATTCTGCGATTCCAATGTATAGTTTACCCGCAAGTTCTTGTACAGCTTGTCTGTAACAAAGCTCAGCTGCAATCCGGAGTCTATCACCGCTCTTGCTGTATGCACTGTGCCATGTATGTCCACCACATTGACAACTGCTGTTCCGAGGAAGACGTATGAATCACGTTGTTCAGAAAAAGTAGTTAATGTTGTATTGGTTGACGTGTTGTCGCACCTTAATTCCAGAAATCTCCAAAATTGGCGTATAGTTGGGATTTCCCGAGGTTCATCTAGAGACTGCTCGAACAACATATGCGCTGTTTTATCCAGTTTCTTCACTAATAAGAATATCAACATTGGATCCCAATGATCAATTTGAGTTTTCAATGCTTCCAACCCTCTCATGCACTCTTGCGTAACATCCATCATTCAGTACCTTGATCTCTTGCGCTGATTCGCCCATGATTCTACGCTGTGAAATAAGTTTATTCAGCTCTGCATTAACTAATAGTCTTCTGTTTTCATAGCGTTTTTTGATTAACCTCCAGTCGCAGACAGGTAAATGCCGAATTAAAGCCTCGGCCTCACCAACTAGAATTGTTTTTAAAAACCAGAGCTTCTGTGCTGGTCCTCAAGAATTTTCATGGATAAATTGATTGAACAAATCATGGAACACCTGCCATGCAAGGTAGTTCCCATCAAACTTTGGCAGCTCAATACGAGGAAGCTTAACGCTGGCCTGCACTGACTTATTGGATGGTGACGTCATCTTCATCAATTGCAGCTGAACAGCTTCCACTCATACCTCCTTTCCATTGTAAGTTTTACAATCATACTCATCTGTCATTTCTGACGCCTCCAAAATTTGCAGATGTTTGGATCGTACCGAATCGCAGTGTCGGTTAATGGCTTGGAACTGGCACCCGTTATACTCTAGCGGCTGATCAGTCTTAAGTCGGTCCTCGGTACGTTTTAGCAAACTTCTTAAAGTTTGCAACATAATTTCTTCGCACCGAATCGATTGCTGCACCGGTTTGACTAATGAGCTGGGGTTCACACTCAATAGTTTTTGTATACTGTCGACTATTTTTTCCATTAATGCCTTAATTGCCTCATAGTATTGACTTTTGAAATAGTCAACGTGTCCTCCCCCAATGTCTAACTGCTCTTTAAGTACAGCTTCCATTTTCCTATAGAGTTCTTTTAAAACAAAAGAATATTTATGATTTTTTTTTTAAATATGTTGGAATAATTATCAGTCCCACTGATCATTTTTCGTAGATGCTCCTGTAGCACTTCTCCAAAGTGGTTGATTCCTCGTAGGCAGACAATCGTCTCTGTCTGAGTTAAATCTTGATGCTCAACGCAGCCTCACGCCGAGATATTATTCAGGCTTGGTTCATCGAGAGTCGGGGTCACCAAATTATGTTTGAACAACTTGTTTGCACAAACGACTTTAGATCTTGATCAGAAAGTGATTTATTTTCTAAATGGTAATAGTATTTATTACAAAATTAATGCTAACCAATTCCGAATGTACTTCTTGCAATTAATCAAATTTAGCTTAGTAGGTAAAACTGCAATAACTGAATTACAAATATTAAGCGTAAATGCCAGCGAACTGCATATGCAAACAAAGCACTTCGCTACATGCATGATTAAAGGTTGATATACCTGATATAGTTCAATCATTCGGAATTGTTTACATTTTGCTTGCTTTGCGTATGGAAAACAAAGAACAAAGTGCATGTATGATTATGATTGATTAGTAATAGCTTTAAATTGAGTTATGCAAAAATGCTTATTTAACATATGGTCAGATATATATTGATGTGATTTAATCAGAACATATTATTATAGATTTCAAAATTCATTGGATTTCAAGAAATTGACCTTCACCTCCTCCCGAGCTACTCATTGAAAAATCTTTTGCAAATATATAATGTGTCCACAAATAAATTAAAACATTAGATTTAAAATTCTTTTTAAAAAACACGCACTGTTTACTCCTCAAATTTATATTAAATACCGGTCACTTGGGCACTGATAAAATATATATCAACGTGTTTTTTTAACTATAATTTTTATTTTAACACAAAAATATTATGCGATATTCCTTGGACCAACGCTATGGTAATAATAATGGTGCAAATGTCAATAATGAAAATGAAATTTTTTTTTCTAAATTCACGCAAATTGTTTTCCGAATTATGCATAACTTTAAACTAAGCTTAAATTGCATAAATATTTAGTGACTTAACTGTGGAACGAAAACCACTAATCAAGATTAAAATCACTATGGCATAAAACAATTCTTCACGTTTTCTTTACGGCCAACACAGATTTCGTATGCCAGCAGATTTGACACTCAAGCCCAACCAGCTCTTGCAAACTGAATTAAAGTGCGCGTTTCTGTCTTACTTCATAGACACAGATGCAGGGCCAGAAAAGTGGGTGCTCATATTAGCACCATACGAACCTGTATTTTCCCATAACACATTAGCTTTAACTTTTGAAATTTAGTAGAGTAATAGTATACAATCAAACTGAATAAAGTCAGAATATTTTTGGTGAACTTTAAATAGCAATATTTCCCAGCGTCATATTTTCAAAATGCTAAAATCAGGAATAGGAAGTCATGCAAATCACGTGATTAGGACGGAAGCGAGATGGTATGCTCATTACTAAAACGCAACTTATAATTCATCTATTATATGTATTAAAACGATAATGATATTGCAATTTTTCTCACTTTCAAATTTAGTAAAATACATGCATAATAATTTTATCACCGCAAAGTGTCGAGAGGGAGCTCGCGGCAGTACCATCGAGAGCTGCTCCTGACCCAAAGCCTTTTGGCATACTTATATATCTATGTACGCGTAATGTTTGCATCGCACTCGAGTTTTGCTTAACGGGGTTCTTTAGTGTTCGCGTTGTTATCATCCTCGTTTACATTTTCGACTCCTTCTTGGGAACTTATCGTTGACTTTGTAACGCAATTTCGCAAATGGTCCGCAGCTGGCTGACTACCCAAACACTACGCTGGGCTAAATATGAATTAGCTATTTCTTTCGAGCTGAATATGGAATGAAGGATTTCGTATTGTTTTATCGCTTCTTACAAGTATGTGCGAATGGAAATATGTTTTTCTTCCATTTTTCCAGGATGATAAAATGTTTATTAGATTAGGTCTTCAAGAGTGTGGGTCTTTGTGTGCGTTGTGAATACAATACACATTTTGTTTGTTAGATTGAAGCATTAGAGAAAATAATGTCTTTCACTTTACTTTTTGCAATAATAACAATCATATTTTTTGGTTTATGTCGGGCCTTAATAACGCGTACGCCTCAATAATCTCCAGAAATAATAGGTCTCAGTTACATTTTTAGAATTTGCCATCTGAGGTGAACGGCAAAAATAAAATGAGAAGGATTGTTGTCTTGGAAGCGTTTTGTTGTTTCTTGCGGCGTTTGTTTTTATAATAACTCAAGATGTTTTCAAGTTGCAGTGAATGGGATAGATCCTGAAGGCTTGTATTTAACTTTCGTTGTAAGTATATAATTTCTGAGAGGTTAATTAAGAACTAAACTAAAAAAAGGACATTTTTGACCTTTCGAACCTTTTCATTATGATTAATGTACGTTAGATTAGCTATAGATTGCTAGATACTATACTGCTTGCCGTGCCTGCAAAGAGTAAAAGAAATCCAAAAATTGTTGGGGATCAATGGAGGAAAAAGTTCAGCTGTTGCCTTATTAAAAGCCTTCGTTAATGAATGAAAACAGTATAAATTATGTTTAGTAAATATTATAATTAGTGTTATATTCGAAAATTATTTGGGAAAATTAAATTATGCTGCAAACCACATTTGTAGAAAAGTACATTGGAGTTGACATGTCGCTCTTTACAACCGCGCATCAATTCTTTCCATGACCTGTTTCTGACCTCGTAGTCGAATTTGACTGTTTCTAACTCGGATTCCATTTGTCGTTGTGATTTTATTTGTAGCGCTAAAGTGCAGTGAAAATCAGTTCCGCTGCTAGTGGCTCGAAACACAAACGGGAGGAGTCTCCCACCGACCTTCTTTTACAAGACCGGTTAAGCCTTTCTAAGGCCCATTCCGGCGCACTCATTCCTAACCCATTTCATCTGCTGTCGAACATTGCTGACGATGACAGTGAAGTCGCTCGTAATGGCAATGATGCTCAGCCTCCCAGGATGGTTCAAATTCCTCCTCTCATTCTTCCCAACCTCGACCGTCTGTCGATCATAGCTATGATAAATAGCCTCAACATCTCCACTTATAACCTCCAGTATAAAGCTATAGCTCAAAAGACTAGAGTGTTTCAACAAAATTCAAGAACATATGGTCAAAACCAAAGTGCAATTTTTCACGTACGCTCGTGCGGACCAAAAACCACTGAAAATTTATTTTAAGTGGATTACAGAATATCGAATGCTCCGAGCTGAAAAAACTCTTAGCAGAGGAGCACAATCTAAAATGTGAGGAAATTAAGAAAATCTCCCGTGGCAGAATCCCGGCGTTATAGCGATCAAA
Source organism: Nemotelus pantherinus (assembly GCA_963978885.1). Classification (NCBI taxonomy): domain Eukaryota; kingdom Metazoa; phylum Arthropoda; class Insecta; order Diptera; family Stratiomyidae; genus Nemotelus; species Nemotelus pantherinus. The sequence continues at coordinate 75,147,884 of OZ022264.1, read as the reverse complement.
CTCTGTACCTACTGTACTTTTCGCGCAGATCAATCAAATTATCGGATCTCAAGAAAATTGACTTAGTAAGTCACGTCAGAGTAAAGTGGAGCGTCCAACAACGAAGAGCTCAGCATCGTACTCAGTGCCCGAACTGCCAAGGTTGGGGACACGGAACATCGTTCTGTTTTCTTCCGACAAAATGTCTTATTTGCGGCAAAGATCGTGACGAAACAAAATGGCCTGCCTTAAGCACATCGAAAATAGCCTGTGCCAACTGCCGTGGCCCGCATTTGAGCAATCACGTTCTTTGCCTGAAACGAGAAGAATTTTTGAAAATTCGTAAAATTGCTTCTTGCTGCCGCCCAAACACAATTCAAAGCTACACTAACCCAACATGTTCTCAACAGCCGCCAGCTCTCGACTGTGCTAACTTTCCGTCGTTACCTTCTAGAGGCAGTCGTCGTGGCAATCAGTACAATCAACCTGAGACGGATAAAGCTTATAGTTCAATCGCCCACAATGCTCCCATTATCAATAACAACAACAGTACTACTTTTAGCCTACACAATGTTACTAGTACCTGAGTTCTTAAACTTGTCTTGAGACCTAATTACACGACTCTCTCTATCTAAAACGCGTACCGATCAATTCAATGTGATCGTAGAACTAGCGACCAAGTTTTTTTATAAATAAACAGAAAATTCATGGTCTTACATGGAACGCTCAAAGCATTCGAAACAAATCTTTCGAAACTTTTGCATTTCTAGATGAAAAGAATATCGATATTTGCTTTCTCAGCGAATCTTGACTTAGAGAAGATGACGTACTGAATAATTCCGACTATCATATAATTAGAAACGAAAGAAAGGATGCAATTTCTGGTGGCGTAGCATTATTTCTTAAAAAAGGCATACAGTTTCAGCGATTAAATAATCTACCAGCCCAAATTCTTGAAACGGCTGCAGTGTATATTGAAGAAAACAACATCACTGCTATTTCAGTTTACTTTAGCATTTTCATTGGCATTACCAAATCGTACTCTAGACACAGCGCAAGAAGTTAGTTTCTAACCAGCGTGCGAACTCCGTATGTGTATACGGTCTAAAAATCCAATGAACCGGCCTGAAATTGTAGTGTTGATCAGCTGATTATAAGCGTGGAAAGTTGGAAGAAATCACATGGAACAGAAAGAAATGCAAAAGATAAGATTCGGCAACCACATACTCAGACCAGCGAGTAATAATACTGTTTAGTACTTAATTTGTTCGTATATTGTTATATTTTTTTTACTTTTCGACATAACTAGCTATTAATAGGGGAATGATTTATATATCTAGGGCAAAGTGTACAGAAAGATAAGTGGGTGAACTCCTCTCATTTTTCAATAAAAACCACTTTGACCTTGAAGTTGCGTCCCCATTGCGTAACTGTTATTTGTAAAAGCAACCTGAGAGTGCATTGGTATTTTTCCGAGAAGTGAGAGAGTAGTGAGCCGTATGTTACCCAATGGGAAAAGTAATGCGTCGGCATATATTCGGTAAGTTTTTCGCGTAATGCGTGGAACCATTACCGATTCATAGCCTGTTTATTTATTTTTAACATTGCATGTCCTATGCTGGCAAGGCATAGACAAGGAGAAGAACTTTTTGGAAAGCCCGACATCGTATTCTCGCATTTCCATCATCTAGGATGAATACGAATTGAAGCTTTGGCTGGTGGCCGATCGTACCTCTGCTTGTCCCGGAATGTGTGGTCATTGCATGCTGAGTGATTGTGACGCTCATTGGGAATTCCAATAGCGTATTTTCGCAGCTACTAGGGGGAATTAATACTCTTGTATTAACCATTTTACTTACCTGTGATGATTTGAAATGCTGCGAGATTTTCATCTTTCTGTTTTATATAGCACATTACCCATAGCCGATGTATGCGCGCAAGCTCTTTTCCCCTTATTTCTGCGAGTGATGTTCATTGGCCAGTCATGAACTTTTGGAGAACCCCTTGCAAGCAGATTACATTTTCATTATCAAGAATGTTTACTTCATAAATTCTGTCCGGAATGCATTACACCCAGCATACCATGTAGCGAAGGTATTGCCAAAAACGAATGCAGGCGACCCTTTTTTCTTCACTTCTAGAGAACATAGTGCGGATTCAAGGCATTTTTCGCCTATATTCACTTTAAGCGAACCTGAAGTGAGGGCTTGGGAATATGGGAGCAGGCTTTTATGCTCGCTTGTCTTCATTTGAGATTCATTTAACGTGAATATGACAACATTCGCTTTTGGCGTTACTTTGAAATGCTGGACAGTTCTCTTTCGTTTAGCTAAAGTAAAAAGTGATTCTTGGAACCGATATTATTCGCTTTTTGTGAGCTATGTATATTGACTTTGTGTGGCACTTACCGGGAGTAACTACAACGAGTTAGACCATGTTTGAAGAGTTCAAGAGTGAAAAACTTTAAAAAAACCTACTTAAGGAAAAATGTACTATGCGGATATCGGAATTCGAACAACCAACTCTTAGTTTTATCAAATCAGTATTATTTGAGATTATACTTTTATTTAGCTGGCAAATTCTTTATGCTCATAATAACTCACAACGAGTCGTATCATCATATGTCACTAGAGTCACTAAGATTCAACTAAGGCGAATGTAAATAACCCTCAGCATATTCGTTTTTGGCGAAGCTTCGTCTCGCAACGAGTCGTACACCACATGTCACTAGCGAGTCACCAATATTCACCAAAAGCGAATGTACTCAGTGTACCAAATTCGGCATTTCGTTGATAATTCTTTCGGAAAATTGAAGCGAATTAAGAAAAGAGTTTCGGATTCTAAAACTCATTCGTTACGATTTCTTTAAGACCTGTATATGGAAAACATTACAAAAACGCCGAAAATGCTCAAACTTTCCCCTCTTTAGCTCTTGATAAGCTTTTGTACAGTGATCAATTTTTTTTCAGGATTTATTGCGAATTTTTCGGGAGTTCCTTGTGAATTCATTGTGATTCTTTACGAGTTCTTTGCGAATTCTTAAAGAATTATATGCGAATTCTTAACGAATTATTTGCGATTTTTTTTTGCGAATTCTCTCCGAATCGTTTCCAATTTTTTGTACACTCTTTTCTATGTTTTCTTGTGTATCTCGTTCTTCGAGAATATTTTCAATACTTTTTTAATATTTTCATATAACATCTGTTCATTAAAACACTTATTATTTTTTATTTCTGTTGGACATTTATTGTTTATTATATATATATATATATGTATATATATATATATACATATATATATATATATATATATATATATATATACATATATATATATATATATATATATATATATATATATATATACATATATATATATATATATATATATATATATATATATATATATATATACACATATATATATATATATATATATATATATATATTATTTATTATAATTATATAGTCTTAATATTATAGTTCTTAAATAGCATTTTTTTTACGACTCTTGTTAAGCCGGCATTTGGTGCCATACAAAATCTTTTTCAAAAAACATTCCAGCTCGTCTGGTCGAATTGACGAAAATCCTCGCACTGCAGCTTCTGAATACAAAAGGGAGAAGTAACTAGAGAACAAAAAACTTGAGTAACATTTTAAACCTTTAAAAATGAAATTGGAATTGTTTTTGCGGGATGATTAAAATTGAAAAGTTTTTTATTTACATTGAAAATTTTATTTTGACAAAGTGGTTTCGAAAGTATGCACTGATTCTCATCAGACACCAGCTCACAGTGCAAACTTGACTGATGTGACCACTTGCAGTTGGAAATCATTAACTTTTATTTACGCTAGTTGTGACAAATTTCAACATTTCCGACTTATATCCATCGATATAATTTTTACTTGTAAAGGTTGGTTATTGATTGTGATCTCCAAGTGGTCACATCAATGCTTTTTTATGAGCCCAGAAACAAAAATCGAATAAATTGTTGATGAAGGTTTATATCTTAACTTTGGTCACTCAGCAATCGCTTGCATAATTTAAATTTGTACATAGCTTTGTCTTGAAACTGAAGTAATTACGTAAGAACGGCAATCGTTGGTATTCATTTTACTTAGTAGCCTCGAATCCTGTAATCATACGTCATCATTTACGATGCATGGTCTTCTTTAACATAATACGTTCATTTGGCCTGGATAGCTGCTTGTTGCAGTTTCTATGAGCTTTCTTCACCCGCTCATACTAAATGTATACAATTAAATCATTCAAGAGCTGACTAACAAAAGTCTAAAAACCATTGCTATTTATGAAGGTTTAATTTTCGTAAATAACCAGGGTCAAATGCCATTCCAACATGAGGACTGATTGCTTCAAGTTTGCCCTTACAGCGATTGATTCAATTGTTACGGATTAAATGATTCTATTTCATGTAAGATGAAATCCAAGGTTATTTCAATCACTCTCTATCGTTCAGTGACATTGAAATTTTTAATTTGTGAGTTTGATTTACATTATCGGATAGGGTTTAACCAATAATTTGACCCAAACATTCAAAAGTCTATTGCTTTAATTTATTCGATATTAATCATTTTTTCCAAATCGAATTTTGGCTTCATTTCAAAAAAGAATTTCGAACTCTTCGATTTTCATTTTTATAGTACCATTCATACTCCAATCGAAATTTTTTATTGCTCGCAAAGGAAGGAAAAGTCGGTTTCTACAAAAATCTACCTGTCGTATCGGATTTCATGGAAATCGCGTTGAAGGAAAGACATTATTTAGAAGTTAAGAAGCTAAAAGCCTCCATCACGACTAGGTCACGCCAATGGTGAACCTGACGGCTCGTAAATGCTCGGTTCTTTCCTCTCTTGGTTCTGCCGTTTTTGTCCATTCATCTAATCCATATTGTCTCCGCTATTCCTGGTTCGCTTTTAAATGAATCCGTTGATCCTAACAACGACACTTCAATCTAAATGATTTTCTTTGAAATTCTCGATGAATGATTTTCTCTGCTGTTGATTCGGCTGGGATGGAATTATGTAAATTTGCGAAAGGTATTCAAGGAATTCAATGGCTTTAGTGTCTGCAGTTATTAGGTCACTGAAATTTCAAGTTGGCGATTTAGTAGCGTCGTTGTTGTCACTTAATGTGCCTTTGTTTTTGTTTACTTTCAACGTACATGCGTTGTTTTGTTTTTTGTTTTTTTTTTTCAAAGAGAAGCTTCGTACTTAGATTATAGTTTTCTTAGTGACGCATAGACGTTAATGATGAAAGCGATTAAGAAATTTATCGCAGATCCAACCGCGGAGATATGACTAATAGTTTATTTTTTATAAAAACAGAACGTTTCACGATGCTTTTGTTGTAAGCTGGAATTGGGCTCTTGGAAAATTCTAAGCTGAGAGCGGAAGCAATCCCGCCTTAATCTACAGCCTGTAGCATATAGAGCTTAATAGACTGATCTAATTCAATTGTGTCAAGCTATTGAAACAAAAGTGTTAAAAGGGGAAAAATGGTCTTTAAAACTTATATATGTATAGTACAGACTTTCGAAAAGGATAGTATTTCAAAGACAATCTTTGGGTTTGAAGTTCTTTTTCTTCAATAGCTCTTGATGTAGACATGAAGCTACATCCAGAGCTATTGAAGAAAAAAATTAAAAAACTAACGCACAGCGACCGCCGGGAGCATTGATTTCCGAAGAAAACAAGATTTATCGTGTAGATTTTGCAATCTGTATCGAAGGTCATAATCTCCGCCGATCGCAAGTCTAACTTGTGATTTACCGGTCCCAAGCCTGGAGAAAGGAGGGGGGTTTGAGGCAACGAGGTGACTCTATCCTCAGTAAAATTTGTATAGTTGCAGCCTGATGGCTGAATTACACCTAAGCGGGGACTAACAACCATAAAAGTTCCAATTATTTTTTCGTCAATATTCAAAAAAGTTCGGGAACTTCTTGAAACTTTGATATTAAAGCAGCTCCAACCAGTAAAACTAAAAAATTGAAAAATGCCTATCCCGAATGATTGATTGTGCCGAAGTCTCCTGAAATGATAATCCCGTCATAAAACAGGCAAGAACCGACGAGGAAGCAATTTACACACTCGTGCTTGCCATGAAGACGAGGAGACCATTGACACTCTCACCTCGTCAATATTTGCCATGTTTCGGGGAGAGTGTAATTGCGGCATTAAGAGTGTGAAGTTTAAGGACGCAGATACGCATATGGTGTAGGTAGCTAGCATTTTCTCTGTGTTAAATAATTTTTGTTACAAACATTCCAAACCTATACCTTGTACTCATCCAAACTCATGCTTCTTGTCCGGTATGATGCATCTTGTTCATGATTTTGCATGCAAACCAAATCAGTTTGTAAATAACATCGGAGCCACCAACATACCCGTTTTTCAAACCCCCTTGACTCAATACTTACCAATAAACCAACAAAATTTCGAGCGATGCCAAGGTAAAGCCAGGAATAAAGGCACGCTCCCAAAACAGGTCGGCAACGGCGAGAAAGCCATTATACTCTCGTGCTCGTAATGTCTTGACAAGGGTATGGATGGAGAGAAATAGGCAAGGATCGACGAGGGAACCATCCGTATTCTCGTGCTCAGGTATGCTTGTCACATCTCGGCAAGATTGTAAGCTTGGCATTAGATGAATGTTTGCTTTTTAAAATTATCAGTTCAGTTCGTAGCTTAAAACGTTTTCTCAGGCCTTGCTTTGACTTCAACATACCGTTTGATCGATTTTATATCTAGTTTTACTCTTCGCTTTTACGCTTACCTTGACAATTTGATTTTCTAACTATTGGTCCCCTTCCGCCTTCATTACCGGTTCTGAAAATAAATTTAAAAACAAATCTTTATTTCAGAAAGTCTCCTTTAATTTTTATCCAATTTTATTTTAGCACAAAAATTACGATTCTTTTTCATATCCTACTTTTTAAATGATTTTGATAATTGCATTTATTTTTGTTTCGTCTTCTTTTTTGAGGTATTGTTTATTATTATCTTTTTATTTTTGAACTAGCTGACCCGGCAAACTTCATACCGCCTCAGAATCAATAAATATTGTGTTAACTTATTAGCTATCAATAAATGTACAAAAATTAGAATGAAAAGTATTTTAATTACATTGAAATGACTGAAATTGACGTGGCAGGGAGACACTTGCTCTATTGAAGCGAATCGAAATGGTTCGCGCAGCATTATTGCACAACTTTCTGTTAAACTATTTGCTGACTGGATCGCACTCGGGTCGATCAGCTTCATTGAAGCACCTTGTGATATAAAAAAGCATTTCTTCTTGCGCAAGGAAGATTATCACGTTGCTGACCTGTACGATAAGCTCGACGATTTCTCATTGCCAATTAAGCCGTTTTACGTAATGTCTCTCTTTGCTCTTGTATTTGTGAAGCAAAAAATCGGGCCATACTCAACGGGAATTGCTGTAATGCATTCTAACAGCATGGGTCATGGCACAATTCATTTAAACATTTTTTTTTATTAAAAAACTCATTAAAACATTTCGTATGAGAAAAAAATTACAATAATCAAACATTCTAAGCAATGCAAATGTAACGCCTGGAAGCTGTTTTCCAAAAAGTCTATCAATTACCAATGAACATTACTCGCATAAATAAAGGGAAAAACTTTCGGGTATACATCATCTTGGATGATGTTTGTTATATAAAACGGGCAGTTGAAAATATCACAGCACTTTAAATCATCATATGTAAGTATAAAGTAGAGGATACTATTCACTAAGAATCATGAAAGAGCAAGCTTGGCCACCGGTCCCAGCAATAGCACAAATTCCCCTGGTAACATGTACTGTTTTCGATTTCTCGTTAAATTTTCATGCAAAATTTCACGTGAATTTTGTTTCGCTTGAAAATAAGCAAGAGTTGTACTCACTTCTTAGAATGAAAAATTGCCTGGAAGTTGCTTTCGCTTTGAAAATGATGATAGCATTGGCACATGTCTCCGATCATTGCACGCCAATTTGGTACGTGCAGCTCATTCTTTCCAGCTAAAAAGTGACATTTGGTCTTTGAATTAGAAAATTGAGCTATGTAAATGTCTTTTCAATAACAAAATCGACCGAAAATTGAAATCCTTGACATTTTATCCGCCAGAAATGAGCAGTGTCTCCGTATTTCTCCATTGTCAAAATTTGCGCTCGAAAGATTGAATGAAATTGAGACTTGTCAAAATTAAGCTTCACGATTAACCCAGTACCAGCCTTAATGCGATAATACGCTGATGAAATTACCAATGCGAGTTGAAACCACTCAGCAAGTATTATCTACATATTCTGGGTCGAGCAAAGATATGATCGGCCGCCGGTCCAACCTTAAATACACATTCGCCATAGATGACGGGAATGCAAGAATAAAGCCGCGTTTCCAATGCTGGCTTGGAGTGAAATGTGTTTGCGTACACTTTTGCTCTCATGCACTTTCACATATCTTCCTCTCTCTCTAATCAATCTCTAAAATCTGTGGTTGAACTTCAGAGTAGGACCTATTTCAACTACAGCGTGAAGCTTTTCGGACATTTTCGAATTTTTAAATTCACTATTTTTCAATAGAAGGCGTTGCTGAAAGCTCTGTTTATAATTAAAAAAAGTTAAAGTGTTGTTTTCCGCGTTAAAAAAAGATAATGTCATAGAAAATACAGTTGGATGAATGATTTGTGCATTGAAATCAATAATGAAACAAATTCATAACACATCTGTGATAAGAATAGTTATTGAAAATTAAATTCAAATATGTGTTACGGCAGATGTCGTTGTACCTTCGAAATTCAAATTCGAATGATATCATGTGTTGAAAGTTGTGAGGTTGGAGTAGGCATTGCCGGCAAATGGACAAACCAAATGCGTATGCGATTTCAATTTGCTTTTGCCTCCTGAGGATCAAAAATAAAATGCGGTATTTAAAAATGTTTAAATTTTGCCTCATAAAAATTTCGAGTGAAATGTTATAATTATTACGTTTTTTTAACGTTACCATAGTTTTTGATATTTTAAGGTGAAGCAAATATAGTCCTTGATAAAGACAATGATACTGCTGAAAATTAAATTCACGGAATAAATGAGAATAGTTTGCCTTTAAAAAACACAATCAATAATACATCGATTGAAAAAAAAATTGTTATACATGATTATCCTATATTAGAATTTTATATTACTTTTATATATCATAATAGTACATACCATAAACATTTATTATTACGTGCCTTTCGAAGAAAATCAAATCTATCTGCTACAGACCTACTTGATGTTCAGCATCAATAATAATTTGAAAATCTGCTGTTTGAAGTATTCCTTGCAAGCTTCAGCACATTGTACATATCTAAATGGTAAATGATTTGGCCTTTCTTGATCGAATTGTAATAAATTCCTTGGCCATGGTGTCATGTGCATCCCAGCCAAGTAATCTGGGCATGGTTTAATTTTTTTTCATCCAAAGAAATTCGCATCATTTAAGCGCCATTGTCGCTAGATATTGGACTCAAAGTGGCGTAGTGTGCTTTTTGCTCACCAGAAATACTGGAAATTAGTAAATGGCCAAGAGTAATTTTCCACGACATTAATACGCTCAGTTCAGTTACCTCCATCTGCACATTCAGCTCCAAACGTACTTTTACCTTCACCCAAACATATCTCAAAATCATCGCTTCGAAATAATCAAGAATGGCAGCACCAATTACTATCCACTCATCATTTTATTCCTACAGAAATTCTTGATACAAAATCTAGCAAGATAAGTTCAGTCGATATCGAACGATCAAAAAGTAAAGAAATCTGAAAAGGGTAGCTTTAAATGATTGAATTGCGATCATGGTTTGCTTCTTGTCTATAAATCAGCATAGACAACGTATGTCGTCTCTTAAGCTTATCAAAGCAAAGAATAATTGATACGGGAAACTCGACCGTTTTGCGGAATAAGCTAATGACAGCTAATGCGTACGCAGATACAGTGCACTCTAAGCCAGCATTGGAAACGCGGTCTAGCTCTGAAAGTGAATCTATCGTATTTAAACTCCAAGCGAACATTCAAATTATTAATTTATATAACATCTAAATTTATTATTTATATAACATATATATTACAAATTATTAAATATATTATACAAACCACTACCTAATTGGATAAAATGCCCCCAAACTAGCAATTAATGCTACAGCTTTGAGTTTTCAAAGCATAAGATGTCATCACCATTTTCGAATTTCGAAAATCCATCATTGGGAACAGGCCAGCTCTACTCTGAGATTCGGCGAAAGCTCACTCCAACATTGGAAACGCGGCCTAAAATGTCTAGTTTTCCAAAAAAGTTATTTTTATAAAACTATAAAGCTGAAAGCTCAAAGTTCCCCTCGTGTATACCTTGCCAGCCTAGGACATCCAATGTTAAAAAGAAATTAACTGGGTATGGATCTGTAATGCTTCCATGCATTATACGGAATGCCTACGGAGAGTATGTTAGCGGATTACTTTTCCCGTTGGGTACTAACGCGGCGCTGTTTTCGTGCAATTTTTGTTCATCTACAGTGAATTGAAGTCTAATTGCAAAACGGGTTTTGTGGTGAAAGATTAGATCTTCTGGCTCGCGGAATTGTAAATAACACTGGAAAATCGTGGCACACGTCTGCACAGCTTGCGCAATGGCGTTGTATACCGGTTTAAATTTTATTTCTCATACAAAATGTATGAGAAAATGAATTTTCTTCACAAATTTTTTTTAATGAATTTTTCCGGTGTTTTGGTAGCTATTCTGCTATTTGGGGCAGAGACAAATCCAACAAATTAAAGATCATAAAAATCGGTCCAGACGTTCTTAAGTTATAAATGGTGTAACTAGCCGGACTTTGTTTTATGTATATAGATATATGTATTCCTTGTTTAGTTTTTAATTGGATATTGATTTAGGTAAAACTCATTTAATAAACAAATGATGCGATTGGGATTGGGTACGTTGATTCGTGTACCATAAACTTTTTGACGTTTTTTTCGCTCATTCGCATTTTGGTCAAAGGTCCTGGATGAGTAATTTTTTTTATATTTTGCAGCAATTTTACTCATTTGTACTGACGGATGCTGTCAAAATTCAGAAATAAAATATAATTTCGAAAGTGCTCACAAAACTTATGACGTAGACGAGTAACATAACCCATCAATCCGAAAATTGAGTAGATTCATGTAAACATGAAAGTCAAATTTAAAAGAGAATCCAGAAAAATTTCTAGCATTGTGTTGAACAAGGTAAAATCCGATATAATAGTCTTGCTAGCAATTTGAAACAATTTACAGCACAAGTAGTCATGATTGAACAAATTTTTATGTTCACAAGATTCTTAGAGGGAGACAGTAAAAGGAAGGAAAATGAAGGTTCACGCCATTAATAAGAATAGGCAAAATCATGGAAAATTTCAGCACTTGTTCAACGATTTCATAAACTATGATTGCGTATTTTTCAAATGTTTTCTAATTGGCTTCGAGGATTTTTCTAGGGGGACTATTATGGTTCAAATTCCGAAATCGGAATTCATATGATATCATATTTTTGTATTATGATTCGCTATTTGCATGGGAATCCGCCCACTTCGCATTGTAAATTCCGAAGGTGAGTCTTCTAATCCGGCAGCTCATTTGTAGTCGGATTTTTCGGTGGTTTCTGACGGATTTTTAGTTTTCAAATTTCTTTGTTTTTTTCAGTTCGATTGTTATGAGTAATATAAGTAAAACTACTGGACTTATTTTGACTTATTAAATTGTAATGTTTATTTTTTATTTTTTATTTTTCCGACTAGCCATGCTTATGCAAAGCAAAATAAATTATCTTAGAGTCAATTTTAACAAAATACATTGAAATTTCGTCTGAGTTTTTAGAATGGAAAATGCTATTTTAACACTTAATTGAAAATATCTTGTAAATGTGGAATTGATTTTGATTATTCGCGTGAAGCTGTTTGCAATTTGAAATGGGAATTAAATTCCGATTTTGGAATAGATCATAATACGAAATCCCGACCATTGACGAGTCGGAAAATTTAACGAATTCCGGTATCGGAATTCGAATCATAATAGGGCCGCAGAGCTAAAATTGAAAAAATCTGATTCAGATTTGATTCTAAATTCTGTCGGGCTGTTGTAATGAAATTGCAATCGTGCAAATCGTACATTTATGCCAAACTCATCACAAACTCTATGTGGCTTGGCTATATGAAGGTCCACACACCTACCAGTAGATACGACACGGCTCGACCAGAGCGTATATACTATAGATAGCGAGGAAAGAACGGCATTTGCGATACAATTTTCGATATATTGCCACTGATTGCGAGAAGTAGATATCAATATCCAAGCGCAAATTGAAAAAAGACAGAAAGTAACCCGCGAATCAACGCTGCTACGATCAAATACGTTTCTCATACCCACTAGGCAATATGCATGTGCTTTGCGAAAGAGACTATTTTAACGAATGGTGGTTTATGCAATATTAATTTTCTTAAAAAGCATTTTGAGTATTTTGAGTATTAGTTAACGTGGAATACTGCTTTCGATACCATTTGACGAGTGAAAAGAATAGGGATCGTATCAAAATCCCGGATCACAAAATACCGAATCAACAAAATCCGGTATGTTTCGAAATTCCTGTATTCCAAAATTCCGAAATACAAAATCCTGTACTTAAAAATCCCGAAACTCAAAATCCCGAAATTCAAAATCCCGAAACCCAAAATCTCGTGGAACGAAATCCCGTATGAAATCTATTCATATAATGAAATGACAAAAACATAGTGATTTAAGTTTTTCTTTAGGAATAAATTTCAACATAAAGGCATATTATTCGCGATTCTTTGCAAATAATCGACTTTTTGAGTTTTAGACCTTTTTTTATAATAATTTTTTTTAGTTTTTTGGTGCCTTCCCAAATTTTTGTTCTTCATGGGTACTGATTCTCCTCCATTAATTTTCCTTATCTTCGTTTTAACTACAATAAAAAAATTGCGGAATGAAAAATCCCGTAGTTTCGCATAATAGTTTCGCCGCGCCTGATTCTATATTATGCAAAACTACGGGCTTTTGTATTACGGGATTCTGTACGGGGTTTTGTAATGCGGGATTTTGTAATACGAGATTTTGTCTTACGTGATTTTATGGTACAGGATTAAACGGGATATTGTAATACGAGATTCTGTACCCAACCCAAAAGAATATTTACTTATATGCAATGCACTACAGACAATTTCGTTTGTTGCCAACGAATGGTCGCTGCGATTACTGTTTCTTGATGGGATTATTCGCACGCCGACATATTCTCACCTATCAGCTTGACCAAATATATAGAAGAAGTGGATTGGAACTGTGGATTTCCGTGCGACACAAATTTATATAAGTATGCGACATTCTCTAACACAAACATACACAGCAAAGGACGTAGGTGATTTAAAGTTTGTAATAAATTTGGGGGCAGGCAATCGGCGCGCAGTTTGGAATCATTTTAATGATGAATTCATTTGATATATAATAAGACTGTTCGCGTACCTGAATCTATTATAATAAATTTGAAAAAACTCGCAGCAACTCGTTTTTGTACTCTTGCTACAAGCCAAGTTTTGCCAGAAAATGAAGCCAAGTGCAAAAATCTGTTGCCGCAGCACACGAACAGACCTAATGTTGGTGGAAACAAGCAATGCAGTAAATTTAATTTGGCTCACTGTGGTGTATATTAAATAATTTAAAAGCGTATCTTATTTAACATAAAAGTAAAACTTCGGATATGTTTTCAGCAGTTCATCATGAAAGTCCAAGAAATAAAAAAATGAATTTATAATTTAATATTGAAATGCGTTTCGCAAACTAGCAGGCGTACGACACCAATGAATAGAACCAAGGAACCCATACTCTGGAAAAAAATTTATTGCTGTAAATGATTTGAATTTAATCTCATTCTATCATTAAAATTAATTCAAACATTAATTACATTATTTGATGTAGCTCAATTTTTCTACCTTTAGAAACAAAATATTTTAAATTTAAAGCCAATTAAAGCTCTAACATGAAAACCCATCGTATTGCTCAAGCTAATAGAGATGCAAAGGTATACAAGTAGAGGCGTTATTAATGTTTTCATATTATAATATATTTTTTAACGCACTTACTTCCTTCCACAGTCTGCGTTCAAATTATACTTCATAATTATACTATCGTAATATGTTTTCATTTTCACCCACAAACATCTATTTATCTTAGTTTCGAAAAAATAATTCAAAAATATTTGTGACTCCCAACAACCAAACTAATTGATGCGCCTTTGACGCTCCCCACTCATAAAAATGTAAGAAAACTCATGTTGTCAAACTAGGTTGTCATAGGCCGCGCGAGTAGTTCGGTATACGCGAAAGAATAGTAATTGCGACCGTAATTTTTAATTATTGCATTTAGTGTTGCGTTAGTCCTATTCTTTGTTTTATTATTAGTGCTGTAAATCTAATTTTGAATCGAAAATCGCGCATCCGATGGTATGAGAGCCGATTGTAGTAGAACAACTCTCTACCATTCAGTGCATTTGCACTGATGATTAAGATGGATTTTTCCGATACCGCTTGCTTTTTGGGCCAATAAAGTAAGTAATCAATGGAATCTTTACCATGAACCGCTTTTACGGCATAAGAATATTGTCAATAGGCCGCAATTTGAATAGATGCATTCGGCAATCATTGAAACTTGTACATTGTTTACATTGATTTGACAACATGAATTTTGTCAAAGCGGAGAGGGGAAAGCATTTTTCAAGAAGAACTGGTGCCATACACATACGCTCATGTACGTATATATCGCCCATCCATTTCTTCTATAGCTTTGAGCTTGACGGATATATACATTCTCACCTGTCATTTGAGAGTGTACTTCTTTCACTTTTGCATATGATAAAGTGAACTTATTTGGTTCTTAGTCTTTTTAGGTGCCAGCTGATGGTGTATCTTTCACTCCCTACCCAACTCCGCCATCAGGCAAATATCGCACAATGCCGTCCTTTCCGCACAATCTATGGTATATACGCTCTGGCTCGACTTCATACGGCATAGGTTTGATTGGATTGGGTTCGAAGATTCCAAACGAAAAGCATATGCCACCGTCGTGTGTTTAGTGGGGGAGATTCATGCAATTATTGGGTGATTGCATTAATATTGCCAGTTTTTTTACATAGAAATTCATATACATTTTATAAACAATATATAAAATATAATTTTGAAAATAATCACCATATCAATCTAAGACTTTTAACCAACGAGCTGGTCAATTAATTATATATTCCTCTACAATAAAAATCCCTGTCTTGCCCATCGAAGAAATTTCGTAATGCCGCTGCTAAGTCTTTGCGGCTGGTAAATTGTCGTTCTCGCATGGAGCTATCCAACGCGCGGCAAAAATGAAAATCTAGTGACCAAATGTCGGGAAAGTATAGTGCCGGCCAATTTCATTTAGGGTGCTCTTGGTAAGTGCCGCTGTATCTGGCAATGCTTTATCCTCAAGGACTGCCTTCCTATCCTGATGTCCTGATTACTGACGAACTTCTCTTAGCTGCTGAGGGCACAATTCAGTATTGGTTTCACCAGGTTGTAACAGTGGATACTAAACGATACCTGTGTAATGCCAGCATACACCCAACAAGGTTTTCCAGTGGTTAATAGTAGGCTTCAGGATAGTTCTGGGAGGATCGTTCTAGCGGTAACCACTGATACCTGCGTCGACTATTGTCTTATATAATTCACATAACCAATAAATTTAAAAATGCCTACCACAGCACAGACCCCTAAACGCTTCCTTTTGTTGTTTTCACTTAGTTTATGAACAACCCACAAATCAAGTCGTCATTTCTTCCTAAGTTTTCCATTCTGGGGAATAAAAAATTGCGGAATGAAAAATCCCGTAGTTTCGCATAATAGTTTCGCCGCGCCTGATTCTATATTATGCAAAACTACGGGCTTGAAAATATCTTGTAAATGTGGAATTGATTTTGATTATTCGCGTGAAGCTGTTTGCAATTTGAAATGGGAATTAAATTCCGATTTTGGAATAGATCATAATACGAAATCCCGACCATTGACGAGTCGGAAAATTTAACGAATTCCGGTATCGGAATTCGAATCATAATAGGGCCGCAGAGCTAAAATTGAAAAAATCTGATTCAGATTTGATTCTAAATTCTGTCGGGCTGTTGTAATGAAATTGCAATCGTGCAAATCGTACATTTATGCCAAACTCATCACAAACTCTATGTGGCTTGGCTATATGAAGGTCCACACACCTACCAGTAGATACGACACGGCTCGACCAGAGCGTATATACTATAGATAGCGAGGAAAGAACGGCATTTGCGATACAATTTTCGATATATTGCCACTGATTGCGAGAAGTAGATATCAATATCCAAGCGCAAATTGAAAAAAGACAGAAAGTAACCCGCGAATCAACGCTGCTACGATCAAATACGTTTCTCATACCCACTAGGCAATATGCATGTGCTTTGCGAAAGAGACTATTTTAACGAATGGTGGTTTATGCAATATTAATTTTCTTAAAAAGCATTTTGAGTATTTTGAGTATTAGTTAACGTGGAATACTGCTTTCGATACCATTTGACGAGTGAAAAGAATAGGGATCGTATCAAAATCCCGGATCACAAAATACCGAATCAACAAAATCCGGTATGTTTCGAAATTCCTGTATTCCAAAATTCCGAAATACAAAATCCTGTACTTAAAAATCCCGAAACTCAAAATCCCGAAATTCAAAATCCCGAAACCCAAAATCTCGTGGAACGAAATCCCGTATGAAATCTATTCATATAATGAAATGACAAAAACATAGTGATTTAAGTTTTTCTTTAGGAATAAATTTTAACATAAAGGCATATTATTCGCGATTCTTTGCAAATAATCGACTTTTTGAGTTTTAGACCTTTTTTTATAATAATTTTTTTAGTTTTTTGGTGCCTTCCCAAATTTTTGTTCTTCATGGGTACTGATTCTCCTCCATTAATTTTCCTTATCTTCGTTTTAACTACAATAAAAAAATTGCGGAATGAAAAATCCCGTAGTTTCGCATAATAGTTTCGCCGCGCCTGATTCTATATTATGCAAAACTACGGGCTTTTGTATTACGGGATTCTGTACGGGGTTTTGTAATGCGGGATTTTGTAATACGAGATTTTGTCTTACGTGATTTTATGGTACAGGATTAAACGGGATATTGTAATACGAGATTCTGTACCCAACCCAAAAGAATATTTACTTATATGCAATGCACTACAGACAATTTCGTTTGTTGCCAACGAATGGTCGCTGCGATTACTGTTTCTTGATGGGATTATTCGCACGCCGACATATTCTCACCTATCAGCTTGACCAAATATATAGAAGAAGTGGATTGGAACTGTGGATTTCCGTGCGACACAAATTTATATAAGTATGCGACATTCTCTAACACAAACATACACAGCAAAGGACGTAGGTGATTTAAAGTTTGTAATAAATTTGGGGGCAGGCAATCGGCGCGCAGTTTGGAATCATTTTAATGATGAATTCATTTGATATATAATAAGACTGTTCGCGTACCTGAATCTATTATAATAAATTTGAAAAAACTCGCAGCAACTCGTTTTTGTACTCTTGCTACAAGCCAAGTTTTGCCAGAAAATGAAGCCAAGTGCAAAAATCTGTTGCCGCAGCACACGAACAGACCTAATGTTGGTGGAAACAAGCAATGCAGTAAATTTAATTTGGCTCACTGTGGTGTATATTAAATAATTTAAAAGCGTATCTTATTTAACATAAAAGTAAAACTTCGGATATGTTTTCAGCAGTTCATCATGAAAGTCCAAGAAATAAAAAAATGAATTTATAATTTAATATTGAAATGCGTTTCGCAAACTAGCAGGCGTACGACACCAATGAATAGAACCAAGGAACCCATACTCTGGAAAAAAATTTATTGCTGTAAATGATTTGAATTTAATCTCATTCTATCATTAAAATTAATTCAAACATTAATTACATTATTTGATGTAGCTCAATTTTTCTACCTTTACAAACAAAATATTTTAAATTTAAAGCCAATTAAAGCTCTAACATGAAAACCCATCGTATTGCTCAAGCTAATAGAGATGCAAAGGTATACAAGTAGAGGCGTTATTAATGTTTTCATATTATAATATATTTTTTAACGCACTTACTTCCTTCCACAGTCTGCGTTCAAATTATACTTCATAATTATACTATCGTAATATGTTTTCATTTTCACCCACAAACATCTATTTATCTTAGTTTCGAAAAAATAATTCAAAAATATTTGTGACTCCCAACAACCAAACTAATTGATGCGCCTTTGACGCTCCCCACTCATAAAAATGTAAGAAAACTCATGTTGTCAAACTAGGTTGTCATAGGCCGCGCGAGTAGTTCGGTATACGCGAAAGAATAGTAATTGCGACCGTAATTTTTAATTATTGCATTTAGTGTTGCGTTAGTCCTATTCTTTGTTTTATTATTAGTGCTGTAAATCTAATTTTGAATCGAAAATCGCGCATCCGATGGTATGAGAGCCGATTGTAGTAGAACAACTCTCTACCATTCAGTGCATTTGCACTGATGATTAAGATGGATTTTTCCGATACCGCTTGCTTTTTGGGCCAATAAAGTAAGTAATCAATGGAATCTTTACCATGAACCGCTTTTACGGCATAAGAATATTGTCAATAGGCCGCAATTTGAATAGATGCATTCGGCAATCATTGAAACTTGTACATTGTTTACATTGATTTGACAACATGAATTTTGTCAAAGCGGAGAGGGGAAAGCATTTTTCAAGAAGAACTGGTGCCATACACATACGCTCATGTACGTATATATCGCCCATCCATTTCTTCTATAGCTTTGAGCTTGACGGATATATACATTCTCACCTGTCATTTGAGAGTGTACTTCTTTCACTTTTGCATATGATAAAGTGAACTTATTTGGTTCTTAGTCTTTTTAGGTGCCAGCTGATGGTGTATCTTTCACTCCCTACCCAACTCCGCCATCAGGCAAATATCGCACAATGCCGTCCTTTCCGCACAATCTATGGTATATACGCTCTGGCTCGACTTCATACGGCATAGGTTTGATTGGATTGGGTTCGAAGATTCCAAACGAAAAGCATATGCCACCGTCGTGTGTTTAGTGGGGGAGATTCATGCAATTATTGGGTGATTGCATTAATATTGCCAGTTTTTTTACATAGAAATTCATATACATTTTATAAACAATATATAAAATATAATTTTGAAAATAATCACCATATCAATCTAAGACTTTTAACCAACGAGCTGGTCAATTAATTATATATTCCTCTACAATAAAAATCCCTGTCTTGCCCATCGAAGAAATTTCGTAATGCCGCTGCTAAGTCTTTGCGGCTGGTAAATTGTCGTTCTCGCATGGAGCTATCCAACGCGCGGCAAAAATGAAAATCTAGTGACCAAATGTCGGGAAAGTATAGTGCCGGCCAATTTCATTTAGGGTGCTCTTGGTAAGTGCCGCTGTATCTGGCAATGCTTTATCCTCAAGGACTGCCTTCCTATCCTGATGTCCTGATTACTGACGAACTTCTCTTAGCTGCTGAGGGCACAATTCAGTATTGGTTTCACCAGGTTGTAACAGTGGATACTAAACGATACCTGTGTAATGCCAGCATACACCCAACAAGGTTTTCCAGTGGTTAATAGTAGGCTTCAGGATAGTTCTGGGAGGATCGTTCTAGCGGTAACCACTGATACCTGCGTCGACTATTGTCTTATATAATTCACATAACCAATAAATTTAAAAATGCCTACCACAGCACAGACCCCTAAACGCTTCCTTTTGTTGTTTTCACTTAGTTTATGAACAACCCACAAATCAAGTCGTCATTTCTTCCTAAGTTTTCCATTCTGGGGAATAAAAAATTGCGGAATGAAAAATCCCGTAGTTTCGCATAATAGTTTCGCCGCGCCTGATTCTATATTATGCAAAACTACGGGCTTTTGTATTACGGGATTCTGTACGGGGTTTTGTAATGCGGGATTTTGTAATACGAGATTTTGTCTTACGTGATTTTATGGTACAGGATTAAACGGGATATTGTAATACGAGATTCTGTACCCAACCCAAAAGAATATTTACTTATATGCAATGCACTACAGACAATTTCGTTTGTTGCCAACGAATGGTCGCTGCGATTACTGTTTCTTGATGGGATTATTCGCACGCCGACATATTCTCACCTATCAGCTTGACCAAATATATAGAAGAAGTGGATTGGAACTGTGGATTTCCGTACGACACAAATTTATATAAGTATGCGACATTCTCTAACACAAACATACACAGCAAAGGACGTAGGTGATTTAAAGTTTGTAATAAATTTGGGGGCAGGCAATCGGCGCGCAGTTTGGAATCATTTTAATGATGAATTCATTTGATATATAATAAGACTGTTCGCGTACCTGAATCTATTATAATAAATTTGAAAAAACTCGCAGCAACTCGTTTTTGTACTCTTGCTACAAGCCAAGTTTTGCCATAAAATGAAGCCAAGTGCAAAAATCTGTTGCCGCAGCACACGAACAGACCTAATGTTGGTGGAAACAAGCAATGCAGTAAATTTAATTTGGCTCACTGTGGTGTATATTAAATAATTTAAAAGCGTATCTTATTTAACATAAAAGTAAAACTTCGGATATGTTTTCAGCAGTTCATCATGAAAGTCCAAGAAATAAAAAAATGAATTTATAATTTAATATTGAAATGCGTTTCGCAAACTAGCAGGCGTACGACACCAATGAATAGAACCAAGGAACCCATACTCTGGAAAAAAATTTATTGCTGTAAATGATTTGAATTTAATCTCATTCTATCATTAAAATTAATTCAAACATTAATTACATTATTTGATGTAGCTCAATTTTTCTACCTTTAGAAACAAAATATTTTAAATTTAAAGCCAATTAAAGCTCTAACATGAAAACCCATCGTATTGCTCAAGCTAATAGAGATGCAAAGGTATACAAGTAGAGGCGTTATTAATGTTTTCATATTATAATATATTTTTTAACGCACTTACTTCCTTCCACAGTCTGCGTTCAAATTATACTTCATAATTATACTATCGTAATATGTTTTCATTTTCACCCACAAACATCTATTTATCTTAGTTTCGAAAAAATAATTCAAAAATATTTGTGACTCCCAACAACCAAACTAATTGATGCGCCTTTGACGCTCCCCACTCATAAAAATGTAAGAAAACTCATGTTGTCAAACTAGGTTGTCATAGGCCGCGCGAGTAGTTCGGTATACGCGAAAGAATAGTAATTGCGACCGTAATTTTTAATTATTGCATTTAGTGTTGCGTTAGTCCTATTCTTTGTTTTATTATTAGTGCTGTAAATCTAATTTTGAATCGAAAATCGCGCATCCGATGGTATGAGAGCCGATTGTAGTAGAACAACTCTCTACCATTCAGTGCATTTGCACTGATGATTAAGATGGATTTTTCCGATACCGCTTGCTTTTTGGGCCAATAAAGTAAGTAATCAATGGAATCTTTACCATGAACCGCTTTTACGGCATAAGAATATTGTCAATAGGCCGCAATTTGAATAGATGCATTCGGCAATCATTGAAACTTGTACATTGTTTACATTGATTTGACAACATGAATTTTGTCAAAGCGGAGAGGGGAAAGCATTTTTCAAGAAGAACTGGTGCCATACACATACGCTCATGTACGTATATATCGCCCATCCATTTCTTCTATAGCTTTGAGCTTGACGGATATATACATTCTCACCTGTCATTTGAGAGTGTACTTCTTTCACTTTTGCATATGATAAAGTGAACTTATTTGGTTCTTAGTCTTTTTAGGTGCCAGCTGATGGTGTATCTTTCACTCCCTACCCAACTCCGCCATCAGGCAAATATCGCACAATGCCGTCCTTTCCGCACAATCTATGGTATATACGCTCTGGCTCGACTTCATACGGCATAGGTTTGATTGGATTGGGTTCGAAGATTCCAAACGAAAAGCATATGCCACCGTCGTGTGTTTAGTGGGGGAGATTCATGCAATTATTGGGTGATTGCATTAATATTGCCAGTTTTTTTACATAGAAATTCATATACATTTTATAAACAATATATAAAATATAATTTTGAAAATAATCACCATATCAATCTAAGACTTTTAACCAACGAGCTGGTCAATTAATTATATATTCCTCTACAATAAAAATCCCTGTCTTGCCCATCGAAGAAATTTCGTAATGCCGCTGCTAAGTCTTTGCGGCTGGTAAATTGTCGTTCTCGCATGGAGCTATCCAACGCGCGGCAAAAATGAAAATCTAGTGACCAAATGTCGGGAAAGTATAGTGCCGGCCAATTTCATTTAGGGTGCTCTTGGTAAGTGCCGCTGTATCTGGCAATGCTTTATCCTCAAGGACTGCCTTCCTATCCTGATGTCCTGATTACTGACGAACTTCTCTTAGCTGCTGAGGGCACAATTCAGTATTGGTTTCACCAGGTTGTAACAGTGGATACTAAACGATACCTGTGTAATGCCAGCATACACCCAACAAGGTTTTCCAGTGGTTAATAGTAGGCTTCAGGATAGTTCTGGGAGGATCGTTCTAGCGGTAACCACTGATACCTGCGTCGACTATTGTCTTATATAATTCACATAACCAATAAATTTAAAAATGCCTACCACAGCACAGACCCCTAAACGCTTCCTTTTGTTGTTTTCACTTAGTTTATGAACAACCCACAAATCAAGTCGTCATTTCTTCCTAAGTTTTCCATTCTGGGGAATAATTGTACTTTTTTCAATCTGGAACCTCACGCTTAATACATGAAAATTTTAACGGTATGTCAGCAAGAAGCTTCGTGTCATTTATCTGAGACGCCGCTTCAGGGTGGTCGTTTCCAGTGCGGATTCAGGCAATGAATAGTTCAGCTGTACGATTTGATACAAAATCGCCCAGAAAACATCATCAGAAATATGCATTCGTCCTTGATTTAAACTCGTTGTAGAGAGCACACGGTTTCACTGACCACATTTACATTTGAATGTCTACCACATGATGGAATATATTTAAATAATATCCCCTACATAAGGTTTGATTAACATATCTTACTCGTCAACCCTAGGATATCTTAAATTAAGCCAAAACTTCGATGTAAGAGTTTTTCAGCTCAAAACTCTAGCATTATTTCCTATTTAACTTTCGATTGTTACACTTCAAACCCAACAGTTTTAAAGATGCAAATAATTATAGACCAATATCATTAGTATTCAACATAGCTAAGATAATATAACGACTAGCTACATTAAAAATAATTGAGGATGTAGATGTTGATAAAATCAAATCTAATCAATAAGAAAATCAATTTGGTTTAAGAACTGGTGTCATAACAGACAATGCCCTTGAGCTACTAATTTCAAAGATAATCTAATATCTAACTAAAGCATTAGCCACATAAATTCATGTCTATCTTTAAGGGATCTTCCCCATAATGTCTCAAAATATTATAATTATGATGATATTCTTTATAACAATCTTTAAGCCGTAATTCAGTCGTCGGTATTACGACAGTTTGCAAAAGCCTAAACAATATGTAGTTTAAATAGCTTAATTGATAAGCCTTTGACGTGTATCTATTATAATAGTCGTGATTTAATCGACTATTTATGCAAATATTTGTAAAAATTGGGAAAACACAATTAAAATCACCAAGATTCTTGTCTCCCTTAAAATCCATTTCACCCATCCGGACTTTATATATTTTTTAATCAATCTACAATACCTTAGCTAGTGTTAGTATGATTCTTATTATAAGCCATTCAGAGTTTACCTAATACAAAATTCATTACCCTAGGTGCGTAAAGAGCAAAGCAAAGTTAATTAAACTTGAAAAGTAGGTTGAGAATTGACATTCCTCAATGTTTCTTCAATATTGTCCTTAAACTTTCGCGAAAATCCCAATGCTAAAAAAAAGGGAATTGAGTTCCAAAGAAGGGCTGCGAAATATGACAAGTGATTATAGAAAAGTATTGAACCTTTTCTGTGCGATTTCATAATCACCCTGGGATTCAATTTAAGCGAAGCCAACTTGAGATCAACTTCTTAAAGCAGAAACCAACATACCAGCCCAGCATGATTAAACATTTCCCTATGATGCTAGATTCAAAATTTGAGTCAAGAATTCATCCTTTGATTAGAATAGTATTTTGATGATTATCATGAATTTTGAGAATCACAAGGGAAGCAAAGGGTATAATTTCGGGAAAGCTTTTATGATATGGTGGGATATGTATACTTGAATTGTAATGAATTAAATATTGGTGTGTAACTGTGTACTGCAGGTATATTATGTGATAATTTATATTCATGTTTATAAGTATTTCAGATCGACTTGCTGGTCTAGACCTCGATGGAGCCAACTATCATGGGTACGACCGTTGCTAGCCTCCGCTTCGGCGGAATTACAATCATTGTTTTCGAAACCGCTAGCTGGAGGTCATGTTTGGTCATCAACTGTACCACCCTCGTCATGACTAATTTGGGTCAAATTGGTGGAAATGGCAGTGATTGCTGCCACTACGCCATCAGCGTAACTTACCAGAGACACATCCCCAGGCATTCCGAAGCACAGCAGACCATCGTATCTTATATTTCTGAGGTCAGGTCCTAAGATGGACCCCTGTGCTGCACCCGAGGTAATAGGCTTCTTTTTTACTACCACCTTGGTGCCATAGAGCAACCATCGGTCCCTGCGGTCCATCACGACTAGCAAGTACTCAGGGCCACGAAATCTTTGCTCAAGGGTCCGAAATATGTCTGTCCACGTCGCCAAGCTAAAGAGGTTTGGTAGATCCAGCGTTTCCAGGAGAACGACCGGTCTGGCATGCCTTCCCGCTCTTGTTACTACCCCAATAACCTCTGAGATTTCATCGATTGTTGAATATCCTTTTCGGAAGCCATGCTGCTTATCAGAAAGATTGGCAGCTTTTTTGACTGCTGACAATAGCCGCGGTTTAAGTAACCTTTCGAGGAGCATTCCCGTAGTGCCCAGTACATACGGTGTACAGTATGATAATGGGTTGCTCAGGCTACATCGACTGCAAGTGTTTTCGTTCGGCATGCTTCACTTACTTTGTATTCAAGTCACCCTCTACGTTGTCATTGCCGGCCATGCCACTGATAGAGCCCTCCAGTGAACTAAGCTTATCTCTTCATTGCTGCATTGAGTCATTCTACCCGTCACAGATTCATATTGCCGCGCACCCCGCAGCACCTGCCAACCAAGCGAGCGAGCTCCCCATTTTCGCAGGCTAGCTGCATTGGGAGGTCATCCGCTGCTCTGTAGCCTAGCAGGTTTCTTTGAAGAGCTATTATTTTTTCTCTGCGTTTTCTTAACATCGAGTGCGTCTCTGAAAATCCGACACGCATTCGATTCGATTGGTGTCATTCACGCCATGGAGTTCATAATATGTACTGAGCTTTGCACAGATGTCTGCTGCCCGGTGGCCAACCTGTCCAAACTTCCAGCAGCTGGCGCTCCGGTCCAAATCCTTGCAGCTATAACTTGCTCATTCGTATTACAGGCACCTCAGCTCACGTTCACACTCGGGTGCTTATCGTTCCTACCTGGATTCTGCCAGACTTGAGGACTTTGGTCGGTGACATCTCATCCAGCTTCACCGCGGCTCTCTTCCGTTCTCTTGGCCTAGGTGGAGAAAGCATGGTTTTCACCTTACCGGCTCCTTCCTCTTCAGCTTTGCAGGTGATGGCGGATGTCGCTTCTTTGCTGACCATAAGAAAATCGAAATGCAGAAGCTTAACTCTAGGAGTCACAGGCTTCACGTCGCTCCGGTCATCTACGGCGGCCCGGATTGAGTCTTGCGATTTCGCACAGTTATTGCAACTTGCGATTTCCAGAATGATCATTCCTTCTGCGGGCATTCTGATACGCCGTACTCACGTTCCCGTTTCATTCGGCGATACACTCCCCCGGAGTGTACAATGACAGCGTCCAGTTTTACCCCTCTGTCTCCGTCTGTTATTCATCTTCTTTGCTTTGATCGCAATTTCTTTCTGTCTTTTTCTGTTGGGCACTCTTTTTCTGAACCTTTTTTGGTTCAGCGGGAGCAACCGGTGGTTTGGTTACGTTCCCATTTCGGTTCTCATGAGTGGTCGGATCTTAGAAAGTAGGTACTTTCTAAGGTCCATGGCTGGAATTTCTGCTCTGACTCGGATTTCCTGAATCAATTGTGGAATCCTTTGGTGGAAGCATCGTGCTTTGTTTCGAAATAGCATAGTGAATTACGTTTTCTTCATTACCGCCGTGTCCCGATACCCAGAGCAGATAAATCTTATTGAATTTAGTGACAGAGTGCAATCGTGCTTTACATGCTTGGGCAATTTTTGAAGTAGTCAGGGGTCTACGTAATGACACCAGTGTAGATTGACTGTCGCATCAAATTACAATACGAAGAATTTGCATCCAATGGCTATCTTAGGCCTTGGTCTCTTATTGTTTTCTAGTTCTCCGTAAATGTAGTTGCATGTTTCTACTATAACATTTTCAGTGCTCAGTTTACTCGAAAGCCAAATTGTTGTCCGGATAATATGCTGCTGCCAAAGAGGTATTTCTCTAACCGATTTATCAAATATTTTTCAAACAGATTCGCAATGATCGGTAATAAGGAAATGACTCCGTAGTTTATGGCTAGATTCTCACCTCTTATAAATAAGGATTGCAACTGCTCTTTTTTGTAAGCGTGCATGAATGAAAGTGCATTTTTGAATATCCGTAGTTTAACTTTTACTGCAATCGAATTCTCTAATATAACAACTACAAAATTAGTCTAGTACACAATTAGTCGAGCTCAAATTTGATGACCGCTCATCTGCTACATAGCTATTGACAATCTCAATTGATGTAGAGCGGAACCGAATGATTTCAGCATTTCTACATCCTTATCAAGTCACTATGTGGACTAATTTTCTACGTCACAATGTTGTTTCAAGCTTTACTCATTTTCCCTACATTAACAAGTCAACCTGAAAAATGTTAAATATAGAGCTCATTGAAATTCGTTGCTATAACTTTCAAGTTCACTGGCACATAACATTTCCACTACACGAGTTGCACGGAAATGGTAAAACCAATGCCAAATTAGGAATGGATCAGATCTAAGGCAAGCATAGTTATAAACAAATGTGGAAAATAAGTTTCGTAATCAATATCCACTAAAATAATTAAGAAACTTGAACCGAAACCGCATTTGGCATATTTTAATTCTATCAAATCCAACTCTCCACTTTCAAACTGGAGTGCTAACAATATCATTAATGATTCCTGAAACCTTTTCAACTTGGCGGCTATACAAACTTTTTTTATTCGGAACAATTATTTACCTTTCAAGTGATGGAAATCGTGCTTTGGTCATGGTCAAAGAGATGTTTAAATCGACTCATCGCACAAGCTTGCCGAAAAATTTTCACTTCACGTAATGAGTATGATGTATGTACATAACATAAATATGTATCTGCCGGTTTTTTCAACAGCGAGATTTATTTAACCGATACTTAGCTAAAAACATGCTCTAAGAGTTCCGGTGAACATCCGTTGGAGGTGAACAATTTGCGGGGAAATATAACAATCGGATTTGATTTCGGTTCTCTCTTCCACCTAGACTAGACCATCCTCCTATATACCTTGGCAAAAGGAACT
The DNA here is from genome assembly GCA_963978885.1 of Nemotelus pantherinus. NCBI lineage: Eukaryota > Metazoa > Arthropoda > Insecta > Diptera > Stratiomyidae > Nemotelus > Nemotelus pantherinus. The sequence continues at coordinate 75,120,065 of OZ022264.1, read as the reverse complement.
TAAATCAATGCCCCCGTTTAGTCGGAAACTGATGAAATTATAGCAGCAAAAGAAGAAGTTAGAGCATTTAATGGTCTGCAAATGAAATGTCTATTACAAACTCAGCTCAAAGTCAAAAGTTCAATAAAGTCTCGCGATTTTCGGAGAAAATGATGAACTTCAAAATTGAAAAGCATTCCTATGAAAATTTCTTTGAAAATTTCTTTTTTTCTTCTATTAACGAATATAGGTACATGAGAAAAGAGAACTTTTTCCCGAAATTTCACAAACTTTTTATTGCAAAAATGGAAAGTTTGTAGGTTGTTTTGATTGTTGTCTTGAAATAATCATTTTCATCTACTGTTATCAGTTGATTTAAAATTGATGTAAATTTTCGAAGTGATTATGCTGTTGGCTATGATTTGTGAAAAAGAGGTCCAAATTTTTTGTCGTTGAGTGTATTTTCATCATAGGGTGCTTACCATATCTCTAGTAGAAAATGATGAATCTGCTCAGTGCTGGCAACCATAAGTCTTCCAAAGTCTAGAAAAAGTTATAACCGTTTAAGGTTTTTTTTAACGAAAATTTAAACATTACTTATTTCACTGCAAAATATCTAACGTTTGAAAATTTAACATGGAAAATAATAAAAACGTCTGGTGCTAGCAACACACTCAAAAATCAGAAACTGACATTAATTACCGTAGTTTGTACCTCTACCGTAAATCTACAACCGAAATTCGATCAAGTTTACCTCACATTATGGTTTACTTGCCTTTTGAATTTCAAACTGCAACTGAAAGCACAAATATTTTGGTATATTTTTACAGAATATGCAAGTAAATATTTCAGCGCAACAAATATGCTAAAAGTTGACAGTAGGTACTATTCGATTTCAAATAATTTGATTCATGTATTTTACTACTCATTTTCATAAAAATTATATGTTGCAAGATGTTTCAAAGTAGGTAAAAATATAATATTTTAAATACAAAGTGAAATAACTGGTCTTGGACACCACAAATCTATATGATACCCTTTTTCTTTCAATCTTCTATGGTGAAATCGCAACAATTCCAAGACAAAATGAATTCAGTACTATTTACTTGAAAAACATTGATTTTTCTTTGATTATTCGAATCCAAACGTACGCACTGTAAGAGCCCTTGAGCAGAGGCCCTTGAACAGAGGCCCCTTGAGAAGAGGCCCCTTGATCAAAGATTCCGTATCACTGGTGGTCCGTATCACACAGATGATTTCTCTACGACACCGGCGATGGAGTCAAAAGGAGTCGTCACCTCAGGTGCAGCACAGGAGTGGATCTTAGAATCTGACCTCTGGAACATCATGTACGATGATCTGCTGCGCCTGAATATGCCTGCGGATGTGTTTTGCATGTTAAAATGATGTTCTGCAATACAAGTTGCAAATTGTTCTGGAAACTGATGAGTTTAGGGTATGTTATTTTTCACGATCGACAAAAAACGGAAATTTTATGATGAATACTGGCAGCGTTGCCAGAAGTTTTTTGAAAAAGTCGCCCAGTTGGTGGCAATTTATACCCCGAAATCGCGGAGTTGAGCATATTTGTAGCCTGAAATCGCATTTACACATTAGTTGGGTTAATTTTTACTTAAAACCATGATCAATTACACTGAACAATACGAACATTTATTCAAATTCGTAAGGCACTCTTCGCTAGAAACTACTTAAAAAACTAAATTATATTAGTCTAAATTATAATTCATCAGAAAACAGTAAATTACTGTATTGGTACATTTCATTATCATTATCCTCTTCACCATCCATATCATAATTATAGATATTTGGATTAAGCTTCTTTATTAATTTCTCAGATATGGGAAAGTAATTACAACATCATTGGCATGTAAGTGCAACCGTATACGCATTAAAGCAGAGAGTGTTTTTAGATTTAATCTGTTTGTAAGTTTATTTTTGATTATATTCATGCAAGAAAAACACCGCTCAACAAAGTCGTTTGATGCAGGAAGTATCATTATAGACAATACCATTTCACACAAATCTTTAAATAAAAACACACCTGAAGCAGATTTCAGCGCATAAATTTTTAACCAGGAAACTGTTGGATCATCTGGAACTTCGTTCGAAAATATTTCAGTCATGGATGTTGATCTTCATTTTTCAAATTGAAATTGGAACTTTTTCTTATTACAATGAGTCGTTTAAAGCACCAGGCCCTGATAGCGTTCTTGCGGCTGACATTCAGCAGTCCATGGAAGTATCGCTACTATGGCTCAGAGAGATTTATAACGCTTGCCTACGCTTCTCGTATGTTCGCAGCAGCTGGCGAGAAACTAGAGTTGTGTTTATTCCTAAAGCAGGAAAAGTTTCTCATGTTAAGCCGAAGGACTACCGTCCAATAAGCCTTAACTCAGTCCTGCTTAAGATTTTGGAAAAGATCACTGATTACCATATTAAAAGATCAATCGATCTTTGTTGATCTCGCAGTCACAGCACGCTTATACCAGAGGTAAGTCTGTTGAGACTACTCTTTATGTTCTCATTAAGCCAGTTGAGAAATCTCTTGCTCTTAAAGAATACACGCTTGTCGTCTTCTTGGACATCGAGGGGGCCTTCAGTAACGTAAAGTCTGACGCAATTGTTGAGGCACTCTCGGTGCTGCACATGGATTAGCGGCTGATTGCTTTTATTGTGCAGTTTCTCAAAAGTAGAGTGGTAATATTTTCCCTGGGGAGTGCCAACATTAGACGAGGAGTCAGTACTGGTACACCTCAGGGAAGAGTCCTCCCTCCTTTGCTATGGAACATCACGGTAAAGCTGCGCTATGCCGGCTGCAAAGTGATTGTTTATGCGGACGATATAGATGTGGCAGTGTCGGGAAAGTATTTATTCACGCTACCGGAGAGGTTAAATCACTCTCTTGACATACTTTCACGTTGGAGTCGTGAGTGCGGCTTGAATGTGAATCCTAGCAAAACAGAGCTAGTATTGTTTACAAGGAAGTAAAAAGTTCCTTGTTTCAAGTTACCCAAATTAAATGCGTTCTCCATTGACCTGAGCCAGACGGTCAACTACTAACGGCTTATCCTTGACTCGCAGTTACTATGGACCTATTATGTAGCAGAAAGAGCTCGGAAGGCTTTCAACGCACTTTACTGCTGTAAAAAAGCCGTAGGAACGAATTGCGGATTACAACCTCGTACTGTTGCTTGGCTTTACACTGCTGTGGTTGAGCCAATTCTATTGTTTGGAGTGGCGTTCTGGTTGCAAGGTGCACTTAAGGCTACCTGCAAACGGCAGCTTGAAAAAGTGCGGAGAATGGCTGCACTACTTGTAACTGGTGCGCTCCGCTCCACCCCTACTAAGGCACTCTTCGTTTAACTTCATTGACTGCCAATCAATTTACTTATCTTAGAGCAAGCTAATCTTGCTGCTGTGAGACTAAATTGTATCTCGGCATGGAATAGAACAGATTTCGGCCATGCGAGGATTTTGGTCGAGGGAGTTCCCGCTCCAGCGGGTGTTGACTACATCAGTCCGCAGTGCCTACTAGATTTGGAGTTCACAACTCGCATTCCTGGTAGGGATGAATGGCGTGATGGTGTCACCCTCGAAAGTGGGCTTATCCATGTGTACACTGACGGCTCAAAGCTAAATAATAGAATCGGGAGTGGTGTATACTCAGATGAGCTAAATCTCAAGCTGTCTCTCCGTCTACCAGACCATTGTAGTGACCTTCAGGCGGAGGCTGCGGCCATTTTACAGGCAATCGACTGGCTTCTTTCTAATCGAATATTCGGGGTCAATATTGGTATTTTCACAGATAGCCAAGCGGCAATTAAATCTCTTGCTGGTCCTTGCACAGTGTCCACGAGTGTTGCTGAATGCAGTGCATCTCTTAGGGAGATATCAAGACATTCGGTTGTTCAATTGATTTGGGTACCTGGACATAAAAGTTTTCAGGGCAACTGTGAGGCCGATGAGCTAGCAAGGCTTGGAGCCTTGTTACCGGAGTTCTCTTGTTCCTTCTCAATAGGTATACCGATGACATCGGTCAAATTGGCCATCAGGCAAAAATATCTCGAGGATGCTAAGAGGTCCTGAGCAGATGAATCATCCTGTGCAATAGCAAGGCAGTTCTGGGTATCCATGGATGCACATCGCACCAGGCAGCTTTTAGACTTCATTCGAAGCGCCCTACGTTGCACTGTGGGAGTCTAACGATTTCTGTCGAAGTTGTGGCTGTGAGGATGAGTCCGTCCTCCACCTCATGTGTTGGGGCCCGGCGTTGGCCGCAATTGATGCACCCTTTGTCTCAAACCTGACCGAGATGTCCCTGGTCAATTTAAAAGGGGATAGCGCGTTTTGTCAAGGGAAGCAGATGGTTTTCCGAGTTCAGTGAGTAGAAGAGAGTCACAAATTATTGTGGCATCACAACGGCCCTCTTTAGTGCCTATGTGTGTTGGTCGGCAGACCTCTGTGGATCGGCAGTCACTTCAACCTACCTACCTACCTATGATGAATAATTGAAAAGTATTGACCAAAACTTAGCGAGTAATAAAACATTAATAAAAATTAATAATCTCCCGCTGCAAGTGTTCAAACAGTCAGATATGCACTATGAGCAGATGTCTGATGAGAAACAATGCATACTTTCGAAACTACTTAGCTAAATTTGAATTTATAATCATCTCACAAAAAAAAAAAAAACAAATTCATTAGGCATGTTAACACAGTAGTGACAGCTTTAAAGGCCTCCGTTCACGAACAGTCCATCAGTCCAAATGGCCTGAGCCCAGGCCAAAATCTCACCTTGTGTGGGAGAACTCGGAAGGACTCATGGGCTCAAGGAACCAAATTGGATTTCCAATTAATCCAAAATCCATGGACTCAGGCCATCGAGTCATTTTTTAGCTCGAACGTGTGTGGGAAAATAGTAGGCCGAGTGCGGACAATCCATAAAATAGACTAATCGTGTGTGTTGAAGCCTCAGTCCAAACAACGTGGCAATCTTGCTCCACACGCTGACCTGTGATAAGCTCATTGACTGTTTCTGTGATTATTTTATTTAATCGAAAAATTCAGCATAATGGTGGTCATCATTTTGTTTTGGAAGTTATCGAATAATATAGGGCACATGAATGTATATGATATTATTTGACCCAAAGACTGCAACCGCTTGCTTAGTACCGCAAAGTAGCGGTCTATTTTTTGTGAGGAGTGTTAGTTTGCCTCATATTTGTATCCTCTCTTTTGATAAATGGGGTGACCAGCTGTAGCAACGAGTTATATGTCGTATCATCTATAATTTTTTTTTTAATAATTTTGCCAATCAGAATGCTCAAGTGTGAGTTCTTTTACCAAATTTACATGACACATTTGTTTCCGTTTGGCATGCCATCCTTTCTGCCACTTCCATTTTGGTTGATATATATATATATATAAAGAAATATGAATTTTCGGCGAAACGAGTTTAATACAACTTTTCTTCGAAAATTAGTAATAAGTTACCAATGTTTAAATGTTCTAAGTTCTAGAAATTCTGTGCTTCCAAAAATCTTTCGTTTTTTGACCCTTAACATCTATATAACTTATTCTTACTCTCATATTTCGCCTATTCGGCATTGGGTGCAAAACAATTGGGGAATCCTTTTCGAAGCCAAAATGAAGAAGCACAAAAGTCCTCTAGGATAGACTTTAAAAAAATAATGATTTTTCAGGTAGCGTGTAAAAATTGTTCTAAGGAAAATCACTACTTACGATGAGCATGGCAATGACGAAAAATACAGAGGTAGATCACTACTTTGTACGTCCAATAAAATTTTGACGAAAATACTAGAAAATAACATTAAAATTTGTGCTGACAATACCATTGAGGAGTACCAAGGAGTTTACGGTCAAACAAATACTCCAGAAATGCTGACAGTTTAACTTCGACATCTACCAGACTTTCGTAGACTTTAAGCAAGTATATGACAGTATTAACCGGAATGTAGTATAAGAACTGATGCTGCTGTTCGGTATCCAAGAAAACTTAGCCCAACTGGCCCAAATGACGATGGCGATGAACTTCACAAGTCAGAATCAACAAATATCTGACTGACACATTGGACACAAATGTCAGACTAAAGTAAGCCCCCTGCTGTTCAACATAGAAGTTGAGTTCGATATAAGCAAGCTGCCTGTCAACACATAAGGTACGTTTCTATACTCAGAAGAGAGAGATATAAGGAAATGAAAATGGCAGTGAGAAGTGAAGCAATTTGCCTAGGCTGAGCGTTAGTAGTAGTAAGCGAATTTGACACTCACTAACTATGCCAAACAGAAAGATAGAGTGAGATAGATAGAGAAAAATAGTTGGCCATGTGTACGCAAATTTGACAATTACTAACTCAGCAACAACAAAAGCTCAGGTATCGGGGAAACCAAGGGGAATATCTGAGGTAGTAATTCTCTCGATTTGTTCTATTTATAGATTTTACCGTTGTAGTAAAATTGCTTCACTAAATTTCGTATATGTATACGCTTGTTTCATTTCCTTAGACCTCTATGTTCTGAGTTTCTATATAAACCCAGCCAAACAGTAGTCTGCGCGGGCGATATTATCTTTTCACGTTCTGTCAAATCCGCCAAAGAGCTCTTGCTGAAACTTAAGCATGAAGTAAAAGAAATAAAATCAACCTAGTGAACGCAATATGACACAAAAAATCAATATTGACTAAAAAAACGAAAATTGAATACACATCAACAATAAGACTTGTACTGTGCTATTCAAATATAAACCCTCACTCAAGTATCCGCAAACTGGTTGAATGTCATCGAAAGACGGGTTCTGAAGCAAATAATTTGAGCAAAACTGGACAGCGGCCAATGGGGAATATGGTACCATGACAAACTGTATCAAATGTTTGAAGATTCAGAGGTCGCCAGTGTCATCAAACTGCCCAACCTGCAATGGGTTGTTAATGTATAGTGAATGGACGAACATCGAGTACATACGAAGATATTCGATGGAAAAGCCGATGGTCGAACACCAGTGGGAAAATCCAGGAATCGCTCGTCCGACTCTGTCGACGAAGACTGCGCATCGCTGCTTTGATTTCGAAATTGGAGGAAGTGGTTGTTAGTCAAAGTCAAATGAAGGCATTTTCTGCAAGAAACCAAGGTCCGAAGGGGCTGCAGTGCTACGACAACGCTAACCACATTCTCAGAGTAACCAAAATATGTATGAAAATTCTCTCAAATCTGGTCCTATTCAAGTCTAATACATCCTGTGTGCTTACTATTGATCTGATGCTCGTGAGTTGGGAAAATTAAGCAATTTTTTGTGGAAGTTTGAAAATTTTAAAGTCACAGTATTTAATTAAACAACATTTTTTAATTACAGGGTGGGCCAGGAATTAGTGAACATTTTGAAAAATCATTAAAAAAAACTATTAGAGTTACATCAAAAATTATTTATTTAGGAGATAGCTTATACACTGGAAGTTACTTTTTAAAAATAATATCATTTAAATGCCCACCATCGCGACTTCGGCATTCCTCCAATATCTACAGTTTTGTTTATTGACGTGCCCGTTGAGATGGAAGGTGGCTTCGTCAGAGAACAAGATGTTGTCAAAGCTACGGAAGCGATCCAACATTGTTTCAGCATACGATTTGCCTAAAATCAAATCATTGGGCTTTAATTCTTGGACTAACTGGATCTTGTACGGATGTAATTTTAAATCTGATTTTAAAATGCGGCGTAAGAATGTTCGAGATATGCCCAATTCAGCCGAGCATTTGCGCGTCGATAAATCCGGATCGCGCCATACCAAAGCTGATGCTTGCTGCACATTCTCTTCACTCCGTGAAGTCCGTGGGCCGCCGGTTTGCTTCACATTTAGCGTCGATCCCGTCTCCTCAAATTTCTTCACCCATTTCTTTATAAAAACTGAGCTTAGACACTCATTTAGGGCGTGTAAATGATATTCGACGCAAATTAAACGCCGCACAGTGATGAGCGAACCATTGTTTAAATCAAATTGCTTTACGCAAAAGGCACGCTGCAGTTCCGTGAACCGATCCATGTCGACTAGATTTTAAAGAATTGAGCTAGCCGTTAGACCCCTCCCCGCGCCTCGTGCTCTTCCGTTTGCGCGGGAAATCAAACTCAAATGTAGCCAAATTCATGGCCCACCCTGCAGATAAAATAAAACTAATAGATTTGTATATCGTTTGCTTTTTTTCGTAAAAGCGAAAACTATTGCTTGTCGTACGTGCTGAGATACAAACATGATCATCAAACTTAAATTTAAATTTTATAAACATCAATGCGCCCTGTAAATTTCGTACTGATCTGATGGTTCTATTTAATTCTGATGATTCTATGTATTTAAGTGAAAAGCTAGCATCACGGCACATCAGTATCCGGGGCATTTCACGTGAAGCGGACAACGAAAAAAAGTCGAGGCTCTGGATTTAATGGTACTTCTAGCGGATATAATCGTGGGTACGCAATTTTTCTCTTCTATGAGGTTCAGTTGCCGAGCTATGGGCTTTTGAATAATTGACAAAATTGATGAAAGGTTTTTTGGAAGCCGATTGTGAGACTCGAAAAAAAACCTGAAAAGCATTAATTATATCTAATAATTGGTATAGGAAATTAACTGTTCTTTTTAATTTTGAAATTAGATTTGAAAACCACTTTTTTTTCGTGTGTTAAACCGGAAGTAGACACTTCAGCTCGTTGTTTGAATAATTTGGACCAGGTTAATCTTGTTTATTTTTATATCAAAACAAAGCTTAAAGTGTACTTATTTTATGATAAAAGTTTTAGAATGGGATGGCCAGTATTTTAGGGGGGTAATGTTGTATAAAGCGTGGTACCGAGAGCTTGCTTGATACAACTCGTTGGCTCAAAAACAAAAATTAATATCAAAATGTGATGAGTAGCGCCATCTCCTGTATGAAAAAGGTATTATTTTTTTATAAAAATCTAAATAAAATATAATATATATGACGCCAAGGCATTTCGAATTTTCCGTTATTATTCGAGTTATTGTTCAGCGCCTGCACTGACTTTTACTTTCGTTGATAAGTTAAAGAGTCTTAATGATGTGTATTATGTCTCCGTGCGGCTACCTATGTTTCAATACATTCATTTTGAAATTTCATCGGAAGGCTAAAAACCTAAGAATAAATCCAAAAATATTAGCAAAAAACAATTTTAGCCAAAGCTGCAGAAAAAACTGGCTGTAGAAACACCTCCAGTCAATAAAAAACAGAACTAATTTAAGAAATGAGAGTAAAATTGTAAAAACTTTGAAATAAATTCATTTTTCTATAAACAAGTATTATTTTTTACATTAAGTAAATTAACATTAACAATTTTTAATATTTTATCCTCTATATGTAAGTGATATAGTGATATATGTATAATAGTTTTATTACAAATGTTATAAAATATAATAGTTTTATTACAAATGTACACACTCATTAGCTGTCCCAAGCATGCTCTCGGTACTACGCCTCATACGACTTGTACGTTTTGAAATTCACCTACCTCTTAAACTACTAGCCATCCCATTCTAAAACATTTATGATAAAATAAGTACACTTTAAGCTTTGTTTTGGTATAAAAATAAACAAGATTAACCTGGTCCAAATTATTCAAATAACGAGTAATATAAAAATAAGTGTCTACTTCCGGTTTAACACACGAAAAAAGAATGTGGTTTTCAAATCTAGTTTCAAAATTAAAAAGAACTGTTAATTTCCTATACCAATTATTAGATATAATTAATGCTTTTCAGATTTTTTTTTCAAGTCTCACAATCGGCTTCCAAAAAACCTTTCATAAATTTTGTCAATTATTCAAAAGCCCATAGCTCGGCAACTAAACCTTATAGAAAAGAAAATTTGCGTACCCACGTTTATATTCTCTAGAAGTACCATTATGCACAATTTGAACGAAATCCAGAGCCTCGACTTTTTTTTGCTGTTCGCTTCACGTGAAATGCCCCATCCGTCAAATGTGCATTGCGGCCGTTTTAAGGGCACCCTGCTTCAGAGGTATATGTTTATTTGTTTCGTCGTGTTCGATTATGCCTCGGGCAGACATTTTCATTGGACCCCGGTTCAGTTGGGGACTAGGCAACTCTTTTTCAGCGAATAGCTACACTTATCATTCAACATTCAATACTTCGAGAAATCAATGATCAAGCACCAAGACATTTTTGATTTTTGATTTGAAAAATATGTCATAATACAATAAGCTGGGCTAGGACATTATTCAGATTCTAGAAAAGTTTTGGCATTTAATTAGAAAATAGCTACATCCGACTAGAGCCATGAATCCCATGTACCACACATAGCTATAAAAATCACTTGCAAATTTGCAATACATAAAATCAAACGAAATTTTTCAAGCTTGTATTGAACATTCTTACTCCAAATGTTTCATTTAAAATAATGAAAAACAGATCGAAATGATGCGAGATCAAAACTCAAAAGCTGATTGGAATCCAAAAATAAACATTATTAAATTGGGAACAGCAAGTACGCGAACAAATCGTTAAATGTGAAATGTCAAGGTTTTTTGCAAGCCGTAATCACATGTTAATGTGGAGTGAATTTAAATTGATTCCAATTAGATACTCTAGCGAGCCTCTTGAGAGCACAAATCATTCGAATGAATTTAATCTTTCTTAGTCTGCTTCTTGCTCAGTATATCTGAAAGATTTATGGATGATTATTTAAATCGTGTTGTTATTGTCGTGGGATAATTAATTTTATTGTCAACCGTTCATACTCTGACTCATAGCCATAAATCGAAAATGTTTTTTCTCGCCAAAAAACACCAAAGCCAAATGCCAATAGACGGGAAAATTGAATTTTCGCCATGAGTTAGATAAAATAAATTAATTCGGGGGTTAACTCAATGCCATTTAGAAAACTCTTTCTTAAAGCAAACATGTTTCAATTCAATCTAAAACCTCTACCCTAATCGTAAACCTCTAGGCCTACCAACAGATCGAACTGGATTAGCTCTTCACCTTCACATTTCAGCTGAGGCTCAGTCAAGTCATATTAAATTTTCCCTAAAGGTATTGATTTCTGTTCCCAATCCTCACAATCTTTTCCGAGCGAGATATTTTCTGTTTCCCATCAATGATTCGGCTTTCTTGCTCAAATTTGAGATTTTCGACTTTCTATAGGCAGCTACTATGAATGATGTATCGTCTTTCGATATCAAATTACTTCCTTTTGGCTTGTACGGCATTTGGTTACAATAACGCCATTCATCAAGATGGCTGTACTAATAAAACTCAAAGAATGCTGTTGCCGGCTCATTGAAAAAATGCAATCTATTCTGGCCAGATTGCCTCAATAAAATCATATTCAGTTTATAATTCGACGCTAAATTTCGTCCTGAATCTCATTCAGAACATATTATTAAGTGTTTGGCATACGGACGCGGCTGACGCAAACGCCAAAGTCAGCTCCAGATTAAAATACTTAATACATACTTTGAGATAGTCGTTATACAGGTAAATAGTAATCAATAATGCACAGACCCACTGCGGGTTTCATTGGCAGAAATGACGGATGGTAGCAAACTATTCCTGTGCCATGCAAAAGTATCTTTTATTCTGCTGAATTGATTACCCTAACTGTGGCTCATAGTTAGTATTTGCATTGATATGTCTCTAAATATAGCATACAATAGTCCAAGAAAAGCTGGTGCAGTAAAAGTAGGACACACAATCACAATAAATAGATGCGGAGAACGGAGATAGGTACGAAAAATGCAGGAAATGTGCTTTCTATGTACTTTAAAAGATTTTCCTCAAAACAAACAATACCCGAGTTTCCCATTGAATTCAATCAAATGAATAGCAAGTTGTATGCAGAATGCGAAATACTGTTCTGAAGGTAAAATCTGTGTGGTCCTATCGCAGATTCAATTTCGAAATGGAGATTTATCTACAATTGTGCGGTAGACATTTGTTATTCATCGAACTAAACATAGAAACATGTAGACATTTGTTATTCATAAAACTAAGCTTAAATTTTATGCTTTGATCCAATTCGTTAAAGTATTGAAAGGAAAATGCATTCTAAATGGATCTTCCCTTCCAGATAAAATCACCGGCAAACACACGAAAGAGGATTAAATAAAGAATTATTGAATTGCAGCTTCTCATCAATTTTGGTAAGTGTGTAATTGATACTGAAGTTAATGTAAATAGGTATTAAGCTTCCAATTTATACTTGAGAATTTCAACTCCATTCATTATCCAAACATATTGTGAACAGACATTATCGCAACCAAATTTGTTGAGAGTGAGAGTATTCTTTTCAACTCTGGTTTACATGAGCTGCAATGGAAAACAGAAAGCTAGTTTGAAAAGAAAACAAACTGGAGAAATAAAATCAAATATTATGCGATTTTCCAAAACTAACTAATCTAATTTGTTCAAACTATTTACTGTTAAGTGTGATATTAGGAATATTTGATTATTATAAAATTTTAAGCTCAAGCTTATGTTATTTCATCAATTTTTTTCATTTTCCCGTTTTCTTTACCTAACTATTTTCATCAGGATGAAGGCAGTGCAATTTAACAACCTTCGATTAAATTTTATGAGATCAACCACAATCTTAGCTGAAGTCAATTTGGAAATAAAGTAGCGTTGGCATTTGCAATTACTATCGCATAGTCCAGGGAAATTTAACATGGTGCTTCGGAAAAATTAGGAGAAAGCTGAATGTTGGTGTGAACGTTGACGCTAGCGTGTTGAACAAAATTTCAAAAGTCCCCATTGATCCGAGTGCTACGTTACTTTTTATACGGGGTCAAAGGTCACCAAAAGTGACCTTTCCTAAATATCTCAGTAACGGCCACGTCCACAGAAAAACAATGTATGACAACTTTGTGGTTAAAAACTTTCCAACAAAAGAGATTATATAAATTTTTCTTGTAACCATAACCGTTTTTGAGATATATTGAACTAAACATTCTAACTAACAGTATCTACTTTCTCAATGGTATTTTGATATTAGCCGATTTTGGAGCAGGGAAAGACAGCAACATTGCAGGTGAAAATATATTTTGTAACGTATCAGAGCCCTGTGACGTCATGCACAGGATAGGAGTATGAAAAAGCAAGATAATATCACGGCATGATTCTGTCAGCGCTCATTCTTGACATTATAGGAACTCAACCCCCTGCAGACTATACCCGAATAATCAGTTTTTTTTACCAATCCTGTGTTGACTGCATAGAGTCAAAGCCTCGAAATCAGTTTTTACCTGAAATTACGTGACCTTATCCAGATCGTTCATAGGATAAAACGGTATGGAAAAAAAACTACAAAACTGGTTATTTCGGGGTGGTTCGTTTACGGGGGTGGGTATGGTGTGGGTGTGGGGGGTTGTCCTGCGATCCTGCGATGTCAAGAATAGTCAATTGGCAGGATAATCTAGTGATGTTATCTTGTTTAACCGTGGGCAACGAGTAGGCAACGAGCTTATTCCTGAAGATTGAGGATGGAAGTTCAGGGATACCATTTTATGGCCAAGGGGGTGGGGGATACTTTTCGGAGCACACTTTTATCTTCCCTGGAGTGTGGTAGATAAGTTTGCGTAAATGTTTTTTATGGGTCTCTTAAACATAAAAAAACAAGCTCACAAACATTCCCAGTCGTAATCAAAATCGGATAATATCAACACAACGATAGTTTTGTGTACGTACAAGAAGGTTTCCAATATGGCGGCTACTGACGATTGCTGTACAATTGGTGGAACTTGTACATGCAAGAAGATTTTCAATATGGCGGCCTCTGGCGATCACTATTCAATTCGTGTGAGCGTGTATATGCATCGAAATTTTCAATATGGAGGCTTCTCACGATCGCTGTTCACTGCATGTGAGCGAAGAGAATACATGCAAGCCACCATATTGAAAAAAAATCCCAATCTATGTGTGGGCAAGCCAGATCACCAAACAAATTTGAATGGTGGTACAAAACCGGTTTTCGCAAATCAAGTTCATGAACAAATTCCGTGCATGTACACAGTCTGTGCATACATTGTTACGTTCCGAATTTGCGGATCAGAATCGGTAAGGATACACCCGCGCAATATAATGTATTTTGTAAAAAAAAGAGAAAAAAAAGAAGTGTAGCGACAGCTAGTATAGTATCGAATGACGACCCTGGTGACGAGGTGGCTGGCCGCAACGAAACTATGAGATTCGCGGTCTGTTTGACACAACCGATGTTCCTCATTGTTTAGATGCTAATCAACCTTCACAGAGGACCCGGAGCCGTCGCGACACGATGATAACACAAACATTGTCAGAAAATCAGAACAGCAATACAAACCCCAAAAATCTCCTATATTTCCATCGTCGGGATTAGTCCGCTTGCAATCATGCACTTTGCGCTCAGGATCGCCGTGTGCTCCAGCTTTTCCGAAAGTTTTGGACATCAGCGTCTTTATTTAATTCGCGACGACCCTCGTGTGATGGCCATCATCACATTCGTCGTTTCTTTCCCGGCAGCAGGCCACTTGTCCTACTCGAACCTTCTCGGCCTCGTTATGGAAACCCTACAATAAACGAAACTTAAGAGATTTATCCAAATATATACCCTACGTCAATCGAAACTTAAGATATTTATCCAGATAGTTATCCATTCGTTGAATGCGTTGAAATGTATGAGTTGCACATTGACAGCCCGAATTGTCAACGAGATGTTAGCGGAGACGTCGAGAATATCGAAAAAGGTTCGAGACTCGCCGACCGCTCAGAAAGGGTATTCACAGTAGCTTCTTTTTGGATCGAGAGGCGGTAAGCATCGAACGTGTGTACGGTGATCGGCGGCGAAGTCACTGACGATTTTCTTTCTTTTATGGTTACGAATAACGAACTGTTGGAGCGCTCCTAAAACCCGAACAGAAGATACGGAGGCGAAGAGGAAACTAACGCCGATCAGTGGTTAAAAAGCAAGAACTCAGTACGTGTCGAGTGGAAGGAGCATTTTCAAAAGACGACGGCGACAACGGCGATGTTTATCAAGGCGAATAAGGAGCGGGTCGAGGAAAGTATAGCGAAGACACGCAAGAGTCTTCCGGCAGTAGATTCCTGCAGCGTAGACACGAACAATTGTCTACACTTCCAGCGAGCGGCGGCCAGACGGCGCGTATTTGTATCTCCGTGTAGGAGGTAGCGACAGATTTGTCGAACGACAGGAGGAATAGATTAAGGTAGGAAGTTTCTCAGTATTGTATCGAGTTTTAGAAATAGTGAATGAATGATTGAGAACTCCGGTTAGATTGCGGTGCCGCTAGAATTGTATTTCGTGATATGTACCGAAAAGATATTGAAGATTTGTGAATAAAGTGTGTATATATTGTGACGCGAGCGTATTTTTTCGATTAAATACAAGGTAGCGGGAAAACCCTCAACCAAATTCTCGCTTCGTGGTGAGGGTAGTATAGACAGCGCGGTTTGAAACGAGTGGCGCCCGGGCCCACCCCTTCTCATCGAGAGCGAGCCCCCGCGGCTGTCACCCTTTGCTCCCAGTCAGGGAAACGGGGGTTGTTACCACGATCGAAGGTGATAACGGTAGCAACATACATGGAAATTAGCCGCAAGCTTACAAAATTGGGTACCAAAAACCAAATTTGAAATCTTGTGTAAACAGGGAACAGGTTTCAATTGCATATATCGATGTACGATATAGGTTAGATTTTGCAATTGGCACCCGGCGAAAGCGTGCCCGTACGTCTAGCAGCTAAAACAGCGCACTTTGTCTTAAGTTAATCTGATACCTCGGCAGGAGTAACCGCACAGTCAAAACAACTTTACATAAACTTATATAAGCCAGTCAAAACATGTAGAGAGCCAGTCAAAACATGGAAAGTGAGCATACTTTTATACCAATGCTGGTAAGCTTAATGACGTACTGGGTGATATTGGAGCCTTGGATTCAAGATTCCACCGCTGCGCGAGAGATGCCAATAATAATTATTGAAGGTGAATAAGTTATGCGTACTGGAAAAGAATCACATGCACTTTCATCATCAATAAGCTGGCTTAACGGAGCAAAGATGTCGCCGTTAGGATTGGCAGAGCCAGACTTTGTAGCTTTTCTTTTAGTCATCGGGGCATCGCCCTCAGGAGAAAGATTACGCTTCGCTGTCAATATATACTAGCTTGCATGTAGAATAGAAAACTGATTTGCAACGACACAAGAGCTACAATAAATTTTAAGTTTACTGAAAACGCTGCTAGATGAGAGTCAAATTTGAATTAATTTTGTGTGCTTTAGTAAAACGGTCAAATTTTACTGAGACAGTTCTTATAAAAACGTTTGAAACGTGCATATAATCGGCGGTGCTTTAAGCACTAGCTGGTTTCATCTAAAAACGTTAATTTGCAAGATAACATGCGTACAAACTGCTTTAAAATGTATATTTATATTGTTTAATGTTAGAAAAAATTATAGCAAAGTGTTTACCTTTTTTGATTATTAGCTCATTCGGCTAATAATCAAATTGCGAAAACATTCAACGTTGTTTCCAGCTGGGGTCCATCCATGCAAGTTTTACCAGACACTCTATTATTCCCAAAAGTCATAACATACAAACACACATGTGTACCGCAGCATAGGTGCATTATAAATATCATAAAAACTCAAGAAAACCAATTTGAAACTTATTGCGTTACCCTGATAAAATGTATGATATAAGATGCAAACGTTCTTCTCATGCTTACAAAAACAAAAATCTAAGCCTATTCAACAGATAACTAACCATTTCACATTCACATTCTATTGTAACGTACTAATGTGTTTCCGATCTAAACTGTTCGAGCTAACGCCATTACTATTATTATCTTTCACGGTCGCCACCAAATCAATTTTTTAAGAGACCAAATAAACTACCGTATATTTATAGCGCCACTTAAAAATTTGTCATCATATAAAACGTGACGAAAATATTATGAGCTACCCCGATGAAGTGAAAAGATGATGAGGAAGTAGATTCAAATAACCGAACCGTACGTTACTGTTTCGATTTAAAGTCTGGTCATCTCACCGAGATAAGTTCAATTTTTAGAGCCAGAAAAATGTGTCAGTTGCAAGAGTAGTATATGACCGACAAGCCATCACCTTAAGCCATAGCACCTTAATATAAAAATCAATATTATACCCACGGTTAGCTCGTTTTTCTTCCTCGGTTTTATGACCGAGAATAATAAATTTCAATACACCTTGTGTTACTGCCAAAAATACCCGCCAGTCATCTAACCATTTTCGGCCCCTGAAAAGCTGGTACGTCATAATAAATTCAAAATCTGAGCATCCTATAATGGACTACCGGGGCTTATCTAAATTTGGCAAACGAACTACTAAATTTCATCAGGTAGACTGTATGACTGCTTGAATTTATGTCTAGCAATCATTCTCCCGGCCTTAATTGAAATTCACCGCCATCGCAACTGATGTTTGGTGCAGCAATGAATATTGAAAAATCTTTCTGGCGTAGCCGAGTGAAGCATCCACTCTCTGTACGAAGCCAATATTGGCTTCCGGTCGAAGACGCCAGCTAAGTTCGCCGCGGGGCTGCACTGCTTAGAGCGAAACAACGGTACGGCGGAATGCAATACGGAATAAACCTAGTTGCGAAATGTAAACTGAACGCAAATTAATTATGAAAACGAAATTCCTGTGATTTAATAAGTTCTGCTTATCCGTTCATAAAACTATCTTGTTATGTGTTCATTAAAAATTTACGCTTGAAAAAGGCACTTTAGTTCCTGACATAGTCTCTCAAAATGGTTTTAAGTAAAGGGTTTTATTTCTCAGTTTCTGGGGGAAAAGTTACTTATTTTGTCGCCGCGAAATGTTTGTAAAATTGAAAGTTTTCTATGGAATGTCTTGACTTTATTATGTTTGATAGTCTACAAATTTCGTGTAAAGTTATGTCTCTCCGACGTGCAGTATCAGTGACGTGTGATTTGTGGAATCTTTGCCGAGCACTGGATTATCAAGAATATGGTGACGGTTTCGTAAGATAAAACGTTTAAAGACAACTGAAGCGGAATCCAGTGGCAGCTCGTGGCATTTACAAGCAGAGTGACAGGTGAATTTAAAAGTTATTCGAGACAAGTCTTTTAATATTAAATTGACTTATTCTCTAATATCCAACGCAGAGCTTGGGAAGAAGTAAGGACATATGAAGAGTTATTAATACATGTGCCGTTATGGAAACATTTCGCATGAAAATAAAATCCTTCCATCCACCTTTCATGGTAGCGAATTATTGAATGACATTGTCATACTATTTGCTTTCTTTCTCCAATTTATTCGCGAATTGTTTTCTGTACCTAGCCACGATAAGTGCGCTAATCGTGTTTGTTCAATAAAAAGTTTTTATACTCACTAAAGTAGCTAGCATTGTTGAGACTAGCTCTATTAAATTGGTAATTTCTGCCATAACACCATAAGTTCCTGTGAAAGGAAGAAGCTTTATAAGGTCATGTACTGTATGTGTCAGCGTACAAGACAACGAGCTTCATTTTATGTATTTCTCATTCAAAGAAACGACCATATAGAGTGCCCATAAAAAATGGTGAAATTAGACGAAATTATAAAGAATTCCAAGTTAAGCAGCTAGACTATGAGCTTTTTTAGAATATAACTTTCAAATCGATATCTCGGAGCACAGTTAGACGCGTAAACTAGACGCGTTTTTTACACTCCCGAGCAGATCAAATTTAGTTAAGTATATTTAATACAACAACAAACCGCTGCAAATATCACGTCATTCAAGCAGAAATTTGCTCGGAAGCGATTGTTTATGGTCTTACATGTTGAATGTGCTGATAACAGTAAGAGTGTTCTAAACGGTTCGTACCACTGGTGCTGATTATTGTGAAATCGGTAATTTGATGAATTCGCATAGCACTCCGCAATTGTTTGAATGTTTCAGTGCACATTACATTGTAGATTATTACATATGCTAGTTACATGTCTGATTTCGATTCAAACCTAGATAAGATTAGCTACAAAAAAAAACACCTAGATGCGGATAGTTTATGTAAAATTGAAACTACGTTTTTACACACTCTGGAAAACAACAACGACTCACGCTTTATTTCAAACTCAACGAACTCCAAAAACAATATCCGAAACAAAGATTATCCAAAACAATAATCTCCAATATTATAGTAGCTAAGATTAGGTTACGCTGTCGGTATGACAAGTAGCTCCTACAAAGCTCAGCGAATACCAGCAACATAACCGAATACAGCAAGCTTTATGCTCGGGATCGTTTTTTTTCCAACCCTACGTTAATCTGCTCTGCATAGGGTCAAAAAAACGTGGCTACTATTTTCCAACATAATTTTCACGAAAATATGAGTTTCAGACTTTAATTGGCCGCCTGGTAAAATTACTACTCAAAAATTATGCAATAGTTGTTATTATCAAAACAGAAGAATGTGCATTTGCAGGTCTAAAATAGTGAATTGATGTCAAATTGGTAATTGCTTGCTAATCAGGAGGTTATATTTAAGAGTAGAAATATGTAATTAAAGGCTTTGCATAAATTTAATTTAATGGTATTAGGATGTAGAAGGGTTGTTGTACGGCCACACCATCAGTTTTTACTGTCTAAGGGGATCGCATCTCATAGGTCCATTCTAACCGTTTGGAGGGTCGAAGATGTAAAAACAAGACGAATGTTAAGAAGATAGAAGACGATCTGGTCGTAAAAAGAAACTAGAATTACGTAATAGTCGCACAATTAAACAGAAAGTTAAAAAGGATGCTTTTATATTTCTTCTGAAGCTTATCGCGACATTCAGACCTCTACTGACAAAAGACATTAGTGGTCATATAGTGTGAAGTCACTTACAAAAAGTAGGACACATTGTTTTTGTTCCACGAAATAAATTGTTTTTTGTCAGTGAATCTAATCGTGAAAATAGGTTCATTTTTTCCAAAGAGAGTTTATAAGTCTGGGAATATATTTTAGTCAGGTGAAGGTGAAGTTAACGTTGTTACTTATGTTGGATACTCTCCTCTCAACTCGAATGTAGCACCTTTAAATTCCAAAGAAAGAGCTTCATTTACTAATTTACAATCAGTATGAATACAAGTGTATCTTCGAAACTAGGCCGCTTTTCCCAGACTTGTATGGAAATTTCGCCCGAAACAATTCAGAAAGGTCCCCGAATTCAAGCTAAACAAAAAAAATTTTTGGGAAAATTGGTCGTTTTTGCCCACTTTTCCCTATAAAATTTTTTTTTATCCTTAAAATATCACTATTGTACTCCCCGACCACTTTCAATCATCGAAAGCGCGGTAAAGGCAGTTTTTGCCAAACTATGACCAAAAAACCCCTTACTCCCCTACAAAACCGAAATGTTTGTATCACAGCAATAGGTCTTGGCCCGTTATGTCCGAAACCTTTCTAGCCCAAAATTGGCCGATTTCAGCTACTTTCGCCCTAAAAACTTTTTGAATATTTGAATAAAATACTCGCAAGTACGAAAATACTCGATACTTGATACTCTTTCAAACTGCACCATCTAAAAGCAGATTTTATTTTAACATACTTGAAAGCATGACAAAACTCATCTTCATATAATATTTAATCATACACTTTGATCAGACTTAATGGTTTTAGCAAAACTACCAGCCATTTATATATGATAATTGCTAGCCATACAAATTCCCATGCATATCTGATCATTACATTCCATATGTATGCACACGTAAAAAATCTACTAAATCGTGTATCCAATACATTCGAATCTATTCTTCACAAGCGGTTCTACAAGCGTACTGTGTATACTGGGGTGCTTATACACTAACATGCCCACCGCCACCAAAGAGTTAAAGATATGTATATACAGGGTGTTTGGTACTCGGTGGACACTTTTGTAAGGAGGCATTCCTTGATATATTTTGAGCAAAACATTGTTCTACAGGGTGGGCCGGTTTTCACAATCTACGGAGTTACAGGGTGGCCAATATAAGTGTTTCTTACCTGTACCCTGACTCACTTAAATCGTTATATCTTGAAAACTAATAATCATAACGCAAATTTTTATGGCTTGTTTTTTTATGGAATCAAATTACCTTTAATTTTATGTAACGTCCTTAATTGTAACTGTTACTCATTTTGAGATGTTTGCTTCAAAACACAAAATTTTGGCAATTCGTCCTCGAAAATTCTGTGTTCAATGCCGTTTTTCTCAGAAAACCTCATTGAAATATGCCATTTTAATTTTATATTTTTATAGGTCATATTATTGGCTACAAAAGTTGCATACATACTTATGACTTAGATTTTACAATTTCGCAAGTAGTAAGCGAAAATACATATCGCTTAAAAAGTACATACGCCGTTAAGTGGCCCTCGTTGAAAAGAAAAGTTTAAATTGTTATTTGCCCATTAATTACTTTTTGGCCCTCGTTGAAAAGAAAAGTTTAAATTGTTATTTGCCCATTAATTACTTTTTAAACTATCAACAACATACACTAAAATAAAATTAGTTTCAACATAATTGAAGCACCTACCTGGATGTTAAAGGTAAAATTGGGTACAGTTCTTCGCCTTTATTAATGGAATACGTAAAAAAAATAAGACCCTATAAAAACAGAACCACTTTCAAATTTTTGTCAGTTTCGAACTCGAACTAGAAGATATCACTAAAATTTCAAACATAAATTCAAAATGTCTCACTACACTAATGACGAATATGTAGATATTATGTACGTATATGGAGAGTGCCGGGGCAGCTCACAAGCGGCGCAATCTTTGCATCAACAGGGATATCCCCATCGACGGATTCCTGGACGGAGAGTGTTTCAACAGCTATACACAAGGATTCGGGAAACTGGCAGCGTTAGGACGAGCCGAGCAAACGCAAATCCTGCGCCTGCAATCGCTGTAAGAAATATTGCATGCAGTCGAAACTGACCCATCAATCAGTATTTCGACAGTTTAACGTGTCTACGTGGAAAGTTTGGCGTATTTTAAAAGCAGCCCGTTTACATCCCTTCTACAACACACCAGTGCAGGAGCTGCTACCCATCAATTTGCCCAAAAGGATAAAATTCTGCAATTGGCTCCTTGAGAAACAATTAGGCAACGAACATTTTTTAAACACCATTCTCTGGACGGATGAGTCCTTATTTACCAGGGATGGTATCACAAACTTTCACAATTTACATACGTGGGCTGAGAGCAATCCACACTCGAGAAGGGCTTCATCGTGTCAGGTTCAGCGTACATTTATGGCCAGGAGTGATTGGCAACGATTTAATTGGACATATTACGCTCCCGCCTACTTTAAATAGTACCAATTACTTACATTTTTTAAGACATGATCTGCAGGACTAATTGGAGGATATTCCGCTGCAACGATTGGTTTCCATGTTTCACCAACACGATGGTGCTCCAGCTTACTATGGCCGACCAGTCAGATATTGGTTGGATTTCAATTATACCAATCGCTGGATCGGTAGAAATGGACCAATACACTGGCCTGCGAGATCTCCTGATCTAACAATTATGGATTTTTTTGTATGGGGACGGATGAAGGCCCTTGTCTACACAACGGAAGTATCAATATTGGCAAACCTAAATACCAGGATCGATGCGGCTGCAACAGAAGTGAGGCAGCAGCTGAGAAGTATGAATATGAAAAGAACGCTTGTGAAACGAGCTTTAGGGTGCATTCAAAATTAAGGTGGCCATTTCGAACATTTACTGTAGTTCAAAAATTTTGAAAGAAAGCATAAAAACCTTTCATAAATTCTTTCAGTTCAAGCAAAGAGTGTAGATCTAAAACGAGGGCCACTTTATGTCATATTCAGTTTTTAAGCGATATGTATTTTCCCTTACTGCTTGCGAAATGGTAAAATCTAAGTCATAAGTATGTATGCAACTTTTATAGCCAATAGTATGACCTATAAAAATATTAAATTAAAATGGCATATTTTAATGAGGTTTTCTGAGAAAAACGGCATTGAACACAGAATTTTCGAGGAAGAAATGCCAAAATTTTGGGTTTTGAAGTAAATATCTCAAAATTCGTAACAGTTACAATTTAGAATATTACATCAAATTAAAGGTAATTTGATTTCATAAAAAAAACAATTCACAAAAATTTGCGTTATGATTATTAGTTTTCAAGATATAACGATTTAAGTGAGTCAGGGTACAGATCCAGTAAATTTTTCTTGACCACCCTGTAACTCTGTAGATTTTGAAAACTGGACACCCTGTAGAACGATTTTTTGCTCAAAATATATCAAGGAATGCCTCCTTACAAAAACGTCCACCGAGTACCAAACACCCTGTATATATATATATATATATATATATATATATATATATATATATATATATATATATATATATATATATATATATATATATATATATATATATATACACTAGGCGACATAATTCATCGTACGGCATAACAAAACATACTAGATAAGAAAAATAGTCCATTTATTAAAAAAAATTTAAAATGAATTTTACATTAAGACAAACATAACAAACAGAAAATTCAAACCAAACATTTATTCATTTGAATCTTTTCAAAGATTGGTAAATACCAATTGATTATTTCTAAAAATTAAAATTTCTAGGCGACAAAAGTCATCGTACGATTACTTTTACATGAGGATATTTATTTACAATAAAGCATCAGTATCTGGTTGGTTCTCCTTTAGCTTCGAGGACCGCTTGCATATGCGATGGCATGGATTCCACAAGTTTTTGTGTAATACTTTGAGGAATACTATTCCATTCATCTTGCAAAGCCTTCTTTAGAGAGGACTTTGAAGAAATGTGGTGTTTATGTAACTGTTTTTCGAGGTAGTCCCACAAATGCTCGATAGGGTTTACGTCTGGGCTCTGCGGTGGAGAATGCAATTGGCTAGAGGTATTATATAGTAGCGACTCACGTACAATACGAGCTGTATGCTTGGGGTCGTTATCTTGTCGAAAAATATAGTTGAGACCCAAATTCATTTTATTCATAGATTCGCGTAGGTTGTTTTTTAAAATGTTTAGGTATACATGCTGGTCCATTTTCCCATCAATAAAAACCAGATTTCCGACTCCTGACTAACTCATGCACCCCCAAACAAGCACGTTACCTCCACCATGTTTCACGGTGCTCCGCAAGTTTTTAGCATCTAGCGCAGTGCCTTTCTCCCGCCAAACTTTTGGTGGACCATCGTGACCAAATATATTAAACTTACTTTCATCAGAAAAAATAACTCGTTTCCAGAATCAAAGGTCGTCATTTTTGTGGAAGAGAGCAAATTCTTTTCTTTTAAGCTTATTAGCTTCACTAATAAATGGTTTCTTCCTTGCTACTCTCGAAGAATACCCGTTTCTTCTCAAAGTTCTTTGTACTGTTCTAGCACTTACCTCTACATTGAACTTTTCAGACAACTCTTCTTTTATTTTTACGCCACTAGCTCTAGGATTTTTGCGCACTGCACTCACTATTACCCTTTCGCTTCTTTGAGACAACTTATGTGGACGACCTTGCCTTTTCTTGTATTCCACTGTTCCAGTTTTTTTATAATTTTCAATGATGTGTTGAATTGTTGATTTAGATTTCTTGGTGATTTTTTCTATTTCACTTAAAGATTTCTTTTCACAAGCCCAGAAATTAATAACTACTTCTCTAAAATCACTTGATGTCTCCTTTCGTTTATTTTTTGTTGGCGACATAGTGCAAATAAACTTTAAACTACTTGCTAGTATTTTGTCACGACTACTGCGTTTAGACTGACCCAGTTTCCATGCAGTACACCCCTAATTTTGGGTACGGAAAACGATTAAAATAGCAGTACGATGATTTTTGTCGCAGGTAATAAACTGTGTTCTAGCCTTTTTTTGCTATTAAGAGAAAAGAATGGCAGGTAGAAATTGTATTCAAGCATGGTAGTAACACCTGTAATCAAATAAATAAGATATGGTTAAAACTAGAATGATTTGAAATTTCATTAATTGTTTATGCTTGAAAATGTCATCGTACGATGAATTATGTCGCCTAGTGTATATATATATATACAGGGTGTTTGGTACTCGGCGGACATTTTTGTAAGGAGGCATTCCTTGATACTACCTAGAACTGTATTGATCAACTTAATAACTTGTAGGATTTGGCACTGCTTTAATTAACAGAAACAATTACACTAGTTTACACAAAAAATGTACCTCGTGAAAAAAAGTTTTTTGAGCCTAATTCGAGGTCGCTGAAAACGAAAATGACACTCATTTATTTTTTCAAAGAAGCGTTTTCGAGATATTCGTAAAAAACTTTTTTTTCGGTTTTTTCTTTAGTTATGTCCAAATATCTCGAGAACGATTGACCTTACCAATATCAAAAGTATACTGATTAAAAAGTACGTGTTTTCCCTTTACGACGATATCAATTTTTTGATAATTGGAGTAATATTGTTCAAGTTTCAGGCGGTTAAAGTTTAAAAAAAATGTGGTTTTTCTAGCTTTTTTGAAAATTGCACATGTTTATTTGTTCTATTAAGTTACATAAAATTGTTTTAGACATATAATATCATTTGCAAGTAACAGATAATGTAATTGCAAAAATATAAAGCCTACACTTGCCCAAATCAGACAAAAAGTGCAGTAGATATGACTCATTATGTAAAAGAATACAAGTTCTCGCGTTGACGCCACATATAAGTCTATGCAGAGCGGCAGAAAATCAGTTTTGTAGCACCAGCTACTTTACTTCCACCAAAATGTGTAAGCACTCAATAGATAAGTTTTGTTTTGTTTGCGGGTCGTTCATTTTCAACAAAAATTGTCGCAAAAAAATAACTCAAAACATTTTAGTTGCTAATGAGCATTATTTTGGATTTCGAGCAATCAATACTCAAAAACTGTGGACACCAAACTCAGTCTGTGGCACGTGTTTTGCACGATTAAACGAATTTGGAAAAGGCAGAAAGAAGTATTTGTCATTTGGAAAGCCAGTTGAGTGGAGAAATTCAATAGATCATGTCACCGACTGCTACTTCTGCTTAACAAAAATTCGAGGAGGAAAATTTCACAAGGCTATCTATCCCAACGTAATATCAGTGACAAAAACCGCACAACATTCTTTTTATTACCCAAAACGAGAGCCACCAGCGCCAAAAACAACAAGAAGTAGTCCAGAAGAAATCGAAGATTCGGAATCAAGTGCCAGCAGTGATACGGAAACAGGTAGTAAAAAACTGAAGCTGATGAACCAAATGGCCTTAAATGACCTATGCCGTGATCTCAACTTACCGAAAAACAAATCTGAATTGCTCGCTTCACGTTTACAAGAACACGGATTTCTAGAATCAAAGACAAATGTCACGTATTATCGAAATCGCAGCAAGAAATTTGAGCAGTACTTTTCGAAGACAAAAAATTTTTGCTACTGCAACAATACAAACGAGTTGTTTGCCGCATTAGGTGAAAATCATGAACCAAATGAGTGGCGCCTATTCATTGACGGCAGCAAATACAGTGTAAAAGCTGTTTTACTCCATAAAGGTAACAAGAAACCATCGATTCCGATTGGCCATTCCACAAATGTCAAAGAAACCTACAAGATAATGAAAGAGCTTCTTGAACTGCTGAACTACAATTCGTACAAGTGGAAGATATGCTGTGACTTGAAAGCTGTAGCTATACTCATGGGTTTGCAGGGTGGCTATATAAAATAAATACAGCTGCTTTTTGTGTCTCTGGGATAGTAGAGCAGATAAAAAACATTTTTCCCAACACGATTGGCCACAGCGTGAAGATCAGATAGATAGGAAAGAGCAACGTTCTAAAAGAGGCACTCGTTGACAAAGAAAGCGTTATTTTTCCTCCATTACATATAAAGCTGGGGCTTATGAAAAATTTTGTGAAAGCGTTAGCAAAAGATCCACAAAACAAAGGCCTGGCTTACTTAAAGACGAAGTTTCCGAAAATTTCAATGGAAAAGATTAAAGCGGGTATATTCGTCGGTCCACAGATCAAGAAATTGTTCAATGACACAGAGTTTATAAAATGCTTGAACAAGGCAGAGGCAAAAGCTTGGAATGATTTTCAAGAAATAGTTAATGGTTTTTTGGGAAACAACAGGAGCCCTAATGATTGTCAATTAATCCGAAACATGATGAAAAGTTTCCATGCCATTGGTGAGTAAAGTGTTGAAGAATTTCGAAATCTGTAAGTTCTACTGTTATAATAAAAAAAAAAGAATTTTATCGGTTACAGGTGCCCGCATGTCTCTTAAAATGCACTTTCTCAACAGCCATTTGGACTTAGCTCCAAATTTGGGAGCTGAAAGTGACGAACAAGGCAAAAGATTTCACCAGGACATTGCTAATATCGAAAAGTGGTATCAAGGCTTTTGGGATCAGGGCATGATGAGTGACTATTGCTGGTTGCAACTTCGAGAAGATAAGTCACCGCATAAACGTAGGAGTTTGAGTAACAAAACATATTTCAGTCCAAGAGTTTGATTATGTAAATAGCTGACACTGTGCCTTTATCAACAATAAGTCATATCTACTGCATTTTTTGTCCGATTTATAATATATATAATTATAATATATGTCTAAAACAATTTTATGTAACTTAATAGAACAAATAAACATGTGCAATTTTCAAAAAAGCTCGAAAAACAGCATTTTTTTCAACTTTAAACGCCTGAAACTTGAACAATATTACTCCAATTATCAAAAAATTACAATATTAATATAACTAAAACAAACCGAAAAACACGTTTTTTACGAATATCTCGAAAACGCTTCTTTGAACAAATAAATGAGTGTCATTTTCGTTTTCAGCGACCTCGAATTAGGCTAAAAAAACTTTTTTTCACGAGGTACACGCAGTTAAGCAAAATTTCGTAAACTAGTGTTATTCACAAGGCACAATCCTATTTTATTTCTTAATCCATTAATTCACATATAATTACTGTTGGATATTGCCAGATCCATTGTAAAATGGCATTTGAATCGTCACATAAATTGTGAATTGTCATATCTATTGTAACCTAGCAGATGACATATGAATTTAATAAATGTAGGTGTCGGTCTCTTCCGCCACCAACCATCGAGTTGACAACACGTCTTTTTCTTCGCTCCGAATACACTACAAATTGGCGACGAGGATATATCACAGCATTTCAACAAAATCGATAATATCGGTAAGAATTAAAAATGCCAGAAGACACTAAAAACGTGAGCCAAATGATCAGTCCGGTGGTACAGGCATCAAATATGCCAGAATTTTCTGTAAACGAAAACTTCGAATTGTGGAACGAGCGATTGGAGATGCATTTTGTTGAAGTTGGGTGTACTACACCAGAAGGAAAAGTTTCAACATTGTTGAAAATGATTGGTTCGGAGGCATATGGAATCATTCACAGTATTTGCAGCCCGACATTGCCGAGTGAAAAGACTTATGATCAATTAGTGGAACTTTTGAAACAACATTACATGCCGCCAGTGATTGTTTATCGCGAAAGAAAAAACTTTTATAGTGCCAAAAAAATGGAAAGTGAGACAGTAGCCGCATGGTTTGCAAAAGTTAAAAAGTTATCAGTTAACTGTAAATTCGGTAATAGTATGGAACAAAAAGTGCTCGATAAATTTATAACGGAACTACCAGCAACAATTTTTGAGAAATTTTGTGAAGAAGACGAAACATTATCGCTTAATTCTGCATTCAAGAAAGCATTGATCTTCGAGTCAAAATATGCCGTTCAACACTCCAGTGATGTAAATTTCATCAACCGACGAGGGAAACAGAAGAACAAGTCGAAGCCTAACGCGAGAAACAACAACAGCAATGCCAGCAGTGAAGCCAAAACGAGGAAACCATGTACTTATTGCGGTTGGAAAAATCACGAGTCAGAGAAGTGCAAATTCCGTACATCCAAGTGCCATTCGTGCGGAAAACAAGGACATTTGGCAAACATTTGCCGAAACAAAGGAAATCAAAGGGAAGATCATGAAGTAAAATATATACAGAGTGATGATTTTTCTAATAATTTTTCAATTTACAGTGTTGTTGAAGAAAGCAATTCGGACTTCTCGGTTTTTGCCATCGACGATCGGAGTAGGCTGTCTAACTGTTATGAGCTTCCAGTGGAAATCGAAGGCAAGCCAATTTTGGCCATGTGTGATACGGGAGCACCCTGTTCTCTAATGTCGATAGATGTTTTTTCTAATAATTTTGATAGAAGGATTCTTCGATCGTGCACGGCATCTTTTACTGGTTATGGTGGTGAAACTTTAAAATTGTGGGGCGAATTTGAAGCAAATGTGAAATTTAACGGCAGCAAAATCAAAGGTAAAATAATCGTTACTGATTCTGATAGACCAACATTGTTGGGTAGGGATTTTCTCCGTGGTTTTGGTTTTGAATTAATTCAAAAAACATCTAAAGAAATCAATTTGATAAAAGAGGAAATTTTTCCAAATGATGTATACAATGAAATCATTGAGTCAATTAAGAGCGAATTTTCTGATGTTTTCAAGAGCGGTTTAGGTCGATATAAATTATCAGAGATCAATCTTCCTATTTTGCCTAATTCTCAACCTATTTTTTGCAAGCCACGTCCAATTCCTCTTGCATGGAAAAACGAAATTGAAAATCAATTAAATCAATTGGTTGATTCGGGAATGCTTGTCCCAACTAACAATTCTGAATGGGGTACCCCTCTAGTTCCCATTCTGAAACCAAATGGCAAGCTTCGTATTTGTGGTGATTACAAGACAACCATTAACAAGTTTTTAAAAGACTTCAAATATCCATTACCACGAATTGATCAAATATTTGCCTCAATGCAAGGAGGCAAACTTTTTACAAAATTAGATATGTCGAATGCATACAATCAACTTGTTTTGAATAAGGAATCTCAGAAACTGTGTACTTGGAGCACTCATAAAGGCATATTTTCAATGACCAGACTTCCTTTTGGAGTCAAAACAGCAGCAGCTATTTTCCAAAAGACAATTGAAGGTCTTTTATCTCAACTTGAAAATGTATTTTGTTACCAAGATGACATTGTCATTACTGGGCCGAATCTTTCCGTTCATCTGAAAACTTTAAAAGAGGTTCTAGAGCGCCTTAGAACAGCTGGTTTGAGGTTGAACTCCGATAAATGTGAATTTTTTAAATCGAAAATCTCGTATTTGGGTTTCGATATTGATTCAACAGGACTGTCTAACAACAAGGAGCGCGTTAAGGTTGTACTAAACGCACCAAAACCTTCAAATATTTCGGAATTGAGAGCTTTCATTGGTTTGGTCAACCATCATTCAAATTTCATTGAAAATTTTGCAAATAAAATGACGCCTTTGTACTACTTATTAAAAAAGGTGTTGAGTTCAATTGGACCAACGAATGTCAGCGGGCTTATGAATTGATGAAGACGGAAATCTGTTCAAGCAAAACGCTAGTTCATTTTGATCCGAAATTACCAATAAGTTTGTCGACTGACGCATCTAATTCGGCTATTGCCGGAGTCTTATCTCATGTTTTCGACGATGGAAGTGAAAAACCTATCGCGTATGTCTCAAGAGCGTTGAACAGCGCCGAAAGAAATTACAGTACGATAGAAAAAGAAGCCCTCGCAATTATCTTCAGCGTAACTAAATTAAAGCAATATTTATTGGGTATTCATTTCGTCTTGAAAACAGATCACAGACCACTTTTGGCTATTTTTGGCCAATACAAAGGCATCCCAGTGATGGCCGCATCACGAATGCAACGATGGGCCTTCACACTTTCGGGATTTGACTATGAAATCAAATATGTAAAGGGCACTTTAAATCGAGCAGACAGTTTGTCTAGGATGGCTCAATTAGAAATTTCTGAGGTAAAGCCAGAACCGAATTATATAGATTATGTTGGATTTATTAATCCTTTAAATTTAAATTATAAAACAATTGGAATTGAAACGAAAAGAGATCAAATTTTGTCTAAAGTATTAAGTTGCATTCAGGAGGGAACTTTAGAAAAAATGGACAGAAAAGACTTCGAACAATTCAGGACAAGGCATTCTGAGCTTACAGTCGAAAGAGATTGCATATTATGGGGCTATCGCACCGTGATACCCAGCAAATTGAGGAAGGCTGTGTTGGATTTATTACACCAATCACATTTTGGTATAGTAAAGACCAAATCACTAGCCCGCTCATATATTTGGTGGCCAAGAATGGACCATGATATTGAAAATATGATCAAGAATTGCAATTCGTGTCAGAAAATACAAGCTAGCCCGGAAAAGGCTTCTTTAATTCCTTGGGCGCCTACCGACTCAGCATGGCAAAGAATTCATGTTGATTATGCCGGTCCAGTCAGAGGTTATTATCTTTTGTTGATTGTGGACTCCTTTTCAAAATGGGTTGAAGTCTTCAAGACGAAAGACATAACGTCCTCTTTCACTATTGATAAGCTTCGTGAAGTATTTTGTCGATTTGGTTTGGTCGAAATATTGGTTAGTGATAATGGCAGGCAGTTCACCTCACAAGAGTTCAAAAAATTTATTGATATGAATGGAATTAGACACATTTTCACAGCTCCTGGTCATCCCGCTACCAATGGCCAAGCCGAAAATTTCGTAAAAACTCTAAAAAAATCTTTACAAGCAACTTTACAGAACGATCACTCTGATTTTGAAGCGATTTTAAATAGATTTCTATTTGATTATCGCACAACGAAGCATTGTGCAACTGGGGAATCGCCAGCAAAATTATTATTTAATAGAGAACTTAGATCTCGTTTTAGTTTATTGAAACCGCCGCTCATAAAAGAAAATATCGAAAGAGCTCAAGAAATGGCCATAAAAAATTTTCGAGGTAATCGAGACTTAGATTTTTCAGTTGATCAAAAAGTTTACGTGAGAAATTATAGCGATCCTAACAAGCCGAGTTGGTCGCCCGCCGTGATAAAAAATAAAATTGGCCCGAGAAATTACACTTGCTTATTAACTCATAACAATCGAGACATAAAAAGACATCTGGATCAGATTCGCCCCGCCGCCAGTCAGAATGAAATGCCGATTGACGAATCGAATAATACTTTGGAATCCACAATTTTACCCAATATTTCTGAATTTTCAACCGATCAGTCCCAGCGGCCGGTGCATGACTCGATGGCAACTGCCGAATCCGAAGTAAATTTAAGAGAGAGAGTTGGTAGGGCTCCTAGAGTAGCATCAATTAAAGCCAAAGAAAAAATGAAAGAACAGAAGTAAATTAAAGATTGATTAATTTTTATTTAACAATTAAGTAATTGAATTTAAAATATTGCTCAAAAATGATAATTTAAGATTGGAAATCGATAAGAAGTATAGACTGTCTTTGTTGCTTTGTTTCAACATTTTAAGTTCTGAATTATATTATGCTTTCCAAATTGTTTAGATTTGCTTCATCACTCTGAGAATTATTTGTAAAAATTGTAAACAATTTAGGGAAGAGGTTGTTGGATATTGCCAGATCCATTGTAAAATGGCATTTGAATCGTCACATAAATTGTGAATTGTCATATCTATTGTAACCTAGCAGATGACATATGAATTTAATAAATGTAGGTGTCGGTCTCTTCCGCCACCAACCATCGAGTTGACAACACGTCTTTTTCTTCGCTCCGAATACACTACAATTACAAAGTACGTTCTCGTGTTTGATCTGCTTATCATGGCGGTTTCAGTCGTACTCTTCGTCTTCACGTTCTCCTTCTCTCCTGCTCTTCAACGCCTCTCGTGGTCAGATATCGAAGCTCGTCTTCTTCTCGACTAGTCGCCACAGTACTCCCCCCTGAGTGACATACGTCCGAACTAGCAATGACAGATGCCAAAACTTGTTTACGTTTCGCGGGGCCATATGTCTTGGTTATGTGGGGCGGCAGTCGATTTATTGGGTCGAAAATCCGTCGAATTGGCTGCGAATTTGAGCTGGTTGTGGTTGATTGCTGCAGCTGTTGAGAGGGTTGAAGATGTCTTGACGTCGTTTGCTGCTTAACTGTTTACAGCGGCGATGGCGTTGATGATTTTCGCGTCAAAGCAGGTGTTTGAATATCGGTGTTACTAATAGGAATTTGTTCTGGCACAGTGGATGGCACGGTAAATGGCTGCGTTTGGCGATAAGTTGATTCCGCATCATTTTCACGATCTAGTGGGTTGCTGCTGTCTGAATATAACATCACGAAAGCTGGCTTCAGGCGATCCACAGTGACAGTTACATGACGACCTTTGACGTTAACAACAAATGTTTTGTCGTTACGGCTTATGAACTCAAACGGTCCATCGTAGGGTGGTTGAAGAGGCTGCTTAACGCTGTCGCGTCGAATGAAAACTCGTCGTTTAGTAGCTAAGTCTTTGAAAACGAAGACGTTTCTTTCTCCGTGGTGTGAGCCATTAGTAGGTCTAATGTTTCGAATTTGTATCCTGAGCTGCTTCACGAATTCCGCTGCATTGTCAGTGTACGTTTCATCGTTGGTGAAAAATTCACCCGGTAGGCGTAGTGGCTGGCCATATAACAATTCCGCAGATGTTGCTTGAAGGTCTTCCTTCCATGACGAACGAATACCCAACATGACAGTCGGAAACGTTTCTGTCCAGCGATTGTTTTGATGGCATATGATGGATGCCTTTAGCTGTCTATGAAAGCGTTCCACCATTCCATTTGCTGACGGGTGGTAAGCTGTAGTCCGAAGGTGTTGTGTGCCAAGTAAGACATTAAGATGCTTAAACAGGTGCGCCTCAAATTGTCTTCCCTGATCGGTTGTTATGCGAAGTGGTGTTCCAAATCGTGAGATCCATACACTGTAGAGTGCGCGTGCAACTGTAGCGGCTTCTTGGTCAGGTAAAGGTATAACCTCCGGCCAGCGTGTGTAACGATCGACAATTGTCAAGCAGTATTTGCAACCTTCTGATGGCGGCATGATAATAATGTCTACATGTATATGTTGAAAACGAGATGAAGGAAGGCTGAATTCTCCAATTGGAGATGACACATGGCGTGTTACCTTGGATCGTTGACATTCAATACAATGTCTGCTCCACTTCCGACAATCGGACTTGATTGATGGCCACATATATCGCTCTGTTACTAATTTTATTGTCGCATTGGCGCACGGATGCGAAAGTCGATGTATCGAATTGAATGCAATTTCGCGGAAATCTTTCGTAATAAAAGGTCTCGCGGACTTGGTTGGCACATCACAATATAGCATGGTTTGGGTGCCAGGTAGTCTAAGCTGCTTGAGTTGAAGCGAGGAATTATTCAAACATTGCTCAAGTTCCTCATCGCCTTGTTGAGCAGCAGCCAGGTTTTCAAAATTGAGTGCTAGTTCCAGTTCTTCGACGCGAGACAAGTTGTCTGCTACAACGTTTTCGTCTCGGGAAACGTGTCGGATGTCCGTTGTGAACTGGCTAATAAAGTTCAAATGTCGAAACTGTCGATGTGACGACTGACTGTCTCTTTTCTTGAATGCGTACTCGATCGGTTTATGATCCGTGTAAATGGCAAAGTCCCTGCCTTCTACCATATATTCGAAATGCTTTACTCCCAGGTAAATGGCCAGAAGCTCTCGGTCGTATGTGGCATACTTCATTTCCGTGGGGCTTAACTTTCTCGAAAAGAAATTGAGTGGTTGCCAATCACCATTTATTAGCTGCACAAGCGTGGCGCCAACGGCAGAACCTGAGGCATCTGTGAAGATGGCTAATTGTGCACTTGCGACAGGATGGGCGAGGAGTACAGCTTTAGCAAGACTCTCTTTGCTTGCTTCGAAAGCTTGTTTTGCCTCCTGAGTCCAGGGAACTGGAGTCTTTCCTTTCACGTTGCCTTGCAAGAGATTGTTAAGCGGTGCTTGGGAATAAAACGCCGGAAAAAATTAAGCATCCCCAGAAACTGACGCAGCTTTTTAATAGTGTCTGGTAACGGATAGGTCCTGATGGTCTCAACTTTTTCTGCCAGTGGGCGTGTGCCTTCAGATGAAATGATATATCCCAAAAATGTTACCTCACGTTGAGCGAAAACACATTTCCTATGGTTCACAACCACACCATACTTTTTGAAGCGCTGAAAAATTGTTTCTAGATGAGAATTGTGAACTTCCATCGACGAGGATGCGACTAAAATGTCGTCGATGTAAGCGAAGCAAAAATCCAAATACCTGAGAACCTCGTCTATGAACCTTTGGAATGTCTGCGCAGCGTTACGCAATCCAAAGGTCATGTACGGAAATTCAAAAAGTCCGAATAGTGTGGTTATCGCAGTCTTAGCGATATCTTCCTCAGCCACCGGAATTTGGTTAAACGCCCGGACAAGATCTAACGTAGTGAATATGGTTTTGCCTTGAAGTAAATGGGAAAAGTCTTGTATGTGTCTTACAGGGTATCGGTCTGGACACGTTCTGGTATTCAATTGCCTGTAATCCCCACATGGCCTCCACTCGTTGTGTTTCTTTGGGACCATGTGTAAAGGCGAAGCCCTTGAGCTTTGCGAGGGACGAGCAATACCCAGTTGCATCATGGTATGAAATTCCTTTTTGGCGATTTGCAGTTTGTCGGGCGCAAGCCTACGAGGCTTCTGTGCAACTGGAGGTCCAGCAGTTGTGACAATATGATGTTTTGTATTGTGTTGGCAGGGGTTGACTACTGACCCGTCTGGCCGAGTTATTTCCGGAAAGCGAGAAATTACCTTGCACAAAGGAGAAGATCCTGTCAAAGTTTTGATGGTGCTTGTGTTGCACTGTACCACTTCGCCAGAAGATGTTACTTGACTTGTTGCATCGACAAGTTTTTTGTTCCGAATGTCGACAAGTAAGTTAAAATGCGCCAAGAAATCGGCACCTATTATCGGTTTTGTGACGTCCGCCACAACAAATCTCCAGGGAAATGCGCGACGAAGTCCCAAATCGAGTGTCAGACTGACAATGCCAAACGTTGGAATCGCAGAACCGTTAGCAGCAGATAATTCATAATTTGACTTCTGCCTAGTATGTGGCAAATTTTTGTGCGGAAATACACAGAGATCAGCTCCAGTATCAACGAGATATTTGATACGAGATTTATGATCGACGATGAAAAGGCGGCTGGATGGCGTGGGGCATAGGTCGTCGGCCGCATTCAACGACCGCCCTGCTCGTTTCCCGAAGAGTTATCACTAAAGGAGCACGGTTTCTGGCACCTTGTAGCCTGCTCGCCATGGCGGCGGTGGTATCAACAAAACGTGTTACGAGCGCGAGGCAAAGGGCGCATCCGCACAGGAGCAGATGAAAAAGTTCGCGCACTAGGAGGCTGCATACGAGCTGCACCGAGTGTTTCAATTTTCTCCAAAATTGATGCTAGTGTTCGCTCCATACCATCTACTCTGTTTTGAAGTGTATCTGGACATATTGACACACCTGTTTTCCTTGTGGCTTCGTCAATGTGTGCAAGCGGACCGTAGGTTTCAGATTAGGAAAGTTGGCACTTTCATCACAACGCGATCGATTGAAATAGGAGTTGTTTCGGTTGCATCTGACTTCGATGCGACTGGTTCAGTCATGTTGACGAAGGATGATGCAGGAAACCGAAGATTTTGACTGATTTAAGATCGCTGTGGAGAACGCTGTGCTGAGCAACTGCGCACATGTATT
Organism: Nemotelus pantherinus; assembly: GCA_963978885.1. Taxonomy (NCBI): domain Eukaryota; kingdom Metazoa; phylum Arthropoda; class Insecta; order Diptera; family Stratiomyidae; genus Nemotelus; species Nemotelus pantherinus. The sequence continues at coordinate 75,083,392 of OZ022264.1, read as the reverse complement.
CACTGATGAATTTTTGGAGTTCGGGGTCACCACTGTAGGATTTGGCACTGCTTTAATTAACAGAAACAATTATTCACAAGGCACAATCCTATTTTATTTCTTAATCCATTAATTCACATATAATTACAAAGTACGTTCTCGTGTTTGATCTGCTTATCATGGCGGTTTCAGTCGTACTCTTCGTCTTCACGTTCTCCTTCTCTCCTGCTCTTCAACGCCTCTCGTGGTCAGATATCGAAGCTCGTCTTCTTCTCGGCTAGTCGCCACAAACTGTTACGGTGCCCAGTGCGATCTCACCGCTGGGTTAAGAATAAAAATACTTATTCACCGTGGAATAGTAAGTGATGATTTATTGATTTCGTTATTGGTCTTTTATATGGTTTAAAATTTATAATTTGTGCTTATGTTGCACACGCGCATCGATGGCAGATTTCCGAAGTGCAATTCTTTCGTCGCGTGTGCAATTACAGTTTCCGATCAAAGATCAATGCTGTCGAAATAGCAGTTGCTAACAAAATTGAATTGAGAATTCATGCAAATAATATGTATTACAAAAGTGCGAAAATGAAGATTTTAAACTTAGGTTTTTTTACAGGTGATTTAGTAATAAACTTGTAGATTTACTGAGTTAACATTCTCCCCCTCGTTGGAATTTTGCTGAATTTCAAATACTTCTCGTCGCCGGGAATTCAACTGGAAATGGAGTCGTCTTGGTTTTGGTTCAGGAATTTCTCTGCCTTTGTCATTTGGATGGGTCGTACAGTATTTCCTTCCTATGTAGATCAGGATAGAAGTTATTGCTGCTATTAAAGCTAAATAGCTGATGGTAAAGTGGTGGATTTCATTTTTCGACGTGTCTGCCAAATGCTGCTGCTGTTCCACTATCTTCAATGCTGCTTTTAGACCATGGATTGCTGCTGCATTGTTATTAATGACGATGTTGTGTGCCTTATGGAATTCTTGATGCCAAAGGTGATCATCAATTGAGGTGATATTTATTGTGATTGACTGATGGTAATTGTTTGGTTTACCTTGCTCTTGTGCTCATAATGTGATGAAATTGTTAGATCATCTTGTTGAATAGTGCACCTGTCCTGGAATTTTAGTAGTCCTTGGCCTTCCAAAATGAGATTGTAGGTTCGTTTCCCACAAAGTACAAGTAAGTTCGCCTTCTTAATTGAGTAGATCCAGTTATTGGGGTTGTATAATTGAATCCATGTGTTGATGTTGGTGAGACGTTCTAATTCACAAGTCTTCGGAAGAATGGTCTCTTGATTAAATAGTGAGATTTCACATTTTGCTGGACCAGTATTTTTCTTAAAGTAGGCATGTTTTTTGGTGCATATAAGTGTTTCGTCGAGCATTGAAATGCTGCTTGTTATTTCGTCGTTTGATAGAAGGTAGTACTTGTCTCTTTGTATTGGAATTGCAATAAATTCCGAACTGCCTTTGATATGAACGATGGTGGCGTTGATTTCGAAGGGAATCGGTACTACCTTGAAAATTTGGTAAATGTTTGAGGTCAGTAATGGTAGATTGAGTTTGAAAATTATTGCCTCTTCTGTGACCCTGGATTGAACGCTCATAAGATTGTAGACTTGAATGAGCGTGTTGTGATCACCACATCCAGGAATTGTCACTGCGGCTGGAATGTTGTCCTTGATAATTCGGAGTTCCTTGGTTAGTTGTGTTGGAGTTAGAATGAGAGGATTGATGCGCCCCTTCTGGCTATCAGTTATAATGTTGATGAGTGCTGCTTGTGTTTGCTGATAGGAAGACATAATTAGAGCTAAATTTGTGACTCTAATGTTTAGTATTTGTGTTGTTTGCTGAGAACTTAATACTTGGTTCGTAGTGTTTAACTCGGAGTGGAGTTCGAAAAGTGGCTTTTGTTTGTTTCTTCATCTTTTTTTATCAGATTTTCTGTAGAATCAATAATTGACGTTTGATTTTTTATAAGATTCAGTAGATGATTTTCGTTCTGTTTAACAATGTCAATTGTTTCAGCTACGTGATCAGCGTACTCTTGGTCTAAGATGCCAAACAATTTGTTTCCAATTGTGCCAATGATGTCAAAGGGAGATCTTTTTAATCGAGCTGGGTTTTTATTCTGATCCTTTAGTATTGTGTTATTGTTTTCGATCGTGTTAAGTTGTTGCTGAAGTTGGGCTGTCGTGGCTAAACAATAACTCTTATAGGTTATTGATTTGTGATCACGGTTCCCTTCTTGTCTATAATCGCATAGACAACGTATATCGTCTCTAAAGCTTATCAAAGCAGAGAATAATTGATACGGGAAGCTCGATCGTTTTGCGGAATAAGCCTCCGAAAGCAGAATCAAATTGGAATTGTTTTTTGCGGGATGATTAAAATTGAAAAATTTTTTATTTATCTTGAAAATTTTTATTTGACAAAGTGGTTTCGAAAGCATGCACTGTTTTTTCATCAGACACCAGCACACAATGCATACTTGAGTGGTGTGACCACTAGCAGTTGGAAATCATGAATTGTTATTTACGCTGGTTGTGACAAATTTTAACATCTCCGACTTATATCCATGGAAATAATTTACTCATAAAGGTTATTGATTTGTGATCACGGTTCCCTTCTTGTCTATAATCGCATAGACAACGTATATCGTCTCTAAAGCTTATCAAAGCAGAGAATAATTGATACGGGAAGCTCGATCGTTTTGCGGAATAAGCCTCCGAAAGCAGAATCAAATTGGAATTGTTTTTTGCGGGATGATTAAAATTGAAAAATTTTTTATTTATCTTGAAAATTTTTATTTGACAAAGTGGTTTCGAAAGCATGCACTGTTTTCTCATCAGACACCAGCACACAATGCATACTTGACTGGTGTGACCACTAGCAGTTGGAAATCATGAATTGTTATTTACGCTGGTTGTGACAAATTTTAACATCTCCGACTTATATCCATGGAAATAATTTACTCATAAAGGTTATTGATTTGTGATCACGGTTCCCTTCTTGTCTATAATCGCATAGACAACGTATATCGTCTCTAAAGCTTATTAAAGCAGAGAATAATTGATACGGGAAGCTCGATCGTTTTGCGGAATAAGCCTCCGAAAGCAGAATCAAATTGGAATTGTTTTTTTTTTTTTTTTTTTTCAATTTTAATCATCCCGCAAAAAACAATTCCAATTTGATTCTGCTTTCGGAGGCTTATTCCGCAAAACGATCGAGCTTCCCGTATCAATTATTCTCTGCTTTGATAAGCTTTAGAGACGATATACGTTGTCTATGCGATTATAGACAAGAAGGGAACCGTGATCACAAATCAATAACCTTTATGAGTAAATTATTTCCATGGATATAAGTCGGAGATGTTAAAATTTGTCACAACCAGCGTAAATAACAATTCATGATTTCCAACTGCTAGTGGTCACACCAGTCAAGTATGCATTGTGTGCTGGTGTCTGATGAGAAAACAGTGCATGCTTTCGAAACCACTTTGTCAAATAAAAAATTTTCAAGATAAATAAAAAATTTTTCAATTTTAATCATCCCGCAAAAAACAATTCCAATTTAATAACTCTTATACCTGCCGTTAAATTGTTGGTGGCACATTTCCTTCAAATTTTTTAATTGTGCTTTGAGGGTAAATGATTCTTTCCAGTAATTCTTCAGATTGTAGTAAACGATGATATTCCAATTATCGACTGCCATAGACATTTGATTTATATGTTCGAACTAGAGTGGGGTGTTTCTTTCAATTGGGACTAGCTCAATGACCTTGAATTTAGTATGGCTTCAACTTCAGTTATAATTGTATGAAGCTCTTCATAGGTAAGTGACGTGCTGTCGATGACTCGCTTCAAATGGTGTTTAGCGGACTTAACGGCAGCTTCCCACAGCTCTCCGAAGTGAGGGGATCTTGGGAGCATGAATTGCCATTCTATAAATTCCTCTGAGCAATGTTTGATTATATGGTCTTGTGTCTCGGAATCGATAAGAAGTGTTTTTAGCTCTTTAAGGTCGTTACTTGCGCCGGTGAAGTTGGTGGCGTTGTCACAGAAGATTTTTGATGGCCGACCTCTTCGAGCTACAAATCTTCTTAGCGCTCCAATGAATGCATCCTTTGTCAGGTCGGAAACCAATTCCAAATGAACGGCCTTTGTACCGAAGCATACAAAAACAGCAATGTATGTCTTGGTGGGAATTTTCCCACGTATTCTATAATGTACATAAATTGGGCCGCAAAAGTCAATGCCGACGTTTGTAAAGGTCCGAGCCGGCTGGATTCTTTCTTTCGGAAGAGTACCCATAATTTGTTTCAACAATTTAGGTTTAGCCTTGCAGCATCGAATGCATGACTTGACAATTGATTGTGCAAGGGATTTGCCTCGTAGTGGCCAAAATCGCTGCCTCATTATTGCTAAAAGTGCTTGTGGGCCGGCGTGAAGGTTTCTCTCATGTAACTGCCTTGCTAGAAGAGTAACAATTTCGTTTGAGTGTGGTAATAATATTTGATGATTTGCATCGTAAGGTAAGGTTGACTGATGCAATCTTCCGCCCACACGGATCAAACCATTGTCACATATGAAGGGTGTTAATGCCGTGAATTGATTATTAGTGGATACGAACTTATTTGCCTTATTTCGTCAGCAAATGCATTTTTCTGGACTTCCCTTAACAAAAAATGCATTGCGTCTTGGAGATATCTGGGGCTCAGTGTGATACTCAGCACTCGGTCTTCTTTCATTTGCTTGAATTATGTGCGAATCGTTTAACATATGCTACTACGTGTTGTAGATGTTTAAACGAATTACGATGGTTAATTGAGTCGATGACAGAGGATGCGCTTGCTGATGCAATGTGTGATGATTTTGCAGGACGTTTCTCTTCCTCTACTTCGATGTTTCGACAGTTCGTATTTGGCCAGTGTTCGGGTGGTTTTAGTAAAAATGGTGGTCCGTGGAACCAGATCTCTGATTCTAACAGTGCCTTTGGTGTCGTTCCCCTTGATAAGAGATCGGCAGGGTTCTGCTTCGTGGGAACATGTCTCCATTGGCTTGCTACGGTTTTCTCTTGAATGTATGAGACTCTATTTGCGACGAATGTTTTGAATGACGTCGAGGAAGATTTTATCCATGACAGCGTTATCGATGAATCTGTCCAAAAGAATATTTCATCTGTCCTGAGTGTATCCTTTAATTTGTTCATTAGTTCCACCATCAGATGCGCCGCGCATAACTCCAGACGGGGTAGCGTTGTGACCTTGACTGGAGCTACTCTAGATTTTGCACATACCAAACGAACTGTAATGGTTCCTCGTGAATCAATAGATCGAATGAAAACCACCACTCTGTAGGCCCTTTCACTCACATCTGAAAATGCGTGGAGCTGAGTTGATTTGGTTATATTTCTCGAAAACAGATGGCGTGGGAGTATTATGGCAGATAATGATTTGAGTTCTTCTCGAAACCTTTGCCACTTCTGGGCCAAATCCTCTGGTATTTGGTCATCCCAGTCTAGCTTCATTTGCCACAGCTCTTGAATAAATATCTTTGCCTTAGAAATGACTGGATTTATAAGCCCAAGAGGATCATAAATGTGAGCGATGTCAGCCAGAATGGTTCGTTTTGAAACCTGTTTTGTTGCGGTTAATTTTACTTTAATGGCAAACGAATCTGAATGTGGGTACCAAATGAGTCCCAATGATTTGGTATATGGTTCACCATCATTTTGAAAACTGGTTAGTGTTTCTAGGTCTTCGCTTGGAACTGACTTCAGTAGCTCGCGATGGTTTGCGCACCATTTCCTTAGAGGCATCCCGGCCTCCTGAAGTAGGGACCTTACTTCGGTTTGTATTTGTATCGCCTCAGATAAATTATTTGCTCCCGTGATCAAGTCGTCAACGTAGAAATCTTGTTTAACTATTTTAGCCCCTAAAGGATACTGTGATTCATATTGCTCAGACAAGTATTGCAGTGTTTTTGTCGCTAAGTACGGTGCGCATGTAGTGCCATACGTTTCGGTCCGAAGTTTGTAACACTGGATTGGATCTATGTGGTTTTCCCTCCACAAGATGAGTTGAAAGTACTGGTCATCGTCTGTTACCTGAATTTGCGTATACATCTTAGTAATATCTGCCGTAAAGGCGTATTTGTGCATCCGAAATCGAACCAGGATCGTAAATAGATCATTTTGTATCGTTGGACCGACTTGCAAAATGTCATTGAGTGATATGTTGCTAGATGTCTTGCATGATGCATCGAAGACAACTCTTAGCTTTGTTGTGGTACTTTCAGGCTTGATGACGCAATGGTGAGGCATAAAATAATGATTTTTTGGTATTTCGTTAATTAATTTAATTTCGTTCGGTAAAGAAATTGGCGTCATATGCTGTAATTGAATTAGTTCATCCATGAAGTGCTTATATTCCCGTTTGAGCTTTTGATCTCTATCCAATCTTTTTCCTAATTGTGTAAATCTACGCATCGCTATCTCTCTTGAGTTTCCAAGACAATCCGGTTCCTTTTTGAAGGGTAGTTTTACCACAACACGGTCTGTGATTTCACGATGTGTGTTCTGATTGTAATAATGATCACACTCCCTTTCTAGCGTTGTCATAGGGCGACTTGACGTGTGACATTCTTCCAGATTCCAGAACCTCCGAAGATGATCGTCCAGTGAGCTCGTACTGATTCCACAGAAATAAGACTGTTAAAGTGCCGTTTTTCCAACTCTTCCTAGCACAACCCATCCAAACACCGAGTTTTGCAGTGTTGGTAAGTTGGCTGACATTTTGATCTGACCATTAGACATAAGATCGGAGTATATGTCCGCGCCGAGTAAAAGATCAACAGTTTTAGACTGGTAAAATTCAGGATCGGCTAATTTAATGTTCTGGGGTAATGGCCAGGACTCTATATTGAACGTTTGGGATGGTTGCAAGCTTGTTATTTCAGGTATGATTACCGCTTCAATATTTGCAGAGAATTTCACATCTCCTGAATTGATGTTTAAATGAAGAACTCCTTGAGAATTGAATCGCGAGGTTCCAATTCCGCTTATCTGAATTTTTTGCTGCTTTCCTTTCAAACCTAACCCTTGAACAAGCCGTTCAGTGACGAAATTTAATTGCGATCCAGAGTCTAAAATGGCACGGCATTTGATTGATTGTCCATATTTGGCGTTTACAATAATAATGGCTGTGCCAAGGAACACATAATTCGGAGTCAACATGTCGGTCGTCGATGTAATTGCAGTATGAACAGTCGGCGGTTCTGTAACTGCATTTAGTTCATTTAACTTCGGAACTGTTTTTTTTTGTTTCTGCTTCAAAATGCAATAGGGTATTGTGCCGTTTGTTACATTTATGACACGCTTGTGACTTACATTCTCTCCTTGAATGTCCCTTCTTTAAACAATTTATGCAGTACTGCAATTTTTTCGCCATCTCAAATCGTTTTGCTGGCGTAAGTTTAAAAAATTGAGTGCACTGATGAATACCGATATGGTATTTTTTGGATAGTTCACACACAGAATTAGTTGTTAATAATGAATATTTCGAGCCCTTTTTTTGCTTTGATTGTGATTCCTCTTTGCTTTCTCCTAGAGTTTCCAGTAATTGAAATCTGGCTTCGATGAATTTAAGGAATATTTTCAGGCTAGGAATCTCACGAGGATGTTCTAGACCCTGCTCGAAGAGTCGATGCGTCTCTTTGTCAACCTTTTGTAACAGCAAATCATTCATCTCTTGTATACTTCATATACATATCAAATTAACATTCTTCGTCACATCTATTGTTCGCCACCAATACGAAGTCAAATTTTCCTCCATTCCTCCCCTTCCTTTCTCCGTCATTTTCGTCCACACAACGCACAGTTTGAGTGCTTTAGAAGTAGTAGCATTGCATCCCAGTTTGAAGTGTCTAAGCCTTGGTTCTTGATTCCAAGCAACGCCTCTTGTACAATGTCATGCAACCTCTTAAGTGATTGTGCCGTGTCAAAACTTGAGACCGGTATTAGAAAAATGCTCTTAAGGAATGAAGAAACTATCAACCGTTTGTTGTCGTATCGGCTTTCAAGTAGCTTCCAAGCAGTATTGTAATTGGCATCAGATATTTCTAGATGCTGTATAATGCGTTCCGCTTCTCCAGCTAAATTCGACTTGAGGTAAAACATTTTTTGAAAGTTTGCCATTGGTTCGCACTCTACCAAGTTATAAAATAAATCATGAAATTGCTTCCATTTTGAATACTCTCCCGAAAATGTTGGGATAGATATTTTTGGTAATCGTACGAACGATTGTCGGTTAGCTGATATCGCATCATCAGCTTGTTTAGAATGATTCTCTAAATATTCCAGCAATCTTATGCTCATGGATTTGTAGCGTTTTTCGAGTTGAATATACGCTTCTTCGTCGTACTCGGGTGTCTCTATTTCAGCCATTATACAATGGTATATTTCTGAAATTGACTTCCACAAATGAGAGATATCTGTTCCACAAATGAGAGATATCTGTCCACAAATGAGAGATATCTGGCTCAATGTCGATTTCTAAATCTCGCAATAGTCTTTCTAGAGATTTTATCAAGGCCTTTTATGTTCTCATTTGTTTAAGCGTTAAGGCTTCTCCTTCACTTGCACCAAGTAAAACTTGTTCCTCTTCCTTAGCTAGTGAGGTAATATTATATTCAATTTCTGCTTTGAAATCGTCATATGCAGATTTCACTTGACCAAAGAAGTCCTCCGTAAAATATAAATGTGAAGAGTTGGCCGACTCAAGCCTTTGCAATTCTGAATGATTTTTCAGAAATGTTGACCATTCTCCATCCAGTAGTTCTAACTGGGTTCGAAAATACCAGAGATTTTTCCTGGTCTTTGATGTTTTATAATAATTTTCAACCCTACTCTCAATGGCCTTTCCGATAGTAGATTGGTCTCTGGTCAACTTCTCCATATCCAAAAGCTATTTTGGCTGGGAGAAACAATTAAATTTGTTGTTTAAATTGATCAACTAATAAATATGATCAACCGATGTGTACCGAAATTGTATCAGCGCTTGTATGAGCAGTGTTTCAGATGGTACCCAATGCAGCCTCACACTGAGATCCACAAAAAAGCTTAGTTCACCACCTGACGACGATGTTCAGATGTATATATTAGTTCAAAACTTTAACTTTATGTTGCGATTCTTACTGAATCGGACTGTAATAATCAAAAGTAGTACTGTATATAGACAAAACTTTCACTTTTATGTTGCGATTCTTGCTGAATCGGGGTCACCAATGTCTTGATCAACTTAATAACTGTTAAGGTGCCCAGTGCGATCTCACAGCTGGGTTAAGAATAAAAATACTTATTCACCGTGGAATAGTAAGTGATGATTTATTGATTTCGTTATTGGTCTTTTATATGGTTAAAATTTATAATTTGTGCTTATGTTACACACGCGCATCGATGGCATATTTCCGAAGTGCAATTCTTTTGTCGCGTGTGCAATTACAGTTTTCGATCAAAGATCAATGTTGTCAAAATAGCAGTTGCTAGCGAAATTGAATTGAGAATTCGTGCAAATAATATGTATTACAAAAGTGCAAAAATGATGATTTTAAACTTAGGTTTTGTTTACAGATGATTTAGTAATAAACTTATAGATTTACGGAGTTATATATATATATATATATATATATATATATATATATATATATATATATATATGTATATATATATATATATATATATATATATATATATATATATATATATATATATATATATATATATATATATATATATATATATATATATAAATATATATAAGGAAACACGAATTTTCGGCGAAACGAGTTTAATACTAAATTTTCTTCTAAAATTCAATAATAACCAAGTATACATACTTCAATTGTACTTTGAGCTAAAGTTCTTTATAATAGACAGCCGGAAAATATTACAGCCATAAATATAAGCTGGGCTAAAATAATTATTAGTCTCGAATGCGAAAGTTATATGATTTATTTTAAGCGAAATGTAAATATTTTCTCACTTTAAGAGTCAGAAAACCAATTAAAATACTGCGTGATGTCATTTCTTACATGCGCTCAGTGTTCAAAATAACATTTATCCAGAGATAATCTTCTAAAAGGATACTTTGATTATGTGCAGCAAGAAATATGTTTTCTTTCATAATCTATTGGCAATATATCTCTTTGATATTCGATACAAATCTCTTAAGATATTAATCGTTCAATATGTATCAAACAAGATGTTGACCACGAACTTAACGTCCTTCATCCGGTGAACAAGGCTAAAAATCAATAATACATTTCAAGTAAATTTAACCCGAAATCTCTTATCAGGCTACTTACAGCCACTCGAACCTTTCTATTGACTTCGTACACGCAAGTCAACAACCCAAATCCCAGCATCAGAGCCAAAGAATCGCATTTAACGTGCAAATGATTTCACTGCTGGAGATTGAAAAACTGAGTCATTGAAAATTTTTTCATTTTCTTTGAAGAGCACTGTTCTTATTTATACGTAAATTACGAAATAAACCCCGAAGGGTTTATGTACCTGTTACCATACAAAATACAATAGAACGGAGCTTTATGTCGTTGATCAGTATCAACGTTGACAGGTTTGCTGTAAATATTTCTCCTCGAATACACGTGAACGATGAACAGAAAAGATTACGAGGCTACATAAACTTACGATCGGATAATATTGTCACATTGACAGGTTAAAAATCCTTCGATAGAATCCAACTAGTTTCGAAAATTTATCAAGCAAAGAAGGACAATATCTTTGGAGTCCGCAGCACAAACTATGGTTTCATCTTGGAGAGAAACTTATCCAACACAATATCGAATATTATGGGCTATATTTAGTGTTTACACCGCAGTTTGGTGAGTCTTTTTATATGACAGAAAGGTCAATATGTGCTATTATATTAGGTGTTGGGTTTTACTTATGTGCAATTCCTTAAATTTTCCTGAGAGTAAGAACGACTACCACCAGCAAAATAACAGCAACAGCTTTTAATGTGATTTGTGGCTGCTAAGTATATTCGCGTTGTCTATGAGCCAAATATAGTGCATATTCGTATTATTCGTAATCGAATTTCCTACACGTAGAACGTCTTTATGCGCAAAGCCATATTTGCGAACGCTACAGGGCTTGTGATGTATTATCAAAGAAAACTCCGGGATGAGCACATTTTGTCTTGTTTTCAGTTTGCATGAAAGTGTATCAACTTCCTTATTCAATTATGTGTTTGTCTATCTAGGAAAATGAGCGGCACAAGTTTGATATTGAATATCAATCAGACTTTTCAACTTGGTATGAACAACGGTATCGTTTTGCTGAGCAGAATAGCGGTTTATTCCCCATAATTTGCGTTTCCGGATCGATACTGTCGAAGCAGGTGCAAGTCAAACTTCTCACTCTGATACATGTTCGGCATACAAATAGATTGTTACTATATCTTCGTGGAGATAAAAGTGAACTATTATCGCATTCAGTATGAAATTAAATCAAGAATAGAACATGATTCAATTTGGAATCCATCCAAATTGTTGGCATAATAGCTGGTTATTTTTATTACAAGAGTATCATAACACTGAAACAAACGATCGTATTACGAAATAAAAACATAAACGAATTATATATCGCACACAACAATCAACTCACGCACTTAAATTCTGCTATCCATAAAAAGCTCATTGATTTGATACGCATATTGCTGAAATGAACGTACGCTCTGAAATCGCCGACATTTACGATAGGAGAAATAAATTTATGGGAAATGCATTCAAAATTGGATTGGCCAGTAAATAGATGGAAATAGGGATGGAAAACAATGATTAAATAAAGCAATCAATGCCACTACGACCCTTGTCGGGTTTAAGGTTTGAACCTGGTAGATAGCTTCATTAACAAATTTATAATCACCGTGAATACAAGGTTAGAGTGACAAGGTCCATAATTCACATCCAGAGCTAGGTGAACTCAAAGCTCGATACGCGGTCCATCTTCCGAACTAGGATTCGAACCAGGAACCCCACGCACTATAAGCCAGTGGTATACATACTAGACTACAAGAGCTTGGTATTCAAATGTTTTAATCAAAGTTAATATTGATTAATAATTCAATTCATTGTTGACTTGCATAATCATTTTCATTATCTTCAAAAAATAATAATGGGCCCTATTCCGAGAGGCACCTCACGTGGGATCTCTCGTCACTTCGGAGGTCCCGTCACCTGCGAACCGCTAGGTGAGGTGACTACGAATTTATGTTTGAATGGCAACGCTTAAACATTGACGTTTGAAATTTACCACGTCCATAGCACACTGACATCGACCGATTCTCGTTCGATCACCGAAGTTAAGCAGTGTTGGGCGTGGTCAGTACTTAGATAGGGGGCGGCTTGGGAACACCGCATGTCGTTTGGCATGCAAAAACTTTCCTTGCCTTTATATCATAAGTGCGGCTTACATTAAAGGGAGTAGAATAAAAAAAAAATTAAAGTTGAAATGGAAGTAAGAAAAATCGAACGCAAAAAGGAAAATCCCAGGGCTAAGCAAATTATTAGTGAATTTAAAATGGACGGTATTTACAAGTGGATCATTAAAACTTGCTATACAAGATTAAAATTATGGTGACCAGGAAAAAGTATTGGTAAATGTTAAAAGTGGTTTTTCTGTGTTCACTGTACTGTTTCAGGCTTTGTGGACTCTCCATCAGTTCAATAAGGCATCCGATATGTCGCTTGTTGGTTACTTTTTACTTAATAAAAATTATATATTCAAGAAAAACACAACATACAAAAACACGAGAAGACATTAGAGGACAGACTAAAGAAAAACAACCAATCAAACATATAACACCCCAAAAAAAAAGCCAATCAAGCCATATAACAAAAGATAATGACAAATCACAATTTGAATTAAATATAAGTTTTCTTAAACTACACTATAACAAATTAGCATAAATAATTTTAAGTCCATATTCCAAACTTATATTTGGTTGTCAATTTGAGGAATTTATAAGGAAAAATGTTTTTTTTTAAGATTTTAAAGCCTTGAATAAAGCATATTTGAAACTTGTGTTGGGAAGGATAAGGAATAGTAGTTGAAAAAATTGTTAAATATTTTGCAGCATCTATTGATGGGCTCCCTGTTTCCATACCTAGTACGTCTTACAGGGTTATTGAAAGTGATTTTATTCGAAAGATACTCAACGTTGATCAATCCCCTAATTGCATCAAAAATGAAACATGAGCATAATACCGTTCTCCTCGAAGAAAGTGTTTCAAGGTTTAAAAGGCTTAATCTGTAGTTATAAGATGGCAAACTTTCAAAATCGGTTGGGTTATATATATCTCTCAAAGCAAAAATGACAAACTGCTTTTGGATGGATTCCAATCTATCGCTATAACAGTTGAAAATGGGATTCCAAACGATTCAACCATATTCCAATATTGGGCGAACTAAGGATACGTATAGAGATTTCGTTGCCCATAAGTTCTTAAATTCTTTCACACGACTCTTAATGAATCCTAATTCCTTGCTGGCTCTTGCTAGAACTTTGTCGTACTGAAGATTGAAGCGCAACTTTTTATCTAGAACGACTCCGAGATCTACAACACTATTCACTTTTTTCAGCAACTGATTACTAAGGCGGTAATCAAAGTTTAAAGAGCATGACTTGCGGGAAAAGCTTAAGGCATGGCATTTGTCTATGTTAAGAAAAAGTTTGTTGTGGTCACACCATCTCTCCAACGATAAGAGTTTTGACTGAAAGAAGTTTGAATCGGATTCCGATTGAATAGTGTGGAATATTTTTAGATCGTCCGCATAAAAAAGTTGTGGAATATCGGATAACACTTCCGAGAAATCCGAAATAAAAATATTGAACAGAAGTGGATCTAAGGGGCTGCCTTGTGGTACCCCCGAGGAGACAGTAATTTTTTTTTTAGAGAAAACCTTGGAATTTTACATGTTGTGTTCGATTCCGAAGGTAGCAATCTAACCATCCTAGCAAGTTTGCGGAAATGCCTAGTTTTTGCAGTTTATATTTCAAAACATCATGGTCAACACTGCCAAAAGCTTTGCTGAAATCAGTATATATGGTATCGATCTGACACCCTTTCTCCATATTGCAAAGTACATCCGAAATAAATATCAAAAGGTTGGTGGTAGTTGACCTGCCCTTTCTGAAGCCATGTTGCTGTTCGTTAAGAGGAGGATCAATAGCTATAATGAGCTTATCACAAATAATTTATTTATTTATTTATTTATATATGTACCAAACAAGGTATAATAATACATATAAATGAAATAAATATAAAACATCAAAAAATAAAAAATAAAAAATAAAAAACTAGACAAATGTAAAAAAAAACAGGTTCAAATTAGGTATAAAATACAAACAAATATAATATAAATAAATAAGCATTCGATAAATAAATACATAAAGCTAATTTACATGTAGTTCACAATGTTAAACACGCAAAACGCAAAACGAAATTAAATAATTATCCATTTAAACAATTATAAAAATAGTCAGTCCTAAGTCATAAGAAGATACTAGGCCGGTAGACTAGGGAGGGTAGGATAAGAGAGCCTTGGTAACTCTATTTTTAAAGGACATTTTGGATATCGTGGGGGGAAAAGTGTTGGCTCATACTGTTGAATATTTTGCAGCATCTGTTAATTGGCTCATTATCAGCATATGCTGTGCTATGCTTATATTCCACTAGCATTCGTCGGGATCTAGTGACTCTCACGGGCTGACTAAGCACAAATCTTTCCTGTATATAGTCGACACTACGACGAAACTGAAGCAGGCGGATAACATTAATCTTCTGGGCGCGAGAGGTAATAAGTTTAGAAGACTAAGGCGAAATTCATACGAATATAAATTGCTAAAATCACCTGGATAAATTGCTAAAATCACCTGGATAGTAAAGACCTCTAAGAGCGAATAGCAAGAATTGCTTCTGAATAGATTCAAATCTCTGGCTGTGAATTTCGAAAACTGGGTTCCAGATAATGCAAGCATACTCAAGAAGAGGGCGAACGAGCGCGATGTATAGTGATTTTGTAACCCAAAGGTTTCAACTCCTTTCAAATAGTTTAGGTATAGCTGACAAAATGGCAATGCCTCTATAATTTTTAACCGAGCGCTTGTCACCACTTATATGAATTGGCGTGACATGAGAAGATTTCCAGGATTGAGGAAATCTACCGCATGATAGTGATTTGGTGAAAATTATAAGCAGGGGTGAGATGATAGTTTCTGCCCTGTTGATTATGAAGCTCGGAGGAAGTAGATCTGGTCCAGGGCCCTTTTTCATGTCAAGTTCTCTTATCGCTTTTACAATGTCCTCTCTAGTTAAATATATTTCATCAGCGATAGCAAACTGAGGTGTTGAGACAAGCGATATGTTACATAATCCACTCGGTGGACAGAAAACTTCTTGAAAATGGTCGGCAAACATGTCACATATTTTTAGTGGGTCAGAAGAAAGTGAGTCATTTTTATACATTGCTGTGGGATAGCCTGAAGTTTTTCGCTTGGAGTTCACGAATTCAAAAAATTTTTTGGGGTCACAGATTATATTTTCCCCAACTATATTAATATAACATTCAGATACTTCGTGAGACTTCCTTAAGAATTCTTTAGCTAGTTCATTGTATCTTCTCTTGATATCTTCGCTAGCATTGCTGTCGGCTTTTATTATCTTATATAGTTTATTTCTCTAATTTTGTAAACACCTCAGAGTTCTATCTATAGTTTATCTTTTCTCTTTATTTTTGGGACAAATTTTTCAACCGCATCAAAAATCAACTGGTAGAATAAAGACACAGCATCTTTCAATTCCAACGTTAAAAGAGAACTGTTCCAGTCAATATTATTCATTATTATTAAAATAAGATTTGTTTACTTTTTTCATGATTCACGATCTAAACTTTATCAAAATCTTTCTTTGTTTTATTCAAAATATCAATTTATATAACCTCTATCCACAGTCACTTGATATTATCGAGTGACTAAAAATCTCACTTCACGTGACTCTCGTCACTTCATGTGACTCTCGTCACCTCATGTGACTCTCGGAATAGCCGACAGATCGAAAATGTCACTTGAAGTGAGGTGAAGTCACTTCACGTGACTCTCAGAATACGAAATCAAGAAAGTCATTTCATTAGCCACGTGAGGTAACTGTCGGAATAGGGCCTAATAATGAAAATGTATTTGGTTTTCATTAGCTGAATTGCTGTCAAAATGCATTGCAAAATGTGAATGTTAGAAGCGGTTAAAGAAACCCGTCTATTCTGTGGTCGTTTGCACAAAGATTTTTGTTTTTATTTTATTTAGATTAAACCATAAATAGTATCGCAACATGTATGTACACCGGCCGCAGCCATTAAGTAGTTGTTAATTGTGGCATTTTGTGAATTTAAAATGGAATCGATATGACCTTTCTTGATAAAGCCATAAATTCATGATAAAATTATTAAATAAAAGCTATTCACACCAAGTGAGTGGTTTTGGCAATATCGTTAGTTCTATTGTTGGTCAATAGTGATCATAGTGTTGGTAAAAAAAGTCTGTGAGGTAGTAGAAATGGAGTGGACATGCCCATAAGATTCACATTGAAGGGGATGGTAGCAATTTTTTTTCTGTTCATTGTCAAATCTGGTCAAATCCAAGTAGTTCCCCTCCAATTTGACAATAAAGGGAATCGCTAATTTAACATGCTTTGTGCGCGAGAGAATCGAAGGGGCTAATGGTGAGAAGCTATACCGTCGATGTCATCTCCACTTCTTCTACCTCACTTAATTATAAAGAATTCTAAATATTTATTCTCAGAGCGATATTTTGATCTAACAGATCTGTAGTTGGTGTCTGTTTGTCTTGCAAGTTTGATAGTATGCAGTGCTTCTGTAAGTCAACATCGGTCTTGTTGTTTGTTTCTAGAGCATCGTCAGTTTTTTTGGCCTGGTTATTGGTTGCATACTACTCAATATTCCATTAATAGTTTGTGCTCCATGATAGTTTGTCGTCAAATGTAATTCCCAAGTATTTAACTGTCGACTGTTGTTTGTGGTGGTTGTTATCTGTGTCGTCTCGGCCATTATTTGAATTTTCCATTTCTGAAAATAATCCAATAACATGTCTCTGTAGGTTTGCGGGTTTGAAGATATAGCTTCTGCATGCTTTGAGTTATAGAATATACATGTACCATCGTTGTACAAGGCTACTTTAGCATTGTGCACAACTGTCTCCTGTGTACAAACTTTACAAAATTGGTGAAAGCGGTGAACATCGCGGGACTGCAGTTTCTATTGTCCGCATTTTGAAAAGCTGGTCACTAATTCGGATGGAACTTAATTCAGAAATGATGCAATGATTTGTATGAAGGTTAGTGAGACTTGAAATGCATGCAGTTTGTAAATGAGTCCTGCTTGCCAGACTTTATCAAATGCCTTAAGCCACATCAAACATGACCAGGCCCGTTGATTTTCTTTGATTGACTCCTGGACGTTCAGTGCAATGTAGTGGCTTGAAGGCAAATTGTACCTCCGGGATTATTCGTTTTTCCTCAACTATCTCATTTAGCCAGTTGAGTCAGTAATTTTTCCTAGGGAGGACTGGAGACTTATTAGTCGCCAGTTTTGTGGGAAATTAAGGTCTTTTTTTTATCATATTAATAATCGCTGTCTTTCAAACCTCTAGGAAGATTCTCGTCGGGTAGAAATTTTAAGTCGGGAAGATATTGCTTTTAAAGTTTGGCCCAGGTGATTTTTGCTTATCTAACGCATTTACGATTTGCTTGATCTCTGCGAAGTTAGTTGGTCTGATTCAAGAAACTCTTGTTGGCGCAGAGGCAAGGAGCTGCTCAACAGACACAGAAGCTTCCTCTTCCTCACTAAGGTCATCCCCGAGAGAACGGTTTTCTGGAATTCAAGCTCCAGTGCCGTGGTGAACGCAGCACTGACCAGCTTTAGCCCATGTGGTCCATGTATCGCAGGCACGATGGTTTTATCTTTGTGGCGAAAGTATTTCGTCATATGCCATTAATTAGTTCCCAAGCTCCACGCTCTGAAGGAAGTCACTTCTCATTGCAGAATTACAAGATCCAACAGCTGGTGGTGTTTGTAGGCCGGTTTGCTTCCATTCTAATTTTTTTTGCCCCCTAGTGTAGATGGCAAAAAAAAAATCTGCTTACCAGATCCCTGTGTTACATATCACTACGGAGAAACCCACGAAGTTTCGAGTCGGGACCCGCACTTGTTCAACCCGATCGTGCTGACTCACTCGTCGGTAACTTCAGAAACTACCACAGTTCTTGGGTCGGTAAGGCAACCCTCCTCCCGCTTTATGCGCAGCACTTTCTCAACATATGTTGAAACTGCGTGCCAGTTCTCCTCGTTTCGCAGCATTGCATCCACGATCGTCTCAAGCGTTGCCAGGCCAATCGTGGACTCAATGGTGCGCCTCAAACTTACGAAGCGACTGCACATAAAGCATGTGTGCTGAGCATCATCAAGCTCAGTCACACAATACCGGCAGTACGATGTGACCACTTTACCCATTCTGTTCAGGTACTTCCTGAAGTAAACGTGCCTTGTTAAGGATTGACAAAGGTAAAAGTTTACCTCTCCGTGGCTTCGGGTAAGCCAAGGCTCAATGAGACACTCCAACGTTGCTGCCAAAGTTGGAAGGTAAGCGTACGCGCGTGCGTCAGAGCCTCAGTTCTGCCCAGCTCTGAGCAAAAGAGGTACCCATTCTAATACTAGGCTCATCCGTACCCCTAGCTCTTCTAAACGTTTTATTCCTGCTCCTTATGAGATGTTTCATGTCTCTTGGGAGTCCATGAAAGTTGCTACCCTTTGTCGGAGTATGAACCATGCTGCTCTCTTTTGTCTGCTTTGCAGTTTCGAGTATTTTTTCGAAATGTTCAATCAACATTACGTCTCGAAAAGCACTCCATTTTGTTATCTTCATCATTCGAAGGCGCTCGTCAATGAAAACCTTTTCTCTGGTGAAGAGTACCGGCTTGTGGTCGGATGGGAGCCAATTGAGGACAGCTAGTGGCGGATTGAGATGGAAGCTTTGTAATAATCGTCCGTCAAGGATATGACTATGAGCTATGCCAAAGTGTGTGGGCTCATCGGGGAGATGTGAGTTTGTGCAACTTTCCATGATGAAAATTTGTAGCTCGACTTCAGCTTGGTTGCTTTTTACATCTCCTTAATGGCGGTGATAAGCGTTTCGGTCTCCTGCGAAAAATACAGGACCTTGTTGCTCAAAAGCTTGCTCGATCCCGGGCCAAAACTATTTTTTTGGGAGGTATTTTCGTAGAAATCACCAGAAATTCAAAGGATTCCGCAAGCACTTTGACAACGGCCATCTCAAATCGCTGTAGGATGGGAGTTGGTATGTGAATGTGGTTGATGCCTCTGCTCATCAGAATCGCTCACCTGGTGAATTTGGAAATTCGGAAAATTGGAAATCAGATGTATAATTGTAATAACTGAATAAAAATCTATTTAAAGTTCATGCAATTTCAGAGAAAAGGCATAGAAGATTTATTTATATTTGTGTATGAAAAGAAATTAAATATAATGAATTGTTGGACCTTAATATTTGGCCGTCTCATTGGACGATAGCTTGTGAAGAAATTCTTATCTTCCATATCCCATTTGGTCTGTCTGGCCCGTATTATTTAAGGAGGAACTTCTGGGTACGTTGACTTTAGTGGGCCAGAGTCAAAAAGCAGCGCAGGCCTTCACACCGTCTGGCGCCTGAGGCCTCTAACCACCTTCGGTCAACAATACAGCTGACAACAATATGGAAGAATACATATTTTGGTGGCAGCTCATAGCCATTAAAATCTACTGTTATCGATCATAGCTGTTTACATTTCGAAATTTAGCCAACCACAAAGGTGTTGCTGATCAAAACCATATTCCTTCCAACACTCATGTATATATTGACAATTGTGTGCTCAGCAATAGTTTCACTGGTCCTGCATGTGAGGAAAGGCAATTTCAGAGACGCTGAAATCATAAGGTAAAGCTTGCTAGACTCTAATGGGCTGAGTGCCTAGCGCATGCGGAATAACTTTTGTGGGAGATTTTGTGGCAGACATTAGACCTTACTTGTACTAGAGGTCAGGGATGCATAATTGGATGACATCATCTCAAGATTGGTTTCGGTGATGAAACTTGTTGAAAGAGGCCAAAACCGGACTCCGGTTTTAGCACCGATGATTATTTGTTTTCGATCATATCGTGAAGTATTCGATTTTTTGTTTGAAGTATTTATTTGTTTACTCAAAACGAAATAACCAAAACTTTGCAGTTTTGTATACCACTTTAACTTTATTTTACTATTATTTCTTAAACGTATGATGGGCTTTGGTCCTTAGGACAGTAGTTGACAATAATTTCTGAAGTTGGTGCATATACTGCGTGCTTTGTTATACTCCTAGAAGAGGATACTAGAAGAGAATGCTCAGATCGTGACGTGATGTGGACTTTTCGCACTGTGAAGACGGATATTTCGTGACGATTTAATGTGCATATCTTCCAGTATCCACATATGTGTAGGCTTTACACGCTCTAATATGAGTGTTGTTATTTTTCAAACTATTTAAATTTGTACACTCTTTTTTTTAGAGAAAAGTTTTTACTTTGATAGTTTTCTTCCGTGAGATCGATAATACATTTGTACATGATACGCAGCTGAAAACCTTTTTACTAATTTTCGAAGAAAATAAGTATTAAACTCGTTTCGCCGAAAATTCATATTTCTATATATATATATATATATATATATATATATATATATATATATATATATATATATATATATATATATATATTAGGGCGGGCCAATTTGTATGGAGCCGAAAAATTCGATTAGACCTGCCCCCTAGAATGATTTTATGGACAATTCTAAGCAACTTTGCCGAAGGAACCATAGGTCTATCTCGATTTTCGAGTCTCCCACTTTTCAAAAAAAGATTTTTTCCCTATAACATCATTTTGATTCAAAATTCGTTTTTTTATTCATCGTTATATTATCTTTTTTATGTGTATATGGGGGGTTTTTGGGGTCGAGAAATTCATTTCTGATCTTTATTTTTACCTATGACTACCGCCAGAGGGCGTTTCATGCATATTTTAACTATTTTTCGTCTATTTTCCGAGAAAAATTACAAGTTTTTCGGTAAAATTGATCTTTATTTAATTTTTTTCAATGAAAATTCAAATTAAAAAATAAGAACATGTGTAAAAAATAAAAAAAATGAATTTAGTGAGAAAAAAAGCGACAAAGTGTTGTTGCTTTCAAGTCAACAACGCATTTATTTAAAAAAAAACATCGGTAAAACATCATTACCGACATATTTTGTGAAAGAGCACAACACAATGACATTTATGAGTGTTCAGTTCATTAGTGTTTGAGCATCATTTCAGTGAAAGTGAATTATAAATTTCCTGCCAGTGAATAATTGTGAAATTCAAAAAGAATTAAAAGGTATGTGTTAAAATTTTGTAAAATTTGATATTTGAATATAAATAAAATTCACACCATTTTTACCACTGTGTATTTACCAATTTGTAGGTGGAAAAAATATATTCGAACCAAATGTTTTGAAATATACTAATTTCAGTTTTTTAAAATTTTTTTAGTAAAATTATACA
Organism: Nemotelus pantherinus; assembly: GCA_963978885.1. NCBI lineage: Eukaryota > Metazoa > Arthropoda > Insecta > Diptera > Stratiomyidae > Nemotelus > Nemotelus pantherinus. The sequence goes on along the minus strand of OZ022264.1, from coordinate 75,061,690 downwards.
ATGGATCCAAATGCATTGCCGTCTACATCTCAAACCGCAACAACATCAACAAGTACCGAAAGTCATTTGAAGCATTTGCCTTCGCACGATGTTGCTGTTTTTGGTGCATCTTGTGATTTGAGTGGACTCGATCTGCCAACGAAACAGGATATTTTAAGATGTTTTTTTTTCTTGGCCGAACGTGCTAAACTCCAAAACAAAATGTTTTCGTATAAAACATTCGTACCGCACGTAACAGACAAATTGATTGAAATTTGGAGTCAACTTAATGTTGAAATTCTAACCAAACAAAGTGTTGTTAGAAAATTGGGTACATTGATTGACAAGTATCAAATCGAAACTAAACATTCAAATATCGCCTCATTCAGAACGTTCGAGCAATCTACAAAAGAATTATTTTACATCGGCAAATGTCAATGTGACTTGAAAGCAGAATTATGCTCATGTGGATTGATTCCAGATCATTTGAAAGAGTTCATGCGAGATCAAAATAATGACAGAAGATTGACGATACCGGAATTCGTGCTAGAAGTTGAAGAGCCAGCACCAACGTCAACAATAATACCAACAAGCGTTGAACAGAGCCATTCAGCATATGAACCAAGTACTGATATAGATCAGCCAAGTTCAAATCCACAAGATATTCCGCCAATGATACGAGGACCGTATACTCCCAGATACGATGCTTCGAACTTCGCTGCGATGTGTGATCGATTTGGTGTGTCTGATAGAATAGCAGCAGCACTCGCAACATCTCTTATGCAAGACATTGACGTAAAAGATGCACATGGCAATCCTATCATCATGGATAAAAATAAAGTGCGTCGAGAAAAGGCCAAATGCAGAGAAGAACTGCTTCGTAAGCAGTATGATGCATCCAATTTGATAGCATTTTCATTCGACGGCCGAAAAAATGATGCTTTAACAATGGAAAAAATCGATGAGAAGTTGCATGCAAGGATGGTGAAAGAACCACATCTAGTTGTTTTGAAGGAACCAAATTCTCAATTGATAGGCTACACAAAAGTCGAAAATGAAGATGCTGAACACAAATTGATGACATTTAATGCATTCTTCGTCGAAAAAGAAATTGCTCTCGATGCATTAATCGGCATATGCTGTGATGGTGAGCCAACAAATACTGGCGTAAGAAATGGGATTTTGCGTCGATTTGAATTGCATTTGAATAGACCGCTGCATTGGTTTGTGTGCATGCTGCACTTTAACGAGCTGCCATTTCGTCATTTGTTTGACACTTTGGAAAGATCATCGACCACTGGACCACGAACAACAACTGGAACGTTGGGCAAACAAATTGAAACTTGTGAAAATCTTCCGGTATGTATCATTTGTCATTTTTCTCATCGATTTTTTCCATTATTAAATGGTAAAATTTAATTCATCTCATTTCTTTTTTTTCAGCTTGTAGATGAATTCGAGATAATCGTGCTAGAGAACATGCCACCTGATTTAGATCCATTTGAATTATCCACCGATTCAAAGTACTTATACAAAATGGCCAATGCAATTTCGAATGGTGTTGTTCCTGCGGATTTATCTCACAATAAACCAGGACCAATAGCACATTCACGTTGGCTCACCAAGGCGAATAGATTGTTGCGGTTGTATGTGTCAACTGAAAATCTATCAAGGAATTTGAAAATTTTGGCAACATACATAATGAAAGTGTATGTGCCGATGTACTTCAACATCAAGTACTATAATTCGGTGGTCTTCGGTAGTGTATTATTTTACAAATTCATTCGTTGGACACAATATTTGGATACAAATCTACGCGGAGTTGTGAATAATGTCATTAAAAACAATTCATATTACGCACATTCCGAAAATATTTTGTTAGCGATGTTATTTGATGATAAAAAAGAGACACGAAAAATCGCAATCAAGAAAATTTTACACTACCGAAGAAATCTGTACGACCCGGCACATCTTAGAGTTTATCAAAAACCTTTGATAAACTTCAATTGTACAGATTATACGAATATGATTGATTTAAATAGAGATGATGTCTTATTCGAACCACCGTTTACGTATAGCATTCCGTATGATCATTTGGAACAATATTTAGAATGCGATGATCCACCATTGCCTGATCCAAGAATTCCGGTACACATACAAGCAACGGAAAGACATGTTCAATTGCTGGCTAGCGTTTCTAAACGTGTTTTAGAAAAGAGTCGACACAGTGTTATGGCAGTTACATCAGAAAGCCGTGCAAAATACCCCCGACTTGAAAGCAAAAAAGACTTTCAAAAATAAGTTATTTCGCTTTTCTTCCACTAAATTCATTTTTTTTTTATTTTTTACACATGTTCTTATTTTTTAAGTTGAATTTTTGTTGAAAAAAATAAAATAAAGATCAATTTTACCGAAAAACTTGTAATTTTTCTCGGAAAATAGACGAAAAATAGTTAAAATATGCATGAAACGCCCTCTGGCGGTAGTCATAGGTAAAAATAAAGATCAGAAATGAATTTCTCGACCCCAAAAACCCCCCATATACACATAAAAAAGATAATATAACGATGAATAAAAAAACGAATTTTGAATCAAAATGATGTTATAGGGAAAAAATCTTTTTTTGAAAAGTGGGAGACTCGAAAATCGAGATAGACCTATGGTTCCTTCGGCAAAGTTGCTTAGAATTGTCCATAAAATCATCTTAGGGGGCAGGTCTAATCGACACAAAATTTGGCCCGCCCTAATATATATATATATATATATATATATATATATATATATATATATATATATATATATATATATATATATGTATACCAGCAAAATGATTTTCCGAGATAATATCTGGAGTGGCCGATCCGATTGAGCTGAAATTTTCGAAGGACGTAGATGTATATAGTAGGTAGGTCCATAACTTGCTAGAATTCAGATATCCTAAACTTTTTGGCGGCGGCGAGCGTTTTAGTGAATGTTCAGGTACTCCTATATTTCCAAGCAGTGTAAATTTTTGTTAAAATAAATGTTTGGGAATGAAAACTTATTATGTTTTTAGCTTGTTTATGTTAAAATGTTGGAAATTTTGAGCCGTGTGTGGGTGCAGCATGCCTAAAAGTAGGCAAGGATTTTTTCCAAATTTTGATTTGTCATTACTTCCAAGAAAAACAATGGATCATCGTGAAATTTGCAGAGCGTATTAAAGTTGACTAAAATTTAGCACACGTGGATTTTCAAGATAGTGCGGGTAACGCTGTAGCAACGGCAGGCTCCTGAAAAAAAACCTTCAAATCATTGACCTTCCTGAAAAAGTTTTGATTTTTGACAAAAAAATCAAATCAAACCTCCGTGTCAAATTGAAATTTTCAAAATTCCGATTTTCACAAGAACGGCAACCCATCACCAAATTACCTCTATTTTCAGCACTCGAAAGTTCTGTTCACGAGAACTGACGACCGGATTATCTGATCATAGTGAAATTTACAGAACATGTTAATATTAGCTAGGACCAGGTCTGATAGAAGTGATTTTGAAATGCGGGCAACCCTGTGCCAGTGGAACCATCTTGAAAAATCGCTGAGAAAAAAAACCGATTTATATAACTTCCGATTCAGCCATCAGATTTTGACAAGATTCATACAGTACTTGGATCTTACTTTATGTAACATTTGGTGAAAATTTGGCTGAAAAATTAGTATAGGGCTGGCAGCTGTGGTGATTTTTGTCTCCTAAATCTTGCAAATTTGCTCAGCAAAATAAAGCTTTTTTCCTTATAACTTCCGGTCCAGTGTAGAAATCAGAACGAAGTTCACGCAGTAAATAGACCTTCATGTGAACCAAATGTCGTAGAAACTTCGTACAAAAATCATGAAAGGACTGCCAGCTATGACCATTTTTGTAATTTTGTGGAATTTCTTTACTGAGCGATTATGTCATTAGATTTGCAAACGGAAATTATCCTGCAATGAAAATTAACAACAAATATTTAGGGTTTAAAAATTTGAAAAGTTTTGAGGGTGGCTGCCCTAAAATTCTTTTTACTCTTATAACTTCCAGCGCAGTGATTCAATCGAAACGAAATTTACTGGTTGGGTTTAACTTAACGTGAAGCAGATTTGGTATGTATTTTGCTTTGCTGCTGACACAGGCTAACCAGCATAAGCTATTTCCGTAAATATTGCACCGACAGATGCTTCAAATTACGTTCTCATATGCAAAGCATTTGCAATAAAAATAAGGAATCAATTTTTAAATTTTCCGAGTTTTGAAAATTTTTCAGATGGCAACCTCAAACAACGTTTAACCGCCAAAACTTTCGATGAAATCCTGCGATGAGAACGAAATTCAAAGGATAAGTTGATTTAAGTATGAGCTTGTTATGGTAAACTTATTGCTGCTTCGTTCGGAAAGTGTTGCCAGCACTGAAAATTTTCATCATTTGTGTTATAGTTGAGTTTTGTTGCTTTGGATAAGGAATGGTTGATATGATTCTACAAAACAGTGTATTACGTCTTTCCACAATTTTTTGTCACTCAAAGACAAGTTCTTTGAAAATTAGTTTTCTAGCGGTTCTGATGCGCTAGACTTTTTTCAAATTACTCTTATAACATGTATTATTATACTAATGTTTCTCGTTCATTTTAAGGTTCGTTGTTCTGTTTGCACGGTTTCAAAGAGAAGAAGGTATTTTAGATACACCTTCGACTTGACAATTACATTAAAAGATTAAAACATTTGCTTTGCGTGGAGCTTATGACATTTTTTGTCTTATGGCATTTGTTTCCCATGCATACATTTTTTCCCTCACATACATTTTCCATTTTATATCATACTCCATTTTGCAACTACAACAAAAAACATATATATATATATTTTCCGCTTACTGTTAAGGGATTGTTATAAACTTTGGCGTTTGTGTTGATTTGTTACAATAATTCAGCTTTCGTTTTTTGCTGATTTCCACAGTATTATTCGATTTAAGCCTTTTACCCAAAAATTTAAAATAAGATCTCTTTTCGACCACTCACCATTCAACCAGCTCCCCGAAATTTAATTTAATAAAACGAAAATATCCGTTACTATTTTCTATTTGCTATAACGCATACACAATTATCGCTTTTTCCATTCTGTCGTCTTTAAAAATCTATACAGACCATGGCTAGCAGTTCAACGGGTAAATGAAAGTCGAAAACTGAGAAGCACATTAATGAGCGCATTTAAAGCCCAGCAACTGATTTCCTTTGCCTGGAACCATGAATGTCCGTCAAGTCGATAAAAAAAACAATAGAAGGATATTCCTAGCACGTAGATGTCGGCAAAATGCAATGCCCGACTTTCATTGTGCTCCCGAACTAGGAGGTGAGAGGCAGAAAATTTTGGGTTAGGCAGTCTACCAATTTGGTGCTCATTAGAAACGAATTTCGGACGTTTTGGTATATAAAAATATGTATATTGTTTCAAGCAAAACGAGACAATGATTTTATAGAAGTAGGTATGTATGTGTGTATATAGTAGGGTTTTGTACCTTGTTAGTCTTAAATGAAAATCAAAACCTACAATTTCAAGAAATGCTGATGCTAATTCTTGCGTTTGATTATGAATTTGTCCCTTGGCAGATCCCGATTAAAATTGTTCACTATTCGGCACTAAATAATATTGTTTTTTTCTGCCAAAAAGTATGTATGGCGTGATATAAAGTCCATATTAATAATTGATTTTGTTTTATGAATATGAGGTGATTAGTTTGACGCCTCAAATTTCCGCTGATTTCACTCAGCTGCCTTTTTAGAGCTGTGTAAACTCAAAACTTGATGCACAGTCGCATAAGAAACCAAGAACCCCATACACTAGGAGCAAGTACCTTACCAACTAGCGCAGTGGCGCGCGCAGAGGCCGAATGCCATCGGGTTGGCTGGACGTATGGAACGTTTTTATATCGACGAGATGGGCAGACATATTGAACTCTCTCCATTTTCAGATAGAGGACTACTTTCTAGCCATGGGAGAGACTACTTGAAGGATTGTCATTTGAATGCGAAACAAATAAATATTTGCAAAACTATTGCAACTGGGGCAGCACATGGGTCCATTCATGGGCCAGACTTATGTAATTTTGCTTATGATGGTATCTTGCCCCTTGAATTACCGAAAGATGTGCTCTTGGTGGGTTATGTCGATGATAAAGCCGCTGTCATCACATCTAAAAATCCTCAAAAAACTCAAACTCAATCAAGTAATGAGAAGGATTGAAGGCTGGATGGAAAGCTATAGTCTTTCTTCGTTAGCATCACAATTTCATATTTTTTTGGGGCGACCCAAAAAAATATGAAATTGTGATGCTAACGAAGAGAAAAATATCAACCATTATACCCATGACGGTTGGCTCCGAAGTACTTGATAACAGAAAATCGCCTAAGTATCTTGGAGTGTTATTGGACTCCAACTTCTGAAAAGCCCATCCGAAAAACATGCAATAGGCCGCTAGTGGGTATTATCTCATTTGGGATACTTATAGCAATCGTTTGCGGGCCTAGTGCGAGTAAATGTTAGTTAAATGTATACTCCTTATGACGGTGGTTTCCTCAATGCTGTTGTATGGCGCGGATATATGGGCCAGTTCAGAAGGCACGCTTTTCTCTGGAATTGATTCTGCGACACTCAATACAATCTTGAAGATGATACTGCTGTCAGATGACGCCTAGTTAGCTATGTGCTTGAAAAAAAGAAAGATGCCGCATAGACAAGTGAAAGTAAGCCGGTGGGGCACCTGCAATGAAAAACTCTACATAGCCCCCGATCCGAATTAATATAGCGCCTAGTCCTATGTAGCGTAGTGCATTATTTGTTCCCATACACTATGTATTATTATAGTACCCTGAGCTATGTAATGTCGCTCCTAGCACCATAATGATAGAATCTACAAAGCACATCATTTATGGTTCCACATGCTATGCCACATAGAACCATGAGCTATGCAATATAGTGCTGTGTTTTACACTTAAAACACCATTCGTGGATCCGATATTCTCCATATTCGTGCAATTAACAGGTTTTCTTTTACACCATTAATTATAAATTTATTTACACAAATAAATCTAAACACTAAATCGCCTACAGTTTACTGATCGCACTATTATTAATCGCACTATTACAATTTTGCGTTAAAATTGCACACTGTATCGCTTTTCAAAAATTTCCTCGCACGGATACACTTAATTTGTATTCCACTGTATCAGTGTACTAACTAACTGCTAAGACTTCCCGCGGCGATATTTATACTCAGTCTGGTTAGATAAATTATTATTGCCTATGTCTAGGCTATTCTAGATTTGTGTCTACGGTTCTTGAACTAGCCTCAAGAAGACTATTGTGAATTTCCGTTCCCATGTAAGATCCGATTCGTGTCTTGGCTACTGGAATGTTCTCATTTTGCTTCTAGAGGCCTCTATCCTGGGATTTATCTATAGATTGTTTACATTCTTTGACTACATGTATCAGACAGATATTTTTTTAACGTTTGTGGCTATTTTTGATGCCGATGCAACGACACATGCTTTGTTCGGCGTGCATGCAACACTACCCCCTCCTTAGACCTGCTCGTCCCGAACAGATTTGTCGTCAACATTTGTGTAAGCTAGATGTATAGCCTTCATTCTCGATCGGTGCTTTCGATGTATCCGCCAGACAACCTCGTCAAGCCGTTCGTCATACGATCCTTCCAATTTCGATTGTAGACTAGGACGTACGTTCCACACCAAATTTTTTTTCAGAAACCTAGTTAAATTCGCTCTCAAATCGTACAACTTCTCTTCCGCTTTCTTCACTGCTTGATGAATAGGGCTTAGCCGTTGACGTTACCATCGATTCGAAACGTACTTCGTTATTTATTGTTTTGTGGTATTTCAGCGATATCCTAGATTTCGATCTAATATGCAGCTTTCGAGAAATATTGCTCATTACACCTTTGCACTCAGATCCGGATGCAAATTTCTTCCTTGTTTCGATACATTTTATGTCGCCAAAATGCCTACTTCGTTGCTCCTCCACTTAATTTTCCGCTCTCCCGAATTCAGGCTGAAACCATGAGAGCCCAGGAAGTCCATTCCAAGAAACTGATATTACCAGAAACTGACGTTCGAATACCATATTTCCAAGTTCCAAGCCGAACGATTTCACCAGGAACTCGCATAGGATCACCCGTAACCGTCTGAAGCACGTACCTTTCAGTGTTATTAAGCCTCGAGATTTAGCCATATCCGCTCTCAAGATCGACCTAGCAGCTCCAGTGTCGACGATGATTTTACAAGCTTCGTTATTGCCGATTATTTTCCGCTTCATATTCACAAAGCCAAAAATTTATTTGTGGTTTTTGAGTATATTCTCGACGGTTGTTTTAATGAATTTGTCATATGCTTTGTAAGACTCTTCCTGGAATTCTTTGGCCACTGCATTGTACATAGTCAACATTATTTTTTATTGATTTGTAAAGATTATTTCTTTAGTTTCTCAGACTTCTGAGAGTGTTGTCATGCCAAGGCTCAGAAAGTTTATCCTTTCTCATAATTTTCATATCTTTCAACCGCGTCAAACAGTAATTTGCCGAAAGAACTAACATTATCGTCAAGAGATTGAGATACAAGCGCATCTGTCCAATCGACATTGTCAAGAGAATGGTGAATGCTTTCATAATCAGCGTTACGGAAATCGTATACAATAGTATTATTAGAATCTGCAGTGGATAAATATAAATATACTAGAATCTGCAGTTGATAAATCAAGAGTAACAGCGGAATGGTGAAGACTGTTAGAGAAAAGATTCTCCGCGTTAATAGTCGGGCTAACCACTACTATGTGATAAACGTTTGTAAATATAAGGTCTATCCAATTACCATTATGGTTGGCAGTTGGAGCAACATGCTGCAAATCATTCCCAGACAAAATACTCACAAGGTTAAACTCAGAATAATCGAGATGGTTAATAGGTAGTAAGTAGTTACCAGTTTCACCAAGAACGAAACGTAAATTAGGGCGATTAAAATCTCCTAGGAGTATGATTTGATCCTCAGCGCTGCAAGATGTCATGAAGCTAAACATAAATTCGCATATATAATTTACACCGAGTCGTCAGATCTAGGCGGGATATAAAATAAACCGATATAGGCTAATGCCCTGTCGAATGATATTCGAATTATTTTAGGCTGAAACAGTTTATGTGGGATTGAGTCATCAAATTGCCTTGAAAAGGTGCTGCTTACAGCAAGTAAAACTCCACCTTCTCTTGTCTAGCCAGTGGAGACATAATCATGGTCATTTCTAAATATTGTACAGCTACTATTGGGGATCTCTTCATTAATATGGGAGTCATTTAACCGATTTCAGTAAAGGCAAGTACGTTGAAATGGCATGATTTGGCGACAAGGTAGAGTTTATTTAATTCGTCTGTCATACCACTGCAAATGTGGTTAAAAAAATTCTGAGGCACTTGAGTGAGTATACCTTGTTAAGAGCGATACCTACAGTTATTTCGGGGTTTTCGCAAGGAATTTGGAGTGGGATGATTTTCATCTTAAACTGGCTCTCAAATGGCTCTGTTTTTATGTTTGAAAATGAGTGGTCATGTTGACAATCGTAGTGACCTGAGTTTAAGCATTTGATTTTTTCGATGCGTTTAAACCAATCATATTCTGACCAATATGTGCCCAACTTAAAAATAGTTTTCGAGGAGTCTCTTACTAGGGATTGAAACTGTAATTTCCGGGGAGAAGAACCTGCATGAGTCTCCGTGTTTGTTAACAGCTTTTTAAAAGGCGTGTTTGCTGCATCCTGAGTAGCGGTTACCTTGGCGCGTTAACGTTAGAAAAGCTGTTCATATTAGCATTTACCAATTTTTCGTAAATCGACTGCTCGTAGATAATTGGATTAAGTGACCCAAGTTCCATAGATAACTTTTTTTGGAACTATTCAATTGTTCTCTAATTTATTGCATATCAATTTATCATTTGCGTGAATATTTTCGAAGATTTGATTCGAGAACTGGTCAATCTGTGTTGTTATAAGTGCTGTTATTTTGCTATCAATTATTTTGAGCAAGCCTCTATCGTTCACTTGGCAATTAGAGATGGGTGTAGATAGAGAGGTAATTAAAGAAGTTAGTTGAGTCAAATTATCGGGAAGCTCACGAAATTTGTCAGTAGGTGCGTTTTTCGCACTCTTGGGCAGGGTAACTTAAGCTGTTTATGGCAGAGCTTTAGGTAAGTACATTAAATACAACAACAATCGCCGCCGCTGTATCTTCACTGCCGCAGCAATTGTTGTTGTATTCAATGTACTTACCTAAAGCTCTGTCATGAAGAGCTTAACTTACCTTAACCTGCCCAAGAGTGCGAAAAACGCACCCAGTATTTCTTTTGGTGGCTTCGGAAAGCTCATCAAATGCAGTCGTTATACTCTCGATTTAATTGGTAGCTTCAGTGAGTAGTACCTTAGTTTGTGTATGTAGTTTCGTCAGCATTTGGTCTTTTCCAACGTTGAGCGAGTGTACATGCTCTTCATTAGTTTTTCACAGCCCCTGGACACGGACGGTATAACTTTCCACCATTAGCCCTTCAATCCTCTCGCGCACAAAGCATGTTAAAGCTGCCTTTACGCCATTTCGATCTCATTTTCAAATTGGAGGGGAACTACTTGGATTTGACCCGATTTGACAATGAGTAGCTAAAAAATTACTACCATCCCCTTCAATGTAAATCTTATGGGCATGTCCACTCCATTTCTACTACCTCACAGGCTGCCTCCACTAGCAATTTCCCATTGCATGAAATTTGAAATTGCTAGTGGAGGCACCCTATGGTATGCAATATTTTATGGCCTGCCATAAATGGTAGGCAATATGGTATGCAATTTGCTCGGCAATCTGCCTTGCAATATTTTGACAGCTCTTGATTTCAAAATGGCGCTGAACCGTGGGCCTGGTTTATTTTGCGTAGGGATTCTGAATTCAAAGGGATTTTTTGATTTCGTTGAGCAATGAAAATAGTCTACAGAGTATGAAATGCTGGGAAATAGGGGAATTTCTTCGCTCTGCACTTCAAATAACTCCTTAAGAGCATTTGACGCTCAGATACAGCGGACGTCTCTCTCGCTCAGAGGCATTTTCGAAATGATATTGCATGCCATCAAATTGCCCACGCACAGATTGCATACCATAAATTTGACAGTTGTTGCAATCGGAAATTGCAGAGAAAATTGCTAGTCGAGTCCCGGTGTCACTGGTTTTTCAGTATGTTGGCAATCCGAACATATAAAATACGACTCAAACTAGGGATTGTACTCATCTCTTGGAGCACCCGTGCAAGCACCGTGGAGTATATCGCAGGATGTTGTCAAACGCGATGCAGTTTTCAAGGCTACATTTCTAACTCATTTCAGATCAGAATAAAAAACTTTAAAACTTTTGGATTTGAATTTCGTTAGTTAAAATGTTCTAATGTTGTCAATGTCACATATCCAGCAACCGATGAAAAGTTATTTGATTTATTAAAGCAAATCAAAATTTGTCATTCAACATTCGCAAATTCGAGGAAAAATGAATAATATGATGCACAAGTCAAGTATTGAACTCCACTCGGTGGATCATAAAGCAGACATCGACGTCGTAGTGCTACGTGCTAGTTGAACTTTGTTGTGAAATAAAACTATAACAATGGAAACGGTGTATATTGAAGTTTTAAGAAAACGAATGTATTCCCAAACATAGTAGTTAATAGTGATGGGCTCAGAAACGAAAAACAGTTTGAAAAAAACGTCTGGCTGCAAAAAACGAACGAACAGTTTTTCCAAATAGCGACAAACAGTTTTTCTAAAGCGAATTTTTTTTCGAAAACGAACAGCATTTCTAAAACGAACCGTTTTTCTACAACGAATAGTATTTCTAAAACCAATTATTTCAACTATTCCACAACGAATAGTTTTTCTAAAGCCAATCATTTTTCTAAAACGAATCGTTTTTTTTAAAACGAACTGTTTTTTTTTAAAACGAGTCGTTTTTCGTTTTTCTCAAATGAATCGTTTTTTTAAAACGAACTGTTTTTTTCAAACGACCTGTTTTTTGAAACGAATCGTTTTTCGTTTTTCTCAAACGAATCGTTTTTTTAAAACGAACTGTTTTTTTTTTCAAACGACCTGTTTTTTTCAAACGAATCGTTTTTTTAAAACGAACTGTTTTTCTCAAACGACCTGTTTTTTTTCAAACGAATCGTTTTTCGTTTTTCTCAAACGAATGGTTTTTTTAAAACGAACTGTTTTTTTCAAACGACCTGTTTTTTTCAAGCGAATCGTTTTTCGTTTTTCTTAAACAAATCGTTTTTTGAAAACGAAATGTTTTTTTTTAAATGAATCGTTTTTCGTTTTTTTTAAACGAAACGTTTTTCGTTTGTTAAAACGAACTGTTTGGCAGTGGAAAACTGTTTAGCTGCGGAAAACAATATTTTCGTACTTGGGAGCATTTTCGTACTTGCAAGTATTTTATTCAAATATTTAAAAAGTTTTTAGGGCAAAAGGAGCTAAAATCGGACAAAATCGGCCAATTTTGGGTTGGAGTGTTTTGGGACATAACGGACCAAGACCTATGGTTGCGATGTATAAATTTCGGTTTTGTAGGGGAGTAAGAGGTTTTTTGGCCATAGTTTGGCAAAAACTAACTTTACGGCGCTTTCGATGATTGAAAGTGGTCGGAGAGTACAATAGTGATATTTCAAGGGCAAAAAAAAATTTTTATAGGGGAAATTGGGCAAAAACGTCATTTTTTTTTTTTTTAATTTTTTTTTTGGTGGAGAATGAGTTTGGGGACCTTTCTGAGTTGTTTCGGGCGAAATTTCCATACAAGTCTGGGGAAAAACGACCTAGTTTTGAAGATACGGCAAAATGAAATCCGGCGGAAAAACTAAAAGTAGCACTAAAAATGCCAAGAAGGAAAAGATTGAGATCCTTTTTGGCTCACCAGTTAGCGTCTTCGGGTGTGCTGAGGCCCTCCTCGTGATTGCAGGTAGTCACGAGGGTGTCCCCAACCTTACCGGGGCTGTAAAATTTACGAGACCGCGGGAGGTAAGGTGCCCCTGGACTCATGTCCAGCCTTACAGAAGAGGTTGCATGTTTAATAAACGAAACATTGTTTTTATCATTTCTTAATAAAATTTTCGACAAACTTCATGTTTCAGTGAGGCAAAGTGGAAATCCGACTGTTTTAGATTAACCAGGAAAAGTTTGGTATCCGAGATCGCTCGATGAAAAGTCATATAGATGACAACAGGATTAGTTGGTCCTATCTTAGTAATTTTTTAATTTTTATCATTTGAACGAAAACAGAAGGTGTTTTTTTTGCATATAATAAAATTAAAAACAAATTAAATTGATTGAATTTGCTGACCCCTAGATTGGAGAAAGCCTTGCCAAATAAATGACCGACTATTTGAAAGTTAAGGACAAGCTGCACAGACTAATGATTCGGTATTCTTTGAAGGTCATCTTGCACCATCACCACTCTAGCTTGAGAACGTTGTTTCTGAAGGGTGGGGGGAGGGCATATCAGTCTGTTTCATTACATCACTACAAATCGTATGCATTGTATGTACATATGTACATACTTCAAACAGGTATGTGGAACAGGTATTTTTTCGTACTCGTACACTAGTTATATCTAGTATGTGAAAATCTTAGTACGACCCAACCTTTACTGTCGTACAGCATAAAATTTGTTTCTTTTCGTTAATTCAAACTGTTTTTTTCAAACAGTTCTTAAAAAACAGTTCGTTTTCGTTTTTTCAAAATAACAGAAACGCTCATCACTAATAGTTAATGATTTGTTATCTGCCCGATATTCGTCAAATGATTGTAACGAGTTTTTAATAAAATAACTGTGCTGCTAAACGGTTTTTAATGAAATGTGTTATTTGGAATATTATTTCAAAGACTGACTCTACCGTAGTTTTTATACACCAACTGTGTTGCAAAATGGTAAATAATTATCTTTGTAAGATGACCGTTGTTTTAATTCGTGCAGGTGCACTTATTAATATAAAAATTTTTAAAAATTAAAATTTAAAGTAAAATAAAATAAAATGAAAATAAACCATATGCAATTGCCCAAGGTGTGGCACAACAGGAAACCGGTTCGACCCCTCAGAGTTTCACTGTTGACGCGAATCATAAAACGATACGTGACCTTGTTAGATAGGTGATTGAGGGAAGCTGAGGGAAGAAAAACTGCAGACAAAGAATATAGTTATAACAAATTTAAATTCTGTCCGGGATTGAACCCGTCATTTTAGAGTTCTAAAGCCATCACCGTACCCACTGATTCACGATCACTCATAAAAATCGAGATAGTAAATGCAAACACATATGACTGGTAATTACCGTACTAGATTTATTGCGAAACTGTAAGGCTCGTTTCACACATATGAGGTTCCATTCGGTTCGGTTTGTTTTCGGTTGCTGCCGATAAGTGTGAAACGGTGCTTCGGTTTCTAATCGGTACCTAATAGAAACCGTATAGCACCGAACACTCCCTGAACACGAATAGGTTTCATCAGGTTTCTAATAGGTGTGAATTCGTGTCCAGGGAATAGAAAGCAATCAAGGCGTTCACACATGCACGGTTTAATTTCGGTTTTAGCCTGATTGGATCATTTGATTTAAATAATAATAAAGAATTAGAACTTTAAATGAAATCGTTCAAAAATGCTGTTGCTGAATCCATGAACTACCTATCAAACTAACTTGAGTGAAAATGACGCTCTGCTGTTAAATCGATCCGAACCGAGGTAAGAGGGTCATTAGGAGACTTCCTGGAGAATGAACTGTATGCTCGAAGATAAATGTTTGATTGATTTGGACGAGTCACTTGAGTTTACACATAACAGATAGGCATGTGAGCCGAGCAAGAATCAATTTTCTCCCTAATTAATTTATATTTTCTTTAGTTGCTCCGGAGAACACCTTTACTTTACGCTACATTAAACAAAAAACGAGGTGGACACTAAACAAAAGCTTTAATAGCTTATTGAATGAGGGACAACGTGCATTCGCCCAGAAAACCCTGATGCTGACGATAATTAAAAAGAAACATTGTCAACTTTTCTTTTATCAGTTGGGAGTAATTACTTGGCCTGGACGGGGTTCTGCTTTCAAACGAAATCCGCGACGGACAATACACTTTGTTGTTCTGTTCTTTTTCCCATCTTCGGGCGTCAGATGAATGGCCGATGGAGTAGCGGTTCGTTTTTGAGAGAGCGGAAAATTAATGGGAAGGTTTTGTCCGCTATTATTGGGGTCGTTTTAATTCTGTTCGAAGTATTAGCTGAAAACCCTTAAATGCCAAACATGAATTCGACCCTTATCAGGATCTTAAAATTTCGCAATATCTTTAAGCCTGAAGAAAACCGTAATTGAAAAGTCTTTAGATTTGAATAAGTAGAAATTTAGTGGAAAAAGTGTGCTGTTTGCGACATTTCTGCTCATGTCGGAAGAGCAATAATGCTACCAGCAAACCAAAAAGTTCCTGTTTGAGAAATTAATGTATGCTTTAGGAAACAAATCACGTTTCGCGTCGTGATAGCTTGTGGGGGTATACCAAAACCTACCAAATCACAATCAATGTTAAAATTTATTCCAAAAGTAGAACAGATACGTATCATAAATAATTCATTTGAATATAAAGAACGGATGTGCACGTGAGTAGCAAAAACACTTCTTTTCTTGCTCTATGACGAAACATGTGTGGGTGGGGGCAGTCTATGATAAGCCCACGTAAGTTCTATGAATTTCGAATTTTGTTGTTGTTGCAGGGTGTACTCATCACAAGGCTACCATTATTATCATAGTAATATAATTGAATCATCGGCGTTATTGGCATTTACGTAAGATCGAATTCGGGGTAATGAGATATAAAAAATGATATTCCTTCTGCTTGTGTAGGGTAAATGTACTAGTACCCGGACAGTTAGTGCACAAGTATATCAACTTTAGTTCGGTATTATTGATTGGAAGCGTAATATTTGGTTTACATGCAAGCTTTTTTATTAATTTTCGAAGAAAATTAGTATTAAACTCGTTTCGCCGAAAATTCATCATATATGTATATACATATATATATATATATATATATATATATATATATATATATATATATATATATATATATATGTGTATATATATATATATATATATATATATATATATATGTATATATATATATATATATATATATATATATATATTTATATATATATATATATATATATATATATATATATATATATATATATATATATACATATAAATGTATGTATATAAATATCAGCAAAATGATTAAGGGAGATAATCTCTGGAGTGGCCAATCCGATTGAGGTTAAATCTTCGGATGACATAGATGTATATAGTGGGTAGCTCCACGACTTACTAGAATTCAGATATCTTTAACTTTTTGGCGGCAGCGCCCATATTGGTGAATTTTCAGGTACTCCTATATTTCCAAGCAGTGTTAATTTTTGTTCCAAAAAAGTATAGGGAATGAAAACCTTTTATGTTTTAAGCTTGTATATAATAAAGAATAGGAAATTTTGAGCATTGTGTAGGCGCGGAGTGCCTGAAAGTAGGCAAGGATTTTTTTTTCGAATTTCGATTTGTCATAACTTCTAAGGAAAACAATTGATCATCGTAAAATTTTCAGAGCGTATTGATGTAGACTAAGATTCAACACACATGGACTTTGAAGACTGTGCGGGCAACTCTGTAGCTACAGCAGGCTCCTGAAAAAAAATCCTTCAAATCATCGACCCTCCTCAAAAATTTTTGATTTTTGAAAATTAATTCAAATTATTGATAAATTTTGACTTTTGTCCACCAAGTCAAATAAAATATTTCAAAATTCCGTGGTAAACAAGAACAATAAATTCAGAACTCAATACTTCTGTTCACGAGAACTGACGATCGGACAATGCGATCAACATGAAATTTACACCACATGTTGAAGTAAGCTAGGACCAAGTCTGGTAGAAGTGATTTTAAAATGCGGGCAATACTGTGGCAGTGGTGCCATTTTGAAAAATAATTGAGAAAAAAATGGTTTTTGGCCTATAGCTTCCGATTTAGCCACCAAATCTTCACAAAATTCACGTAGTAGGTGAACCTTACTCTAAGATAGATGTCATAGAAATTCGGTTGAAAAATTTTTGTAGGGCTGCCAGCTATGACAAGCTCTTAAATATTGTAAATTTGCTTAGGAAAATAAAGGTTTTTTCCCTATAACTTTCGATGCAGTAACAAAATCAAAACGAAATTCATTTGATAAACGCTGCATTTCTAATTCTGTAGCAATTTTGTTGAAAAATCATGAAAGAGTTGCCAGCTATGATGAATTTTGTAATTTATTGACATTTCTTTATCGAGTGATGTTGTCATTAAATTTCCAAATGGAAATGATTAATAGGTTTCGAAAATTTGAAAAGTTTTGAGGATAGTCATCATAAAATTTTATTCACTCCTATAACTTCCAGCGCAGCCATTCAATCGAAAGGAAATTCACAGGGTATATTTAACTCAACGTGAATGCCAACACCAGACAATTTCGTAAATATTGCACTAACAGATGCTTCTATTTTGTATTCATAAGCAAAGCATTTACAATAAAATTTGCAACCAATATTTAAATTTTCCGAGTTTTGGAAATTTTTCGGATGGCAACCCCAGACATAGTTTAATCGCTGAAACTTTCGATGATATCCTTGAATGCAAATGAAATTCAAAGGATAGGCTGATTAAGCACGTGCATGCTATGGCAGACTTATTGCTGCTGTATTGGACAAATGTTGCCAGCACTGAACATTTTCATCATTTGTGTTGTAGTAAATGCTGTCAGAAAATGATATTTGTTCCTTTGAGTAAAAAATGGTTCATATGATACTAAAAAGAAGTGTATAACGTCTTCACACATTTTTAAGTCCCTCAACGATAATTTCTTCGAAAATTAGTTTTTTAGCGGTTCTGATGCGCTAGATTTTTTTACATTGGGATTGGTTGTGGGTATTTTGTACCAATTTTGAATTCAATAAAAGAAATTGCTGATATTCCAAGTAAATGAGCATGAATCAAATTGTGCTAGTCTCCGGACACCTTGAATCAGTACTCAGACAGCTTTGAACTAGTATCTGGACAGTGCATATTTCATCATCAGCTTAGTTTTTTTAATTGGAAACCTAAGCTTAGGTTATATAAGCTTTTCCACAAATGTGATGTGGTTTTGATTATTTTCTGAATTTTTATTTCAATAAAATGAGTTCAAGTAAATGAACAAAAGTCACAGATTTCGCTGATTAGTGCCAACATTTCGGACACCACAAGTCAGTGTTCGGACAACTTTGAACTGCTATTCGGACAAAGCTCTTATTGATAACTAAATTAGCGGCTACTCCATTTTGTTGGAATTCGGAATTCGGAAAGGCTATTTCGTTACGCGTGGATTCAAAATTGACCATGTTCAAACACTAAAGTCTATAGTTTTAGTGTCCGAACAGGCGGTATATTTTATTTTAAAGGGTGTAAATAGCTAACATACCAGCATAATCTTCTTTTAGAGTTTATAAATGCTAATGTTAATCTTATCAAGTAACCAATATGTGCAATAGCATATTTGACTGGTTTTTTAAGTATTTGAACGTTCTTGTCCGGATACTGAAAAACTGCTCAAAAACTGTTCTAATCTTCGGCCATCAAAAATTTCCAATAATATTTCCCTAAAATATGCTTTCGAATGTAGAAAACTTTACCAACAATGGTCTTTATGCATGCAGAACAAAGAATTCCAGAAATTTAACTACGGAAAGGGTATAACTTACATTTAGACATTTCGGCTACCACTAGCGAAAAATTACATGAGACACGCCTTTGACAATAAACATGCAGATTTCAAATGGTTAGCACGTTGTAAGCTGGCTGCTGATTATTTATTTGTCCAACCTTAAGATTTTCTCAAATTGAAAGGCACATAAGAAGTAGTCAAAACAGAAAAAAGTCTAGCGCATCAGAACCGCTAGAAAACTAATTTTCGAAGAAATTATCTTTGAGTGACAAAAAAGTGTGAAAAGACGTAATACACTGTTTTGTAGAATCATATCAACCATTCCTTATCCAAAGCAACAAAGCTCAACTATAACACAAATGATGAAAATGTTCAGTGCTGCCAACACTTTCCGAACGAAGCAGCAATAAGTTTACCATAAGAAGCTCATACTCAAATCAACTTATCCTTTGAATTTCGTTCTCATCGGAGGATTTCATCGAAAGTTTCAGCGGTTAAACGTTGTTTGAGGCTGCCATCCGAAAAATGTTCAAAACTCGGAAAATTTAAAAATTGGTTTCTTATTTTTATTGCAAATGTTTAGCATATGAGTACGTAATTTGAAGCATCTGTTGGTGCAATATTTACGGAAATGGCTAATGCTGGTTAGCCTGTGTCAGCAGCAAAGCAAAATACATACCAAATCTGCTTCACGTTAAGTTAAACCCAACCAGTAAATTTCTTTTCGATTGAATCACTGCGCTGGAAGGTAAACGGGTGAAAAGATTTTTAGAGCTACCATCCTCAAAACTCTTCAAATTTTTAAGCGTTAATATTTGTTGCTAATTTTCATTGCAGGATCATTTCCATTTGCAAATCTAATTACATAATCGCTCAGTAAAGAAATTAAACAAAATTACAAAAACGGTCATAGCTGGCAGCCCTTTCATGATTTTTGTACAAAATTTCTACGACATTTGGTTCACATTAAGGTCCATTTACTGCGTGAACTTCGTTCTGATTTCTACACTAGACCGGAAGTTATAGGGAAAAAGCTTAATTTTGCTGAGCAAATTCGCAGGATTTAGGAGACAAAAATCACCATAGCTGGCAACTTTATTCTAATTTTCCAGCCAAATTTTCATCAAATGTTACCTAAGGTAAGATCCAAATACTGTATGAATCTTGTCAACATTTTAATGGCTGAATCGGAAGTTATAGGCCAAAAACCGGTTTTTTTTCTCAGTGATTTTTCAAGATGGTACCACTGGCACAGGGTTGTCCGCATTTCAAAATCACTTCTATCAGACCTGGTCCTAGCTAATACCAACATGTCCTGTAAATTTCATTATGATCGGATTATCCGGTCGCCAGTTCTCGTGAACAGAACTTTCGAGTGCTGAAAATAGAGGTAATTTGGTGATGGGTTGCCGTTCTTGTGCAAATCGGAATTTTGAAAATTTTAATTTGACATTATGGACAAAGATTAAAATTTATCAATGATTTGATTGTTTTGTCAAAAATCAAAAAATTTTGAGGAAGTTCAATGATTTGAAGGTTTTTTTTCAGGAGCCTGCCGTAGCTACAGGGTTTCCCGCACTATCTTGAAAATCCACGTGTGCTAAATCTTAGTCAACATTAATACGCTCTGCGAATTTCACGATGATCCATTGTTTTTCTTAGAAGTAATGACAAATCAAAATTTGAGAAAAATTCCTTGCCTACTTTTAGGCATGCTGCACCCACACACGGCTCAAAATTTCCAACATTTTAACATAAACAAGCTTAAAACATAATAAGTTTTCATTCCCAAACATTTATTTTAACAAAAAATTTCACTGCTTGGAAATATAGGAGTACCTGAAAATTCACTAAAACGCTAGCCGCCGCCAAAAAGTTTAGGATATCTGAATTCTAGCAAATCATGGACCTATCTACTGTATACATCTACGTCCTCCGAAAATTTCAGCTCAATCGGATCGGCCACTCCAGAGATTATCTCGGAAAATCATTTTGCATATATATATACATATATATATATATATATATATATATATATATATATATATATATATATATATATATATATATATATGTATATATATATATAGATATATATATATATATATATATATATATATATATATATATATATATATATATATGTATATATATATATATATATATATATATATATATATATATATATATATATATATATATATATATATATATATATATAAAGAGATATGAATTTTCGGCGAAACGAGTTTAATACTAATTTTCTTCGAAAATTAGTAAAAATGTCAGAATATGAGCCATATTTCCTAGAAAGTGAACATTTGAGTCGTAGTGTCCGGACACTAGCACTGTCCGGAGAACTAGTGCAGCTACCCTACCTTAGTTTAGGGAATATAATGCATGGTTTAACGAACCTGGAATCAGTATAATTCTTTTCGAAGAGACGATGTTTCTCTCCAAAGTAGGTCCAAACTTTTAGGCTGAAGGACTTTGAGATGCTACATTTTCCTAACAATCCCTCATGTACCCTCCCACTTCTCCTTTGCTAAGGATGATTGCTGTAGCATATGAAATGAATCATATGTTTGAAAATTTTGATATGAAAGAGCATATCCTGAACATAAAGTCAATCGCATTAGTCAAATCGAGTGAGAAAACAACTATAAAATATCTGCATCACATAAAACTTGAGAAAACGTTCGAATGTTTAGAATTCAATTTATTAGAGTTCAATTTAATGTTAAGCATTTAGTTTAGTTTATCTACAAGCGTAAGTGAAACATATCTGAAATTGATATAGTCTTTTGAAATTTCAAGTTACTAATTTGGAAATGTACAAAAAACAAATTATAATAATAAACTCGAAATACAGCCAACATTTTATGCTCTCAATCATTCAAAAGAGTAGCCTCATCATTACAACTTAATGGAAAACCTTCAGAAGTTACTGGTATTGTGTAGTGCTATCCGTGTCGTTTCTGTAAAGTATAGGGTCACACACATGGGACAAAGAACTACTTTTGGTTGCAATTACATAGCATCTGAAAACAATCCCAAACACCCTGTTCTCAATTCTCGCCATCAAATAAATGATAGACTTTTTTTAAAAAAAAACCTTTATTTATTTTTTTCACCCAAAAAGAAGCCTGTTTTCACGACCGTTAAAGGATTATTTATTCATTATTTTATTGGTTTTATGAATTATCATTCCAAATATTCTTCACTTACTCTGCAATAATTTGAATAATTTTATTTCTTCTACCTTTTAAGACCAACTATTTAAATTTAAAGACTAAGTTACATTTAAAGGCAGAATTAGACTGATATCAAAATGACGAACACGCGAACAAATACGCTGTTAAATAATTAGAGATTTTACTCATCGAGCATTAGATCCCACAGCAATCATACGTACGCGGCTTCTCTCTCAGTTTCTCCCTTGAGAAAAGAGTTTCCCCTAAGAAGTAATTTCTTTATTGCTTCCAAATAGCTAGTACAAGCACATTTTTTTTAATGACGTCACAATAAAGTCTGCATGGAGTGAAATTAACGATCGTAGATGCAACTTTTTCGTTGCTTCCATGTGTCTTGTTCTCTCATTATTTTCACTCGGTGGTGCTACTACCTTAGCTGCGTGAGATGTTCGCTATTCGTTTTTGGGAAAATTTATTTAGAAAATTCTTATACACGATATTATTTTCGAGATATTTAAATAAATGAATTTAAAATATATATCAGCCAAATTTAAGGGAAGCAATGCTTCCCTTGCTTCCATGAACGCCACGCAACTGCTACATATATATATATATATATATATATATATATATATATATATATATATATATATATATATATATATATATATATATATATATATATACTGTGAGAATCAAAAGTGAGTGCACACCTTTCAAATTTGTTTTTGAGCTTCAATAAAAAAAAAATACCGATTGAAAAATATTTCTGATTGAATAAAATCAAACCTTTATTTGTTAGAAATTATATACAAAAAAATTAATTCCATATATTAACTAACAAAAAATTTACAAAGGAACAAAAACAAAAAGTCAATAAAATATGAATCAAAAGTAAGTGCACACGTGTTCAAACGTTGCTAGATTCTAGCTGTAAACAAAGTCACGGATCTTTTGCTATAAAGGAATACAATTTTAATTTAATTTCTAGGAAACAGCAATCGCGAAAATTCCTGGTAAATTCATTTTTGAAGTAGTTAGTTTTATTTAAAACGTGCTAGAAGAAAAGTGTGAAAATGAGGAAAGAAACTGAGCCGAAAACACGAAAAATTATTGTGAATTTGCATTGTGAAGGGAAAGTTTACGAAAAATTGCAAAAATTGGAAAAAGACCACACAGTACAGTTAAAAAAATTATTGACAAATACAATAAATTAAAAATATTGGACAATTTCAAAAGATATGGACGGCCAGGGAAATTAAATAGAAAAGAAATAAGAAATATAGTGAGAGAAGTTAAGGGTAATCCACGTTCAAGTGCAGCGAAAATAGCTGAAAATTATTCCGCGACACACAATCAATCCGTTTCAGCCTCCACTGTTCGAAGAATATTGAATGAACATGGGGTACATGGCAGAGCACAACGAAGGAAGCCGTTTATTTCTAAAGCGAATAAGAAAAACGCAAAAATTATGCTAAAAAATATAAAAACTGTACTTATAATGTTTGGAAAAACGTTTTATTCTCTGATGAGAGTAAATTTTAAATATTTTGCGGGCATAAAAATAAAAAAACTTTGGCAAACTAAATATACTGAGTTCCATGAAAAAAATGTTTCCGGCACAGTGAAGCATGGCGGAGGATCTGTTATGGTTTGGGGGTGTATGGCAGCATCGGGAGCTGGAAACCTTGAATTTATTGATAGTACAATAGATAAGCAAGGCAATCTCAATATTTTGCAGCGGAATATTGCTGACAGTATTGCCAAATTAGAATTGCCTAGGACGTGGATCTTTCAACAAGATAACGATCCTAAGCACACTTCCTATTTAGTAAGGTTGTGGTTGCTTTATAGAACTCCCAAGGTATTGGATCATCCCCCCAATCCCCAGACTCCAGCCCCATTGAGCATTTATGGGATTATTTAGACAGGAAAATTTGGCAACATCTAGTCACAAGCAAGGAAAGTTTGAAAAATGCTCTTAAGGAAGAATGGGATAATATACCAGCAGAATTTACCAGAAAATAAGTAGAATCCATGCCTAGCAGACTGGAATCTGTTTTAAAGGCAAAGGGCAGTCAAACCAAATACTATTTTTTCTTAAAATTAATATATAAATTTTTATTATATGAAGTGTGCACTTACTTTTGACTCGTATTTTATTGACTTTTTGTTTTTGTTCCTCTGTAAATTTTTTGTTAGTTAATATATGGAATTGATTTTTTTGTATATAATTTTTAACAAATAAAGGTTTGATATTACTCATTCAGAAATATTTTTCATTTGGTATTTTTTTTTTATTGAAGCTCAAAAACAAATTTTGATGGTGTGCACTCACTTTTGATGCTCATAGTATATATATATATATATATATATATATATATATATATATATATATATATATATATATATATATATATATATATATATATATATATATATATATATATATATCAGCAAAAAGATTAAGGGAGACAATCTCTAGAGTGGCCGATCCGATTGAGCTGAAACTTTCGGAGAACATAAAAGTATATAGGGAGTAGGTCCCTGATTTGTTAAAGTTGAAAATTGTTTAACCCTTTGGCGGCAGCGGGCATTTTAGTGAATTTTTAGGTACCTCTAGATCTTTGTGCAGGATACATTTTTGTTATAAGCAATTGTTTGAAATGAAAAATTATTATGTTTTATATTTTCTCATGATAAAGAATTGGAAATTTTGAGCCATGTGTGGGTGCTGAGTGCCTAAAAGTAAGCAAGGATTTATTTCAAATTTTGATTTGTCATAGCTTCTGACAGAAATTGTGGTTAATTCTAATAAGACTCTGCATTCAATGCATCGTTAGATTTTCTTTCGTAATTGAGCAAAGTATGGTGTCTTTTTAACATCTGTGCCCCTTCCTTAGGCAACCTTAATACAGATTTTTGGATTTTATCAAATCTCTATGCTGCTGTATGTTCACCGATTTGAATGCATCACATTTACTTGGGTGATGATACTTCATACAAAGAATGCAGCTTCGATTATTTGCTACAAGTATCTCTAGTTCTGTAGACTTTTTTGATGGGTTTAGTGCCTCTAGTGCTCGGAATTGACCATTTACAAAATTCAGGAATGCAGCGAGTATTAATAAAGGTTTCCCATAACTCTCTCGATTGCTTATCTACCTTTGAGATACTGCATAAATTATCAGCAAATCCCATTTGTCCGTGATTAGGTTGATACTTTTCATACTAGCCAAAAACTCTGCTATATTATCCATAAGATCTTTGATGGAACTATTACAATCTTCCTTAATAGACGAAATGTTATAAAATTGTTGCAAGTAATTCCACGCAAGTGCTCTTTTGCTATCGAAGCGCTTACGTAATAAATCCCATGCAGTTGTACAGTTTAGAATGGAAGTATCCAAATATTGGATGACTCTCGCGGCATCTCGCACAAGGTGGGTTTTAGGGTACTGCATTTTCTCTATTGGAGATAATGCGTCATTATTCTCAACCATTGTCATAAATCATTGAACGTTCTCCGGTTCTTGTATTTTCCATCAAATTTAGGAATTGTTATTCGTTCGAGTCGGATTTGTGACGTGCTTGCTGGATGTGTGTCAAGAGTAGACTTCTCTTCAGTGTATTTCGTAGCTCCAGTTTTAAACTGGGCCAGTATATCCAAATAAATAATAAAAATAAAAATCCGTAGTTTCTCCTACTACAAAATTGTTTATTTGCGTAGATACGTATTTCGGGAGCTATTTACTCCCTTCTTCAGTACTTTAGCTACTAAATCATTTGCAAGGTCACATGGGCTTAAATACAAAATCGGTACAAAGATACAGGTAAAAATTATAAAAGTTACATTAAAAGTGGGAAGATACGTAACTCTGGTAAAAGTAATTAAAGAAATATTAAAAGTAGTTAGTGTAACACGCCCATTAAAAAGTAATTAGTGTAAAATGCTCGTTAAGAGGTACTTAGTGTGACATGCGGTTTGTCCATCTTTTGGCGAGCAGTTTTATTAATTTGGATGAACAATTTCCTTCGTCTGTGTTCATCAACTTTTCCGCATCCTTCCGCAATATTTCTAAACTCTCCCAGGCGTCCAAAGTATAGGGTTTGTTTACGTGTCGCAACAATTCCAGGTTTTCTTTCGTCACAGAATGTCCTTCTTCGATAATATGCATTGCCACCGCTGATCGAACCGAATTAATTCCTCGTCTTGCCCCGCTTGCTACTTCCTTTATGTGCTCTTGGAACCTCGTCGTGATGAGCCGTTTCGTCTGGCCGATGTAATATTTATCGCAATCACCGCAGCTTATTTGATATATACCGCTTTTTTCCCCGTCCGTTAGTGGGTCCTTCTCGCTTCCTAATCGTCTTTTCAGCGTAGCGTCTCTACTGGATCCGACAATTTTGATGTTGAACTTTTCGATAAATGATTTGATTTTGTAGAAATTACTGGACATCGGTATACTAATCCATTTTGTTTCTTCTCTGGCGTTGGCTTGTTCGAATAATGTTGTATGCTGGTTTTTCCATATTTGGTCTTCTTTCTTCCTCATTAGTTTTTTAATTGCTTCGATGCAGTACCCATTCTTTGTTGCTGTATCGAAGATGTATGCCCTTTCTTTTTGAAAACCTGCTTTTGTTAAGGGGTATGTGAACAGCCGATGTACCATTGAGTTATATGCCGCCATTTTTTGTGTTGTGGTATGTGATGAGGTTTGAACTATCGTCCTCTGAGTCGCAGTTGGTTTTCGGTATACTTCATATTCGAGCTTCCCGCTGTTGTTTATTATCCGCAGATCTAAGAATGGTAGTGAGTGCTCTTTTTCCATTTCCATTGTAAATTGGATGTTCGGGTGAATGTTGTTAATCTCTTTCAGGATATTCTCGGCCTTATCCTTTTGAACTATGGCGAAGACATCGTCGACATACCTTAGCCATACTCTCGGCATTACTCCTTTTTCCTCAATGATTGTTTCAATGTAGGCCATGAACATTTCGGTTACCAGTGGTGACATTGGGTTGCCCATCGAATTTTTACCTGTATCTTTGTACCGATTTTGTATTTAAGCCCATGTGACCTTGCAAATGATTTAGTAGCTAAAGTACTGAAGAAGGGAGTAAATAGCTCCCGAAATACGTATCTACGCAAATAAACAATTTTGTAGTAGGAGAAACTACGGATTTTTATTTTTATTATTAAATCCAAACTACAAGCATCAGAAACGATAACTATCCAAATAAATGTTCTCAGCTTCCTCGAACACGATAACGATTGACGATCCTTGCTCGCTTTCAGGTAATTTCTTCTGAGCCTGCTGATATTTTCGAAGTTGCTGTGCTGCAGTGTCTTCGAAGCTTCCGCCATTTTGAATATCTTTTGAACAAAGATCATCTATTCACATTCACCAAGTCGCAATTAAATCGATTTAAACAGTGGAGGATTTTGAATATTACTCAGCAGTACAAGAAAATAATCAATAAGCTTTGAAGATTAAAAAATGTATACTCACCAGCAATATCCGAATTTTGACCAGGTGAGCAGGTAATGCAAACTCCTATGATTGATATCATACTACAAAAAAGTTTATTACGTCTTTCCACATTTTATGGTCACTCAAAAAAAATTTCTAAGATTTGTCCATCGAATTTCTTCGAACCGATCCTGCACGCCTAACAGTTTCCAAAATCCATTCGACTTGAAAAATTTAGGCCAACCTTCTTCTCGCTTACTTGAAGAAATGTAATTTTTGAAGTACTGCACTTCTTTCATCGGGAGAAAAACCTTTACCAACTCGATAGCAACCTTCAGTACTTTTCGCGCATGAACACTACCTGAAAATATATGATGAGTATCAATGCAACAAGCTACAAAATAAGCTGGAATAATGCACACTAAGCAAAAGCCACAGGTTGTTTCGCTCCACGGGTTCAAGAACCTGTATGTAAAGGTTCAAGTACCAGTGTGCATATAAGAGATTAGTTGCTTACAGCTGAGTGTGCGGCTGACCGATTTCTAGCGCCACCCCGTGGCATTGTTAGCCTCGTTGAGAAAACCTTGACATTTAGGTATTTTCTATGCTTAAGTATTGTGGAGCATTCAACACAAGCAGAATTGATAATCCTTAAGCATCAATTGACTGCCACTTAAGTTAGAAATTTTTTGATTGATTGATGGATCTGCCGGCAAATGAATAATTTTCTAAATAAAGCCAATGTTTTACTAAATCAATAAAGTTTGTCAACTCAAGAAAAATGCAAAAAATTCAAGTAAAGATAAAGATTACTCATGTTAAGAAATTAAAAGTCTGTTTCACATAGAAAAAGAACACTGTAGACTCATTATAGTCAAAATTAAATTTTATTTAAAAGTTCACTTCTATTAAAGAGCGTTTGGAGTAAATTGATCTACAGCAACCTAAACAGAACCTTTAAAAACCATTGGAATCAATTCATCAAATGCAGAATATACAGCGTATCTAAAGCAATCGATAAAAAACTTTAAAATAACGCATAATGTGGAAAATTCAGCTACATATCATCAAGTTTATGTTATTCATTTCAATTAGCTCATGATATTTCCACGCGCAATAGAAAAGTAGGTCACGTGAAGAATTGTTTTCAACTTCTCTCTATAAATCAAAAGTAATCAACTGTTTCAACCCATGATACACGAAGGTATTGTTTTTAGACTACTAATAGCCAACGATCTGAATTCAAACAAGGACTCATACATGCGCTTGAAATGCTTGCATCTTCGCTCCAAACAAATACAACACCAGATTTAGAACTATGTATATGTTCCTATGCCGTAGTACTAATGGTAATATTCACCCCTTGGACTCCAAATAATACTTTGATTCTTTTCAATTTTATTTTTGATTCTTTTCCCACACGGCATACTCGTGTACGGCATGCTTTTTCAAAATCTTTTATCCGTTCTCCATTATTTTTCGAGTTCCGTTTTCTCTGTGCTTCAATTAAAACACGATGTTTTCGTTTTCCACAAATAGTAACTTTTACCCTCTAAAGAACAATCTCATCTTTTCAACCACGATTTCATCTCGAAAAGCTGAGAAACTTAGTCGTGTCAGTAAATTCTTGTTTAGAACTTTTTTCCTCGAACTTGAACAGACTTCGTAATTACTGAACATTTCCCTTGAGGCGTTGAGTACTCACAAGCAATAATAATAATTAATTAGAGCTCGGTGAGCTGAGCAAAGTTAGGGCAGCCTTTGAGTAATGAAATCAAAACTGCAAAGCTATAATTGTTACACGTACAGCTGAATTTCACTGGCCATTTTGAAACCCGATGAGTTCATCGGAAATATTAAGCTTTTCAGTAAAATGTGTGAAATAGATTGTTGATAGAACACGACTACTACACGATTTACTAATTAATTTTTTTATATCTAAAAACATTAACATCACACCGTTTTGTGTGGCTAAAGCTCAATACTCACTTTTATGAATGAAGCCAAGTACGTAGCATATTTTATTATGTTAATTAAATCACATTTGTATATAGTCCAGTTTCGATTATAGAAGGTCCCACTGACTTCGAGGGATCACACCATTCACTATTACCACAATGCTGTTGGGAAACACTGCCACTTCAAACCCAGTGGCCGTTCAACCACCTTCAATTCTACTGGTTCCGTACCTTGTTGACTTTGAGGATCTGGAAAAATATTTCTCAGCCTAGGCCCGTAAAAAAAAAGATATTCATTTTAATTTTTTGCTTAAACTACCAGAGTTTGATACACTCCATATCCGATCAAGGCATCAATGATGCTACCAAAAGTGGAATTGGCGAAATACCCTTCGGTGTGTAGAAAGCTGCTTACATGTTTTCCTTTTGCATTGAGGATTTTTCTATTGCCACGGCCATTTTACGTAGTTTTGTCTCTACTGATCCGGCTGCCAGATACGCGTGTTGGTTAGTGCAGAGTATTGCGACATAGAATGAGCTCCTGATATGTCAATCTACCATTTTTTCTAAAGTTTCTGTTAAATTGAATAAACCTGTAAGCTTTGAGAATAAATACTACTCCTACGTTTTCCAAGTTTTAACCTACCTATAATGTAGCAGCGGTAATTACTTCCAGATCTGCCGATTTTAATCCACTCAGACTTAACCAAGTCATGAGAAGGTTGGATCGGTGGATGTCCGAGCACGGCCTCCAGCTGGCAGTATAAAAAACAGAGATTGTTATGCCGACAAAGAGGAGGATATTAACTGCCACACCCACGACAGTTGGCTCCGTCGAGGTCCAGAAAAGCAAGCTGGTCAGGTATCTGAGAGTGACCATGGACACCAAGCTGACGTATGCAGATCATATCCACAGGACATGCTGAAAGGCTCTAGTAGTGTTAGATGAGGCGGCACTGACGGCTACTGACAATAACGACTGATTCCATATTGCTATATGCAGCCAAAATTTGGAGAGATGTACTCCAAACTCAGAAGTTCCGGAAGCACGTTACTAGTTTTTTTTCGGAAGCACGTTACAGTGCAGTGGTGCCTTGCAAACTTCCTGAAGCTCCCGCATGATCTCAGAAGAGGCTGCGATGCTGGGAGTAATCCCGATTGATCTACTACCGCCGGAACGCAAGAAAGCGCACCTCGCGCGAGTACGTTAACCTTTCAATGATAAGGACACTGGATGACCTAGCTTATTGGTCTTATTGAGCCTTGGCTTAACCATAGCCACAGAGAGGTAACCTTTTACCCTTTTACCCTGCGCATAAAACGGGAGGAGAGTTACCTTACCGTCCCATGAGCTGTGGTAGTTTTTGAAGCTCGTGATAACCAATAGGTAAGTAAGCACGACCGGGTTGAAGCAGTTCTAAGGCGGGTACCAACTCGAAACTTTGTAGGCTTGTAGATAGTCTTTTTTAGTGGGGCAAACCTCACATATCCCGTGATGATTGGTCACCAGAAAATCTATTAAGCAGATTTTTTTAGGTCATCTACACTAGGGGAAAAAAGCTACTACCCCGAAACTGAGACATAAATACGTCGTAGTACGACCATGATGATCCTTTCTACTTTACAAAACAGGGAAGGCTATAGCTTATCGCTTAAACCTTTTTGAGGTTTGAATGTGCTTATTGTTCGTTCAGTTTTGACCTTATCTGCCATTTCGCCAATCAACTACTAAAACTATCAGCTCCTCCGCGGCTGGTCATTCCACGATGTCATGGTAAATGATTCCGAAAAGTAAGGTTCAAATATCAGGTTAGCACAATAGTCCCCGCACTTTTAAAGCTAATTATAAGCACATTAATTTTAATATCAATCGATTGTATATTTTTGAAGTTATACTTCTTTTGGCCCGTTGGGTAGGTATTAAAAAGCATGGGTGAAAATCGCTCTGATCCGTCAGATTTTTTTTGAAACGCTCTGAAAGAGAAAGAAGACGGAGAGAGAAGAGGGGCGACTAGGCTTGGGATAGAATCGCTCGGATCCGTCAAATGTTTTTGAAACGCTCCTATACATTATATATTGCAATGCTTAAGAAAGAGAAAGAAGGTGTGGGCTGATTCACTCTCTCTGTTTATTCATTTTTGTTTCTCACACATATGTACAGTGTGATATACCTAGTATATAGCTGTTGATATTCAGTACCCGGCACGAAACTGGTGTTTATGGTGTATGCTCTTGCGTCTTATTTAGTATAATATTTGCTAATGTAAAATAAAACATAAGAAGTGAGTATTTTTTACCTATTTAATATTTAACCATTTATTAAATTTGAAAAGCACGTGTTTACGTTCTTCAGAGTAATGCCATAACTGCGTAGTAAAAGAATTAAAAAAAATTGTTGTATCTGGTTCACTATTTTGTAGTATCTGGTTCACTATTTTGACCTAAAAATAAATTTCATAAAACAAAGATTATCAACATTTGTCCGGAAAAAATTTAATAAAAAAAGATTATTCACATTTGTGCGAAGAATTACACTGCATTTACAAGTATGCTTACAACTTTGGACTGCTGTCTGCTCGCGTTGTAATTCTGCGTTTACATGTTTACCTATAATGCTGCTGTGTTACGTTGGTTTACAATGTTCATACATAGGTATAGTGTATCTCATTGCAAAATTATAGTTAGGTTTGTGTTATCGTGTCAAAAGGTTAAAAATTTTGCAAAACTGGTTTCAATTTGTTATTTTAGGGTAATTTTTGGGTTCCAATAATGCAAATATCTATATCTCACCTTATTGCAAAATTATTGTTTATAGGCTTGCATTATTGTATCTGAATATTTAAACATTTGAAAAACCGGTTTGAATTTGTTATTTTAGGGTAATCTTTTAATAAATTGGAAAGTTATAATAAAATCTTTATTTGATAATGGAATTTCATTACGAAATATAAGATGGGTTTGGAAAAATAATAAATAATTTCTTCATAATTAATGCCAAAGAAGTATAACTTCAATCGGTCAGTCCCCAAAGACTGCCACTTTCTTTTTTCATTATCAACAATCTCATCGCTTCTGTTATCAGCAGGCAGCAATGGTTATCTTTCACCACTCTGCTGCTTCATATAGGAGGATGGGTCTCACCATTTGTTTGTATGCCCATAATATCTGCCTTGGATATAGTCCCCAATTGCGTCCAAGCATTTGTTTTGTCGCCCAGAGTGCCTTAGTGCCTTCAGTGTCATTTTGTTTAGATGATTGTCCCAGGTGAGTTTCCTATCTAGGTGTATTCCTAAATATTTTACCTCTTCCTGCAGACATACGACTGTGCCCCTAATATTTAGGGCTCTTATTTCGATTTTTCTTTTCCTGGTGAATGATATTATGCTAGTTTTCTGAAAAATAATGGATAGACCCTCTTCTTTACACTATTAGGCTGTTTCGTTTAAGGCTTTTTGTATTCTGGATCTCATGTGTGAGCCTCTTATTGTTACCATGATGTCGTCCGCGTAGCCGAGATCAGTTAAACCCTTACTATTGAGGGTCACGAGAAGGTCATCAACTAGTAGGGTCCATAGCAAGGGGGATAATACCCCTCCTTGTGGACAGCTTCTCCTAGTGTCCGCCCTTAGTCTTGTGTTGTGAAAAGCTCCTTGTATGTCCATCAAGGCACATAGTGAGATTTTCTTGCCTTCCAATGCCTTTTCTATTATTTGTGTCAGCTTATGTGTAGCTGATATAATTGATTTGCCTTTTGGTGGGTAAATTAAAATTTGTGAAGTGACATCTTTATGGTCTTTAAGGGGGAAAATACATGTAAAATCGAAAAAAAAATTGCTAATTTCAGATTGACTTAAAATATATATATTGCTTGTTCAGAAAATTTTTAATATTCAACCCTTAAAGTACATATCTTACAATAAATGAAAATATTTTTTTATTAATTTTTTAACACAAAATGGCGGAGATGCGAGCTAATGAAAAAAACACATCAAATAAATCCTCGTACAACTTAACGCCTTTTCCAGGGAACTTGCAACGTTCAGAGAAAAAAAATATGCTAATGAGATTTATAATTCATAAGTGAACCAATAAAATGTAGAAAAATAAATAAACTTTTACATTAATTTTAGGTTAAAACAAAAATCGATTATTTTTCAAAAAGATCACGTTTTAAAACATTAGTAAACAAATTATTTTCCCGAAATTTTAATACCATGTAAATTCAACGATTAGATAATACTGTTTTGTGGATGTTGTATAAATTTGAGCCGGACTGGTTCAAAATCTTTTGAGATATTTTGTACGGAAGTTGAAAAAGTACTACTTTGAGAAAAACGCGTTTATATTTTGCGGTAGATAAAAATCATTGATTATTAGTTTTTATTATGGCTTATTCGTAAGTCAGCGATTCCAGGTTCATACAATAGCCCTTCAGCCTCCTCGTGCATATCATTTGGGTGCATTAAAAGGTCACGGCAAGCATTTCGGGCTTCTTTTGAGCTGAAAAGACTTCGATGGTTCTATCGTTCTATCCTGTCGTTGGCGGCTCTCTTGGCATAATTAAATAAGCTGGGGCTTATTTCGATACCTTAATCATTCATTAGGTGCAAGAGGAATGTATGGCCTTTGTTGAACATCCTAGCGGCTATGTAAGCTGATATTTCAACTATTTTCAAGCCGGCAATCTAACGGTTTTTATGAATACAGGCCCCTTTGTATATTATAAAAATATACAAGTGTAAATGTACATCTGTATCTATATTTCCTTAGAAATTCAGTTTTATAAGAATGAATACACAATTAGAAAACTTCCCATAACACCGAAAAGAAAGTAGGCAGGGACGCGCGTCAGGTATGCTCGACCTGCTGGGGAACGCCGCGCTGCCTATAACTGGCTATAACTCCAGAACTAATACGAATATCGCTTCAAAACTTTTTTTTTTTGTATATTTTAAGAGCATTTCAAACATTTTGATGCAATAAAAAAAAAACTTTGAAATGAAATAAAATACGGATAAATTGTTTTGGTTGCCATGAAATTGGTTTTATTGGAAAGATCATTCTTTGCAATTTTTATTTGAATATGATTTGGGACATGTGAGTGCCACGACTGGCGCGGAGGAAGTCCAAACGAGAGGTCAAATTTTCGATTACTCTAACCAATAATTGGGGCCATATCCCGCCAATAACGCGGCAAATGTTGTCTTCCAAATGGTCAAGCGTCTCGAGCTTGTCGGCGTAGACGAGCGATTTGAAGCTTCCCCACGAGAAATAGTCCAGGGGTGTTAAATCACAAGATCTTGCAGGCCAGTTCACAGGTCCAAAACGATAAATTATGCGCTCATCCAATGCTTCTTTCAATAAGTCAATAGTTGTACAAGCTGTATGGATGTCGCGCCATTCTGTTGAAACTAGAGGTACCCAGTACTACGGCGAGTCAATTGCAGAACGAGAAAGTAATTGTGAAGCGAAAAACCACTGGATATCCCACGTCGATGTTCTTTAATGATATCACTTCTTCCTCTCCTAATGAGATTTGTGATTTATTCGCAGATAGTTTCCAGAATATTTTTAATGCACCAGACCCATCAAACTCACACCTGTCTTTCTCTCATCCTACTCCTACAGATTTTGTCGGCCAATTTGAAATTACACGTGACGAAATACGTAAAGCTATTTCGGAGCTCGACTGCAGCAAAGGCCCTGGGCCTGATCTTCTTCCTCCAACTTTCTTGCGCAAGTGTATAGAGCAGTTTATAACTCCCTTTCATATTTTTTTCAACAGATCACTTTCGTCTGGAGTTTTCCCTTGTTGCTGGAAACTTTCATATGTCACACCCATATTCAAAAATGGTGATAGACGCTGTATCGGAAATTATAGGGGCATTGCCATCTTATCTTCAATTCCGATACTTTTTGAAAAGATTGTGTACGATAAGCTTTCTCCACTTGTTGACTCCCGTCTGAACGAGCAACAACATGGTTTTAGAAAAGGTCGCTCAACTACCACGAATTTGATAGTCCTAATCTCAGACGTGCTGTGTAAAATGGAGAAAGAATGCCAAATTGACGCAGTCTATACAGACTTTAGTAAAGCTTTTGACAGAGTTGACCATCCTACCTTAATTCTAAAACTCCAGAAATTGGGATTTGCCGGATCTTTGCTTAGCTGGCTGACTTCCTACCTTCAAAATCGAACACAACTGGTAAAATTTCAAGGACTTTTATCGAAAAATATCTCTGCTAGCTCTGGTGTACCACAAGGTAGCCATCTTGGCCCACTTCTTTTTAATATATTCATTTCTGACCTATCTGACGTCCTAGCAAATATACTTCATTTACTTTATGCCGACGATCTCAAAGTCTATCACATCATTAAATCTAAATCCGATGCACTCTTTCTCCAATCTAAACTTGATTCACTTGATCATTGGTGCAATGAAAACAAGCTCTTTCTCAACATTGCTAAGTGCCAAGTTATAAGTTTTTCCCGAAAACACACCGTCTCACACAATACGTACTTCCTCGGCAATAATTTGTTAGCTCGAGTTGGAACCGTTGTTGACCTTGGTGTTATCTTGGATGAGAGACTCCGCTTCACCTTGCATTATGATAAAATGCTTTCCCGTGCAAACAAACAGTTAGGCTTCATCAAAAGGCGTGCGAAGGAATTTCGTAACCTGTGGGTCACAAGATCCTTATACATCTCACTTGTACGCCCCATTCTCGAATATGCTTCCATTTGCTGGAATCCGGCTTTTGAGACCCACAGTAACAGACTCGAGTCCATACAAAAGCAATTCTTACTTTTCGCATTGAGAGATCTATACAACCCTTACGATTTTAGCGCCCTTCCTCCTTATGAGTTTCGACTGGGTCACCTAAACTTATTGCCACTTGCATCCAGAAGAAAGATGATTTCGGCCTGCTTCACATTTGACGTCATTAGAGGCGTTATCAGAGTTGAGTTCCTCAATAATAAAATGGTGTTAAATAACCCTGTAAGGAGCACCAGGTCCTCTAGTTTTCTTAAGGAATATCCACATTCCACTACTTACGCAGCTAATGAGCCGATTAATAGATGCTGCAGGATATTCAATAGCATAAGTAATCTATATTCCCCAACGGTCTCAAAATTATCCTTCAAATCTTCCCTTTTCCAAGCCATCCGCAACTCCTTATGTTAAGTTATTTGTCAATGTTTTATATATTCGTTATTTATTTATTATTATTGATTTATTTGTTAATTATTTGATTTATTTAATTTTTTTTTTTTCGTATTACTCTTATATACTCATATTAAGTTTTCGATTTTCTATTTTACTTTGTATTGTTTATGTAACTTGTACCTTGCTTGGTTAATGAATAAAATAAAAATAAAATAATTGATGATGGCTCTATAGCGTCAATTGTAATGCTATTCCCAGCAGCATTTTTGAAGACATATGGACCAATTATTTCACCGGCCCATAAAGCACACCAAACAGTGACTTTCTTCGGATGTAACGGTATTTGGACAACCGCTTGTGGTTGTTCATCACTCCAAATGCGGCAGTTTTGTTTATTGACGTAGCTATTCAACCAGAAATGAGCCACATCGCAAAAAAAGCAACGCTAAACATAACCGTTTTTTTTCGATAAAAATCTGTACAATTTCAAGACGTTGCTAAGGTGTCAACCTATTCATGATAAAATGGCGAACCAAACTAACCATAAAACGCATGACAGCTGTCACACTATACGTAGCATTGAAAAGTGCTGCCAACTTAAACCTCTAAAAATACCTTGTAGTAGGTTGGGATCAAGTTTAAGGTAAGATATCTTTGACCCTTTGGCGGCCAAGGACGTTAAACTTGATTTTTAGGCACTTCGAGCTATTTATGGATAGAAGATTTTTGAAAAAAAAAACAAGCATGGATAGTGAAAACTGATCATGTTTAATGCTCGGTTATAACACCGCTTTCGAAATTTGCGACTGAACCCGAGTGCAAAAGCCTAAAACGGAGATTCGGTACAGACAAATCGAATTGAACACTAACTAAATTTTAAACTTGCATAAAAATAAATTACGCGGTAAAATAATAGAGAAATTACGTATATTTAACCTCAAAACTTATTTTAAGTTTACATTAGCTAAATGTTTGCGTTCGACTTCATGTCTAGTAAAATTTATATGAAAATTGTAGTTTTACTCAAACTGCGTGCTATGCTTAAGTGCCTAAAAATAGAGGAAAATTGTTGTTCAAACTTCGATCGGTAATAACTTCTGACAGAAACATGGAGTCATTATGAAAATCGCAAGATATATTAATGTTGGTAAAAAAATGTACATACCTGTCTTTTAGCTACATTAGGTACGTTAAAAAAGTCCTTCAAATCATCGATCATCAAAATTTGGGCGTTTCAAAAAAAAATGAAAATGATTGATAAATCTTATCCTATGTCTGCCGTCTCGAATTTAAGTTTTCAAAAATCCATATCACCTAAAAACGACTGGTGTGTAACTACAGGACTGCTCGAACTTGCTTCAAAAATCATGAATTTCAACAATGTTCTTATATTATAACAGAAATGATCTTAAATCGAAATTAGAAAAAAAATCTTTTTCTACTTTAAGTGACCAAAAAATATAAGTATAAGTGCTCTGAAAGGACAGCTGTGAATTATATTTTTCCGATATTGCTCAGAAATTTCGAAAAATGGTGGAAGAATGGACATGAAACGAAGATTTATTATAAAGGATGCATCTCGTCTTTTAAGAATAAATTTGTTTTCACTTATGTTGCCGGGAAATAAATTTTTAGGAACATTCCTGCTAGCAAATCTAGTAGAATTTACCTCCTCAATCCTTTTTTAAAAATATTATCCTTTCGACTTTCGGATCGCCATTAATTAGATGAAAGAAACACTTATAGAAAAAAGGAAAAACTCAGTGAATCCATTATCCTGAAATTCTACCATTAAACTGAACGACCCACCTAAACATTTTAAATTATTGATTTTTTTTCCAACGGAAAGAATTTTGGTTCACAGGGCTTGAAAAGGAAACAAAGATTGAAAAAGTTTGTGGTAAGTTCATTTTTATTGCACATTAAGTGTTATGTTGATGTTGAGCAGGGTTCACACTTCATAGCTTAAATCTTTTTTAAAGTCAATAACAACGTATTAATTTCTGTCACATAGTGGCATGGCAGCCTAGAATTGAAATAGTCGTAGTTCATAAACATTGTGTAAGAAATAACGGAACAATAATATGGACTACTCTTATCGCCAACAAGGGCAAAAGTGAGTCCATGTAGGAGTATGACTACGGATTTTGTGTAGAAGCACGGCACGTAAGCAGCGTAAGAAGCCAATTATTCGAAGCACGTCGAGTTCGCCGTGTTTATTATTAGGTGTTGTATGTAAGGGGGCTCAAGTGCTCCAACTGCATCGTGATTTTATACATAGCTAAATTGCAAATGTGTATTGTGAGAATAGAAAGTTATATGTGTGAAACCTTCATTTGGAAAACAGGACAATTCCATTTAATAAAATAGCACGGAACTGCTATCGTCATCCAACTAATTGGTAAGTATTGTTGAAAGCAGTGAACTGATTCCATAGTTCTTATCAAGTTGTCTGAAAAAATTATATAATGGCTGATATGCACCCACGCCCATCCGATTCCATGTCAATTCGTTTCATACCCAATAGATGCTCTTACCAGTCAGTTACCATCACACAAGAGTATTATTTTAGAATTAAACGTATAAGTGCAAATGCAGCCAACGTTTCAAAATAAAACATTATTAAATTCTAATATAAATAAAAAGTGATTGATTAATAGTTAATAATAAAATTTTGCTTAAGAAAACAAAAATTCGAAAGTACCTTCCAAAATCGAATAAGCCACTGTTAGATTTGTCCGATATGGCTCATAGTTTTCACAACAAAGTGAAAAAAAAACACTAGCACACAGGAATTATTATGCACTATGCACTATGATTTTCAAAAAATAACAAAGGGAATGTGTAGATTTTGCTTCATGTTGAATGTTACTGAAATATTTACTAAACCGATCTCTTTTACTCAACCGGATCATCACACCTGAAAAACGATTAATTGAACTTGAATAAATTATTTTTCTGTTGACCTGAAATGCACTTCTGATTTTTCAAGTAAACACAATTTTTACTTGTTGGCCACTTTATTTGAGAGTTAACATGAGAATGCAAATACTTTTGACAAAATCAAACTGTAAAGTAAGAAGACATTGTACGAACTTGATTGAAATTAAGTTTTCTACGTGTAAATATTCTAATTGAGCGAGTGGATGTAGTAGTTATATAACAGTGGATTACCAAGAATGTCGTTTAAACGTAAAAAAAACTCTAGCGCACCTGAACCGCTAGAAACACTAATGTTCGAAGAACAGTAGAAGAATCGTGCAGGTTTTGAGTGTATATTCCACCACATGACCTGCTTATTACGGCCAAACTGTTTCAAACGCCACGTTCTACTTTGGTCTCAAGAATGCATTATAACTCATATGGTGGAAGGTTTCAGATATTACCACTGGCATGAATTTCAACGTTTATGAGAGCAAAACACGGGTTAATTATATTCGTTATTAGTTGCTTGTTTCACAAAATTTTGAAAGTAGCATCTCATATAACATCAATGAAGAAAATGCTCAGTGCCTGCAGCACTGTAACTGAAGTTGGTGTTTGGGGCTGCGATCCGAAAAATTTGCAGAACTTTGTGAATTGAAACATCGGTTATTTATTTTCATTGTAAATGTTTCCGGTATGAATACTAACTGTAAGCATTTATTGATACAAAAGTAGCACAACCGACTCGTGCTGGCAACCTTTCGCCAGTATCAAAGCCAAAAATATATCACATCTGCTTCACGTTGTTATATTACATTCGAAGTTATAGGAGTATAAAGAAATTTAGGATTACCTGCAGCGAGTTTTTTCAAATAATCGAAAGCTTAATATTTGCTGTTTATTGTCACTACAATATCATTACCAATTGAAAATTCTACGATAAAACCGCTTAGTAAAGATATTGCAAACAAACACAAAACCAACAATAGCTGGCAACCCTATCGTGGCTTTTCAACCAAATTAATTGTATGAAATTCGTATTGATTTCATGAAGTTATAGGGCAAAAAGTTTTATTTTCCTGAGCGAATTTTCAAATCCAAAGACACAAAAATTACCATAGCTGGCAGCACCAATCGAATTTTTCAACCAAATTTCTATCAAACAGAGTTTAATAAAAGGTTCAGCTACTGTGTCAATTTCATGAAAATCTGGTAACTTATTCACATTTCATAGGGCAAAAAGCAGTTTTTTTTCTTTGTAATTTTTCAACATGGCACCACTGGCACAGAGTTGCCCACAATTCAAAATCGCTTCTACCAGACCTGGTCCTACTTAAGTCCAATGCATTCTGTAAATTTCAATGGTATCTGATTATTGATTCGTGAGTTCCCGTGAACAGAAGTTTTTGATGCTAAAAATATAGGTTGACTGGGAAAGGGTTACCGTTCTTGTCCGACATGAAATTTCCAAAGTTTTACTTTGAACGTGTAGATAAAGCATAAGATTTGTATACAGATTGGTTTTATTGTAAGAAACGGACAGTTTTTGGAAATTCCATGGTTTAATGTTTTCACTTCCAAATTTTAATTTTTTCAAATTTAAGACACCAAAATTATCATAGCTGGCAGCTCCAACCGAGTTTTTCAACCAAATTTCTACCAAACGTGGCTTGAAGTAAGGTTCAGCTACTGTGTGAATTTCGTCAAAATCGAACGATTCAATCAGAATTTATAGGGCTAAAAGCAGTTATCTTTTTTAGTGATTTTTCAAGATGGCACCATTGGCACAGAATCACCCGCATTTCAAAATCACTTCTATGAGACCTGGTCCTATACAGGACCAATACATTCTGCAAATTTCAATTAATTCTGCTCATTGAATCGTGAGTTTCCGTGAACAGAAGTTTTTGATGCTAAAAATATAGGTAAATTGGGCAAGGGTTACCAGGCTTGCCCGTTATACCATATCTTATTTTTTTTTTGTTTATGTAAACAAAGCACAAGATTTACATATGAGTGGCTTTTTTTTGAAGAAGCGGCAGTTTTTCAAGAGAGACGATGATTTGAAGGTTTTGACTTTCAGTGCCTGCCCTAGCTACAGGGTTACCAGCACGCTCATCAAAAGCTACACAGATCTACAACTAAATAATAGCAATATGTCCTAAAAATTTCGTAATGATTGAATAACTCTGTCAAAAGTTATCGCAATTTAAAAATTTTCAAGTTTTCCCGTTCTGTTTTTAGGCACCCAGCGCACACATGGGGTTAAAAAATTCCAAAACATTATCCGATTCACATGTAAAACACGTTCAAAATTTATTTCGTCAACTTTATTTTTGCAAAACTTATTTGTGTACGGAATAATAGGTATATTAAAAATATCA
Source organism: Nemotelus pantherinus (assembly GCA_963978885.1). NCBI lineage: Eukaryota > Metazoa > Arthropoda > Insecta > Diptera > Stratiomyidae > Nemotelus > Nemotelus pantherinus. The sequence goes on along the minus strand of OZ022264.1, from coordinate 75,019,757 downwards.
CTTAAATGGCCGCCGGCGCCAAAGGGTTAAAGATTTTTAACTTTTTCTGAGACCTGGCACTATTCTGCATATACACCAATGTGTCCTGAAAAATTCAGCTCAATCGGATGGCGCGTTCCTGAGATTTTTTCACTGAAATTTTTTGATGATATATATATATATATATATATATATATATATATATATATATATATATATATATATATATATATATATATATATATATATATATATATATATATATATATATATATATAGAAATATGAATTTTTGGCCAAAGTGATTTTAATACTAATGTTCTTCTTCGAACATTAGTAACAACACCTTATCTCTTGATACAAAAGTTACAACTTTAAAGAAGCTTGATGAAGGCATTCAATCAAATCGCCTAGCGCATGACTTCAAGGTGTCTAAATCGGCTATAAGCTATATAAAATTTAAAAAAAAAACCCCCCTAGCGCATCAGAACCAATAGAAACACTAATGTTCGAAGAACAGTAGAGAATTTGTGCAGATTTTGAGTGTGTATTCTATCACTACTTACTTTTCCTACTTAAAACTAATACACCCTAAGTAATAATAAAATCTAACCTTATTTTAATTTCGGTGACTTCATCGAAAGCTACTGCGGTAGAAAGGTGTTTGGGGTTGCCATCCGAAAAATGTCCAGAGCTTAGAAAATTTAAACAATGTTTACTTATTTTTATTGCAAATGTTTGTGATGAAAATACTTAATGCAAGCATTTATTGGAACGAAAACAACAAAAAAGCCTAGTGCTAGCAGCCCTTTGCTAGCACCGAAGCCAAAAATATGTCGCATGTGCCTTACGTTGAAGTCAACCTGCTCTGCGAATTTTGTGTCGATCCGATGACTGCATTGAAAGTTATAGAGATGCAAAGAAATTTAGGGCTACCATTCGCAAAAGTTTTCAAATTAGCTTATTTTCACTATTAGATCACTACAATTTGAACATTCTATGCTAAAATCGCTTGCTAAAGGTATGCTAAAAAAAAAAACAAAAACAACCATAGCTGGCAACGCTATCATTGCATTGAACTTAAATTTCTATTGAGTATTGCCTACAATAAGCTTAATTTGGCATTTGAATTTTGTTATGATTAAATGACTGTACTGGAAGCTAAAGGGTAAAGAGCTTTATTTCCCTTAACGAATTTTCAAAATTTAAGGCACAAAAATTATCATAGCTGGCAGCTCCAACCGAATTTTTCAACCAAATTTCTGCCAAACGTGGTTTAAATTAAGGTGCAGCTACTGTGTGAATTTCGTCAAAATCAAAAAAGAATTTATAAGGCTAAAAGCAGTTATCTTTTTTAGTGATTTTTCAAGATGGCACCACTAGCACAGAATCGCTTGCATTTCAAAATCACTTATATCAGGTATGGTCCTATTTAAGACCAATACATTCTGTAAATTTCAATTAGTTCTGCTTATCGGACCGTGACTTTCCGTGAACAGAAGTTTTTGATGCTAAAAATATAAGTAAATTGGGCAAGGGTTACCAGGCGTGCCCATTGTACCATATCAAATTTTTTACTTTGGCTATGTGAACGAAGCATAAGATTTATATATGAGTGGCTTGTTTTTGAAGAAATGGTATTTTTTCAAGAGAGACGATGATTTGGAGGTTTTCACTTTCAGTGCCTGCCCTAGCTACAGAGTTGCCAACACGCTCATTAAAAGCTACACAAATTTACAACTAAATAATACCAATATGTCCTGAAAATTTTGTAATGATTGAATAGCTCTGTCAAAAGTTGTCGCAATTTAAAAATTTTCACATTTTTCCATTCTCTTTTTAGGCACCTAGCGCACACATGGGGTTAAAAAATTCCAAAATATTATCCGACTCGCATTTAAGACACGTTCCAAATTTATTTCGTCAACTTAATTTTTGTAAAAATTATTTGTGTACGGAATAATAGGTATATTAAAAATATCACTAAAATGGCCGCCGGCGGCAAAGAGTTAAAAATCATTGACGTTTGTTTAAACCTGGACCTATTCTGCGTATACATCAATGTATCCTGAAAGTTTCAGCTCAATCGGATGGCGCGTTCCCGAGAAATAGTCACTGAATTTTTTTGATTATATATATATACATATATATATATATATATATATATATATATATATATATATATATATATATATATATATATATATATATATATATATATATATATATATATATATATATATATATATACATATATTTATATATATATATATATATATATATATATATATATATATATATATATATATATATATGTATATATATATATGTATATATATATATATATATATATATATATATATATATATATATATATATATATATATATATATATATATATATATATATATATATATATATATATATATATATATATATATATATATATATATATATATATATATATATATATATATATATATATATATATATATGGAAATATGCATTTTTGGCCGAATCGATTTGAATACTAATATTCTTCGAACATTAGTAAAAAGATGCGATTTTAACTGCAGTTTCTCCGACTTATCAGATATCTCGCTATAAATCTTCGCACAGTGCCGAATATCCTGCAATGGAAAGCCGTCTTTACCAGTGGTTCTTAAATCAACGTCAAAAAAGTATTGCACTGACCGGGCCAATCCTAAAAGAGAAAGCTGAACAACTTTTCGTGAAAATTTATCCTGATAAAGTTGCAGATGCTTTCAATGAAAGTGATGGTTAGTTCACGAAATTTAAACATCGCCACGGCATTCGTTGTTTGAAAATTGGTGGCGAAATTCTCTGTAATGATAGGTATATTCCCGTACTACGATTAATTGCGATTAATCGCGATTAATTGCAATGAAGCTGTTCCCGTACTCCGTTTTACTGAAAACTGAAAACTTCCCCTCTTTCAGTAAATTTCAGTAGGGTCTGAGCTAATGTGGACGAAAGTGGATTATTCTTTCGTTGTCTACCGGACAGAACATACAGGGTCTGTCCTTAAAGTAGTAGGACTGATTTTTTCCCGGGCAGAAGGACAGACTATAGTCGGTTTCTCCGCCTGGTATTGGAGGAGTGGGGTCTACGGAAAGGCTGAAAGCCAACGGCAGTCAGCTCCTAGCCATAGCAAAGTGTAGATCGCTCGTTTTCGTAACCTCTGCAAGTCCCCTCGTCACGCTGCGTGACGGCTTGTCTTTTTGAACAGCGCTACGCCATCAAATTTTGTGTTAAGCTCGGTAAAACTGGAAAAGAGACTCATGATATGATCAAGACGGCTTACAGTAATAACGCTATGAGTAGATCGAGTGTTTTTGAGTGGCACAAGCTGTTTCGGGAGGGGAGAGAGGAAGTTGAAGACGACGCACGTTCAGGACGACCTTCGAGCTCCAAAACTGATGAAAATGTAGCAAGAGTGAAGTGTTTGCTGGACAGTGACCGCAGATTAAGTGTTCGCATGATTGGGGATCAACTTGGCATTGCCAAAACCCAAGTGTACAAAATTGTAAGAGGAAAATTGCAAATGAGAAAGATCTGCGCTAAATTGGTGCCGCGAGTGCTAACAGACGAGCAAAAGGAAGTTCGCAAACGGATCTGCCAGGACCTTCTCGATGAAGTGAGTGAAAATCCAGACTTCCTAAACAATGTGGTTACGGGGGACGAGACGTGGACATTTGAGTATGATCCTGAGACCAAACGTCAAAGTGCAGAATGGCACACACCTGCATCTCCACGCCACAAAAAGGCTGGCATGAGCAAGTCGAAGCAAAAAAGCATGCTCATTTGCTTTTTTGATTCAAAAGGAGTGATCCACAGAGAATTTGTGCCACAAGGACAAACTGTTAATGCAGTTTTTTACGTGGAGGTCCTTCAACGGCTGAGAAAACGCATCGTTCGCGTCCGTCCAGACATCGCCAATTCTTGGCGGCTCCATCACGACAATGCGCCGAGCCACACAGCCTTCCGCGTGGCAGCGTTCCTGGCCCAACACAAGATCGTAACCCTGCCTCAGCCACCCTACAGTCCCGACGTTGCCCCACCAGACTTTTTCCTCTTCCCCCGTCTCAAAACCACTCTGAAATGACATCGTCACGGCTCGGTGGAAGCGTTACAACAGGCCGTAACGAGGGAACTCAACAGCATTCCGGCTACCGCTTTCCAGGAAGCGTATGAGAGCTGGAAATCCCGCTGGCAGCGATGTGTGAATGCAGAAGGGTCCTACTTTGAAGAATTTTAATCACATGTATCATTTCTCTAAATAAATATTTTGCAATCGACTCAGTCCTACTACTTTCAGGACAGACCCTGTATGTTGCTGCTTGCGAAAATTTGTTGGGAGCAAACACAGATAGGTTGCACAAGCTTAAGTCATTGGTAATTGACAAAGCCAAAAACCCAAGATGCGTTACAGGATTCGAAAAGCCACTTCATTACGACTATTCAAAAAATGCCTGGATGATGTCTCGAATCTTTCATGAATGGTTTCACAGGGTATTCGTTAGCGAAGTGAGTTCGTTAGTTGCTGATTTATTTCATATTTTTAAACGATTATGATTATTCCACAGGTTTTTCGCTTTTCGGCGGAAAATAATTTGCCTCCGAAGGCTCTGCTGCTAGTCAACAACTTCTTTGCTCACGCAAATATTAAAAAACTGCAAAGCAAAGACGTCAATATAGTCGCCTATTTTTTCCCTCCAAATGTAGCCGCAGCTGTGCAGCCAATGGACCAAAACCCTATACAGATGACAAAGCTCATTTACAGAAATAAGCTGCTATCACAATTGATTGCCGATGGTGGTGCACTAGACAAACGCTTAAAGCGACGTACTATCCGCGACACGATAGTCAGACTGAAGTAAGCTTGGGATGAGCTGACGCAAGAAATTTAAAAAAAGCCTTGGTCCAAACTGTTGTATTGGGACGACAAAGAATTTGACAGCGAGGACGATTTGCCTCTTGCTGAATTTGTCCGAGCAAATCGAGATCAAATTGAAGCGGAACTCCTCGAAAGAAGCCAATCTCTTCTAGCAGCTATCGTTCCCAACCACTTCGTCACTATTGAGCAAATCCAAACATCGAATGAAGACATCTTTAACTGCGAATCCGATGAAGATAATAGTAATGACGAGGCTTCATATAGCAGCGATGATAATGTTATCGATGTCATGCCGATTGTTCCTTATTCTACAGCTATCGCGAGTGTTAATAATTTATTAAAATGGTGTAAAAGAAGTGAGCTGTACTCTGCTAAGTATATGACATCCCTATTAGCCATCCGCAATGACATCGTGGAATCAAATTTAAAAAAACCCAAAAAACAAACAAATATTACTGATTATTTGTCGAAAAAAACCTAATTGCCAAATAATGTAAAACGAAAGAGATAATAGAAGACTAAATTACTTGAAAATAAAGTGATTCAAACTAGTTCATCTATATTTGTAACTTTCTGTGACAGTTAAAAAAGACGTCCAGAAATTAGAACATTTCATAAATTAGAACTACCCGATGCAATAACTGGTGAAATAAGCAAGGATCGTCATGAAATATGCAAGGGTTGCCTTGAAATATGATGGGGTCGTCACGGGATAAGTTTGTTGTTGGGTCCTGAGATATTTCTCCCTCTGTTTGCTTCGACGCAGAGTCCTTGCTATAGAGGAATAGAGTTTAGACTAACCCAAAAGCAGAGAGTGGATTGTACCACTATCCAACCTACCAAAGCGGCGAGGCCGCAGTTAGTGCTGGCACCATGTCAAAGCTAACCTTGGACATTTGCCGTGCTTAGATAATGCTCCGCAAGAATAACCTCGCTAGCAGAGATTCAACAGAAATAAAACTGTGTATTCCACGCTTACTCAAATGAATCTATTTTCTCAATATTCTTACTACTCCTTATATATGATTTTTACAAAACATTATGAACATAACTTAACCTATTTTATTAACCAAACTCAGCATGCCCTGAAATAAATCAATAACATGTATATTTCCCATGACACAATAATCTACATGAATCACATGTGTTCAACTTTCACACGCTACACTTGACCAACATTTCTAGCGCCATTCTATCAACACATATAGGATTTATTGCCCTATGCGCTTATTCACACTGTAACCATAACATATTTGGGTCGCGTGCCTTGGTGACACATAATTTATTATCGTTCGCAATATGACCTCGTACTACATTTGAATATACCATATGGCATGGATATTCACGGTCGCTACTCGGAAACCTGATATGGTCATGATGATATGGTCAGTTGTATAACATTGTGTGGTCTGCTATTACGTAGACGATATGAATGAACTACATGGTGTTTTGTTTTGACTTGTTTGTTTTGCTTTGATTTATTTCATGCACGTGATGTTATATCATTACACTTTTACCCTTTTTTTGATTAGGGTTCATTTGCAACAAAAAAAAATGAAGACTAATCACAAACATTAGGTTCAATAGTCCCAGAAGGGGTTTTTATAATAATATTCTCTTATCTTTAGTCACAACAAAGTTTATCATTCTTAATGTACAAAATTTCTCTATTTGTAGGTTTAATATTTTTTTTTATGGTTCAATATTTTTTTTTTTTATTTACAATAATGCTTACTTAGCTTGTATCATTCTGAACGTTTCTATTACAAAATTTTTATATGTAGGTTCGTATATATATATTTTTTTTATTTAACTACATTGTCGTTTATGTTACATGTGTGGTAAGGTTTTAATCTGTTTTTATGTACTAATTTATGTTTTCCTGCTATGTCTAAAGTGACATTACAGTGATCCATGTCCAATACTCTATATGGACCTTTATATGGCGGTTGATGCTTCTTTCTATTTTCATTTTTCAAAAGTACGAAATCTCCTATTTTAGGATTCAAAGAATGTATATTTGTTTGGTTCATTGTTCTTTTGATTTTAACTTTTTCAATCAAACTTCGTGCTCTATTGATCGACATCCTCAATCTTGCCTTTAACTCGTTGGCATAATCATCTAAATCGTAAATCACATCTTGATTATCAACTATGTCATTTGGTAAATATGGAAGTTTACCGAAAATCAATTCAAATGGAGTGTAGTTTGTATCTACATTTGGGGTTGTATTATACGCAAATGTGTAATATGGAACCCATTTGTCCCATTGTTGGTCATCAGCAAACGAATACATATATTCGTTTAGTACCCGATGATTCCTTTCTACTACTCCTAAAGTTTGGTGGTGATATGGTGTTGAAAATATTTGTTTTATTTTTAGCAAATCACAGATGTTGCTCATAAGCTTATTTGTAAATTCAGTACCTAAATCAGACTTGAGTACTTTGAAATGTCCATACTTTAATATAAATTCATTAACTATTCCTACAGCTATGGTTTGTGCTTCTTTATTCTCTATTGGGAACGCTACTACAAATTTAGTCAGTTCACATTGTAAGGTTAATATGTATCTATAGTTATTAGATATTCTTAGTGGACCTACAGTATCTATTTGTATTGTTTCAAAACTCGTTGTTGGTGTGTCGGTTTTCATCATTTCTTCTTTTGTGTGTCTCACCTGTTTGTTTATTTGACAAGGTGTGCAATTCTTTATGTGGGATTTAACCATACCGTTCATGTTTTTCCAGCAATACCTTTGTTTTAGCTTTAACAAAGTTTTGCGAATTCCTAAATGTCCTCCGTGCGGTGAATTGTGATATTCTTCTATTAATTTCACCTGTTCATCTTTATTCGTTATCTTAGCGGGCGGCTTGTATATCATTATTCTTAGCTTCATATGCGCATTATCTTTACCTTTTCGTTGCAACAGGTTAAATACTTTCTTAAATTCTTCTTTGTCTATAGACTTTAATATAACATCATCACTTGATAATGAGAGTTCTTGGATTTTGTTACGTCTAGCAAAATCTAATAGTTTCTCCATAATCAAAACGTATTCTGAATGTGGATTATCACTATTATTCTCATTACTTTTGTGTCTGCGGGTACCCCTATTTATTGTTAGCTTTGCATTAACGGAAACTGGTTTCACGTTAGATATATCGCTACAATATACTTTTACAATATCTTTCGTACGTACGATATCAATACTTTTATTTTCATCATTGCGCAGGATAAATTTTAACTTCATAACACCGGTGATATCCGACAAGCTAGTGCAATCCCAACAATAGAATTGATCAGGTTCTACTTTTACATGGTTGCTTTCACTGCGGTTCTCTTGCTTTTTATCCTCTGTTTTCTTCGCCATGCCCCTTGTAATTGCTAATAGTTTACGATTTGCTGTTTCATCTATAACTGGAGGTATTAATGCTTTTAAAGAGTCAGAATCCAACTCAATTCTTGACAAAGCATCAGCATTCGTGTTCATGCTGCCTTTTTTGTACACAATCGTGAAATCATAATCCGATAAGTCAACTCTAATTCTAGTGAGTTTTGATGAAGGATTTGCATGGGTGAATAAAGATACTAGTGGTCTATGGTCTGTGACAACTACGAACTTTCTTCCGTAGAGATAGGGTCTGAAAAAGTTTATGCCCCAATGTATGGCTAAAAGTTCTTTTTCTATGACCGGTTTGTTGATGTCGTGCTTTGCTAGCGACTTGCTTGCATACGAAATTGGTAAATCCTGTCCAATTTCACCTTGCGATAATACAGCGCCTAATGCGTAATTAGATGCATCAGTTGTTAAAATGAATGGTTTTTCGAAATTTGGATACTGCAAAATTGGTGGCTCAATTAATTTATTCTTAAGTGTTTCATACGCTTTTTGACATTCGTCGGTCCATTCAAAAGTAACGTTCTTTTTCAATAGCGAGTTCAAACTTTTGGCAATTCCGGCAAAATTCGGAATAAAACGCCTGTAGTAGTTGCAGAACGCAACAAATCTGCGTACCTCATCTGCACATTTCGGAACCGGATAGTTTCTGATCGTCTCAAATTTAGATGGGTCTGTTTTAACACCTTCACTGGTTATCAAATGCCCTAAATACACTACTTCCGATTTCAAAAAGTGACACTTCCCAGGGTTCAACTTCAAGTTGTACTGTCGCATTCGCTGTAATACTTTGCGAAGATTATCATTGTGGTGTTTGACACTGCATCCAAAAACTATGATGTCATCTACGTATAGGAATGCCTCATGACTTAAACCACTCAAAGCTATCGTCAACATTCGTTGGAAACTGTTGGACGAAATCTTTAATCCAAATGGTAGTCTCTTGAATTGATAGTGACCATCACTGGTCGAAAACGCGGTGACGGGTCTAGATTCTTTCTCAAGTTCGATTTGGTGGAATGAACTAGTCATGTCCAAAGTTGAGAAATACTTCGCTCTACCGAGCCTATCTAGAACGTCTTCCAATCTAGTCAAAGGAAACTTATCATTGATGATTTTGTCGTTCAATCTACGAAAATCCACTACAAGTCTCCACTTAGCTTTACCATCTGAAGTCTTCTTCGGCACAACCAAAAGTGGTGAATTGTATGGGCTTACTGACGGTTCGACAATATCATTGTCTTCTAAGTCTCTAACTTGTTGTAATATTTCTTCGTTTTGAGCTTGAGGTAGCCTATAATTCTTAATGTAGACCGGACTATCGTCTGCCATCTGCAGCTTTTGTCTGTAGAAATTGTTTGTTGTCAACTTCTCTTCCTCCAAGTGAAAAACATCTTGATATTCTTTGATTATCTCTAGCAAACTGTCCATAGATCTTTTGTCCAAATTATCTTTATCTATAACTCCCAGCAGTTTCTCGAAACGTTTCTGATCACCTCTCTGTTGTTTTCCTGCATATACCTTGTAGTTCTTTAGTGGTTCAACCTCTATGTTGAAGTTGTTTATGACTACATCTCTATCAGTTGTGTTCAGAACCTTTACGTGTCGAACGCCTTTGGCTGGTATAATAGTATTTCCGATGAAAACACCCTTCTCAATTTCTGCGTTCAGCACAATGCTATCCTCATCAATGCTTACATTTATCGGAACTATTGCTTCAGTTCTCGCGGATATATTAATTCCCGAATGGTTCTGACGTTTTGTATCCATGGGTAATACAATTTCCTCATCTGACACACTAAAAGAAATGGTGAATGTTTCATAATCAATTTTACTCATGAAACTAACTAATAAATCTCTACCGATAATACCGTCTGTACTAATCGGAAAATTGTCGTCTACAATGTGAAATAGTTCTGTTATCCTTTTGTTCCCAATTAATAAGTTTAATTTCGAAGTACCTAAAGACGTAGTTACTTCCTTAGTAATACCAGTTAACTTAATTTTATCCTTGCTATTCACTCTATGTTCTAACGCCTTAAATATACCTACTTTACAAATTGATACGTCTGCACCCGTATCTATTAAGAACGATAGTTGTCTATTCGCTCCATCATTATAAATTCTTACGTAATTCGTGCAGCCATCAGTTATTCTGTAAATTTTACATTCCTTACTCGTGTTATTTATTCCGGGAGGTTCCTCATTTCCTCTCCGGAACCTAGGACGTTTCCCTGGTCCGAAATTACGTGTATACTTCTATTATTGTTATTGCGGTGATTATTATGGTTGTTGGCATATCTGTTATTCCTACGGTGATTATCTATGTTATCATTATTATCCCTATAATGATTTGATCTGTTATCTGTTTTTCTATTAAAATTTCTATGGTTATCGTATCTTTTATTCCTAAAATCTCTTCGACTGTCTCTATCCCTATAACCATTGCTATTTCTATCATTGCCATTGTTTCTGTATCTTCGATCACGGTTACTTCTATTATTTGCGAAATTGCCGATATGCATTACGCTACTCGTAGCTTGAGATTCTAATGTCTCAATCTCTTGCGCTAATGATACTGCCTCAGCAAAAGTTTTGGGCCTAGCTGAAAATATTGTGCCTTTCAGCTGGTCATTAAGTCCACTTTTAAAGATAGTGAGTGCATAAGTATCGTTCATTTGCGCGATAACTTTCTTTTCTGGTTCTGTAGCCTGATTACCTAGCCCTTGTACCTGTAATTGATTGAGCTCATCAACCAAAGATAAAATCTTATCTTTATATGTAGTAACAGATGATCTGTTCTGACACATGTTACTGAGCATAGAATGAATTTGTGGTACTGTTTTATTATTTCTAAACCTGTTAGATAATTCATCTTTTAAAGATTCAAAAGTGCTGATTGAGGTGTTAATCAAAGATAATCTCACATTCGCGGTAAGTTTAACTTTAGTGACGAAATCTATGAGTTGAGTTTTTCCTGAAGCGGTTAATGTGGAATTTAGTAATTCTACTATCTTCAAAAAGGATTCTAATTCCTTATACTTTCCCTCGAAAGTAGGAATTATTTTTATGGCAGTCTCTAGACTAAACTCAGACATCTTGGCTTTGTCTTCTAGTACTTGTAAACTAGTCTCTAATTCTTCGGTGATGTCGCACTCTTGTTGGACGTCTTCCGCAGAATATCCTTGTTTACCAAGCTGTAGCCAGATTTCTCCCTCCAATATCGCTGATACCGCTTTGAACTTTAGTTTTATATCTAAAACCTCAGAGTTTTCGTCATTAAAATTGCTGATTGTTTTCCTAAATTTTTCTTTACGCGCCTGTAAATCGTTCAATTTCTCTTTTAAAGTTTCAAACCTATATAAATTCTTCGAACTTTTTCTCAAATTTCTTAAAACCTGTTCGTTTTCCAAGATTAAACCTTCTAAAGTGTCCATACATAATTATTGTAAGACTGGGATTTTTATAAGAAAGAACCGTACATTCATAAATAAAAGTTTTTTTTTTTTTAAAAATTTATGTATCAAGACATATGTATTGTTTTAATTATTGCTATACATCTATACTCCTATTTAACCTCTTAGTTACATACTCCTTATTTTTTTTATTGTAAACATAGAATATTCCTAATATAATACAGAAAATTGCTGCCGTTGTTATTGATTGTTGATACTCCTGTATCACTGTTACCTCCTCCGTCGAGCAATTATTCCCCATCTTCTTTAAGTTCCCGTAGTCTCTTCCGGAAGTATTCTTTCTGTTGTCCAAAAGAAATCCGTACCAATCTGTGTAGTTCCGCTCGTTCACGCTTTAACTTTGTTTTCCTGCCTCCACGTGATCGTCTTGGTTTGGGGATGGTGTCCAAAATATCTTTCTCAGCTTTCCTTTTCTTGAATTCTTCAATTCTCCTAGGTCTGGGTCCAAGTGTATTTATTGCTGTGGGCTTGTAGTAAGATGGTGTAGTCGATACTGGCTCAGGGACGTATTCTTCCTGTTCTAACTGCCCTTCTTCTTCTATGTAGCTGCCTGAATCTTTATAGTAGATTCCAGAGTTCCGTACATCAGGATCGCCATGAAATAAGCAAGGATCGTCATGAAATATGCAAGGGTTGCCTTGAAATATGATGGGGTCGTCACGGGATAAGTTTGTTGTTGGGTCCTGAGATATTTCTCCCTCTGTTTGCTTCGACGCAGAGTCCTTGCTATAGAGGAATAGAGTTTAGACTAACCCAAAAGCAGAGAGTGGATTGTACCACTATCCAACCTACCAAAGCGGCGAGGCCGCAGTTAGTGCTGGCACCATGTCAAAGCTAACCTTGGACATTTGCCGTGCTTAGATAATGCTCCGCAAGAATAACCTCGCTAGCAGAGATTCAACAGAAATAAAACTGTGTATTCCACGCTTACTCAAATGAATCTATTTTCTCAATATTCTTACTACTCCTTATATATGATTTTTACAAAACATTATGAACATAACTTAACCTATTTTATTAACCAAACTCAGCATGCCCTGAAATAAATCAATAACATGTATATTTCCCATGACACAATAATCTACATGAATCACATGTGTTCAACTTTCACACGCTACACTTGACCAACATTTCTAGCGCCATTCTATCAACACATATAGGATTTATTGCCCTATGCGCTTATTCACACTGTAACCATAACATATTTGGGTCGCGTGCCTTGGTGACACATAATTTATTATCGTTCGCAATATGACCTCGTACTACATTTGAATATACCATATGGCATGGATATTCACGGTCGCTACTCGGAAACCTGATATGGTCATGATGATATGGTCAGTTGTATAACATTGTGTGGTCTGCTATTACGTAGACGATATGAATGAACTACATGGTGTTTTGTTTTGACTTGTTTGTTTTGCTTTGATTTATTTCATGCACGTGATGTTATATCATTACACTGGCTCTAATTTCCGAGCGTATACTGTATAAAATGATAATAAAATAGGCATATGATGCTTTCTTTAAAAATATGTTTTTTTTTTTGCTGTAAAAAATCAAAATAAAATGGCATTTAGAATTTATCCTTAAGTTTCCATGATCTTTGCCATGCCCCCATAATTTCTTCGTAGACTCTCGAGATTTTTTTTTGATATATCTCATGATTAATTTCTGGATTACCAAGATTTTTTCTACACCTGAATTTATTCCTGATTTTGTACATGATTCTTTCCCAGACTCCTATGATTTTTTCTAGAGTTCTTTGAATTTTCCTAAGCTCCAATGATTTTTACTAAGTGACTAAGTTCTTAGAAATGTTGAAATGATATCGATTTTGATAAATAAATATAAAATTATGACGAATAGCTCACAGGTTGTCCGAGGGAAATTCATGAGAATTCACATCTTGCACTGTGTTACACTGTGAGGAAAATCAAGCATCATATTCCGTTTTCGAGGGAACAGCAATGCTCCGAGGCTTGTTGTTAGATTTGTGATGGGTGTTTCGTAAAACTTATTTGGGAGGGGTCTGGTCAATTGCCAACGTTTCTTAGAAAACATTAGTTTGGTTATATAAGACAATCTTTTTTTCATGGAAAGTTGTTGCCAATGGGCCTTTCCACACTTGTATTCTTGATGCACTCCTCAAACCGGTTTTCTGGGCAAGAAACGAAAGAATCAAGGAGAATTGCTTTTTGTAGAGAATTCTTCTTGATTCTTCCGTCTCTTTCCCAAAAAACCGGTTTGAAGAGTGCATCAAGAATACAAGTGTGGAAAGGCTCAATAGTCACCACGAGGAAAATAATAGTCGAAATAGATACGGCACGTGCATATTTTTACATACTACATCTTGTTCCCCCTATTCGACTGATGGTTTTGGCTGTTCTAAAAACTAGTAGCTCGCAATAAATTCATATTTTAAACATTAGTTTTTCGACTAAGACATTTGAACATCGCTATTTGCGTATGTTTTCTAATAACTTTCAGAAAATTAATCTCAACTTGCTGTTGATTGGTTCTTTCTTCCTAATTTTTTGCTAAGTGAAGTGTTGAATTTTTCATTTTCCAAAACAAGTATTGTCAAAAAACAGTTATTTTATTGTGAACTGTTTAAAATGTCGTTTGTAACATTCTAATTTCATTTTAAATTTAAGACGCATTGAATTGTCTGTGGTTCGACTGCATTGTTGCGGTAATGCATGCGAGAGTCCTTCGGCTCGATCCTGAACTGTGTGATCCGGTTTTTTCCGAAATCTACATGAAAAACATTAAATCAATAAATCCAATAAATATTGTGCAAAAATATTAACTCCGAAAGCAGCTTCAAAGAAGGAAATAATTTGTACTTGATAAAAAAAACGGTTTGTGGCTCTGCGGTTTCATCAACGAACTTCCACGCAAGTGTCCCACAGATCGATTCCAGGTGTTTCGTGTTTATTTTCTGGATTGAATTTTCAGAAGTTCATTAATAAAATTGAAATTTATAGTAAATTTATCATCTAAAATCAATAAGTTTTTATTTAAGCTTAATTGATTCTAAGTAATTGCATATCTTTGGGCACTTCTACGATCGAATCATCACACGCTAAAAAAAGTCTTGCATACTTTTGGGCACCTTCACAAACCGATTTGCGTGCATATTGAATTTCTAGTGCAGCCTAGAGAACTGCTTTGCTTTCGATAATACTTTGAAATTTGTGACTTGCAAAGCTTTCTGCAACAGAAAATTGCATGGTGCTTGCATGGGCTCTCCAAAGGATTGGTATCATCCCTATCTAGATAACCATTTCATTTGTACTGACTGCCAAAATGTTGACCGACTCATGAAAAGTATGTATGACAGCATAATCAGCTTATTGGAACGGTGAATGCTGAAAAAGATCATTTAATTTCCAAACAACAAGCCCAGACAAGCGCATATGAGGAAATTATAATCGAACTTACACAGCATTTCGATCGTTTTACGACAGCTCTTTCCGCGTCAAACAACAACAATAACATAAACGTCGCAAAGTCTTTCGTTGGACGAGAAAATTGATAAGTTAGCGGACAAACTGAAATCTATTGCTGCACAGTTCTCATCCTCCACAAAATCAAGTAGCATTTTCCAAGTTAGCAGCTCTGATGTACTGGAAAATGAAGAATTAAAACTGACAAGAATGATCGATCCGCATATTGATTCCATAACTGATGCTTTCTCTGCACAACAATTAAAATTGGATGAATACAGCGGCCAGCTAAAAAATTTAAGGAGTGCCCAGCAGACCCTGATCGATAAAAATAACAAACATCCTTTGTTGAACGATCAGTCACTATACCAGGAACTACTAATAGTAGAACATAACAGTTTGCCAAGCATCTCAATAATATGCAAGAGAAAATCTATGCGGAACAAAGCTCCCTCTAAAAGAGTTGATAAACAGTACTGCACCACCAGCTCCATGCCCTAGTTTACGTTTATCTTCAGACCCTCTGCTACCTCTGGTGTACCACAAGGTACACCAATCTTGGCCTAATTCTTTTTAATATATTTATTTAATAACCTATCTGACGTCCTAGCAAATATACTTCATCTACTTTATGCCGACGATCTCAAAGTCTATCACATCAATAAATTTAAATCCGATGCACTCTTTTTCCAATCCAAACTTGATTCACTTGATCATTGGTGCATTGCTAAGTGCCAAGCTATAAGTTTTTTCCGAAAATACACCGTCTCACATAACACATTTTCCTCGGCAATAATTTATTAGCTCGAGTTGAAAACGCTGTTGACCTTGGTGTTGTCTTGGATGAGAGACTCCGCTTCACCTTGCATTATGATAAAATACTATCGCTTGCAAACAAACAACTAGGCTTCATCAAAAGACGTGCCAAGGAATTTCGTAATCTGTGGGTCACAAGATCCTTATACATCTCACTTGTACGCCCCATTCTCGAATATGCTTCCATTTGCTGGAATCCGGCTTTTGAGACCCACAGTAACAGACTCGAGTCCATACAAAAGCAATTCTTACTTTTCGCATTGAGAGATCTATACAACCCTTACGATTTTAGCGCCCTTCCTCCTTATGAGTTTCGACTGGGTCACCTAAACTTATTGCCACTTGCATCCAGAAGAAAGATGATTTCGGCCTGCTTCACATTTGACGTCATTAGAGGCGTTATCAGAGTTGAGTTCCTCAATAATAAAATGGTGTTAAATAACCCTGTAAGGAGCACCAGGTCCTCTAGTTTTCTTAAGGAATATCCACATTCCACTACTTACGCAGCTAATGAGCCGATTAATAGATGCTGCAGGATATTCAATAGCATAAGTAATCTATATTCCCCAACGGTCTCAAAATTATCCTTCAAATCTTCCCTTTTCCAAGCCATCCGCAACTCCTTATGTTAAGTTATTTGTCAATGTTTTATATATTCGTTATTTATTTATTATTATTGATTTATTTGTTAATTATTTGATTTATTTAATTTTTTTTTTTTCGTATTACTCTTATATACTCATATTAAGTTTTCGATTTTCTATTTTACTTTGTATTGTTTATGTAACTTGTACCTTGCTTGGTTAATGAATAAAATAAAAATAAAATAATTGATGATGGCTCTATAGCGTCAATTGTAATGCTATTCCCAGCAGCATTTTTGAAGACATATGGACCAATTATTTCACCGGCCCATAAAGCACACCAAACAGTGACTTTCTTCGGATGTAACGGTATTTGGACAACCGCTTGTGGTTGTTCATCACTCCAAATGCGGCAGTTTTGTTTATTGACGTAGCTATTCAACCAGAAATGAGCCACATCGCAAAAAAAGCAACGCTAAACATAACCGTTTTTTTTCGATAAAAATCTGTACAATTTCAAGACGTTGCTAAGGTGTCAACCTATTCATGATAAAATGGCGAACCAAACTAACCATAAAACGCATGACAGCTGTCACACTATACGTAGCATTGAAAAGTGCTGCCAACTTAAACCTCTAAAAATACCTTGTAGTAGGTTGGGATCAAGTTTAAGGTAAGATATCTTTGACCCTTTGGCGGCCAAGGACGTTAAACTTGATTTTTAGGCACTTCGAGCTATTTATGGATAGAAGATTTTTGAAAAAAAAAACAAGCATGGATAGTGAAAACTGATCATGTTTAATGCTCGGTTATAACACCGCTTTCGAAATTTGCGACTGAACCCGAGTGCAAAAGCCTAAAACGGAGATTCGGTACAGACAAATCGAATTGAACACTAACTAAATTTTAAACTTGCATAAAAATAAATTACGCGGTAAAATAATAGAGAAATTACGTATATTTAACCTCAAAACTTATTTTAAGTTTACATTAGCTAAATGTTTGCGTTCGACTTCATGTCTAGTAAAATTTATATGAAAATTGTAGTTTTACTCAAACTGCGTGCTATGCTTAAGTGCCTAAAAATAGAGGAAAATTGTTGTTCAAACTTCGATCGGTAATAACTTCTGACAGAAACATGGAGTCATTATGAAAATCGCAAGATATATTAATGTTGGTAAAAAAATGTACATACCTGTCTTTTAGCTACATTAGGTACGTTAAAAAAGTCCTTCAAATCATCGATCATCAAAATTTGGGCGTTTCAAAAAAAAATGAAAATGATTGATAAATCTTATCCTATGTCTGCCGTCTCGAATTTAAGTTTTCAAAAATCCATATCACCTAAAAACGACTGGTGTGTAACTACAGGACTGCTCGAACTTGCTTCAAAAATCATGAATTTCAACAATGTTCTTATATTATAACAGAAATGATCTTAAATCGAAATTAGAAAAAAAATCTTTTTCTACTTTAAGTGACCAAAAAATATAAGTATAAGTGCTCTGAAAGGACAGCTGTGAATTATATTTTTCCGATATTGCTCAGAAATTTCGAAAAATGGTGGAAGAATGGACATGAAACGAAGATTTATTATAAAGGATGCATCTCGTCTTTTAAGAATAAATTTGTTTTCACTTATGTTGCCGGGAAATAAATTTTTAGGAACATTCCTGCTAGCAAATCTAGTAGAATTTACCTCCTCAATCCTTTTTTAAAAATATTATCCTTTCGACTTTCGGATCGCCATTAATTAGATGAAAGAAACACTTATAGAAAAAAGGAAAAACTCAGTGAATCCATTATCCTGAAATTCTACCATTAAACTGAACGACCCACCTAAACATTTTAAATTATTGATTTTTTTTCCAACGGAAAGAATTTTGGTTCACAGGGCTTGAAAAGGAAACAAAGATTGAAAAAGTTTGTGGTAAGTTCATTTTTATTGCACATTAAGTGTTATGTTGATGTTGAGCAGGGTTCACACTTCATAGCTTAAATCTTTTTTAAAGTCAATAACAACGTATTAATTTCTGTCACATAGTGGCATGGCAGCCTAGAATTGAAATAGTCGTAGTTCATAAACATTGTGTAAGAAATAACGGAACAATAATATGGACTACTCTTATCGCCAACAAGGGCAAAAGTGAGTCCATGTAGGAGTATGACTACGGATTTTGTGTAGAAGCACGGCACGTAAGCAGCGTAAGAAGCCAATTATTCGAAGCACGTCGAGTTCGCCGTGTTTATTATTAGGTGTTGTATGTAAGGGGGCTCAAGTGCTCCAACTGCATCGTGATTTTATACATAGCTAAATTGCAAATGTGTATTGTGAGAATAGAAAGTTATATGTGTGAAACCTTCATTTGGAAAACAGGACAATTCCATTTAATAAAATAGCACGGAACTGCTATCGTCATCCAACTAATTGGTAAGTATTGTTGAAAGCAGTGAACTGATTCCATAGTTCTTATCAAGTTGTCTGAAAAAATTATATAATGGCTGATATGCACCCACGCCCATCCGATTCCATGTCAATTCGTTTCATACCCAATAGATGCTCTTACCAGTCAGTTACCATCACACAAGAGTATTATTTTAGAATTAAACGTATAAGTGCAAATGCAGCCAACGTTTCAAAATAAAACATTATTAAATTCTAATATAAATAAAAAGTGATTGATTAATAGTTAATAATAAAATTTTGCTTAAGAAAACAAAAATTCGAAAGTACCTTCCAAAATCGAATAAGCCACTGTTAGATTTGTCCGATATGGCTCATAGTTTTCACAACAAAGTGAAAAAAAAACACTAGCACACAGGAATTATTATGCACTATGCACTATGATTTTCAAAAAATAACAAAGGGAATGTGTAGATTTTGCTTCATGTTGAATGTTACTGAAATATTTACTAAACCGATCTCTTTTACTCAACCGGATCATCACACCTGAAAAACGATTAATTGAACTTGAATAAATTATTTTTCTGTTGACCTGAAATGCACTTCTGATTTTTCAAGTAAACACAATTTTTACTTGTTGGCCACTTTATTTGAGAGTTAACATGAGAATGCAAATACTTTTGACAAAATCAAACTGTAAAGTAAGAAGACATTGTACGAACTTGATTGAAATTAAGTTTTCTACGTGTAAATATTCTAATTGAGCGAGTGGATGTAGTAGTTATATAACAGTGGATTACCAAGAATGTCGTTTAAACGTAAAAAAAACTCTAGCGCACCTGAACCGCTAGAAACACTAATGTTCGAAGAACAGTAGAAGAATCGTGCAGGTTTTGAGTGTATATTCCACCACATGACCTGCTTATTACGGCCAAACTGTTTCAAACGCCACGTTCTACTTTGGTCTCAAGAATGCATTATAACTCATATGGTGGAAGGTTTCAGATATTACCACTGGCATGAATTTCAACGTTTATGAGAGCAAAACACGGGTTAATTATATTCGTTATTAGTTGCTTGTTTCACAAAATTTTGAAAGTAGCATCTCATATAACATCAATGAAGAAAATGCTCAGTGCCTGCAGCACTGTAACTGAAGTTGGTGTTTGGGGCTGCGATCCGAAAAATTTGCAGAACTTTGTGAATTGAAACATCGGTTATTTATTTTCATTGTAAATGTTTCCGGTATGAATACTAACTGTAAGCATTTATTGATACAAAAGTAGCACAACCGACTCGTGCTGGCAACCTTTCGCCAGTATCAAAGCCAAAAATATATCACATCTGCTTCACGTTGTTATATTACATTCGAAGTTATAGGAGTATAAAGAAATTTAGGATTACCTGCAGCGAGTTTTTTCAAATAATCGAAAGCTTAATATTTGCTGTTTATTGTCACTACAATATCATTACCAATTGAAAATTCTACGATAAAACCGCTTAGTAAAGATATTGCAAACAAACACAAAACCAACAATAGCTGGCAACCCTATCGTGGCTTTTCAACCAAATTAATTGTATGAAATTCGTATTGATTTCATGAAGTTATAGGGCAAAAAGTTTTATTTTCCTGAGCGAATTTTCAAATCCAAAGACACAAAAATTACCATAGCTGGCAGCACCAATCGAATTTTTCAACCAAATTTCTATCAAACAGAGTTTAATAAAAGGTTCAGCTACTGTGTCAATTTCATGAAAATCTGGTAACTTATTCACATTTCATAGGGCAAAAAGCAGTTTTTTTTCTTTGTAATTTTTCAACATGGCACCACTGGCACAGAGTTGCCCACAATTCAAAATCGCTTCTACCAGACCTGGTCCTACTTAAGTCCAATGCATTCTGTAAATTTCAATGGTATCTGATTATTGATTCGTGAGTTCCCGTGAACAGAAGTTTTTGATGCTAAAAATATAGGTTGACTGGGAAAGGGTTACCGTTCTTGTCCGACATGAAATTTCCAAAGTTTTACTTTGAACGTGTAGATAAAGCATAAGATTTGTATACAGATTGGTTTTATTGTAAGAAACGGACAGTTTTTGGAAATTCCATGGTTTAATGTTTTCACTTCCAAATTTTAATTTTTTCAAATTTAAGACACCAAAATTATCATAGCTGGCAGCTCCAACCGAGTTTTTCAACCAAATTTCTACCAAACGTGGCTTGAAGTAAGGTTCAGCTACTGTGTGAATTTCGTCAAAATCGAACGATTCAATCAGAATTTATAGGGCTAAAAGCAGTTATCTTTTTTAGTGATTTTTCAAGATGGCACCATTGGCACAGAATCACCCGCATTTCAAAATCACTTCTATGAGACCTGGTCCTATACAGGACCAATACATTCTGCAAATTTCAATTAATTCTGCTCATTGAATCGTGAGTTTCCGTGAACAGAAGTTTTTGATGCTAAAAATATAGGTAAATTGGGCAAGGGTTACCAGGCTTGCCCGTTATACCATATCTTATTTTTTTTTTGTTTATGTAAACAAAGCACAAGATTTACATATGAGTGGCTTTTTTTTGAAGAAGCGGCAGTTTTTCAAGAGAGACGATGATTTGAAGGTTTTGACTTTCAGTGCCTGCCCTAGCTACAGGGTTACCAGCACGCTCATCAAAAGCTACACAGATCTACAACTAAATAATAGCAATATGTCCTAAAAATTTCGTAATGATTGAATAACTCTGTCAAAAGTTATCGCAATTTAAAAATTTTCAAGTTTTCCCGTTCTGTTTTTAGGCACCCAGCGCACACATGGGGTTAAAAAATTCCAAAACATTATCCGATTCACATGTAAAACACGTTCAAAATTTATTTCGTCAACTTTATTTTTGCAAAACTTATTTGTGTACGGAATAATAGGTATATTAAAAATATCACTTAAATGGCCGCCGGCGCCAAAGGGTTAAAGATTTTTAACTTTTTCTGAGACCTGGCACTATTCTGCATATACACCAATGTGTCCTGAAAAATTCAGCTCAATCGGATGGCGCGTTCCTGAGATTTTTTCACTGAAATTTTTTGATGATATATATATATATATATATATATATATATATATATATATATATATATATATATATATATATATATATATATATATATATATATATATATATATATATATATATATATAGAAATATGAATTTTTGGCCAAAGTGATTTTAATACTAATGTTCTTCTTCGAACATTAGTAACAACACCTTATCTCTTGATACAAAAGTTACAACTTTAAAGAAGCTTGATGAAGGCATTCAATCAAATCGCCTAGCGCATGACTTCAAGGTGTCTAAATCGGCTATAAGCTATATAAAATTTAAAAAAAAAACCCCCCTAGCGCATCAGAACCAATAGAAACACTAATGTTCGAAGAACAGTAGAGAATTTGTGCAGATTTTGAGTGTGTATTCTATCACTACTTACTTTTCCTACTTAAAACTAATACACCCTAAGTAATAATAAAATCTAACCTTATTTTAATTTCGGTGACTTCATCGAAAGCTACTGCGGTAGAAAGGTGTTTGGGGTTGCCATCCGAAAAATGTCCAGAGCTTAGAAAATTTAAACAATGTTTACTTATTTTTATTGCAAATGTTTGTGATGAAAATACTTAATGCAAGCATTTATTGGAACGAAAACAACAAAAAAGCCTAGTGCTAGCAGCCCTTTGCTAGCACCGAAGCCAAAAATATGTCGCATGTGCCTTACGTTGAAGTCAACCTGCTCTGCGAATTTTGTGTCGATCCGATGACTGCATTGAAAGTTATAGAGATGCAAAGAAATTTAGGGCTACCATTCGCAAAAGTTTTCAAATTAGCTTATTTTCACTATTAGATCACTACAATTTGAACATTCTATGCTAAAATCGCTTGCTAAAGGTATGCTAAAAAAAAAAACAAAAACAACCATAGCTGGCAACGCTATCATTGCATTGAACTTAAATTTCTATTGAGTATTGCCTACAATAAGCTTAATTTGGCATTTGAATTTTGTTATGATTAAATGACTGTACTGGAAGCTAAAGGGTAAAGAGCTTTATTTCCCTTAACGAATTTTCAAAATTTAAGGCACAAAAATTATCATAGCTGGCAGCTCCAACCGAATTTTTCAACCAAATTTCTGCCAAACGTGGTTTAAATTAAGGTGCAGCTACTGTGTGAATTTCGTCAAAATCAAAAAAGAATTTATAAGGCTAAAAGCAGTTATCTTTTTTAGTGATTTTTCAAGATGGCACCACTAGCACAGAATCGCTTGCATTTCAAAATCACTTATATCAGGTATGGTCCTATTTAAGACCAATACATTCTGTAAATTTCAATTAGTTCTGCTTATCGGACCGTGACTTTCCGTGAACAGAAGTTTTTGATGCTAAAAATATAAGTAAATTGGGCAAGGGTTACCAGGCGTGCCCATTGTACCATATCAAATTTTTTACTTTGGCTATGTGAACGAAGCATAAGATTTATATATGAGTGGCTTGTTTTTGAAGAAATGGTATTTTTTCAAGAGAGACGATGATTTGGAGGTTTTCACTTTCAGTGCCTGCCCTAGCTACAGAGTTGCCAACACGCTCATTAAAAGCTACACAAATTTACAACTAAATAATACCAATATGTCCTGAAAATTTTGTAATGATTGAATAGCTCTGTCAAAAGTTGTCGCAATTTAAAAATTTTCACATTTTTCCATTCTCTTTTTAGGCACCTAGCGCACACATGGGGTTAAAAAATTCCAAAATATTATCCGACTCGCATTTAAGACACGTTCCAAATTTATTTCGTCAACTTAATTTTTGTAAAAATTATTTGTGTACGGAATAATAGGTATATTAAAAATATCACTAAAATGGCCGCCGGCGGCAAAGAGTTAAAAATCATTGACGTTTGTTTAAACCTGGACCTATTCTGCGTATACATCAATGTATCCTGAAAGTTTCAGCTCAATCGGATGGCGCGTTCCCGAGAAATAGTCACTGAATTTTTTTGATTATATATATATACATATATATATATATATATATATATATATATATATATATATATATATATATATATATATATATATATATATATATATATATATATATATATATATATATATATATATACATATATTTATATATATATATATATATATATATATATATATATATATATATATATATATATATATGTATATATATATATGTATATATATATATTTATATATATATATATATATATATATATATATATATATATATATATATATATATATATATATATATATATATATATATATATATATATATATATATATATATATATATATATATATATATATATATATATATATATATATATATATATATATATGGAAATATGCATTTTTGGCCGAATCGATTTGAATACTAATATTCTTCGAACATTAGTAAAAAGATGCGATTTTAACTGCAGTTTCTCCGACTTATCAGATATCTCGCTATAAATCTTCGCACAGTGCCGAATATCCTGCAATGGAAAGCCGTCTTTACCAGTGGTTCTTAAATCAACGTCAAAAAAGTATTGCACTGACCGGGCCAATCCTAAAAGAGAAAGCTGAACAACTTTTCGTGAAAATTTATCCTGATAAAGTTGCAGATGCTTTCAATGAAAGTGATGGTTAGTTCACGAAATTTAAACATCGCCACGGCATTCGTTGTTTGAAAATTGGTGGCGAAATTCTCTGTAATGATAGGTATATTCCCGTACTACGATTAATTGCGATTAATCGCGATTAATTGCAATGAAGCTGTTCCCGTACTCCGTTTTACTGAAAACTGAAAACTTCCCCTCTTTCAGTAAATTTCAGTAGGGTCTGAGCTAATGTGGACGAAAGTGGATTATTCTTTCGTTGTCTACCGGACAGAACATACAGGGTCTGTCCTTAAAGTAGTAGGACTGATTTTTTCCCGGGCAGAAGGACAGACTATAGTCGGTTTCTCCGCCTGGTATTGGAGGAGTGGGGTCTACGGAAAGGCTGAAAGCCAACGGCAGTCAGCTCCTAGCCATAGCAAAGTGTAGATCGCTCGTTTTCGTAACCTCTGCAAGTCCCCTCGTCACGCTGCGTGACGGCTTGTCTTTTTGAACAGCGCTACGCCATCAAATTTTGTGTTAAGCTCGGTAAAACTGGAAAAGAGACTCATGATATGATCAAGACGGCTTACAGTAATAACGCTATGAGTAGATCGAGTGTTTTTGAGTGGCACAAGCTGTTTCGGGAGGGGAGAGAGGAAGTTGAAGACGACGCACGTTCAGGACGACCTTCGAGCTCCAAAACTGATGAAAATGTAGCAAGAGTGAAGTGTTTGCTGGACAGTGACCGCAGATTAAGTGTTCGCATGATTGGGGATCAACTTGGCATTGCCAAAACCCAAGTGTACAAAATTGTAAGAGGAAAATTGCAAATGAGAAAGATCTGCGCTAAATTGGTGCCGCGAGTGCTAACAGACGAGCAAAAGGAAGTTCGCAAACGGATCTGCCAGGACCTTCTCGATGAAGTGAGTGAAAATCCAGACTTCCTAAACAATGTGGTTACGGGGGACGAGACGTGGACATTTGAGTATGATCCTGAGACCAAACGTCAAAGTGCAGAATGGCACACACCTGCATCTCCACGCCACAAAAAGGCTGGCATGAGCAAGTCGAAGCAAAAAAGCATGCTCATTTGCTTTTTTGATTCAAAAGGAGTGATCCACAGAGAATTTGTGCCACAAGGACAAACTGTTAATGCAGTTTTTTACGTGGAGGTCCTTCAACGGCTGAGAAAACGCATCGTTCGCGTCCGTCCAGACATCGCCAATTCTTGGCGGCTCCATCACGACAATGCGCCGAGCCACACAGCCTTCCGCGTGGCAGCGTTCCTGGCCCAACACAAGATCGTAACCCTGCCTCAGCCACCCTACAGTCCCGACGTTGCCCCACCAGACTTTTTCCTCTTCCCCCGTCTCAAAACCACTCTGAAATGACATCGTCACGGCTCGGTGGAAGCGTTACAACAGGCCGTAACGAGGGAACTCAACAGCATTCCGGCTACCGCTTTCCAGGAAGCGTATGAGAGCTGGAAATCCCGCTGGCAGCGATGTGTGAATGCAGAAGGGTCCTACTTTGAAGAATTTTAATCACATGTATCATTTCTCTAAATAAATATTTTGCAATCGACTCAGTCCTACTACTTTCAGGACAGACCCTGTATGTTGCTGCTTGCGAAAATTTGTTGGGAGCAAACACAGATAGGTTGCACAAGCTTAAGTCATTGGTAATTGACAAAGCCAAAAACCCAAGATGCGTTACAGGATTCGAAAAGCCACTTCATTACGACTATTCAAAAAATGCCTGGATGATGTCTCGAATCTTTCATGAATGGTTTCACAGGGTATTCGTTAGCGAAGTGAGTTCGTTAGTTGCTGATTTATTTCATATTTTTAAACGATTATGATTATTCCACAGGTTTTTCGCTTTTCGGCGGAAAATAATTTGCCTCCGAAGGCTCTGCTGCTAGTCAACAACTTCTTTGCTCACGCAAATATTAAAAAACTGCAAAGCAAAGACGTCAATATAGTCGCCTATTTTTTCCCTCCAAATGTAGCCGCAGCTGTGCAGCCAATGGACCAAAACCCTATACAGATGACAAAGCTCATTTACAGAAATAAGCTGCTATCACAATTGATTGCCGATGGTGGTGCACTAGACAAACGCTTAAAGCGACGTACTATCCGCGACACGATAGTCAGACTGAAGTAAGCTTGGGATGAGCTGACGCAAGAAATTTAAAAAAAGCCTTGGTCCAAACTGTTGTATTGGGACGACAAAGAATTTGACAGCGAGGACGATTTGCCTCTTGCTGAATTTGTCCGAGCAAATCGAGATCAAATTGAAGCGGAACTCCTCGAAAGAAGCCAATCTCTTCTAGCAGCTATCGTTCCCAACCACTTCGTCACTATTGAGCAAATCCAAACATCGAATGAAGACATCTTTAACTGCGAATCCGATGAAGATAATAGTAATGACGAGGCTTCATATAGCAGCGATGATAATGTTATCGATGTCATGCCGATTGTTCCTTATTCTACAGCTATCGCGAGTGTTAATAATTTATTAAAATGGTGTAAAAGAAGTGAGCTGTACTCTGCTAAGTATATGACATCCCTATTAGCCATCCGCAATGACATCGTGGAATCAAATTTAAAAAAACCCAAAAAACAAACAAATATTACTGATTATTTGTCGAAAAAAACCTAATTGCCAAATAATGTAAAACGAAAGAGATAATAGAAGACTAAATTACTTGAAAATAAAGTGATTCAAACTAGTTCATCTATATTTGTAACTTTCTGTGACAGTTAAAAAAGACGTCCAGAAATTAGAACATTTCATAAATTAGAACTACCCGATGCAATAACTGGTGAAATAAGCAAGGATCGTCATGAAATATGCAAGGGTTGCCTTGAAATATGATGGGGTCGTCACGGGATAAGTTTGTTGTTGGGTCCTGAGATATTTCTCCCTCTGTTTGCTTCGACGCAGAGTCCTTGCTATAGAGGAATAGAGTTTAGACTAACCCAAAAGCAGAGAGTGGATTGTACCACTATCCAACCTACCAAAGCGGCGAGGCCGCAGTTAGTGCTGGCACCATGTCAAAGCTAACCTTGGACATTTGCCGTGCTTAGATAATGCTCCGCAAGAATAACCTCGCTAGCAGAGATTCAACAGAAATAAAACTGTGTATTCCACGCTTACTCAAATGAATCTATTTTCTCAATATTCTTACTACTCCTTATATATGATTTTTACAAAACATTATGAACATAACTTAACCTATTTTATTAACCAAACTCAGCATGCCCTGAAATAAATCAATAACATGTATATTTCCCATGACACAATAATCTACATGAATCACATGTGTTCAACTTTCACACGCTACACTTGACCAACATTTCTAGCGCCATTCTATCAACACATATAGGATTTATTGCCCTATGCGCTTATTCACACTGTAACCATAACATATTTGGGTCGCGTGCCTTGGTGACAC
The DNA here is from genome assembly GCA_963978885.1 of Nemotelus pantherinus. Taxonomy (NCBI): domain Eukaryota; kingdom Metazoa; phylum Arthropoda; class Insecta; order Diptera; family Stratiomyidae; genus Nemotelus; species Nemotelus pantherinus. The sequence continues at coordinate 74,991,618 of OZ022264.1, read as the reverse complement.
ATAATTTATTATCGTTCGCAATATGACCTCGTACTACATTTGAATATACCATATGGCATGGATATTCACGGTCGCTACTCGGAAACCTGATATGGTCATGATGATATGGTCAGTTGTATAACATTGTGTGGTCTGCTATTACGTAGACGATATGAATGAACTACATGGTGTTTTGTTTTGACTTGTTTGTTTTGCTTTGATTTATTTCATGCACGTGATGTTATATCATTACACTTTTACCCTTTTTTTGATTAGGGTTCATTTGCAACAAAAAAAAATGAAGACTAATCACAAACATTAGGTTCAATAGTCCCAGAAGGGGTTTTTATAATAATATTCTCTTATCTTTAGTCACAACAAAGTTTATCATTCTTAATGTACAAAATTTCTCTATTTGTAGGTTTAATATTTTTTTTTATGGTTCAATATTTTTTTTTTTTATTTACAATAATGCTTACTTAGCTTGTATCATTCTGAACGTTTCTATTACAAAATTTTTATATGTAGGTTCGTATATATATATTTTTTTTATTTAACTACATTGTCGTTTATGTTACATGTGTGGTAAGGTTTTAATCTGTTTTTATGTACTAATTTATGTTTTCCTGCTATGTCTAAAGTGACATTACAGTGATCCATGTCCAATACTCTATATGGACCTTTATATGGCGGTTGATGCTTCTTTCTATTTTCATTTTTCAAAAGTACGAAATCTCCTATTTTAGGATTCAAAGAATGTATATTTGTTTGGTTCATTGTTCTTTTGATTTTAACTTTTTCAATCAAACTTCGTGCTCTATTGATCGACATCCTCAATCTTGCCTTTAACTCGTTGGCATAATCATCTAAATCGTAAATCACATCTTGATTATCAACTATGTCATTTGGTAAATATGGAAGTTTACCGAAAATCAATTCAAATGGAGTGTAGTTTGTATCTACATTTGGGGTTGTATTATACGCAAATGTGTAATATGGAACCCATTTGTCCCATTGTTGGTCATCAGCAAACGAATACATATATTCGTTTAGTACCCGATGATTCCTTTCTACTACTCCTAAAGTTTGGTGGTGATATGGTGTTGAAAATATTTGTTTTATTTTTAGCAAATCACAGATGTTGCTCATAAGCTTATTTGTAAATTCAGTACCTAAATCAGACTTGAGTACTTTGAAATGTCCATACTTTAATATAAATTCATTAACTATTCCTACAGCTATGGTTTGTGCTTCTTTATTCTCTATTGGGAACGCTACTACAAATTTAGTCAGTTCACATTGTAAGGTTAATATGTATCTATAGTTATTAGATATTCTTAGTGGACCTACAGTATCTATTTGTATTGTTTCAAAACTCGTTGTTGGTGTGTCGGTTTTCATCATTTCTTCTTTTGTGTGTCTCACCTGTTTGTTTATTTGACAAGGTGTGCAATTCTTTATGTGGGATTTAACCATACCGTTCATGTTTTTCCAGCAATACCTTTGTTTTAGCTTTAACAAAGTTTTGCGAATTCCTAAATGTCCTCCGTGCGGTGAATTGTGATATTCTTCTATTAATTTCACCTGTTCATCTTTATTCGTTATCTTAGCGGGCGGCTTGTATATCATTATTCTTAGCTTCATATGCGCATTATCTTTACCTTTTCGTTGCAACAGGTTAAATACTTTCTTAAATTCTTCTTTGTCTATAGACTTTAATATAACATCATCACTTGATAATGAGAGTTCTTGGATTTTGTTACGTCTAGCAAAATCTAATAGTTTCTCCATAATCAAAACGTATTCTGAATGTGGATTATCACTATTATTCTCATTACTTTTGTGTCTGCGGGTACCCCTATTTATTGTTAGCTTTGCATTAACGGAAACTGGTTTCACGTTAGATATATCGCTACAATATACTTTTACAATATCTTTCGTACGTACGATATCAATACTTTTATTTTCATCATTGCGCAGGATAAATTTTAACTTCATAACACCGGTGATATCCGACAAGCTAGTGCAATCCCAACAATAGAATTGATCAGGTTCTACTTTTACATGGTTGCTTTCACTGCGGTTCTCTTGCTTTTTATCCTCTGTTTTCTTCGCCATGCCCCTTGTAATTGCTAATAGTTTACGATTTGCTGTTTCATCTATAACTGGAGGTATTAATGCTTTTAAAGAGTCAGAATCCAACTCAATTCTTGACAAAGCATCAGCATTCGTGTTCATGCTGCCTTTTTTGTACACAATCGTGAAATCATAATCCGATAAGTCAACTCTAATTCTAGTGAGTTTTGATGAAGGATTTGCATGGGTGAATAAAGATACTAGTGGTCTATGGTCTGTGACAACTACGAACTTTCTTCCGTAGAGATAGGGTCTGAAAAAGTTTATGCCCCAATGTATGGCTAAAAGTTCTTTTTCTATGACCGGTTTGTTGATGTCGTGCTTTGCTAGCGACTTGCTTGCATACGAAATTGGTAAATCCTGTCCAATTTCACCTTGCGATAATACAGCGCCTAATGCGTAATTAGATGCATCAGTTGTTAAAATGAATGGTTTTTCGAAATTTGGATACTGCAAAATTGGTGGCTCAATTAATTTATTCTTAAGTGTTTCATACGCTTTTTGACATTCGTCGGTCCATTCAAAAGTAACGTTCTTTTTCAATAGCGAGTTCAAACTTTTGGCAATTCCGGCAAAATTCGGAATAAAACGCCTGTAGTAGTTGCAGAACGCAACAAATCTGCGTACCTCATCTGCACATTTCGGAACCGGATAGTTTCTGATCGTCTCAAATTTAGATGGGTCTGTTTTAACACCTTCACTGGTTATCAAATGCCCTAAATACACTACTTCCGATTTCAAAAAGTGACACTTCCCAGGGTTCAACTTCAAGTTGTACTGTCGCATTCGCTGTAATACTTTGCGAAGATTATCATTGTGGTGTTTGACACTGCATCCAAAAACTATGATGTCATCTACGTATAGGAATGCCTCATGACTTAAACCACTCAAAGCTATCGTCAACATTCGTTGGAAACTGTTGGACGAAATCTTTAATCCAAATGGTAGTCTCTTGAATTGATAGTGACCATCACTGGTCGAAAACGCGGTGACGGGTCTAGATTCTTTCTCAAGTTCGATTTGGTGGAATGAACTAGTCATGTCCAAAGTTGAGAAATACTTCGCTCTACCGAGCCTATCTAGAACGTCTTCCAATCTAGTCAAAGGAAACTTATCATTGATGATTTTGTCGTTCAATCTACGAAAATCCACTACAAGTCTCCACTTAGCTTTACCATCTGAAGTCTTCTTCGGCACAACCAAAAGTGGTGAATTGTATGGGCTTACTGACGGTTCGACAATATCATTGTCTTCTAAGTCTCTAACTTGTTGTAATATTTCTTCGTTTTGAGCTTGAGGTAGCCTATAATTCTTAATGTAGACCGGACTATCGTCTGCCATCTGCAGCTTTTGTCTGTAGAAATTGTTTGTTGTCAACTTCTCTTCCTCCAAGTGAAAAACATCTTGATATTCTTTGATTATCTCTAGCAAACTGTCCATAGATCTTTTGTCCAAATTATCTTTATCTATAACTCCCAGCAGTTTCTCGAAACGTTTCTGATCACCTCTCTGTTGTTTTCCTGCATATACCTTGTAGTTCTTTAGTGGTTCAACCTCTATGTTGAAGTTGTTTATGACTACATCTCTATCAGTTGTGTTCAGAACCTTTACGTGTCGAACGCCTTTGGCTGGTATAATAGTATTTCCGATGAAAACACCCTTCTCAATTTCTGCGTTCAGCACAATGCTATCCTCATCAATGCTTACATTTATCGGAACTATTGCTTCAGTTCTCGCGGATATATTAATTCCCGAATGGTTCTGACGTTTTGTATCCATGGGTAATACAATTTCCTCATCTGACACACTAAAAGAAATGGTGAATGTTTCATAATCAATTTTACTCATGAAACTAACTAATAAATCTCTACCGATAATACCGTCTGTACTAATCGGAAAATTGTCGTCTACAATGTGAAATAGTTCTGTTATCCTTTTGTTCCCAATTAATAAGTTTAATTTCGAAGTACCTAAAGACGTAGTTACTTCCTTAGTAATACCAGTTAACTTAATTTTATCCTTGCTATTCACTCTATGTTCTAACGCCTTAAATATACCTACTTTACAAATTGATACGTCTGCACCCGTATCTATTAAGAACGATAGTTGTCTATTCGCTCCATCATTATAAATTCTTACGTAATTCGTGCAGCCATCAGTTATTCTGTAAATTTTACATTCCTTACTCGTGTTATTTATTCCGGGAGGTTCCTCATTTCCTCTCCGGAACCTAGGACGTTTCCCTGGTCCGAAATTACGTGTATACTTCTATTATTGTTATTGCGGTGATTATTATGGTTGTTGGCATATCTGTTATTCCTACGGTGATTATCTATGTTATCATTATTATCCCTATAATGATTTGATCTGTTATCTGTTTTTCTATTAAAATTTCTATGGTTATCGTATCTTTTATTCCTAAAATCTCTTCGACTGTCTCTATCCCTATAACCATTGCTATTTCTATCATTGCCATTGTTTCTGTATCTTCGATCACGGTTACTTCTATTATTTGCGAAATTGCCGATATGCATTACGCTACTCGTAGCTTGAGATTCTAATGTCTCAATCTCTTGCGCTAATGATACTGCCTCAGCAAAAGTTTTGGGCCTAGCTGAAAATATTGTGCCTTTCAGCTGGTCATTAAGTCCACTTTTAAAGATAGTGAGTGCATAAGTATCGTTCATTTGCGCGATAACTTTCTTTTCTGGTTCTGTAGCCTGATTACCTAGCCCTTGTACCTGTAATTGATTGAGCTCATCAACCAAAGATAAAATCTTATCTTTATATGTAGTAACAGATGATCTGTTCTGACACATGTTACTGAGCATAGAATGAATTTGTGGTACTGTTTTATTATTTCTAAACCTGTTAGATAATTCATCTTTTAAAGATTCAAAAGTGCTGATTGAGGTGTTAATCAAAGATAATCTCACATTCGCGGTAAGTTTAACTTTAGTGACGAAATCTATGAGTTGAGTTTTTCCTGAAGCGGTTAATGTGGAATTTAGTAATTCTACTATCTTCAAAAAGGATTCTAATTCCTTATACTTTCCCTCGAAAGTAGGAATTATTTTTATGGCAGTCTCTAGACTAAACTCAGACATCTTGGCTTTGTCTTCTAGTACTTGTAAACTAGTCTCTAATTCTTCGGTGATGTCGCACTCTTGTTGGACGTCTTCCGCAGAATATCCTTGTTTACCAAGCTGTAGCCAGATTTCTCCCTCCAATATCGCTGATACCGCTTTGAACTTTAGTTTTATATCTAAAACCTCAGAGTTTTCGTCATTAAAATTGCTGATTGTTTTCCTAAATTTTTCTTTACGCGCCTGTAAATCGTTCAATTTCTCTTTTAAAGTTTCAAACCTATATAAATTCTTCGAACTTTTTCTCAAATTTCTTAAAACCTGTTCGTTTTCCAAGATTAAACCTTCTAAAGTGTCCATACATAATTATTGTAAGACTGGGATTTTTATAAGAAAGAACCGTACATTCATAAATAAAAGTTTTTTTTTTTTTAAAAATTTATGTATCAAGACATATGTATTGTTTTAATTATTGCTATACATCTATACTCCTATTTAACCTCTTAGTTACATACTCCTTATTTTTTTTATTGTAAACATAGAATATTCCTAATATAATACAGAAAATTGCTGCCGTTGTTATTGATTGTTGATACTCCTGTATCACTGTTACCTCCTCCGTCGAGCAATTATTCCCCATCTTCTTTAAGTTCCCGTAGTCTCTTCCGGAAGTATTCTTTCTGTTGTCCAAAAGAAATCCGTACCAATCTGTGTAGTTCCGCTCGTTCACGCTTTAACTTTGTTTTCCTGCCTCCACGTGATCGTCTTGGTTTGGGGATGGTGTCCAAAATATCTTTCTCAGCTTTCCTTTTCTTGAATTCTTCAATTCTCCTAGGTCTGGGTCCAAGTGTATTTATTGCTGTGGGCTTGTAGTAAGATGGTGTAGTCGATACTGGCTCAGGGACGTATTCTTCCTGTTCTAACTGCCCTTCTTCTTCTATGTAGCTGCCTGAATCTTTATAGTAGATTCCAGAGTTCCGTACATCAGGATCGCCATGAAATAAGCAAGGATCGTCATGAAATATGCAAGGGTTGCCTTGAAATATGATGGGGTCGTCACGGGATAAGTTTGTTGTTGGGTCCTGAGATATTTCTCCCTCTGTTTGCTTCGACGCAGAGTCCTTGCTATAGAGGAATAGAGTTTAGACTAACCCAAAAGCAGAGAGTGGATTGTACCACTATCCAACCTACCAAAGCGGCGAGGCCGCAGTTAGTGCTGGCACCATGTCAAAGCTAACCTTGGACATTTGCCGTGCTTAGATAATGCTCCGCAAGAATAACCTCGCTAGCAGAGATTCAACAGAAATAAAACTGTGTATTCCACGCTTACTCAAATGAATCTATTTTCTCAATATTCTTACTACTCCTTATATATGATTTTTACAAAACATTATGAACATAACTTAACCTATTTTATTAACCAAACTCAGCATGCCCTGAAATAAATCAATAACATGTATATTTCCCATGACACAATAATCTACATGAATCACATGTGTTCAACTTTCACACGCTACACTTGACCAACATTTCTAGCGCCATTCTATCAACACATATAGGATTTATTGCCCTATGCGCTTATTCACACTGTAACCATAACATATTTGGGTCGCGTGCCTTGGTGACACATAATTTATTATCGTTCGCAATATGACCTCGTACTACATTTGAATATACCATATGGCATGGATATTCACGGTCGCTACTCGGAAACCTGATATGGTCATGATGATATGGTCAGTTGTATAACATTGTGTGGTCTGCTATTACGTAGACGATATGAATGAACTACATGGTGTTTTGTTTTGACTTGTTTGTTTTGCTTTGATTTATTTCATGCACGTGATGTTATATCATTACACTGGCTCTAATTTCCGAGCGTATACTGTATAAAATGATAATAAAATAGGCATATGATGCTTTCTTTAAAAATATGTTTTTTTTTTTGCTGTAAAAAATCAAAATAAAATGGCATTTAGAATTTATCCTTAAGTTTCCATGATCTTTGCCATGCCCCCATAATTTCTTCGTAGACTCTCGAGATTTTTTTTTGATATATCTCATGATTAATTTCTGGATTACCAAGATTTTTTCTACACCTGAATTTATTCCTGATTTTGTACATGATTCTTTCCCAGACTCCTATGATTTTTTCTAGAGTTCTTTGAATTTTCCTAAGCTCCAATGATTTTTACTAAGTGACTAAGTTCTTAGAAATGTTGAAATGATATCGATTTTGATAAATAAATATAAAATTATGACGAATAGCTCACAGGTTGTCCGAGGGAAATTCATGAGAATTCACATCTTGCACTGTGTTACACTGTGAGGAAAATCAAGCATCATATTCCGTTTTCGAGGGAACAGCAATGCTCCGAGGCTTGTTGTTAGATTTGTGATGGGTGTTTCGTAAAACTTATTTGGGAGGGGTCTGGTCAATTGCCAACGTTTCTTAGAAAACATTAGTTTGGTTATATAAGACAATCTTTTTTTCATGGAAAGTTGTTGCCAATGGGCCTTTCCACACTTGTATTCTTGATGCACTCCTCAAACCGGTTTTCTGGGCAAGAAACGAAAGAATCAAGGAGAATTGCTTTTTGTAGAGAATTCTTCTTGATTCTTCCGTCTCTTTCCCAAAAAACCGGTTTGAAGAGTGCATCAAGAATACAAGTGTGGAAAGGCTCAATAGTCACCACGAGGAAAATAATAGTCGAAATAGATACGGCACGTGCATATTTTTACATACTACATCTTGTTCCCCCTATTCGACTGATGGTTTTGGCTGTTCTAAAAACTAGTAGCTCGCAATAAATTCATATTTTAAACATTAGTTTTTCGACTAAGACATTTGAACATCGCTATTTGCGTATGTTTTCTAATAACTTTCAGAAAATTAATCTCAACTTGCTGTTGATTGGTTCTTTCTTCCTAATTTTTTGCTAAGTGAAGTGTTGAATTTTTCATTTTCCAAAACAAGTATTGTCAAAAAACAGTTATTTTATTGTGAACTGTTTAAAATGTCGTTTGTAACATTCTAATTTCATTTTAAATTTAAGACGCATTGAATTGTCTGTGGTTCGACTGCATTGTTGCGGTAATGCATGCGAGAGTCCTTCGGCTCGATCCTGAACTGTGTGATCCGGTTTTTTCCGAAATCTACATGAAAAACATTAAATCAATAAATCCAATAAATATTGTGCAAAAATATTAACTCCGAAAGCAGCTTCAAAGAAGGAAATAATTTGTACTTGATAAAAAAAACGGTTTGTGGCTCTGCGGTTTCATCAACGAACTTCCACGCAAGTGTCCCACAGATCGATTCCAGGTGTTTCGTGTTTATTTTCTGGATTGAATTTTCAGAAGTTCATTAATAAAATTGAAATTTATAGTAAATTTATCATCTAAAATCAATAAGTTTTTATTTAAGCTTAATTGATTCTAAGTAATTGCATATCTTTGGGCACTTCTACGATCGAATCATCACACGCTAAAAAAAGTCTTGCATACTTTTGGGCACCTTCACAAACCGATTTGCGTGCATATTGAATTTCTAGTGCAGCCTAGAGAACTGCTTTGCTTTCGATAATACTTTGAAATTTGTGACTTGCAAAGCTTTCTGCAACAGAAAATTGCATGGTGCTTGCATGGGCTCTCCAAAGGATTGGTATCATCCCTATCTAGATAACCATTTCATTTGTACTGACTGCCAAAATGTTGACCGACTCATGAAAAGTATGTATGACAGCATAATCAGCTTATTGGAACGGTGAATGCTGAAAAAGATCATTTAATTTCCAAACAACAAGCCCAGACAAGCGCATATGAGGAAATTATAATCGAACTTACACAGCATTTCGATCGTTTTACGACAGCTCTTTCCGCGTCAAACAACAACAATAACATAAACGTCGCAAAGTCTTTCGTTGGACGAGAAAATTGATAAGTTAGCGGACAAACTGAAATCTATTGCTGCACAGTTCTCATCCTCCACAAAATCAAGTAGCATTTTCCAAGTTAGCAGCTCTGATGTACTGGAAAATGAAGAATTAAAACTGACAAGAATGATCGATCCGCATATTGATTCCATAACTGATGCTTTCTCTGCACAACAATTAAAATTGGATGAATACAGCGGCCAGCTAAAAAATTTAAGGAGTGCCCAGCAGACCCTGATCGATAAAAATAACAAACATCCTTTGTTGAACGATCAGTCACTATACCAGGAACTACTAATAGTAGAACATAACAGTTTGCCAAGCATCTCAATAATATGCAAGAGAAAATCTATGCGGAACAAAGCTCCCTCTAAAAGAGTTGATAAACAGTACTGCACCACCAGCTCCATGCCCTAGTTTACGTTTATCTTCAGACCCTCTGCTACCTCTGGTGTACCACAAGGTACACCAATCTTGGCCTAATTCTTTTTAATATATTTATTTAATAACCTATCTGACGTCCTAGCAAATATACTTCATCTACTTTATGCCGACGATCTCAAAGTCTATCACATCAATAAATTTAAATCCGATGCACTCTTTTTCCAATCCAAACTTGATTCACTTGATCATTGGTGCATTGCTAAGTGCCAAGCTATAAGTTTTTTCCGAAAATACACCGTCTCACATAACACATTTTCCTCGGCAATAATTTATTAGCTCGAGTTGAAAACGCTGTTGACCTTGGTGTTGTCTTGGATGAGAGACTCCGCTTCACCTTGCATTATGATAAAATACTATCGCTTGCAAACAAACAACTAGGCTTCATCAAAAGACGTGCCAAGGAATTTCGTAATCTGTGGGTCACAAGATCCTTATACATCTCACTTGTACGCCCCATTCTCGAATATGCTTCCATTTGCTGGTATCCGGCTTTCGAAACCCATAGTAACAGACTTCAGTCCATACAAAAGCAATTCTTACTTTTCGCATTGAGAGATCTATACAACTTTTACGATTTTAATGCCCTTCCTCCTTATGAGTCTCGACTGGGTCACCTAAACTTATTGACACTTGCATCCAGAAGAAAGATGATTTCGGCCTGATTCACATTTGACGTCATTAGAGGCGTTATCAGAGTTGAATTCCTGTGTAGTGAAATCGTGTTAAATAGCCCTGTAAGGAGCACCAGGTCCTCTCGTTTACTTAAGGAATATCCACATTCCACTTGGTACGCAGCTAATGAGCCGATAAATAGATGCTGCAGGATATTCAATAGCATAAGTAATCGGTATTCTCCAACGGTCTCAAAATTATCCTTCAAATCATCTCTTTTCCAAGCCATCAGTAACCCCTTATGCTAAGCTATTTGTCAATGTTTTATTTATTTATTGTGATTGATCTCCTTGTTAATTAATTAATTAATTTAATTTTTCGTTTTATTTTATATACTTATGTTAATTTTCAATTTTGCTTTGTAATGTTTATGTAACTTGTACCTTGCTTGGTTAATAAATAAAATAAAATAACTCGCACGCGTGAAAATAACAATTTGTCTAGCCTAGCAATTGACTGGCATTCTCATATCGTATTCATTAAAGTTCCGTTCAGCTGAAAATTTTAATATTGCAAATACGTCAGCCAGTTGGGGATTTAGGAAGTGTATATTTCTTCCTAATGTAAAATAAAATGGCATATTCATATAAAATATTATTTAATATTTTCAATATAAAAGGAGAATACTTACTAAACTTACATGCTACGTACGCATGGATCAAGTACTAAAGGTTGCGACATGAGCGTGACCACGCCTACTTATGACGAAATAAGATGCAAACACGCGTAGAAATTATCCAGAAATAACTGGTTTTTAGGTGAATGAAGAGTACTGTTTTCGGTTGTGTCCAAATGTTTCTGTTAATGAGTTTATTGGATGTTGCAAGTCTAGGCAGACGGGCACTTAAATTGCTGATTTAAAATGGAGCAATTGAAACTGCTTGAAGTGTATGTTGCCTCTCTCATGCTGTAATTCATTAAATTAGAGCATTAAATATATTAGAGCATTAAATTATATTGCGATGTTGCAGCAAAAAAACTATTTTTTAGGAGTCGAATGTATTTCAGAATTCGTAAATTAAACAACGAAACACAGGAATATGATAAGTCCAAAAAACGAACATTAAAAAAAATTTTAAACTGAAACATTTTATATATTTTATAAATCAGTTATGATTTTTTTTATTGTAATATAAACAAAATTTTAATAAATATTGCTTGACAATACTTCTGCGGATTATATTATATGCACCTGTAATTATAAATTAATACTTAAGTTCCTATCTGTGATTAAGTTTGTCTTACATCTAAATTATACCGTAACTATTCATTTTGTCAAGAATTTAAAGTAAAACAATAAAAAAATATTCTCTAACTTTGTCTTTTACATATCTTATACAATGAAAAGAAAAATTCAATAAAATTCAGACACTCGACTATTTTTCCCTGACTCGCCGGTCTCCGCTACGTGACGAAATAAGATGCAGCGCCGAACAGCGAAAACCTATTGTCGTAATCTTATTTCCTTGATTCATGCTACGTACGTTGAAAATGAAAACTATCTTAGCCTACTTTAATTTAAAAATTTAGTGTGTAGTATAGTGTTGTGTATAGTGGATTGTGTTCCCACACTACTCCCGCCAAGTGTCAGGATGACACTGAGGTCGAGGAGGTTAAACGTGGTTTGTTAGCCTTTGCGACTGCCTGTACGAGGCCGAGATGGACGACGGCCAGCTCTCGGAGCTTAGGCAGTCGCCAGCAGCGCTGCCGAGATGGTCGATGGCCAGGTCTCGGGGCTGATGGCTACCGTCACCGATGGCGGATGTGTGATGTAAGTGTTGTTGCTATTCCCCATGTGAGTGTTGTTGCTATTCCCCATGTGTGTTTTATTTCTTTCTTAGATGTCAATCAATAATTTAGTTTTCTATGCTATCTAATTTTGACAATTTGAGAATTTTATTTTGAGGCAGCCGTTGCCTTGAAATTTTCGCGATCGGGCAGCATGCTTACATGCCTCCTTAACTATTGGTGATGGCGCCATGCATGTTAAGGTGGATCTGGTGGCGGTGGCCAGCAAGTTCTTGAAACCGTTGGCGATGCTGTGTGGAGCCGAATTGATAGCTGGGTACCCAATTTGCAAGCACACAGTAGCCAAGTTTGCTACGCTAGCTTGGAATAAGGCGCGTAGATCCTCTGGCTTGATGTCAAGGATTTCTGGTGAGAAGATTGAGCCAGAGTCGTAAACTTGTTCGACTACCAGCCCGTATGAGAACGGGGAGATGTTCCACATGTTGAGCAGCGTAGCCTCTGAAGCGCCGATATTGATGAAGACTACGATTGTCAGACCTCGAGGCAGCCAGCTGGTGCGCTGCAGCGTGTAGGCGAGGCGACGGTTATCCGTTTGTCGGGTGCACTGCTCTGATCGGACGGCTTCGGTTAGGCTACTCCAATCGGGTTGTCTGCTCCAGTAAGATATAAGACGTACGTGCCTTTTCGGGGTCACCACTTTAGGAAGTGCATATTTCTTCCTAATGTAAAATAAATAAAATGGCATATGCATATAAAATATTATTTAATGTTTTCAATATAAAAGGAGAATACTTACTAAACTTACATGCTACGTACATTGAAAATGAAAACTATCTTAGCCTACTTTAATTTAAAAATTTAGTGTGTAGTATAGTGTTGTGTATTGTGGATTGTGTTCCCACAGGGACCAGGACAATGAAGACGATGTGAAAGTCGCCAAAACCTAAAGACCCTTGACACAGCTTAAGTCAGCATTGACACAACTCAACTCAACTTGAGTTTTTTTATGACAGAAGTTAAACGGAAGGGGCTTAATACATTGGTTAGTGAACTGTCAATTTTTTTCTTTTCCTTTGTGCTGCATCCTTTCGAAATTCAGAAACTTCATACAATTTCGAAAGTGCTCACAAAGCTGAGTAACAGAACCCACCAATAGGAATATTGAGTTGATCCAGAGAATGGACAAACATTTTTCATATTGAGTTGAATCGTGAAAAAGAAGTGTTTTGACTATCAATTAGTTTCGGAATCTTTAGCCAGTTTGTATGGAATACTCGAAAGGAGTGAATCCATCTTTTGAATTTATAAAGTAAAATTCGTTCAATGCGAAGTTTTTGAATTATCTTATCGAAACTCCCGTAGTATAAATTCAACTACACGCTAAATTAATAAATAATTCATAAAAAAATATATTGATACCCAAATTATTTCCAAATTAAAGCCAAATTAAAGCCACCAAGCTCAAACTTCAGTGTATCCCAAGGTTCAGGCTTTTGCTTGTCTACATCGTAGGTGCATACAATAATTCACAATTTCACAAACAAACATACGCGAACCCAATCTGAAACCCAAGGCGAAGACTAGATTTCATACCATGCCATTATGTACCTACCTACGACTTCTACGAGTTCCACTGTTCAATTATTCAGGTAAGTAAAGCCAACGGCTAAAAAACTTTTGTTTTATTACGTACGAAATACCCGAAAAAGCACTTGAGATCATCGTAGCGTAGCATTATGGAAATATTTAATAATTTCCCCCACTAGATGAGTCGTCCTGTGGTATTTGTAATTGAAATTGAAAGCAGGATTGAACATTTCAGCAGACTTTTCATTTAATTTTACTGGAATGTAAATGCTTTAAGGAAGACAAAAAAAAAGAAATACTTTACATCTATGCCAAATCGTACGCATCTATTGTATATGGCCATAAAGAACTGAATGCGTCACGAACGACACGTTTTGATTTAGGATGGGTGAGGGTTGATACGTATGTACCATATATATTTTATTACACGCACATTTTGCAGACTAGAGATGGAGTAATTTAAAATTTTTTTAACAGGCTAGAGATGGAGAAATTTTAAAATTATTTCTTGAGGGAATGGTTACGTTGGTGCAATATCGGAGGAAAAACCCATAACGATAATTTTTCTTGGTTTGGAGTTTCTGCGTGTTTAAGGACTGTTTGATATTTTTCATCGGAAATGAGATTTTTTTTCAAAAAGTATTTACCTTGTTATTTAAATTTTTATATTTGTTAATAGTTTGGTAAGTTAATTGTTTAGTAAGTTGTAGTAAGATTTCTTGATTTACATTGGTGTGGGTCGTAAGCAAATAGTCGGACAAACTTTAGAAAATATAGCCGATGTTGTTTCAAATACTTAACAGACTCATCGATGTTTCGTCGGTTTTTTGAATCCTCACTTAGATAAACTACCGCTTAAAAGTATTTGCCCACTCATATATTTTGGGATTTTCCGTACTTACAGGTAAATTTGATCCGTAAATTGATCTTAATATTGCCTTAAATAATATTCTAAGGATGTTTATGTAAAAAAATCAATATTTTGTAGTTGAGGGTAAGAAAAATTTAACAGGGTAACCAAATTTATGTAATTTTGCGAAGCATTAATTTCAAGGGAAATCCCACTCATTATTTTCTGGTGGAATTTTTTAAGCAGATATCCTGATTATTTCCCGTTGTCAATTATTATCTTAAACCGGTAATGCACTTTACAAGAAAATACCTCGGAGATTTTTAGTTTGCCTTCAGTCTCCGCGAAGAAAACATAACATAAAATTTTTTGTTTTTGAGCGAGTTGATATTGATCGAGTATTTTATTGTGTAATAAGTTAATATGACGAAAAAGAAGAAACTTTCAACGGAAGTTTTTTTTTTTTTGGGAGCGGATGTCAAAAACCTTCAATAGGTATCTTGCGAACGAAACAAGATTATGTGAGATTCTTACTCACTAAAAAACGTCACCCGCCGACCACGGAGGTCCGAGCCGGAACCGCTTTCGCATTACTTCAACTCGGCCGTGCTACTTCCACCCATCAGGTGTCCCATTGGCTTACTTCCGTTCTGTCAGGCTTTCAGGAGTCTATGAGACATCCTTCCTCTTTTTTTAAGCGCAATACCAGCTCCACATATGCTGACACAGCTGACCAGGCGTCTTCTGACTGTAGCATCATCTCCACGATTGACTCCGGCGTCACAGGGCCAATTGCAGAGAAAAGCATGTGTCGCTCTCTTCTGAAGCGGGCGCAATGGAAAAAGGTATGCAAAGCGTCATCACTTTCCTTAGCACAGTACTTACAGAATTCCGTCCTGACTTTCCCCATTCTGTGAAGGTATTTCCTGAAGTAGCCGTGGCCCGATAGGAACTGGCACAGGTAGAAGGTTTTAAGGCGCGAATTAGCCTAATCGTCGATGCTCCCTTCGAGCTCGTAGCCCAGCGCTCCTCCCAAAGCTAAAGCGTTCGCGCTCGTGCTTGAGCAACCAAAATTTCTCTTCCCACTTCTGCTCTGTTCAGGAACACTTCCCTGCGTTCGTTTGCCAATAGATCAATTGGGATTACTCCCGCTATCACTAACACGGCGTTTCCTGAGACTGTTCTGTAGCTGCTTGCGATTTGCAGCGCTCCCCTACGCTGGACGCTCACCATCCTAGCTCGATACTTTTCAAACCTTAACGCAGTGGCCCATATCTCCGCACCATACAGCAGCATTGAATGAGCCACCGTCATAAGGAGCTTACGTTTACTCGGACTAGGACCGCGAACGTTTGCCATGAGTCTCCCAAGCGAGATAACAGACAGTAGCGCCCTATCGCATACTTTTCGGATGTGCTCTCCATAAGCCAGCTTCGAGTCCAATATCACTCCAAGATACTTAGCCGAATTTCTGGACTCAAGTACTTCAGAGCCAACCGTCATGGGTATAATGGTTGGTATTCTTCTCTTGGTCAGCATGACAATCTCAGTTTTTGCGATTGCCAGCTGGAGACCATGGCTTTCCATCCAGGCTTCGACCCTTCTCATTACTTGATTGAGTTTGAGTTGGGCGAGATGAGGGTTTCTAGACGTGATGACAGCGGCTACATCATCAGCAAAGCCCACCAAGAGCACGTCTTCCGGCATTTCGAGGCGTAAGAGACCATCATACGCAACATTCCATAGGTCTGGCCCGAGAATAGATCCTTGTGCTGCTCCAGCTGTAATGGTTTTGCGTACAGTTCCCTGATTCGTTTCATAGATCAAATGGCGATCTTTCAGGTAATCCCGTACCATTGCCAGCAAGTATTCCTCTATTTGAAAATGTCGCTGAAGAGAATCCAGTATGTCTGTCCATCTCGCCGAGTTAAAGGCTTTACGAACGTCCAGCGTTACCAAAAACACAATGGGTCCAGCCCGATGACAAGCGGCCTCTGCGCGATCTACTGCGCTAATTATTTCGCAGATGGCACTTATTGTTGAGTGGCCACTGCGAAATCCATGTTGGTTTTTCGAGAGGTCACCTGCTCTTCGTATAGCTGCTTTTAGTCGAGGTTTCAGCAGCCCTTCCAAAAGTTTCCCCGCAGTGTCCAGCACGCAGAGAGGTCTGTACGCTGATGGTGTGTTACGATCTCCCTTTCCCTTTGAAATTAGGGCAAGTCGCGCCACTTTCAGGGGGACGGAAAGACACCCGCTAGTAAACATTCATTGTACATGCGTAGTAATGTTGACGGGTGTCGTTCCACCACTACCTTCAGGACTTCTACTGGAATATTGTCCGGGCCTGGGGCTTTTCGGTTCTTCATTCTGGCACTCGCGCTTCGTAGTTCTTCTTCAGTGAACAAAGGGATATCTTCCTGGCGGACTGTGTGGTTGTTCTCTGCTCTTACATCGTGCGCTGGGAACAGTGAATCTACAATATTCCTCAGGACATCCATGGGTGGGTCGGGACCCATGCGGCCCAGCCTACCCGATACTATTTTGTAACCCTGGCCCCACGGGTCCCGGTCAACTTCTTCGCATAGAGTTTGCCACATTTGCCTTTTCCTCCGTTTTATAGCTATTCCCAGTTCTTTTTTTGCCTTTTTGTGGGTGGCGACAAGTAGCAACGCTTCCGGTCGTCCAATAGACCGCTGTGGCCTACGCCTGCATGCTAGAGCTCTTCGTCTTAGTTCCGCTATCTCCTCAGTCCACCAATAAGCACTCTGTTTGCCCGGTAGTGACTTTCGAAGCGGCATCGACGCATTGCACGCTCGCCGAATTTCGCCCATGGTCGAATTTACAACCGTACCTATTTCCCCAGAGCCCATTGCTACCCCTGCTTGTCCTGCGCTGACTTCGTCAGTAAAGCTGTTGCCTAGTGACTCCAATAGCTGCCTCCTATCCAACTTCGAAATATTCCACCCGAGTATTTTCCGTCTTAAGTTCTGAGGGGCCGGACTTTCCTCCGACAGCCAGAAAGTAATATAGTTGTGGTCACTTCCAGTGTACTCCTCCATCACCCTCCAATCCTTTGTCCTCATGGGCAACGTCTCCGAGACAAGAGTTATATCGGGAATGGACTCACCGAAGCCTGGCCTGCGGTAAGTTGGTGTTGAGCCCCTGTTCACCACGACCATACTCAGCCTGGACACCATTTCCATAATTAATCTCCCTCTTGTGTTTTGAGTCGGCATCCCCCATTCCAAGGCTCTCGCATTGAAGTCACCAGCTACTACCAGTTTGCCAGAAAGGTCTCGAAGAGCGTCTTCTAATGCTTCTATCTTTCTACGAAATTCCATTATTGGGTCGTTCGGTGAAAAATAGCAGCTGACAAAACTGATGCCGCAGTTTTCAATCCAAACATATCGATCGCCCGAACCTCGCCGATCAACCCGGACTTTCCGAGTGTCTGCAACCCATAAAGCTGCATAGCCCGAAGTGTCTGAATACCATGTCTCTGGATTTCTCCTTCGGTATGGTTCGCTGATCATTGCGATTTGAGCTCTGGATTCTTGCATAAGCTGCGTAAATCGTCCGCAGTGCGGCATCTTTGCAGGTTCCCCTGTAAAACCCTCATCTACGCAGCAACTTCTTCTGCGCATCGAACGCTTCTCGGAAAGCTTTGCGTGTTCCTGATCCCAGAACATGCTTCACTTCTCCTGTTTTACCTTTGTCGTTGCACAGCAGGCAGAATGGCTCCGCCGAGCATACCTTTGCAACATGTCCCACTTGTCCGCACTTCCAGCAATTAGTGCTACGGTCTGGTCCTTTGCAGTCTTTTTTGGTATGATTGTATCCCATGCACTTGAAACAGCGCACAACTTCAGGTCGCTTCCTAACCCTAGCGTTAACCCAGCCAATTCTAATTCGTCTAGTATCAACTAGCTTCAAAGCTTTTGCTTCGTCCAGTTCAACGACGGCTTTCCTCTGTTCCCTTGTATTCGGGGGAAATAAGGTAACTTTTACGTTCTGAATCCCCTCTTCCCGAATCGCTGCTAACACTTCCTCTTCTGTCGTAAGACTATCGAGGTCGAGTATCTCGATTTTGACTTTGGAGACGAGCCTTTTAACCTTTTAACCTTTCAACGGAAGTGCGTTCTTTGATTATTGCCTATCATAAAACTGCCAAATGTAATCGGTAGATTGCGATTGAGTTGAAAGTACTAAGAGAAATACTTGACTGTAATGCTTAAAAGTCTAGCGCATTAGAGCCGCTAGACAACTAATTTTCGAAGAAATTATCTTTGAGGGATTTAAAAATGTTTGAAGACGTTATACACTTCTTTGTAGTTTCATATCAACCATTTCTTACTCAGAGGAATTAATATCATTTTCTGACAGCATTTTCTATAACACAAATGATGAAAATGCTCAGTGCTGGCAACATTTGTCCAACACAGCAGAAATAATTCTACCATAACATGCTCGTGCTTAATCAACCTAGCCTTTGAATATCATTTTCATCCGAGGATGTCATCGAAAGTTTCAGCGATTAAACTATGTCTGGGGTTGCCATCCGAAAAATTTCCAAAGCTCGGAAAATTTAAATATCGGTTGCTTATTTTATTGTAAATGCTTTGCTTATGAATAGAAAATAGAAGCATCTGTTGGTGCGATATTTACGAAATTGTCCAATCATGTGCTAGCACCAAAGCTGCTTCACGTTGTGTTAAGCCCACCCTATGAATTTCGTTTCGATTGAATGGCTGCGCTGTAAGTTATAGGAGTGAATTAAATTTTAGGGCTACCATCGTCCAAACTTTTGAAATTTTTGAAACGTAAATATTTGTTGTTAATTTTCATTGCGGGATCATTCCCATTTGGAAATTTTATGACAACATCGCTCGATAAAGAAATGTCAATATATTACGAAATTCATCCCTCTCACGGTTTTTCAACGAAATTCCTACAGAATTAGAAACGCAACAAGATATGCTTATCACATGAATTTCGTTTTGATTTCGTTTCTGTATCGGAAGTTACAGGGAAAAAATCTTTATTTTCCTGAGCTATTGTAATTTAGGAGACAAAAATTTCCGTAGCTGGCGTCGCTAAACTAATTTTTCAACCAAATTTCTACGAAATCTATCTTAGAGTAAGGTTCACCTACTGCATGAATTTTGTTAAAATCTGGTGGCTAAATCGGAAGCTATAGGCCAAAAACCAGTTATTTTTCTCAGCGATTTTTCCAAATGGCACCACTACCACAGTGCTGCCTGTATTTCAAAATCACTTCTATCAGTCCTGGTCCTAGCTAATTTCAACATGTCCTGGAAATTTTCTTATTGATCATATTATTCGATCGTCAGATCTCGTGCACAGAAGTTTTGAAAGCTGAAAATAGAGGTAATTTGATCACGGGTTGTCGTTCTTGTTTATCGCGGGATTTCGAAATATGTTATTTGACTTAGTGGACAAAAGTAAAAATTTATCAATAATTTGAATTCATTTTCAAAAATCAAAAAATTTTCAGGAAGGTCGATGATTTGAAGGATTTGATTTTAGGAGCCTGCTGTAGCTACAAAGTTACCCGTACAATCTTGATAGTCCATGTGTGTTAAATTCTAGTCTACATCAATACGCTCTGAAAATTTCACGATGATCCATTGTTTTTCTAAGAAATTATGACAAATCGAAATTGGAAAAAAAATCCTTGCCTACTTTTAGGCACTCAGTGCCTACACAATGCTCAAAATTTCCAATTCTTTATCATAGACAAACTAAAAACATAATAAGTTTTCATTGCTAGTACTTTTTTTAACAAAAATTTACACTGCTTTGAAATATAGGAGGACCTGAAAATTCACTAAAATGCCCGCCGCCGCCAAAAGGTTTAAGATATCTGAATTCTAACATATCATGGACCTACCTGTTATATACATCTATGTCGTCCGAAAATTTCAGCTCAATCGAATTGGCCACTCCAGAGATTATCTCCCTTAACCATTTTGCTGATATATATATATATATATATATATATATATATATATATATATATATATATATATATATATATATATATATATATATATATATATATATATATATATATATATATATACATATATGACGAATTTTCGGCGAAGCGAGTTTAATACTAATTTTCTTCGAAAAAAAAATTCAAGACCAGTGGAAGTGTTCAGAATAAAACACGTAGTGGGTGGCCCAGGATCAACTCTTCAAACGAAGATAGTCAGATTGTGATGACTAGTAAACACTATTTACGCCTTACTGCACCAGAAATCGTTGCACAAGTGCTTGTGGAGAGATCTGAGCCTCACAGTGTTCCAACGATCGAACGCAGACTTCAAGGAGCAAGGCTTCATGATCGGATAGCTGTTAAAAAACCATTGTAACGTGCCGAAAATAAGAAGAAGTGGCTGGAATGGGCTAAACAACACAATAATTGGACATTTCGGGATTGGAAAAAAGTACTGTGGAGTGACGAGTCAAAGATCGAAGTTTCCGGATCGAGGCTAAGGCTCTGTGCTCGCAGGTCAGTAGGAGAAGGAGCATCCGACCAATGTTTAGTGCCTTCCGTGAAACATGGTGGTAGTTCTGTTATGATATGGGACTGTTTTGGTGGCGATAGAGTCAGTTACATCTACAGAATCTAAGGAACAATGAGGAAAGAACACAATCAGGATGTTCTCAAAAACGAAATGCTGTCATCTGGGCTGCGTACTTTAAGAAAAAGATTCATATTGCAGCATGACAATGACCCGAAGCACTCTTCAAAAATCTGCAGAAAGTATTAAAACCAGTAATCAAATGAAGGAGCTCTTCAAATTCTGGTTTGGCCATCACAGTCACCCGATTTCAACCCTATAGAGCTCTTATGGGATAAGCGGGACAGAAACGTCCGAAAAATCTGCCCTACATCTGCTGAACATCTGTGGAGTATTTTTCAAGCGAAATGGGGCAACATCTCATCAGAGACCTTGAAAAAAACTACTTCGTATGATGCCAAAGCTTTGTAAAGCGGTTATTATGAATAAGGGTGGACACATTGATGAGACAAGGAAAAGAATAATTTAACCGTTTCAAAATTTTTTTATGAACATAATATGTACTTTAAGTATACTTTAAATACTATTCATCAGAACTTGTTTTTCTAACTTCCAATCGTTTGAAATAGTAAATTAATTAGGTGGGCAAATATAATACATTGGAGCGGTAGTGTATGCCTTATTTTGTGAAACAAACTTAAAATGATTTAGAACTATTTAGAAACAGTAAGTGTATGGTATAAAACCATTGTATACCATGTTTCCCTAATTCTTTAATAGATACTGTCAAATACTATGAAAAAACTTTGAAAGAAATAATATAACAATTTGTGTTCAATCCAGAGCTATGCATACCCTCTCCTCAAATGGCTTGTGAGATTGAATGATTTTATGTATGGGACTTTTTAATAATATGTTTCGAGATGCTATTGAGCTACGAAAATAGTAAAATTGTTTTTCAATAACCGTTGCGGATCCGGGTGCTGCAATCGCAAGAGACTTGATTTCGTAATCATTACATTCATACTTACGAGTGTGGAGTAATCTCACTCACTTTTCGCCTCGTTGACTGGCTAGATTTGAATCATGGTCGCACTATATCATTCGGTGTTTTATCTTCTCTGCTATACACTCAAATGAAAATGGCTCTTAGCAATTCGAATTTATTGCCAAAGAGGAGGATAGTTGGAATTCGAATCTGACAAGAATAAATCTTGCAAGCAACTGTAATTCATTCACCATTAGAGGCATATAATGATAAGACAGATCTGAGAATCATTATACAACAATCTGAATGATGTATCATGGTGTCATTTTTTTTCCTTTGACAACTAACAGATGAAAACATGGAAGACAAATAGGTGGACCTGTGTCGATAAGAATGAGAATGTTAGAATAATAGAGAAAGCCAGTAATGAGTAATGACTATGTATTTCTTCCGTCCACAAATTAGACAGAGCTTAGGAGCGTAAAAAGGCAAAGAATAGAAAACATAGATGGTCTAACATGTGAAGTTTTAACTTTAATAGGTGAGAAGCGTAATAAAATTGAACAAAATCAGAAAGAATTTTAATTGAAAAATATGTAACTGCATTTTTTCCACAAAATGTTTTTTATATCATATTCTATCATACGTGCTAACTACTACAGCCAACCTTTTTCAAAAGTCGTTCACCACTTGAATCCCAAAACTGCATTGAAACACATAGAGTGAAAAGGTTTTCAGGATCACCACTTGCATGAATCTCAACATTTAGGATATTGATATACTTGTTAAGCTGCGTACACATAGGGCCAACGCTAATGGCCAACTCATTCATTGGCCCGGATTGGTTGAGTGTGTACGGAGAGCTGGCGTTGATGTTGGTCAACCGAAAGTCTATCACAACTGCTTCATGTAGAAATGAGCCTACCCTTTGATTTTGTCGAAAGTTACAGGGATAGAAAGATGTTTGGGGCTGCCATCCAAAAAAATTCCAGAAATCGGAAAATTTAAATATTGGTCCCTTATTTTCATTATGGATGTTTGTCATATCAATATCTAAAGGTAGTATCTGCTGGTATGGTAATGCTACTAAACTTGACAGGGATGAGATTGAAGGGGAGCCTCTAATATCCGGGACCCCAGTGACTCGTGCAGCAGCAGAAGCCACTGCTAGCAGCACCATAGGATGGAATTGCAGGGCGTGCAAGGTTTCAATGCCCAAACGAAAATCCTTTCGTAGGATCCAACATGCTTACTGCTGGAACGAAAAAATCGCTGATATGCGACGCATCGCTTTGTTGTGTGTGTGAAGGGCGCTGCGAGGCAGGAATAAGCCGGGAGTGACTGCTTACATTGTGGCAAAGAAGAAGCAGATCAAGACCGCCACGAAGAGCAAACGTCCCAAGTGGCAGGCTTTTTGTGAGGAGGTCAACTCATGCCCGTGGGAAAATGGCTGTAAATCGGTCACTTATAGACTTGGCTGCATGTGGCCTCACTCTCATGGATGCGACATCCATGGAGCGTATCGTTGGTTCGCTGTTTCTGGCGCATCTGCCAATGAATGATGATCTCGTCATCGTCACCCAGGAGGATGTTCCTCCCTTTACGAACGAGGAACTGAACAGTGCAGTGTCCAGTGTGAGGAACCGGAAAGCTCCGGGGCTTGATAAGGTGCCAGTCAAGGCGCTTAAAACCGTGGCGTAATCCATCGGCATACTGTCGACTGTGCATGCTAAACACTGCGGGGAAGCTTCTTCAAAGGCTGCTCAAGCCGCGGCTGCTGTCAACAGTGAGATCGGCTGGCAATCTTTCTTGCAGGCAGCATGGCTTCCAGAAAGTAGCTGCCGCAATAGTGGAAGAGACATGTCACCAAGCCACACCGGTCGTCCTGCTGGTAACGCTGGACGTACCAAACACCTTCAGCTCAGCATGATGGACAGACATCCTCCGGGGTCTTGAGCAAAAGTTTTGTACCACTGGCTACGTGCTAGGTATGATGCGGAACTACCTCAGGGACGAATGGTTGCTCTACGACAGCGATGACGCTTAAGCTTAACCAAGTCATGAGGAGGGTGGATCGGTGGATGACCGAGCACGGCTTCCAGATGGCAGTATCAAATGCAGAATTTGTCATGCTAACGAAGAGGAGGATACTATCATGACAGTTGGCTCCGTCGAGGTCCAAACCAGCAAGTCAGTCAGGTATCTGAGAGTGGCCCTGGACTGGACACCAAGCTGACGCATTGGGATCATATTCGTAGGGCATGTAACAGTGCTCTAGTAGTCGTCATTTTTCTGAGTATGCTAATGACCAACGTTGGCGGACCCAGTGAGACGAGACGGACGCTGCTGATGACAACGACCGATTCCATCTTTCTATATGTGAGATCCGCCCCGAGTTTTCAATGTCCAGCAAAAGGGTGCCCTGCAAATTGCCTGTAGCTACCATAAGGTCTCAGAGAAGGCAATGATAGTGGTATTGGGAGTGGTATAACTCTTTCGCTTGAAGCTGGGCAAAACTAAGGCTTTTACGCACGCGCTTAGCCTTCAACGTTAAAGTGGCAAGGAATGCTAGATGGCTAAGCTAATTGGTACTATAGAGCCTTGGAGCCACGGAAAGGTAGACTTTCACTTTTGTTTGGTAGTCATACCGTGCTGGTGGTCTTGGTCATTTGATGGTTATACTGTATTTAAGGTGGTCATACCGTACTGCCGATACTGTCTGACTGACCTCGATGGTGTTCAGCACATATTCTTTATGTGTAGTCCCTTCGTAAGGTTGAGGCACATCATTGAGCCCACGATCGGCCTGGGAACGCCTGAGATCATCACGGGTGCAATGCTGCGAAACGAAGAGAACCGGCGCGCTGTCTTTAGCATATGTTGAGAAAGTACTGCCCATAGAGCGGAAGGTGAGTTGCACACCGGCCAATGTGCTATGGTAGTTCCTGAAGATATTTGAGTCAGCATGACTGGGTTCAAACAGTTCTTACGCGCCCCGACTCGGAACTTCGTGGACTTTTAAATTGCATTTTTTTTAATAAGTCAATCCTCACATACCCAGTAATGATAGGTCACCCGGTAGCAGATTTTTTTTGGCCACTTGCACTAGGAAAAAAAATCTGCTGGTATGAAAATAACAAACATGCCTGGTGCTGGCACCAAATCCAAAATTCTACCAAATTTGCTTCACGTTATGGTCAAGCCACGTTGTGAGTTTTCTTTCGATCCGATGACTGCATTGGAGGTTATCAAGGTTTAAAAAAATGTAGGGCTACCATCCGCCAAGTTTTCAAATTTTTGTAGTCTTGACAATTGTTGTTTATTGTCACTACAAGATCATTATTTGAAAATTTAAGGTGAAAATTGCTAAGCCAAGAAGTGAGAAAAAAAAAAGATTACAAAAACTAGCCTAACTGGCAGCCCTTTTATGATTTTTCAACCAAATTCCTACTAAAGTTGACCTTCAATAAGGTCCTTTTACAATATTACGAGTAGTTTAGTTTTGATTTCATGACTGCACCGGAAGTTATAGGGCTAAAAACTTTATTTTGCCGAACAAATTTTCATTATTCAATGTTCCAACCAAACTTCCGTCAAACTTGGTTAATACTGAGGTCCAGCTACTATATGAATTTCATTAAAATCTGGTGACTGGGTCGAAATATGTAGAACAAAAATTTTTTGATTTCTATCAGCTCTGCTCCTACTCAACATTCATATATCCTGTGAATTTCACATTGATTTGATTATCCGATCTTGAATTCTGGTGAACAGAAGTTTTGAGTGCACAAAATAGAAATAATTTGCTAATGGGTTGGCGTTCTTGTGCAACACGGAATTTTGAAAGTTTTGATTTAACAGTGTGAAAACGAGATAAGGGTTGTCAATAATTTTCATTTTTAGTCAAAAAGGGAACATTTTCCAGGAGGGTCGATGACTTGAAGGATTTTTTTCAAGTTTCTGCTGTGTTTTCAGGGTTGCTCTTGTATTATTCTCGTTCTCAACGCTATTACACCCTGAAAATTACGTGATGGCCCAATGTTTCAATCAGAAGTTATGACAAATCGAAATTTGAAAAAAAAATCTTTGCCTACTTTTAAGCACTCAGTGCCCACATAAGACTCGAAATTTCCAATTCTTTGTCATATATGTATAAGCACAAAACATCAGTTTTCTTTTCCAATACTTGCTTTTAACAAAAAATGTATTTCCATCGAAATGTAGCAGTACATCACAATTCAGTAAAGTACCCATCGCCACCAAATCTTTCCACACTTAGTCTTTTATGCATGTATATATATATATATATATATATATATATATATATATATATATATATATATATATATATATATATATATATATATATATATATATATATATGTATATATATATATATATATATATATATATATATGTATATAAATATATATATATATATATATATATATATATATATATATATATATATATATATACATATAAATACTCATATATATATATATATATATATATATATATATATATATATATATATATATATATAAATAGATCATAAATGTCATACAATAAGCTTAGGTATTTGTAAACATAACGCCATCGAAATATTAGTCGATTTGTGTGTGCATCATAAAGTTATTCTCGATTAAACATGTCAGCTTACGAGCCAAATTCTCGTCATTAATAATAATAAAAAAATAATATGAAGAAATCTGCGGCTGAGGCTCATTGAATGCTCTCAAATACCTATGGTGAGGCCGCTATTAGTGAAAAAAAAGGGGCCGAGAGTGGTTTCAACGCTTCAAGAACGGCGATTTCAACGTCGAAGACCAGCATGGCGGTGGAAGAGAGAAGGTTTTCGAAGATGCAGAATTGGAGGCATATCTTGATCAAGACTAGTGTCGAACGCAACAAGAATTGGCAGGATTATTGGGAGTAACGCAACAAGCCATTTCAAAACGCCTGAGAGTCATGGGAATGATTCAGAAACAAGGAAATTGGGTGCCGTACGAGTTGAAGCCGAGAGATGTTGAACGGCGTTTGTGTGTTTGTGAACAGCTGCTTGCATGGCAAAGACGGAAGGGATTTCTGCATCGCATTGTGACTGGGGACGAAAAATGGGTTCATAACGATAATCCCAAGCGCCGAAAATCATGGGGATATCCCGGCCATGCTTCCACGTTGACGGCCAAACCGAATATTTACGGTTCCAAGGTCATACTGAGTATTTGGTGGGACCAGCTCGGCATAGGGTATTATGAGTTGTTAAAACCGACTGAAACAATCACAAGCGATCGTTATCGAACGCAATTAATGCGTTTGAGCCGAGCATTGAAAGATAAACGGCCGCAATACAACAAGAGACATGATAAAGTGATTTTACAGCATGACAATGCTCGATCCCATGTTGCGACAGTGGTGAAGAAATACTTGGAAACTTTGAAATGGGAAGTCCTACCCCACCCGCCGTATTCTCCAGACGTTGCTCTTTCGGACTTTTATTTGTTTCGATCAATGGCACACGGCCTGGCTGACCAGCACTTCCGGTCTTATGAAGAAGTAAAAAATTGGATCGATTCGTGGATCGATATCAAAGATGACCAGTTTTTTCAACACGGGATTCTTATGCTGTCCGAAAGATGGGAGAAAGTAGTGGCCAGCGATGGACAATACTTTGAATCAAAAAATGGCAAGTGAAACTTTAGGTAGAAAAGGAGATATTTTAGATATTGTAGGGAAAGCAAACAGGGCCTTTGAATATGAGAAAGATAGAAAGAGGAAAACTCTCACAAAGAAACTGAAGGAGCTGACGAGAGGAAAGGACACCATGGGAAAGAAAAATAATGCCGTAGAGACTATCCCCAACTATGTGGTGAATAAGTCCACGGTTCAATTCACAGGAGAGCAAATGAAGCTACTTACCCACGGTCTAAATTTTGCTGTCAAGGAAAAAACATTCCCAACAGAAGACTTGGTCGTAGACATCGAAACAGCGGTTAAAACCCTTCCCGAAGAGGAGAAAGCACAGATTAGAGGCAATGTGGCTAAACTCATCAGGAAGGAAAATCGTAAGAGGGGGAACACTGGGAAGGCACAAAGAGTGCTCAAAGAGTTGGCTGCTAAACCGGTATTTTAGGAAATGCCGTGGTCGTAATGGACAAAGACGAATATGACCGATTAGTTATGGAAAAACTCAACAACGGGGATTACCATGAGCTTAGGAAAGATCCCTTACCAGACTCTATCAAACGAGTTGAAAGAGTCTTGAAAGAGTGCAAAGGGACGATTGGAGAGGTGAACAAGCTGCGGGTCTCAAACCCGTCATTGCCAAGAATTAGGTGCCTTCCAAAGATATATAAGGAAGGAAGTGAACTTAAGGAAATTGTCACCGCTACAAACGCTCCAACAAGAAGAATCGCAAAGTGGATTGTAGACGAGTGTAAGGCCTTAGAGAAGATTAGCGATAGAACAGTTAAAAATCGAGACGAGGTAAAAGGGCGGCTTGGAGGAGTGGCAACAATAGGGGAAGATGAGCTAGTTGTATCATTTGATGTCAAGGCAAGCGTGCTGGCAAAACAAGCACTCACGTTCTTTGAGGACTGGCTATTAGAGAGGAATAGCTCACCGGACGGGAGGAAGAGGGTAAAGATTATTTGAAACTCGCTTCGGTTTGCATGAATGAAAGTTATTTTACTTTCAGGGGGAAATACTTTAAAGCGATGAAAGGTGTTGCAATGGGAAATCATGTATCTCCACTTTTGAGCGAGATATATATGGACTGACTGGAGAAGAAACTTTATGAAGAAGGTTCGCTTCCTCGGGTTTGGTTGAGATATGTAGACGACATTCTAGCTATCGTTAAAAAAAGATGCTTTGGGAGAAACTTTGGAGAAGTTGAACCAAGCACATAAGGACATCCAATTTTCAATGGAAATAGAAAAGAATGAGAAACTACCCTTCTTGGATTTAATGGTAATAAGGAAAGAAGGTCTTCTTAGATTTAATATTTACCGAAAGCCCACACATACCCAAAAGACAACACCATCCACGTCTGATCATTGGCATTCCCAAAAATGGCGCCCTTTAATTCGATGATTCACCGGCTATTAAAAGTGCCCATGGATAAGGAAAGTTTCAACTCAGAAGTTAAATATATTAAAGATACGGCGAGGAAAAATGGGTTTCGAAAGAATAACTGGAAATCTTGTCAAAACAAAAAAGTATAGAATACAGCGTGATCTTTTAACGACGCTCTTTACGCAGGAAAAACATTAAACAGCCATAAGAGTTCCAATTATTTTTTCGTCAATATTTAAAAAAGTTCGGGAACTTCTTGAACGCTTTGATATTCAAGCAGTTCACGTGAAAGACAAAAAGGAAAAATGTGGAGTTTATAAAATTACCTGCCCAGAATGCGACAAAATACACATCGGTCAAACGAAACGGTTAGTTGGTGTTAGACTAACGGAACATAAACGAGAAGCAGCTTCAGCGAGGAAAAGGAATACAACATTAGTACGATCAGCAGTAGCGAAGCACATCTTGGAGGAGGATCACAACATAACATGGGACAACATGGAGGTGATTAAGGAGGTACAGCAGGTACGAACACTGGATGCGTACGATAGCCTGAACATATGGAAAAACCCAATCAATAGAAGGCTAAACACAGCCCAAGGAAACTGTGCATCACCATTGTTTAGGCTAATTTGAACATTCTTTTGATAGTAAGGAAGAAAATTTGATTAACATAGATCGTTAAATGTATTTAAGTAAAATAATTAATAAACAATTAGTTGGTAATTAGTATAAGTCAATACATTAAAAGTAAGCTCTATAAATTACATACTTAAGTTAGATTAACATTAGACCGATAGACACTGAAGAAGAGGGCAGACTACCCTCAAAATATCGATATTTGTCACAAAATTCAATATATCTATCTTCGAAAGGAAAAATCGGTTTTTTTATTAAAAAGTTTTCATGGTAATTAGAATTTATTTATTTCTAGATAAAATATAATTGATTACTTTTTATGTAATTGTCAAAGGTCAGCTTATTGTTTTTCTAGTTTACAAGTCAAAATTTATAATAAACAGAAAGAATCTTTTTCTACTTTAAATTCTACATTCATCAAAATATCTTCTTTTGGCATTTTTTACTGCTTTAGTAATCCTTGGCATTCTTTCAGCTAATTTTCTTACTGTATCTTGAGAGATATTGTTCCACCCTTCTTGAAGAAGCTCCCACAAGTGTTGCTTTGACGTCGGACAGTGTTCAAGTACCCTTCTATCTAATTCCTCCCATAACAATTCAATTGGGTTACAATCATGTGATTATGGGGGCCAGGTCATATTCAATAGTATTCCATCAGTGTCGATTTCAGCTAAATATTCTCTGCATAATTTAGAACTGTGTTTGGGGTCATTATCCTGTTCAAGGGTGAAATTTCGCCCAATTAACTGCAAACCTGATGGTATGGCAGTATTCTGCAAGATTTCCTTGTAACGTTCTTTAGTTAACGTGCCATCAATTCGAACTAATTCACCCACTCCAGCAAGCGAAAAGCACCCCCAAACCATAACAGAACCACCTTCATGCTTTACTGTTGGTACGACACAGTTCGCGGCCATTCTTTCTCCAGCAGATCGCCTGACATAAACCCTCCGTTTGGAGCCAAAAACTTCAAACTTTGATTCATCTGTCCAAAGCACCTGTGACCAGTCTGCAATTGTCCACTGGCCCACACTAACTGCTTTTGTCTGCTACCTTTTCGAAGCAGAGGTTTTCTGGCTGCTACACGCCCCACGAGTTCAGCTTCCCTAAAACGTTTTTTTACAGTTGACAAGCTTATGGACCTGGAATGTCTCGCATTGAACTCTGCTCGAATTTCCGGTGCAGTTAACTTTCGATCCTTTTTGCTCATAAGCACTAGAGTCTTATCCTCTGCTTCTGTTGTCACTCTGGGTCGTCCGCTCCTTACAGCATCACAATAACTTTCACTGACCTTGAATTTAACGATAGCATTGATTGTGTACAGCAGTCTTTGAAATTTTTACTTCATTCCATTACTGATCGCTCTTTCTGACTGTTTATGAAGCGCCACAATCAAACTTCTAACTTCCGGCTTAATACTGCGCGCTTTTCCCATTTTGAACAGAAATTTTGCTAAAACTCTGCTAAAAAGTACCAATAACTAAATAATGAAATGAATATGAAATATTTTGAGGATAAGATACCTATTGAAATGAATGAAATATTTTGAGGATAAGATACCTATTTATAGAAATTTCACAATATTTCAAATCCATATTCCCAGAAATTTAATTAAAGTCTTTAAAGTGGGAAAAACCCAACGTGTTTTATTACCCTGACTGAGAAATTGAAAATCCCATGTACATTTTAAATCCCTTCATAGTAACCCTCCTTAAAATAAACGATTACTGTAAAAAAGGTACTTGCAGTTTTATAAACCTAAGTGTGCTTCATTTCTGCGATGTGGTCGTAAACTTTTTGCTTGCAGTGTATATGTAAAGAAATTTGAATTTTCAGCAAAATGAGTTTACTACTGTTTTCCCAACTTTAATAAAAAAGGACGGAAGTATAAACAAATGAAATTCATCAGTTTTGTTTTTACATTTATCAAAACTCACAGTAACTATAAAGAGAAAATCAACAAACAAACTAAGGCTATGAAAAGCAGTATTTTTTCCGATTTGAACCTATGAAGTGTCGGTATGAGGTTATACCACTAAAACTCATGTTTCAGATTTACACGAAAAGATAAAGTAGAAAACTTCATCACTAATGTAAAATGCCATTGTAATCCGACAAGATTACCAATAGCTACCAACGGATTTGCAATGTCAGACATAAATCCCACAAATCCTATCGTCTTTTTAAATTAAGTTATCGACAACAGTTTCTGAATTTGAGTACCTACTCAAACTATTATTTCGATCTCGCCAGTTCTTTAAACATAAACCCAGTGTAGCTTTTACACGAGCTGAGATTAAAGTCGATTTAATTCTTTCAACTAAGATTTAGTCGTTTTTCGTTGTATGAGGTTTCCTCATTATCCTTACACTTGTTCTCTTTTCTCATCAGTCCTTTCACTGATGTGTCCTTCCGCTGATATGTGTAAATAAATACATTTAGTTGTGACTACAAGAGCCCCTGCAAATGATTGTGTTTTCAAAGTTTTGCATATTGCTTTTTTGGTTGAATAGGCAAACCCGAGTCTGAATTTTCTCGTGTTCAAATCATGTTCCTTCCACCGTTGTTATGTGGGCGTTTGAATCCATTCAAGAATACGCTGAGCATACATATATGTTTTATATAGCATATATTTTTCATTCGCACCTTCATCAATCCATTAAATTATGTTCATTGCAATATTGAAACCATCCAGCCAATTTTGAACCATCGTCACAATTTTAAGCTCTGCCTTTGGAATTCTGTTGAAACACAATCATTCTTAGTTTTATGTATGTATATATTTTATGCCATTGCGATCCAGACACTTGTTTGTTCCAAATATCAGAGCAAAGAATCCAGATTAAAAACTGCTTTGTAATACCATATCAGCTACTTATATTTTAAGCATATGCCCAGCACAATAAATTTTTATTCGTTTTCCCCGCTACAGCAAATTAATAAATGGGGAGGAATCGCTGTTGGTCGTATGCCAATATGCTTTTTTGTTGTAAAGTTTTCATGAAAAACACAATGCAAATACTGAGCGAAGAGTCATTGTACGAAGCAGGACGAATATCGACCTCCTGATTCAATATCCTACTTAGCCGGGATGTAAATCTTGACTGATAGTATTACTGACCAGATGGTCACGGTAGAAGAAAATAGAACAGTGAAATGATTAATTTTCTGTGGGAAAGAGCACTTTTGAATCGCTTTTCTAGGAATTACTGGAATCTTGAGCCTATAGTCAAGCAACTCGATGAAAATTTAATTAGGCATCTTTTAGAATGCAGAGTAACATTTCGCAGGGATAACGTTCGTGTTTTTCCTTGTGTTTCAACATTCTGTCAGATCTCTGCTGCTTCTAAAGTATTTTCCACGTGAAATGTTTTATTATCACTAACATCTGGTTGATATCTCTTGTAGACTAATTTTGTTTGTGAATTCTTGCGTTGATTTTGCTCTTTACTCTTGATAAGCCACTATTTTTAACGAGCAACTGGAAAACACTTTTATTGATTCTCTAGTGTAAATAAACCAAATGATTCCGCACTAGTGCATGCAAAAATATATTATCCACTCAACTTCACAAATCGCTAACTCAATTCAATCAATTTAATTTTTGCAGGCTTGGCGCTGTTGACAGTAGATTGATCAATTCGTTCCAGTGTCCATAGTTAAGCGTAATTCAGCAATTTGATTGAACATTCCACAACAACCTAAACAACCTGCGAGGACATCAAGGACGAACCGGCAATTCACAGATAGAACTACAACATAAAGTTGAATAATATTGAAGCGTAAAATGGTTTTTGGCGCCCTCGACGGTATTCCGAGTAAACAGCGCAGTCACGCAAACTAATTGAATTTCATCGACAAACTTTCGCTTGCCGAAGACGCTTAAAGGAGTTAAGATGACATGGAAACAACGGTGCTCGTGGGTGTAAGGGACTAGAAGATTTTAGAATGCTCACGCATTCAACATGGAAAAGAGTAGTGCTCCGCGGTAAGTTCACAGCTTGTTTTCGGGCTACCCGAACAGTGCCATATTATCCAACGCTATATTATCCATCTACAAATACATAACATGGCAAAAATACGGCATATTCAAACATCCCTGGCCATAACAAACAAACAACTCATTTATATATTTCACATATGTTACGTTTTTATGTAAAGTTTGTTTGAAAATACAAAAACACGTACGTCTGTAAGTTCAAACATTAATGATCATATAATTCAGCACAAGCATAGGCAAACGATATTACTCATTATTAATACTTTCTATTCAACACAACACGAGCGTGTTTAAGGCCAGCAACAATCCCGACTGTTTTCTCCGCAAGTGTAAATCATAAAAATGGATCCAAAAACATAAATGTAGCTATAGTTAGTCTCATCCGTTTACACATAGCAGTAGCATAGCATCAGTTTCTGGTTGGGTATTATCCGCTGAAACCTCATCTCTCTAATGGGTTAACCTAATTTGTAAGTTTGGATCGGTTTAACTTTAACATCGCAACCGTATTTTTGTGACACATAACTACACAGGGTGTTTAACAGTAGGAGGTAAATATTATAGTTACGGTATCCTTTGAGTGTGCCGGGAAAAAATCGTATAGCAGAGTATGTAAAATTTTAGAGCCTCCAAGTTATGTGGGAGGCAAAAATGCCATGGAAAAGATAAGTATCGTATAAAGCAAACGTAACTTTTTATTTTTGGTTTTGGCCTTTCAAGTGTACTAGGTGGGGTGAAAAGTAACCTCCTTGACCACCAGAATGAGCTGCAATCGCAAAAAAGATTATTGTGCCTTATAGTCCATTCATATTTAGGCAGACATGTCAAATTTCAGAGCGATACAGTCATTTGTTTTGTTTTTGCAGCCGATTTTTGTTGACGTGTTTGGCATCATGTTGAGTATGGAAATAAACCATTTTCATTCTCTCATAAAACATTATTTTTTGAGAGGCAAAACGGCGAAGGAAACAAAAGAAAAGTTGAATAAATATTATGGGGCTAGTGCTCCTTCAGATTATACCGTGAAATATTGGTTTCGAGAGTTTCGTGGTGGCCGAAACTCCACTGCCGATGAAGTCCGTAGCGGCAGGCCCTCCGATGCGGTTACACAGGACAATGTCAAAAAAATACATGAAATGGTGTTGGCCGACCGGAAAATGAAGATGCGCGAGCTAGCAGATGCCACAAGGATTAGTACCAAGCGCACAGGCCATATTTTGGGTGAGATTCTGCAGATAAAAAAATCATCCTGCCGCTGGGTGCCGCGCATGCTGACTCCGGACCAAAAACACGTACGCGTGCGCACTTCGGAAGCGTGTTTGGCCATGCTGATGCGGAATTGGGTGGACTTTTGGCTTCGATTGGTGACTTGATGAAACCTGGATCCACTATTTTACGCCAGAGAACAGAAAGAGTGCCCAGCAATGGACTGAAGCCGGCACGAGTGCTCAGAAGCGGCCAAAGGAGGCTCAATGGGTCGGAAAGGTCATGGCGTCGGTTTTCTGGGATTGTCATGGCATACTCTTCGTGGACTACCTCAAAAAAGAAAAAAACCATCAGCAGTGAGTGTAACTGCGCATTATTGGAGCGATTGAAAGCTGAAATCAATGCGAAACGGCCTCACATGAAGCCAAAAAAAATTTGTTTTTACAAGACAACGCGCCGTAAAACAAGAGCATCGCAACAATGGCTAAAATCAACGATTTAGGGCTCGAATTGCTTCCCCATCCACCTTATTCGCCTGACTTGGCTCTCTTGGACTATTATCTGTTCACAAACCTCAAAATATGGCTCATCAATAAAAAATTCAGCTCGTGCGAGCAGATCATCGGCGCCGCGGATGAGTATTTTGTAGGCCTTCCGGAAAATTACTTTTCGGACGGGATCAAAAAGTTGGAAAATTTCTGGAATAAGTGTATCGACCTAAAAGAGGACAACATTGAATAAAATTAAAAAAAAAAAAGTAAAAAAAACATTTTTTTCATTCCCAATGAGGTTTCTTTTCACCCCACCTAGTAGTTCATTTGACAAGTTTTTAGGCCCTTGTTACACATACATATGTCCTTGCTTTCAAGCGTTTTGTTTTTACACAAGGCTAGAGAGTGAAGCGAAAGTGGGCGGGTAAGTTGTTTTGTATAGACACATGTGTAAAAAGCGCCTTAATAATTTGTCAATAATGTGTGGACTGCTGTTAAACTCTTGCAAAAATGATTATGAGTTTTTATGTTTAAAGTTTCTTGAGTCTTTAAAATTAATACATAAATTCAAATCTTTAGCGAGCGCGAGTCAGCCATCGGCCATCACACCGGTTCCTGTGACTGATCTTCCCCGTACCGCTCCTTTATTAGCGGTTGTGCGTCCACCGTTACGAATATTTGTATCGCGGCTCGCATACTCTACAACGGCTGAAGACATTAAATCTTATATTTTGGCAAGGCTGGGCCACGTTCCTTCGCTTCTTACGTGCGCGAAATTGACAATCTGGATAACCAAACCATCGCTTTGTTTCGAATCACTTTGCCTTCTGGCTCGGAAAAGGCTCTCCAAATCAATTTCTGGCCTCCTGACACCTTAGTTAAGGAGTTCATTCCAAGACATCGGAAAAACTTTCGCACGAATTCATCGCGGAGCTTTCGAAACTAGACTCATCAGCAAGCAGAGCTTGAACCGACCTCTGAAAACTTACTATCAGAACGTTCGTGGTCTGAGGACCAAGGTTAATTGTGTAAAGATCTTCTCGGTAATCGCGTCTGATGACATTGTCTGTCTTACAGAGACCTGGTTGTTTGGGGATATAAACAGCAGTGAAATATTACCCCTTCATACTGTTTTTCGTAGAGATCGGAATCGATCTGCGTGTAATATTTCACTAGGAGGTGGTGTTTTAATTGGTATTCACAAATCTCTGAAATCTCACTCTGCAGTGACTTCATCCTCTCCGTCCCGGTTGAATGTGTGATTGTCCGTATTTCTCCTTCACCATCCACAGTGCTGCTTGTTTCCTCTATCTACATCCCTTGTAGTAGCCCCGTACTGGTATATGAACGTTTCTTTGCGGAACTCTCGTCCTACCTTAAAAACCGCTTCCCTTCTGCTTCCTTACTTTTATGTGGTGACTTTAATATGCCGTCGCTTGTTTGGGATGATACTTTCGCAAATATTTTGTCTTCTAGCAATATTTCTCTCGTTACTTCTTCCTTTATGTCCCATTGCTCTATTTTCCAATTTAACAACGTACCGAATACTAACAACAGGATTCTGGATTTCATTCTAACTAATATTCACCCTTCTTCCTTTTGCTTGAGTCCTTCTCTGTCACTTTATGTGCAACCTGATCATCATCCTCCTCTTTTTATGGAATTAACTCTTAACCGTTCGTCTAAAGTCAAATCAATTCCTCCTCTTTGTTTAATTTTTAAAAAAGCAAACTATTCCGCTTTGTCCAATGAAATCAATAGTACGAACTGGTATAATTTCTTCAGAGGGCTATATGTGTATGATGCTCTTGACAAATTTTATCCCTTCTTGTCCAACTTAATTTCCTGCCATACTCCTGCCTTCCCCTGTAAAAGAAGTTCCGATCCTCTGTGGTTCACAGTCGATGTCGCGGTTGCTCTTAGAGTCAAAGATGCGGCGCGTAGTAAATACAAAAGGTCTGGCTCTCTCAATGATCTTTTGAAGTCTCAAAGGTTACGGGCTGCTACTAAAAAGGCAGCCAATGACGCAACTTCTATTACTTCCGATAATCCTAAGCCTTTTTGGTCTTATATCAAATCCCTTAAAACTTCCTCTTGCATTCCTTCTGTTATGTATCTTCACGATAAGTCTGCGTCCTCACCTCAAGATTCCTGCGAGCTTTTTGCTCAATTTCTTTCTTCTTTTACTTCCCATCTCAGTAGTTCTTCGCCTTCAACAATTTTTCCCACGCCTGATCGTGCCCTTTCCACTGTTTTAACTAATCCTTTGGAAGTCGAATCATTAATGTTGTCCCTCAATGGAAGCAGTAGCCTCGGTGCTGACGGCATTCCGAATTTTTTCACCAAATCACTGTCTTCTTCTTTGTGTGTTCTTCAGTCAATAATTTTCAACATTAGCATCTCCACCGGTACCTTTCCTGCCCTCTGGAAATTCGCCAACATATTTCCCATTCATAAAGCTGGCGATACTTCTTCCATCCCTAATTACCGTGCTATATCCCTCTTGCTATGTTTTAGTAAGCTCCTCGAAAGAGTAGTTTACAATAGAGTGTACCCTTTTATTCAGCCCTTGCTGGCCAGTGAACAGCATGGATTCATTAAAGGTAAGTCAACGGTTACAAACTTATTGTCTTTTACAAACACCGTTGCTTCCGCAATCGACAAGCAAAAGCAAGTAGATGTCCTATATACAGATTTTGCCAGGGCTTTCGATTCTGTGAACCATGTTGTTCTTCTGTCAAAGTTAGCAGGGTTTGGTCTCTCTGGTGTCCTCTTTTCTTGGTTCTCCTCCTACGTTTGTGATCGTTCTTGTGTCGTGATTGTTAACTCTTGCTCTTCTACACCCTTTTTTCCTACCTCAGGAGTTCCGCAAGGATCCATTCTTGGTCCTTTATTGTTCCTTTTTTTTGTTAACGATCTTCCTTCCCTCTTTAATTCACCCTGTCTTTTGTACGCTGATGATCTCAAAATTTTCAGAGTGATAGAATCCGCTAGTGACTGTTCCTTATTGCAGAAAGATTTGGATACTTTGGCTACCTGGTGCGCAGCGAATTCTCTCACTTTGAATATTTCGAAGTGTCATCAAATGTCTTTCACCCACAAAACATCCTCTCTTCTCTTTTTCTACTCTGTCCACGGCTCCCCTCTCAATGCTGTTGCTAGTTTCAAGGACCTTGGCGTGATTTTCGATTCCAAGTTGAAGTTCGACTTACATATTTTACACATCACTGCCAAGGCTTCTGGTTTTTTGGCTTCATCATCAGATCCTCTAAACGTTTTGTTAATCTTTCCACTTCTCTATATCTGTTTTTTGCCTTCGTTCGCAGCGTTTTTGAATACTGTTGCCAAATTGGGTGTCCACATTACGCATACTTGATTGCTGCGGTTGAATCCATGCAACGCAAATTCACCCGCTCATTGTTCTTTAAGTTCTGTATTCCGTATTGCGATTACAGTATGCGCCTCTCCATCCTTCAAATTCCTTCACTTGAGTCACGTAGAGTGTTCCTCGACGAGTGCCTCCTCTTTAAACTCTTTAACGGCTGTATTTTGGCTGAATATTAGAGATTCGGGCCATCCTAATAGAACATTTTTCAAATTTATTGTTACATTTGCCCGTACCGACACCATTTTCTTTTCTCCCCTTTTACGTTTGCCTCGCCAGCATAATAACCTTAACCTTGGTCCTCTGCCTCGAACGTAAGCTGTGTTTAAAAACATTTTAAAAAATTACGTTCTGTCAGGTACATGAAATATGTCGTAATTTAGTCTTTTGTTTATATCTTTTTTCAGTCGATTTTGCTTTTGATTACTTTTCCTTTCTGAATATCAATTCATTTTAATTTTCCTTTATATTTAATTTTTTTTTTCATTCTCTCATGTAGTTGTGCCTTTTTTTATCAATTAATTTTACTTTTTGAATATCAATTAATTTTAATTTTCTTTTATATTTAATTTTTTTTTCATTCTCTCATATAGTTGTGCCTTTTTTCTTTAAGATAATTATTATTTGGTGAGACTTGGACCTATTCTGCATATACTCCAATGTATGTTACCCTGAAAGTTTCAGCTTAATCGAATGGCGCGTTCCCGAGAAATAGTCACTGAATATTTTTGATGGTATCGCTTTTTTCTTCTTTTTTTTGTTTTCTTTTTTTGTTATGTCTAATCAATAATTGGATTTGTTCTGTTGATTTGGACATTAATAAATAAATAAATAAATAAATTTAAGTTCAAACTTTAAATTGCCTAAAACAGACAAATAAAAATTGAAAATTATAAAGTTACTTCAAATATTTTCCACAATTGTTAGTTTAAGACAGGTTTCAAATATTTTAAGTATCTCATAGCAAATCAAAATAGCTACCTGGTTATTTCATATTTCTTTGGAATTTATTTCTTCTTGTCTGTCCATTGGCAACATTAATGCTCGAATTCGATCCTTCAACGAACGGTTCAAATAAAACACTCCACACATAAATACTCCACACACTCCACACATATGCTTCATGTTGTATTTAACCTATCCTACGAATTTCGTTTCGATCTTATGACTGCATAGGAAGCTAAAGCCATAAAAAGAAATTTAGGGTTACCATCCGTAAAAGTTTTTGAATTTTCAAAATTCAATTATTACTAATGTTCGAAGAAGAACATTAGTATTAAAATCACTTTGGCCAAAAATTCATATTTCTATATATATATATATATATATATATATATATATATATATATATATATATATATATATATATATATATATATATATATATATATATATATATATATATATATATATATCATCAAAAAATTTCAGTGAAAAAATCTCAGGAACGCGCCATCCGATTGAACTGAAATTTTAAGGACACATTAATGTATATGCAGAATAGTGCCAGGTCTCAGAAAAAGTTAAAAATCTTTAACCCTTTGGCGCCGGCGGCCATTTTAGTGATATTTTTAATACACCTATTATTCCGTACACAAATAATTTTCGCAAAAATAAAGTTAACAAAATAAATTTCGAACGTGTTTTACATGTGAATCGGATAATGTTTTGGAATTTTTTAACCCCATGTGTGCGCTGGGTGCCTAAAAAGAGAACGGGAAAAATTGAAAATTTTTAAATTGCGATAACTTTTGACAGAGCTTTTCAATCATTACGAAATTTTCAGAACATATTGGTATTATTTAGTTGTAAATTTGTGTAGCTTTTGATGAGCGTGCTGGCAATCCTGAAGCTAAAACAAGCACTGAAAGTGAAAATC
Organism: Nemotelus pantherinus; assembly: GCA_963978885.1. NCBI lineage: Eukaryota > Metazoa > Arthropoda > Insecta > Diptera > Stratiomyidae > Nemotelus > Nemotelus pantherinus. Next base: position 74,950,964 of record OZ022264.1, on the reverse strand, counting down.
TCCAAATTATCGTCTCTCTTGAAAAAATGCCGCTTCTTCAAAAAAAAGCCACTCATATGTAAATTTCGTACTTTTGTTACATAGACCAAAAAAAAAATTTGATATGGTATAACGGACACGCCTGGTAACCCTTGCCCAATTTACCTATATTTTTAGCATCAAAAACTTCTGTTCACGGAAACTCACGATCCAATGAGCAGAATTAATTGAAATTTGCAGACTGTATTTGTCTTAAACAGGACCAGGTCTGATAGAAGTAATTTTGAAATGCGGACGATTCTGTGCCAGTGGTGCCATCTTGAAAAATCACTAAAAGAGATAACTGCTTTTAGCCCTATAAATTCTGATTGAATCGTTCGATTTTGACGAAATTCACACAGTAGCTGCACCTCATTTGAAACCACGTTTGGTAGAAATTTGGTTGAAAAGTTCGGTTGGAGCTGCCAGCTATGATAATTTTGGTGTCTTAAATTTGAAAAAATTAAAATTTGGAAGTGAAAACATTCAAATCATCGTATATCCTAAATATGTCTGTTTTTTACAATAAAACCAATCTGTTTACTAATCTTATGCTATATCTACACGTTCAAAGTAAAACTTTGGAAATTTAATGTCGGACAAGAACGGTAACCCTCTCCCAGTTTACCTATATTTTTAGCATCAAAAACTTCTGTTCACGGGAATTCACGAACCAATAATCAGATACCATTTAAATTTACATAATGCATTGGACTTAAGTAGAACCAGGTTTGATAGAAGCGATTTTGAATTGTGGGCAACTCTGTGCCAGTTGTGCCATCTTGAAAAATTACAAAGAAAAAAAACCTGCTTTTTGCCCTATGAAATGTGAATTAGTAACCAGATTTTCATGAAATTGACACAGTAGCTGCACCTTACTCTAAACTCTGTTTGATGGAAATTTGGTTGAAAACTTTGATTGGTGCTGCCAGCTATGGTAATTTTTGTGTCTTTGGTTTTGAAAATTCTCTCAGGAAAATAAAACTTTTTGCCCTATAACTTCCAGTGCAGTCATGAAATCAATACGAATTTCATACAATTAATGGAACCTATTATAAGCATTATTCAGGCCAAATTTTATTGAAAAGCCACTATAGGGTTGCCAGCTATTGTTGGTTTTGTGTTTATTTGCAATATCTTTATTAAGCAGTTTTATTGTAGAATTTTCAATTGGTAATGATAATGTAGTGACAATAAACAGCAAATATTAAGCTTTCGATTATTTGAAAAAACTCGCTGCAGGTAACCCTAAATTTCTTTATACTCCTATAACTTCGAATGTAATATAACAACGTGAAGCAGATGTGATATATTCTTGGCTTTGATACTGGCGAAAGGTTGCCAGCACGAGTCGGTTGTGCTACTTTTGTATCAATAAATGCTTACAGTTAGTATTCATACCGGAAACATTTACAATGAAAATACATAACCGATGTTTCAATTCCCAAAGCTCTGCAAATTTTTCGGATCGCAGCCCCAAACACCAACTTCAGTTACAGTGCTGCAGGCACTGAGCATTTTCTTCATTGATGTTATATGAGATACTGCTTTCAAAGTTTGGTGAAATAAGCAACTGATAACGAATATAATTAACACGTGTTTTTCTTTCATAAACTTTGAAACCCATGCCAGTGGTAATATCTGAAACCTTCTACCATATGAGTTATAATGCATTCTTGAGACCAAAGTAAAACGTGGCATTTGAAAAAATTTGGCCGTAATAAGCAGCTCATGTGGTGGAATATGCACTCAAAACCTGCACGATTCTTCTAC